>OX424552.1:3408677-4088913 GCA_949152445.1 Cerastis rubricosa
GCGAAAATGTCTCAAATGTTAATATAAGTTTGTAGTTGTTTTATTATTAGATACCATTTAATTTCAATTTATTTGTATCTATGTTTTATTAAATAATAATATTACAATAGAATACGAGGCGCCTGTTTCCTTTATCGTAGCGATGTATCACTCGGGCGAAAATATATTTTTGGCTCGGGCGACGTACTTTGAATCCCTCGCTACGTTCAGGATTCTACTAAAGAATCCCTCGCTACACTCGGGATTCTACTCTAGAATCCCTCACTTCGCTCTGGATTCAAAAAAGCGCCCTCGCCGTAAAAATATTATTTTGCTCCCTTATGATACAATCTACTATTTTTTTATGTTTCACTAAGTTTTTTTTAGAACAGAAAGTCGTGAAAAACTCACGAAGCACTGTACAATAGCACCCATCGATTTTGTGATTTTAATTCTGTTAGGATGTGCGCGGGGCGATTGCGACGTGGATGAGACGGAGCGTGCATTCCATCGATGTCAACAGATATTTTAGTCTAGTTATACCCAAGTGAAGCACGGGTAATTTGTCAATATCTAACCCTGCTAATTTTTGGCATAGGTTTTATAAGATTCTGGCAAAATCTACAATTCTTTCAAAAAATCCCCAAATTCAGGGGAAATTACCCTAACGTGGGAAAACACACAATAACACGAATAGCTCTGGTTCAGTTACCACTTCGCCTTTTTTACAGTCCGGTCAACCGACATTGACTTCTATTCCGGAGGCATAAGATTGGAACTAAAAGCAAAAACGTGGTGTGTGGTATTGTAACCACGTTTTTGCTTTTAATTCCATTCTTATATGCCTACAAAATAGAAGTCAAAGTCGGTTGACCGGACGCGAATTTACAAAGACTATTTGAATCACGAGCCAGACTCCAATAGATGAGCTTTTGTTTATTCATAAATATTACTCGCCAAAACCTAATCTATCTCAGTAAAAAAATTGACTCAAATGAATTAGCTTTTTGCCTGGATATTTTTAAAGAAAATGCACGGACAAAACCTAGTACTGTATTATACATACCCAGGAGAATTTGGATGCAAGAGCGAGCGAAGCGAGCTCTGGACTTGGGGCACCCTGACTCGGACAGGTTAGGTTCGAAGGGGATGGCGACTTCCCCTTCGTGTTAGGTTACTGTAAACCCTGCAGACAGAAATAGGAGCCCCGCGTAGCGGGGCTACGTCAACTATGCTGTATAAGCGAATATAAAATGTTTTGAGGTTAGGTTACAATATTTAGTTTTTCTCAAGAACAGTGCATTGGGAGTGGTGCCCCCTCCACCTGCCAAAGAATTCTAGATTTTTACCAAAATAATTACCCTAACGTGGGAACACATACAATAACACGAATAGCTCTAGTACAGTTACCACTTAGCCTTTTTTACAGTCCGGTCAACCGACTTTGACTTGTATTCCGTAGGCATAAGAATGGAATTAAAAGCAAAAACGTGGTTTACAATACCACAGTCGGTATTGTCACCAAGTTTTTGCTTTTAGTTCCATTCTTATGCCTACGGAATAGAAGTCAAAGTCGGTTGACCGGAATGTAAGGTTTGTGTTTTTCATTGTGATCATTATTATTAGGTACTAGCTGATCCCGGTATGCGTTGCAATGCACTTGTTCCTAACCACTACCTACCTACTACCTACCTACTAACCTTCTCCTGTCAATAACAAACAAAATAAAATAAGGAATTATCGAAATCGGTCCAGCATTTATACTGCATATATAGATAGAACTACGGCTTTTCAACATGACCTTGACCTCGCGTATGTTTTAGTAGGTAGTACCTACATTCATAAATGTATAGTGTGATGAATGAATGTAATGTTATATAATGTAAGTACCGTTATTTAATAGTTTATTACATAAACCACGAAAAGTCCACGTACAAAATTAAAGTTTAGTAAGATATAAGCTTCGTGCTGCAGGCTGTGGCTTCATAACGAATTGTCTGAATATCTACTTGTTAATAACTAATAAGTTTTAATTATCACACAGTAAGGTTCTACCAACTCCGAATTACACATTTCATCCCTAATAGGTACTTTCAAACTTTGGTTTGAATGAACATCATGACATAATTTAAGAATGTTTAACTTCATTCTTAAAAAATGATAAATCTAATTCACCCAAACAAAAACGCCGCAACCAGTACCTACCTACCTACTTGTTTGACGAATGAAATGTGAAATATTCGCGAGTCCACGCAGTTACTGGCACCAACTTACAATGACAACGCCACGCCATCTAGTATCAACAGATAATTATTTCGAGTTTTGTTATGCAAGGGGCTCGATTGTTCTTTAGAAGTTCTTTAGATATCCGGTAGATGGTGTGACTCCAAGCACGCACACTAGCAAAGATTTTTCGTTTTTTTTCGGCCCTGGAAATCCTATAAACCTTGTTATTTCTTTATGTTTGAAGAGTTTTGCGACAACATTAATTCGTAATAACATCATGTTGTTTCATTACTTCTACAAAAAGCATATAAGTATCGAGAATTTGGAAAAAAAACAATGTATGGGAAAGCGCGATTAAACTTCCACCTTAACCATTATCAATAAGTTTAGCTGATTTTTACTACACAGATTGCTCTAAGGGTTCTCGGTAAGCTCGGTTCTCCATACAAACTTAGTTAAACTCTCATTTTAAAACGAGTTGCTAGTTTGCTCTTAAACTTTGTACTTACAATAGGATAAGGTATATCTATGTCTGTAAGTAGTTTAAGTAACTTCAAATACCATAGTTGAAAAAATACAGCAAGTTTAAGTTTTTCATACATAATATGTTTTTGCTCTATTTCTTTTGTTCTATTAACTGGAGCAATATAAACTAATTATAGACCTATATATATATCATGTCATTGTATGTGCAAAGTTTCATTATCGAATTATTCCTCTTAGATACACTTTTGAAAAAATCTTCCAGATGGTGGATCCATGCCAAACATAGTAGTTCCATTTACTAATCTTATTAACTTTTACTTTTTCAGGAACCATTAACTAGGGTTCAAGTTGCAACAGAACTATCCAAAGCAGCTGCGCCTAACATTGTATTTTTAGGTAAGACTTAATTTTTATTTTTATTACAATGATAAAATGCCTTATCTGCGAAACATAACACTGTTATGTTTCGTATAATTTATAATTAATCTTTATGATACATTTAAATTGAGACTGAAATGCATGTATAACCATTACCGGTAATTTTTTATTATTTTAATTATCTAGTCTAGTGATCAGTTTGTGAGGTCCCGGTTTTTAAAGTACGTTATTATAAATTTTGGGAGCCTATATTGCCTGTTTTAACCATTCTGTTTTTGCCCACAGATAATGAAAACATATATTACTTGCTGGTAGAAAAAACGATTGTTAGCGAAACTGCGAGTCTGTCTACGTCGTTACAACTATTGATGGCGGCTTACTTCAATTTGAATAATATGGAATATCCTGTTATCAAAACACATTAGAATTTATACAAAGGTATGTTTTTAAGACGCACGCTGAATAAAGTTTGTTGTCATTAATGAGTAAACTTCACATTATACTATTACTACTGTGCATAGGTCTTGTTCATGTACAATTCAACTTGTGATTCATCTAAGTAAATCCTTGTGATTATAAGTATAAGAAGTCACTTCAAAAGAAGGTATAAGCTAAGCATTTAATTATTCATTTAAGCATATCCTTTACCTGTACGAAAATCAATAAATTGTTGTTTTTTTGAATTTGTTTTTTTTTATTATATAACCTCCAAACTGTAAACTGCTTGTTGTTTGTATATTATGACTTATAAAATTAGTTCATTTTACATGTAATTAGGCGATAATGTTATCTAAAGAATTCAATACAAATCTTGTACATTTACATGCTATCGATAATTCTCAGGATTTTGCTATTGGCAAGTTGTTTGTTTTTTTCTTATGTATTTTAATATATGAAGTCGTATTAATCAAAATACTTGTGTGGAAATCATAAGGAAACATCAGTCTAACCGATCTGGGTATAATCTCTCGTCACATCTGAATAATATAACTGTGCGCCTAATATTACAGGAGTAATATAGTATTTGTGAAATGTGTGCAGTGTAGGCAAATTATTTAATAACAATTAAGTTTTGGGTTTTTAATTTGCTTTGAGGTCACACCATTTAATGATGAATATATTACCCCTAATAAATGTAATATTGGGTGGATTGTTACTAATACAGGTGCAGCCAGTGTATATACATTAGATCGGTTATTGACTTATTTCCAAGTGATTTTTTCATGTCTTCATTAATACGGCTGCATTAATTAAAATACATAAGAAAAACTATGGCTAATAACTAAATCCGGAGAATTACCGAAAGCATGTAAATGTGCAGAATTAATATTGAATTTTACAGAAAAATATCCCATAATAACATGTAATCTTACCTAATTTTACAGGTAATAATACACAAACAACAAGTAATTTTACCGTGCCCATATTTAAAATCACAGTTTTCTTATGTAAAACACATAAATTTTGTGGTAAATTCACATACGAAATCTGTAATTAAACACATAATAATTCTGTAATATTACCGAATACAGTGTACATGTACATAAAATATAATTAATAATACACAAACTTTTATGTATTTTTACATAAGAAATCTGTAACAAAACACACAATAATTGTGTAATATTACCGAATATAATGGAAGTATACATAAAATATCATTAATAATGCAAAAACTTTATGTATTTTTACATACGAAATCTGTAACAAAATACATAATGATTGTGTAATATTACCGAATAAAAAGTAAAAATACTAAAAAAAACATGAATAATACAGAATGTTTGTGTAATTTTACAGGCGAAATCTGTAACAAAATACATAATCATTCGGTAAAATTATTGAATAAAATGTAAATATACATAAAATTTCATGAATAATACACAAACTTTATGTATTTTTACATTCGAAATTTGTAACAAAACACATAATTTACTCAGTAATATTACTGAAAAAAATGTAAAAATACATAATTGAAAATTTACGGATATGTAAAATTACATACATGAAATTTTACAGATTATGTAAAATTACAGAAGTGAGATTTTACAGATTATGTAAAATTACAGAAGTAAGATTTTACAGATTATGTAAAATTACATAAATGTAATTTTACATAACCGTCAATTAGTTTGATTATGTAAAATTACATAAATGTAAAATTACATAATAATGAAATCAGGTCGATATGTAAAATTACATACGCCTTGTAAAATTACATAATTATGGAAAAATACAGAAATGTTAGGGCAACGAAAGTTGCCCTAAAATTATGTAAAATTCCCTGAAAATTTTTAACAGTGTTGTTACAGTCGTTTAGATACGAGACAAGTAACAATTACTTACTATGACCCGTTGCAACAGCTGTCTCATGAATTACGAAACATTTTATGGGCTTATGCCCATTATCACCAACGCTAGGTAGAACCTATATGAATGCGCATGGGTGGATTTTCAACGTCCGGCTCCATATCGAGAATTGAAGATCCTGTTTGCGACAAAAAATAGTCGCGTTAATAAACGGACAGTGCAAACGAGTGCAAGCTAACCGATTTAGTTTGACCATTTTTATGTCATAGCTATAAGGGCGTTTTTTGTAATCCTATTAGAAGAAATCATCAATATCTTGCCCTTATCCCAATTTATTTGGGGTCGGCGCAGCATGTCTTCTTCTTCCATACTTCTCTATTACTTGTCATCCCATGAGATACCTCCTTTCTTGCCATATCATCCTTCACACAGTCCAACCATCGTTTCTTTGGTCTTCCTCTACCCTTATACCCATCCACATTCATACTCAAAACTTTCCTATTAGAAGAGATGATGAAAAAATATTTATAACTTATATTGTAACCTTGAACTGTGGCACCACCCCTAGCAGACTGTTACGTCATGCGTATTGATTGGCACGCCAGGGGCGCTCCCCTAAGGCAGACTGCCATGTCGACGACCCGGTGAATGAAGCCCTACCCCGCTTTGCGAGTCCCAGGCTCAGATGTAGAGTGTCTGGATGCGATAGGTTATTAGGGTGACTACTATTGATTGGGTTGCCTATAGGCGTCTTGGTATAGTTTGCGAGCACTAATACGATGACACGCAGAAACTTCAAAAGTGGTTTTTCTCCTACTGTATGGATTGAACTTTATGCTGTTATGAATGAGGATTTATCTCTGAATTGGGTTTTGTATTTTGCTAAGCGTATTATTTAAGTATTAGTGCTCGTCATAAGCCTGTCAGGGTACCTGTTAAGTTTTGACGTTTTCCTTGTATTATTGACCGACAGGCGATTTAGGTTTAGGGCTCGTACGGAACTCTGAAAGTTATATGGTTTCACAAAACAATATTTTCTAAAAACTCTAACCACATCCAGTGATTTGACATCCATGTCTGTTCACCCTCTCGGTATGAATTATTGCATTAAAATTTAATATATCTGCGTCCTGAACAATTACTTAGCGTCAAGAATACTGAGATTCGATTATAAATTCGTCATTTTAGGCCCCCTCACTTAAGTATAATTTATGAAATGGGAAAGCATTATTATATTTATTTTGTTGAGGAGCTCGTGGCTAAATAATTACAGCCGCACGGGTCGCTCTTTAACGTTAAGCTGCTTGCCGACGTTGGTCCGTGGATGTGTGACCATATACATACCGAGTTTCCTCCGTGCCTCGGAAAGCACGTTAAACCGTTGATCCCGGTTGTCATTTGTAGATCTTTGACAGTCGTTACGAGTAGTCAGAAGCCAAACGTCTGAATTCCAGTCTTACCGAGGGGTATCGTATTACCCAGTACTAACTTGGTTGTGGAGGTTAGATAGGCAGTAGCTCTATGTAAAATAATGATATTCAGCTGTATCCGGTTAGGCTAGAAACCGACTCCAATAAAGTTAGAAAAAGGCTAGGTAGATGATGAAGTATGAAATATCATATCAAAACGTTTATGGTTTCTATGATTCTGTCTCAACAAACCGATTATTATTCATGCTAATAGCTGAAAGTATGGTACATCAGCAGAAACAATACGTTGACTCTAACTACGGCCACTTTTAGTTACTAGCGACAAAAGGCCTTGATGACCATCGACGATGACCTACAATTCAAGTAGGTCATTAACCCCATAGATAAATAATCCACGGTAGCGTCAAATGACAATGCTACATTGCTAAAAATCAAGGTCATAACTGAACATGTTTAAAAAACAAGCATTTTTTCTTAATAGTAACCGTATTCTTATTAATATTCAATTTATTTGCGTTCTATGGTTTCAAAATGCTTACAGCTAAAAAAAAAATTATAGACCCTGTTAGGGCACAGCAATATACAAATTAAAATAAAATTAGTAAATGATAAGATAATGATAATATGAACCGTCACAATACCGAGTTTGTAAAAGATATTTACATGAAAAATAATCTTCTATCATAATTTCAGTTTTCAGACGTGAAGGCTTATTTCAGCCACTCTGCTGTAAGGCAGCGTGGCCGAGCGGTCTAAGGCGCTGGTTTTAGGCACCAGTCCGAAAGGGCGTGGGTTCGAATCCCACCGCTGTCAAAAATCCTTTTTGTATTTTTCATAGTTGCTGAAAAATGTTTACGGTATATTTGAACTAAAATTGTATTATTTATCCGATTTGGAGGTCGTATTTGTCTAGAGTTTGTGGTAATTTTATGAATATTCTAACTGATATTTCTGTAATTTTCAATTAGGTTATTAACTCATCCATGAGTCAGCTACTTACAGTTACGTGCAAATAGTAATAATTACTGAACAAAGGCACTCTTACTTATTTAATGATTTCATAACATAATGTTATATAGCCACGACAGCAGCTGTATTTTGCTTTTGCTAAGGACACTTGGTGTACTTGCATAGGTACATGAAAGTATGTTTTGGTTTGCTATATTATTTTCACAGGCTGAATAAATATTGATGCAGCTAAAGGAGTAATGTTAGGATCGTATCAGGTGATGTCCTGTTAGTACTGCCTACCCCCGTAGATAAAGACGTCGGTTGATGTATGACTAGCTAAAGCCCGCGGCTCCGCCCGCCTGGAGTTAGTAAATTGTCCCACCAGTACTATCGGAATAAAAAGAATCGTTCTAAAAATTTGCCACAAATCATGATAGCTTTGCGAAAAAATATAATTTTATCATCATTCATCATTGCAGCCGAAAGACGTCCACTGCTGGACATAGGCCTCCCTCAACGCCACATTAACATAAATGGGGTTTTGCCATAATAGCCACGCTAGGCAGGCGGGTTGGCGATCGCAGTACGGTTGTCACAAAAGCACAAAGAACGCTGCTGCCCATTCTCTGGCAAGTCCCTTAGTCGCCTCTTACGACAGCCACGGGAAGATATGGGATGGTGCTATTCTTTACGTCCCACACCATACAGAACCGAAGAAATATCGCTGTATTAAATTATACATCACCACATAAAGGAAATAAATTATCATTTCCGAAATTTTCTTCGAATGACCAGAATTTCCTCCGGAAAACCGTTTTATTAAATTACATCTGAGATCCTTAAGTGTGATGTAGTTTAGGGTGCGAACTTACAAGTCCCTAGTATCGCATACTCGCTCGTAAGACTGACGTCCTAACTGTTGTGCTACCGTCGCCTACAATAACTTACGTCTAAAATAGTATAACCACATTTCGTCAGTTATGTTTTAAGTTACAAGGGGCGAGATGCTTGCCAGAAACCAAACACTTGTCCAGGACCTGGGTTTATGAAAAAACACCGATAACATAATGCTCGACTGCGACTGCTTATTATACATAATATAGTATGGAGCGCAGCATTCTAGCCGACCATGTACGCAATACCACACTGCGCTCCAAAACACAAATAACTGACGTTGTTCAAAAAGCCGCTAAGATGAAGTGGGACTGGGCTGGCCATATCTGCCGTATGCCCGACGAGTTGTGGGCCAAAATAATCACAATGTGGAGCACTGACACAGCCAGAAGGCGGCGCGGTAGACCTCGCAGGAGATGGCGGGACGAGCTGGATAGAACCAACGACCAGTGGTCCACATTGGCCCTGGATCGAAGGATTTGGAAGTCATGGGGAGAGGCCTTTGCCCAGCAGTGGGATGACATAGGCTATCAGTAACAGTATTTATGGGCATGTAGCTTGATTCCATTTGAACCCAATTTATCTTCATTCGGAAGACGTCACTAGTTATGAAATGTATCGATATTAGCTTTCGAAAATCTTTGTGTATAATCGCACACTTAATTTTTCCCGAACATTTTATATTGCGCATTAAAAAAACAGAAGGACGGGTAAGAAAATCTGTCATTCACATTTTGTTTCAACAAAGATTTAATCATCGACCAAAAAACATCATGATTGTGTAATTGTAACATTCTAGGGAAAACCCACATTACTCAAAGTTAACCCATGAACATAAAAAAAATGGAACATAATGTCATTGCAAAACAACAGTAGCACGATACGGCCTATAATATATAAGGTTAGGGTGGCCAGATCAAAAAGTCGACCGTGCTGTTTCCACGTCAGTAGCCGGTCGAAGCGGCCACCCCATTTGAAACGCTAGCTCGATGGGGTTAGTAGAAAGAAATGTCATACTTTACGCTGACATTTTGACAAAAAAATATGCACATTGACACGAATACATCCTTTATTTTGTGGTCAGATATTATTTTATCAATTCTTTATCCAACGAAAGTAACAATTTGGACCTACTCAGTATACAGGAGAAAAAAAGAAAGCGAGTGGCCTATCCTAGGGATGTAATCTTTCACACAATCCGCTCGTTTCTTGTAGCTTTACATAGTGTGCGTACACATTGCAGGCCTAGCGCGTTGGCGACGCTATCTAATAAAAATACGAAATCCTCGTCAATGGTACACCTGAAATAGGCCTTAACGCTACTCGCTCGTCACTGTGGCCACCGCACGCCTCCGCCGTCGCACCCGCCACAGGCCCTAGTCACCGCACGTTCAGTGTGGACGCACACTTAGAGATTTCACACAATCCGCCCATAGTTTCATTGGTCTTAGAAGTTCCTCTACTCTTAAACCACCCACATTCTTAGCTGGAACCTGATGTAAAGTGTAAGTCTATAAAAACTACAATACCTCGTAGGTCACGTCCACTTACGTGTTCTACGCTTCAAGGCATTATACTCGTCACCCGCAAATGATGTATCATATAATTGCGACCACCTTACGCATAACTACACAAGTCATAAAGTTTGTGACCAACTGTTTGCGAGCGCGCCTGTGGGTTTTCCAAATATTTATAAAAAGGTGTCACGCTCGTTTTCATTGACACCTTAACGAATGTCTATTCAGGTAACGAAAAGTGTTCGTAAAAAGCTGTATTAAAGCATTAGAACGTCCATGTCTACTCCACTGGATCTCAGGTGTCGTAGCTGTAAGAGAGAGTGAGCTGTGAACCTTTGAAACGGACCTTGGATCATTGGATGCACCAGGAGAAAAACTTGACAAAAAAATTAAGGTAAGAATGTGATGGAGGGTGTCTTTGAATTGTTGGTTGAAGTCCTTTTGATTTAGTGAGTCCGTCAATGTGACCTACGAACTTAGAATCATCATCTGCCTAGCCTTTTCCCAAACTATATTGGGGTCGGCTTCCAGTCTAACCTGATGCAGCTGAGTACCAGTATTTTACATGAAGCGACTGCCTATCTGACCTCCACAACCCAGTAACTGGGTAATACAATACAATTGCTTGGGGTCGACTTTGTTGGTCAACAAATACACTTCCTTAGTGTTTTTCGCAGACCTCATTGAAGGAATTAACTTAATTGAACACACCACTCATCTTATACCTCTTCATCATACAAAGACCGACTTTACCTACTGCCTGGTTTCTCTTTATATGTGCCACGCTAAACCTACTTAAGCAAAACTCAGAAGCTCACTATTTACGGGAGAAAATCAATGGGAGCCATATTCAGAAGTGGATGTTTACACTCAGATAAACTGACCGCATATTTTTAGCTGTTTATTTTTAAAACACATTTATTGACGGAAGCGTCGCCGACGATCTGTCTGTTTCTTGCTTTAATACTGAAGTTTGAACCATTTCTTCGACTACATTTTCAGCTAGTAAGAAACATATAATTTTTTTAACACATTTTCTTGCAAATTACAAGTGGAAACTTGTAATTGACCTTCTTCTATATATATTATATATATATTACTCCTGACTACTCGAATGTACTAGCTGTAAGTTGTAATAAAATTAATAATATAAATAATGTTTTTACAAAATACATAGTTACAATGAATACCAATTAATATTTTAAATACTAAGCGACTTCAATTGCAATAAGATAGTACCTAAGCAAAACCGGAAAATAAACGAGGTAAAATTGAACGCGAATGTTTACAGTTTTTTAAGATAATTTTATTGTTCCTTATCAATTTAACTACTGAACCAGTTACAATATGTGTTTTTATTCTTATCATTTGTGTGGAACGGGAATGATAAATGCCCTTAATTTTGGCCTTAATTCTAAACGAATAAAACTTCGCGATCCTTTATTATTTTTTTAAGGAGTAAATGATGCAGTGGCGTCTGACAGATTGGAATACGACCCCAAGAAGAATGGGACAGAGGCAGGAAGATAATGATCTGCTTAGCCGTTTCACAACTATATTAAGATTAACCTTCAGTCTAAGCGGTTGCAACTATTACCAAAATTGGTTAACTGGTTATCTGATCTCTACATCCCTGGTAGTAAGTAACGACACCCCTTGGTAAATCTTATTGTCAAACATTCGCGTTTAAAAAAACAAACATCAGCGTACTTTTTTTTAGAAGTGTTCTCGAAAGGAGGAATGAGAGAAAATGTCGTGAGGAAAGTTTTGAGTATGAAAGTAACGACGAATGAAACGATGGAATAAGTATGTAAAAGATGACATGACTAGTTAGGGTGTAACTATTGAAATGAGATGACGACAAAGTGTGCGTCCACCCCAGGCCCTAGCCACCGCGCGTTCAGTCTGGACGAACACTAAAAGAAGTATGGAAGAAGAAGACATGTTGCACCCACTCCAAATAAATGGAGATAAGACAGAGGGATGATGTTCTCGATGTTACATCTTTAAATATTCACAAACATCGTCCAAGGTCTGTTCCTCGTAATCGCTCGCAATATTTTACGATATAGCGACTGATAAACTCCAGTCACGGCGACGAGTGATAAGGGGTCATTGCCACCAATTCTTTGTACTAGGAAGTGATAACGGATGGAGCATACAAACATCTTATAGTGGGGGCTTTGTAGAGCGTTTGCGACCGTAAGTAGGGTAAGCGGAACAACTGGTTGAGCAGCGACATCTTTCATCTCGAAAAGAGGAGGCCTGTGTCCCAACAGTGGGATATTATGAGTTAATCGTATCGTATGTTGCTTTACCTACACGGTTATCTAACGATACATAATTTGTCTGTGATAGAGGTGCAGCTTTCCTGTACCCAGCACTAAAGTCAGTTATACATAAAACTCATAGCACACTTATGAGCAGTTGCGCTGGATCGCATTCAGCCCAGCTCATTATTAACGGACTTCTAAAAAGAAGTAGGTTCTTAAATGGGCTGTTTTTTTGTTGATGATCTTATAACTCGGTGTTTACTGGTCTGATTTACGTGTTTTTTCATTTGGTAGAGAAAGATCACCCGGTAGTGGAACTACCAACTATAATTTTATTTTATTCACATTGCTTGGGTAGTTTATCAGTTATCTTCTATACTTAATACATATTATTTCTTCTATGTCTATGTGGATGATCTGCTTAATATAACGTTTAGTAAAGTATGAAAATTAATACTCGACAAGAATTTGTGTGAGCTACTGAGTTATTTTTTTTGAAATTCGGATATTTTTATTGGCAAAAAAGTTTTTTATCAGCCGATTCCGATCCAAAGTGTTGCCATTACAATTGCTTTTGAAGTATTAAGTTTCATAGTAAGAATGCCGAACGGTTCCAGTTTAGGCAATGCTGATTCCACGTAATAATAAACGTTGACCTTTATTAGTATCACACAAGCAACTGCGGAGCTCGGTGCAGTTGGAAACTCGACGGAAGCTTTCCGAGCCTACATTTCCGACAGCCGATACTGGGTGTGGACGACGCCGCCGCGCAGTTCTAGCTTGACATAAAGGGGTTCATTAAATAGCCTCCACGAGAGCCTATGACACCCGTGACTGATGCAGTTCCTAGTAATCGGGGTAGAGGTCAGATGGTAGTCAGTATGATGGTACGCGTATGAATCAAATCTTATCTTTCTATCTACCTTATTATTAATGCGAAAGTTATTCTGTTTGTTTGTTACCTTTTCACGAATAAACGGCTGATCTAATGGTAATGCAATAAGGCAAGGAGATAGATTATATCCTTGGAAGGGGGCATACTCGTGTGCTACCGTTTTTTTTCACACACCTACCCATCAACATTAGCATCAGCTAGTTCTATTAAAAATGCGAAAGTTTGTGAGGAGTGAGGACTGATGGATGCTAGTAACTCTTTCACGCATCAACTGAACAAAAGATTTGGATGTTTGGCAGACAGACAGTTCATAATCGGGATCAATACTATAGGATACTTATTATTCAAGTTGTACGATCTTGTGGGCGAGGCCACGGGCTTAAGCTAGTATTTAATAAAAAAGTTTGTGGACATCAGAAAGTCGTGTTTAATATCCACAGCCACGGTTGGCAAGACTTGGTACCAACCCCCTAATTAGGAATAAGCTATTAGATGACTTAATGCGCCTGACTAGGGTCTCGGTCACATCGTCTCCGGGCTCCAGGAAAACACAGCAGAGCGGCAACCGCGTAAATGGACGTCTCACATTAGAGAATAGTTAATGACATAAGCCGGCTGGTAATCGGTGCCAAAGCCTCAATTGACCTTTGTAAGTTTGGGCTTAAATGTACTCTAGGGACCTCACCACGTAGGTTGATTGATCCCTTGGGGAAAATGTGGGTGTAAGACGGGTCTAATGTACCACCCTCGTTTTGTAAGCAGTGAGGTATACTGCTGGCAGCTTCTTCATCACAGTCAAACAATATGAAGTAATGCAGAATTATAAGTGTCTGCAGAATGCGATTTGATGGCTGTCTTTTAGTTACTTTTGACTATTGATACATTTGGTTTGTTACGTGACTTTCAGGCCACTAGCTATCTGCAACGACCATCAAAAATCCACAAATGTCAGCCGGGACCAACGGTTTAATTATGTAAAACACGAGAGAGGGCGGGACTGAAATCCACTACGCGTCCAAATGCTAATTAGTCGATTTTGAAATCTACTAAGCGTCCAAATGCTAGTTAGTCGATTTCCCAATGTCTTCGAATTTTTGTGAGCAATTTTTCTAAGCCAGTTTCCTCACGATGTTTTTGTCAATGTTCTGTCCTATCAGGGCTTTGGATTAATTCTAGCCAGCGCATGATGGAGGTCACGTCCAAATTAGTGTTATCAACACAAACATTATAATTACCAGTAAAAGTAATCATTTTTAGGCTCGTTAATAAACTGCTTGTGTGTGTTAATTGTTTACAATGATAGTAAACTATTCAGTTACATGACCATGCCACGATATTTTCTAATTAGGCGTGACCACACAAAAGCGAAAATTACGTTATTCGCCTCGATTACCTTTGAACGACAGGGTAGGTCTGGTCCGCAAATTCGCTTTTTTTGTATAGAATTTTGTATAGAAAAAAAGCGAAATAAAATCGACCGCTAGGGTTCCGTACCCAAGGGGTCAAACGGTGCCCTATTACTGAGACTTCGCTGTCCGTCCGTCTGTCACCAGGCTGTATCTCATGAACCGTGATAGTTAGCAAGTTGAAATTTCTACAGATTATGTATTTCTGTTGCCGCTACAACAACAAATGCTAAAAACAGAATAAAATTAATATTTAAGGATACCCTACCTCGTTTTTATAAATAATGGTATGGAACCCTTCGTGCGCGAGTCCGACTCACACTTGGCCGGTTTTTTCTTTATAAGTATTCCCATTCGAGCACCGATTTCAATAGCATCAATTTCTAACCGGATGCAGCTAAGTACCAGTATTTTACATGAAGCGACTGCCTATCTGACCTCCACAACCCAGTAACTGGGTAATATGATACTCCTTGGTAAGACTGGATGTCAGACTTTTAGCTTCTGACTACTCATAACAACTGTCAAAGATCTACAAATGACAGCCGGGACCAACGGCTTAACGTGCTTTCCGAGGCACGGAGGAAACTCGATATTTTCGCCTACGCTTTAGGCGAAAACAAGCTTTTTTTTACGAAGGCATTTTGGTAACGACCAAGACTACCTCATTTAGTTTGTAAACACTTTCACTGGTTAGATGTAATCTTCACTGTTATATAAAAGTTTTATGACTGTGAACATAAATTATGAGAAAAAGTTACCTCCTAAATGTTGTATGAATATTCATATATTTATTTCTATTGTATTAAGAACTCAAATAAAAGTGAGATGCATAATCTCACTTTTATTGTGAGAAAATAAAGCAACATGATGGGCATGGAATATTTTATCCTATTTGGTGTTGACAAAAAAAATGGCTAAATGTTATTCAAAATAAAAAGTAACTAATTAAGATTTTTTTTTAATAAGGCGGAGTACCTGAACTTTTTGAACATCAAAATTATATTAGTTTTATTTATCCCTGCGGCTTCGACCGCATGGATTTCATTAATTGTTCTACGGGATCCTACCAAGGAGAGAAAAAGTATCCTCCTATGTTATAATCCAGATCATTAACCATCTGTATGCCTTTCATCGAAATCCGATCAGTAATTTTTGTGTGAAAGAGTAACAAACATCCATACAAACTCAACGTAAGAAGTAAGAAAGTCATTCAAATCACCATTCCTAACGTTTTAACTTCTTTTTCTCAAATTAAAGACGTAGATTTTGTCTGCCAAGTATGTATCGTTTTCCTCAATCAATTCCTTAAGTTTGTTTTAGTTGGAGAAGTAGCATTCATATCCAGCATTGTATAGTCAACATTATATAATATTACTGTAGAAACTGTTAACAAAATCAGTAGCCGGATTATAAAGCACAATAGTTCAATGTCTATATTTACAATTTTACTTACATCAATGATTGTTATAATAACATTACTAAAGGATTATATAATTGGCTTCAGCTTTTCTAGGGATAAAAAACTTAGTTGGAGTGGCTGGATGCTGTTCTTTTTTGAGCCATTTCAACACTAAAAGTGTTTTTGCCATTGGAACTTCTGGTTACTAAACCACCTGGAGTCTGGATTTGTACCTAGATACCTCCCGTCCCCTATTCTATGGGGCTTTATCATAAATGGTGAAATATGGGTCTACTTTTGGACACCTATTTGTATCCATTTAGGAGGGTATTACAGAGATGTGTTAAATGCCATGTTGTGTTAGTTTTTAATGTGAAATTTCGATACAAAAATAACAAGTACTTTGTCACTTTTCTTAATATATATCACATTTGTAACTGAATATGTTCAAGTCCATTCAATGCATTTAAAAGGAGATTTTAATGACTGTCATACACATACATGGCTAATTGGAAACATAGTCAATTTAATAAGCATCATAATTGGTTGTAAAGTAATAAAGATGGACATGTTACATACTTGGTAGCTTTAAATAATTTCTTATGGAACAGAGATAAGATCTTTGTGTGATGAAAACCAGTCACAGCTTCTTGGTAGAAGTTGTGAAACATGATGGAAGATATTTGCAAAAGCAAGTAATTATTTTTAAATTTATTTACTAGCTGTCCCTCGCAACTTTGTCTGCGTCACATTTTTCCAGTTTTCACAACATTTTTCATTGCTGCTCCACTCCGATTGGGTTTAGCGTGATGATATATAGCCTATAGCCTTCCTCGATAAATGGGCTATTTAAGACTGAAAGTATTTTTCAAATCGGACCAGTAGTTCTTGAGATTAGCGCATTCAAGCAAACAAACAAACTCTTCAGCTTTATACTATTGGTATAGATTATTTACTTTGCACCAATGTAGGTCAGGTATTATCCCACAGGATTTAATCTGGTTTAAAAGACCTGGATTAGGATGTTTCAAACCTGTTGGTTTCCATGAGGTGATTTCTAACATCTATGTGCCTAAAGCATCGGATAATACTAGTAAATTAGTTGGAGATATTCATAGAGTTGCACCATTTGTATGTTTTTTCAGATTTTTATCAAGGTGTTGAGAGACCTAAATCTCTTAAAAAAAAAAACAAAGTAGTCACACTTTTTTAAGTGTGACCACTTTGTTCATTTTTTTTTTTCTTGATCGTATAGTATTTTATTATGTGATAAAAAAATAAAACTACAGACAATTATGACATAAGAAAACAAACTTATTATTTATTTAGTTTTGAATAGTTGAAAAAATGATTAATATGCAAGAGTCTACTGCCTATATTATAGATAATAATTATGATTTATAATCGAAGGTCTACTGACTTTAATCCTATTTAACGACATAAATCGATGATAGCATTGCAAATAATCTGCTGAACGTGTTAGATCGTCAGATTTACTTACAGAAATAAAGTCATCTTCACAGTTCAAAGACAAAACATCGTTTCAGTTAAAAATAACCCAGAAAATAAGACGATGTAACTGCATTTGCGGCCACTGAATCGTGTTAATTGACGGTAATTGAAGAGAATGGCAACAAAATTGGCTCCCACATAAACAAAAAAAACGTTTCTACTGCACGAGTGCGGCTCGAGTGAGTCACTTGGCATATTGCAGACAGATGTAAGCTCCCACAAGATTATAACAAGCCGTTGAACGTAAACATTGAGCTCACAAACTTACTTGTTTGTATCCTCCGCTAGCAAGGCAGACGAGACACCGTCAAAATCCTTCAAAAAGATACGATTTCACACTCACAAATCATATAGAACACAACCTAAATAAAGTAATCACACATTACACCCACGATTACAACCTTTCACGTCCATTTTGTGCGATAATTTTAATTAATTATTTACATTTGTAATCACATGTTAGAAAACACAAGATTAGCAGAAATAAATTTTTGTTTCTGAGATAAAATCCAACGGGCACTATGCATCACTCGCGACGTAAATCAACGAGAAAAAAATATTTTTTCTATTGACACAGCGAACTGAAAATAATAACGAGAGCATTAAAAACGCAGCATGCAAAGTGGCGAATACCAAACGCGAAGGGGGAAGGGCGAAAAAGCTTAGAGAAAAGTTGAATGAAATGAGACTAGGGTTGCCAGATTCTTGATAATATTTCTGCTATTTCATGAAGCCTTCAATAGTAGCTTTACAAAATCACACAATTTTCAATAATAATAAAGCTTGTTTAGTTTCTCACTATTAATTTTGATACGCGGTTGAACCGCTGCGGCTAAATTGTGACCGCAAAGACAACTACTTACTACAAAGTGCACTCTTTAAGTACTTTGCTCTGGGGGTCGCCTTAGGGGCGGAGTCTTTGCACAGAACACCCAAGCAGTTGGGTGATGTTTCACCACTTTTTTTTACAATCACTGACAAGTTTTTCTATATATAGTTTACTCTCGTGCTTGTTGACCAAACCTCTGATACAAATATGAGAGATGTTGCTCTTATTTTCAATATTAACGATTAATATGCATATTGTCACTGTTTTTTTTTGTTTGCACGCTTAGCAAAACATTTACGGAATTAAAATCTGTAACCAACATAGCTTTACTTTTGTATTCCAAACAAAATAAATTCACATCAAATGTAACTGCTCACTCTTAACTTTTGTACTAATTTGGTAGAATATTTTTAAATGGCAGTTGTAATGGCGCTGCTGTAGCATAACAAAAAAACTTCAAAAAAGAAAGCTTTGTGCGTTCCGTTTCATGCAGTTCGCGTCATAACAAATCAGTCTTTAGTAACTGAATTTTTTCTTGCTCTTGCGGAATAAACTACAAATATATAAAACTACTGAAACCAAACTAAAGCTATGGAGAACGACCCTAGAAAGCAATTGAATGCAGTGGCTGTGGCCCGAGATCGGCTGGATGGCATCATCTCGAACATGTCATTAACAATCACTGCGAATAAGGATATAATACTCTGCTGACAAATATCAATGCCACTGAACTATCATACAGCTGCCAGGATGAAAACGTTAAAACCTTCTATGTATGGAAAACCAGCAACAATAAAACAATAACATACATTTCATTTTTGGTAAACATTGGCTGTTTTTGGCTGATGACTGGGCCTACTGGTATACTTGAAGTTCTCATTAAATCTATCCACAGCTTGCTGTTATACAACATGCACACAATGTGGATGGTATGGTACACTTTACAAAAAATCTGCTGTTCCATACATTTTGACTTTGTTGTTATTGCACATCTATGCTTATGAGCCCCCAGGTTCAATATAATGTTGGTACTAAATATGTGGTGAGGTCACAGCACCCAATCCCAGCCGAGATTAACCATTGGTGTGAAAGTCAGTGCGCAGACACAGAAATCTTAGTTCCTTTATTCTTCGGAAGGGGTCCGAGAGGGCCGATGCCTGCCAGGGCTGCGGGTTGTTCGAAAGAGATACCGTGCCCCTGGAACGCAAAGGGCTAAGAAGGAACATGGATGGGTTTTTTAGTTCCTTTATTCTCATAAGTCGGACTGGACAGCAATCAAACAGAACCGGAGAGAGATCAGGCGCCGATCTGCTGATACTGAGAAATTCCTAATGAAAAAACCCAAAACCACTGCCTGACCCAGGACCCTACGCTCAGCACATAGTTATTTGGAGGGGAAATTAAAATATCAAACACATTAGAAAGCCATACACTAATGAACAAAAAATCTCAAATGCTCACATTACGACTTTATTGCAAAACTTATGCTTAAATTAACGTATGTACACGCACTTCATAGTCCAAAAATACACAACATCCAACGTAAGAGGTTATGAAAATTATCTTGTCGAAACTGTGGCCTCCTTCCGCGCTGCATCTTGCAATAATTGAGTATCGACCTCGTCTGCCGGCAGCTGCACGTAGCGGACCACAGATCCACGGATAAAGCAGTTTTTCACCGATAACATGTGAGGATATTTATCCGCATCAATGACGCTTATTTCCGACAGCTTTATATTCAAATATTGGTCAACAGAATGCAAGGTGCCGCATATACTAAGGTCGTTCTTCAGTTCAACAACAACATCTTTCCCCACAAGCGATTTAAAGAAAGAATAGAATAACATTTTTGTTTATTTTGCTATGAAAACTTTTCAACCGCCTCGGCTTGGTTAATAAGTTAATTCTTAGCAGACAATTAATGTCAATTGTCAAAATTCGATATGTCAAATTGAGAGAATTGAGCGAATTCTTTTGAGTAATAGATTAAAGAAAATCTTTATGGTTTTGGTGTTGTATGGTTGATTATGAATATTGAATGTAAATGAATAAATATTAATATATTAGTAAATATAATAATATTAGTATGGATTTATCATAAAACTTGATTTTATCTACAATTGATTGTATGTCTTATTTTGACGTAATTTTATGTAGTTTGACCATATTGACACTTTGGCATGTAACATGAGTGCATCTGATGTAGCATTTTGTGATAGTAATTTTGTAGAAGAATTCAAAAATTTCTGAACGCACGCAATCGCCGCCCAATGGCGTCAGTTGTGTTTCGTAGTCAATAAACAATTTTCGTTTTATAATTTGTTATAGCATAGCAAAACCAGTATTTATTTTAAGTTTAATCTATCATCGTTCGTATAATATAGGAATTACTGTAGAAACCGAACAATTTTATTAAGTTCCAGAGACATAACCTAAAAATTCAAAATAAAATGACGACCACCGAAGAAAATGCTGAGAATATTGTAAGTTAATTACTTTCTCATAGGTCCAGAATCATTTTGTAAAAGAATTGATCTTCCCATCGTAACTGTTTAATCATTATAATTTGTCTGAATTAGAACTATACGCGTTACAAACTAACAATTTGCGCCGGTAAAGGCTCAAGAAAAGATTCTATTAGCATTCTTTTGTTTTTTGTTGTGTGGTTTGCCTTACCTTGAAAGAACGTCGAATTGTTTCGTTTTTATGAGAGAATCCTTCTCATAAAGCGTCCTTTTGTAATAAATACGTTTTCTTTTAAACCCGTGTGGTACCTCATAACTTTTTCACTACAGGACTGGGGAAATGAGCGTTTGAGCCGAGCTCAACGGGCAGTAGAAGCAAACACTTACGATGTGGACTCCTGGTCGCTCCTCATCCGTGAGGCTCAAACGAGGCCCATCAGTGAAGTACGGCCGATGTATGAGAAGCTGATAAATGCTTTCCCGACAACGGGCCGGTATTGGAAGATTTACATTGAACAGGAGGTATGTTAAAGTATGTTTATCTTTTGCGTTAGAATGTGGTAGTGTCTACAATGCTGTGATGCTGGTGATCAGTGAAACTGAAACATTCCATTTAGCAGTGATCAGTGGAACTATGAAGCAGAATCATACTGTATAGCGATGATCATCATTCTGTATCGTGTTGGACGTAAAGAATAGCACCATCATACCATCATCTTCCCGAGGGTGTCGAAAGAGCCGACTAAGGGACTTGCCCGAGAATGGGCAGCAGCAATCTCTGTGCTTTTGTAAAAACCGTACTGCAATCGCCAACCCGCCGGCCAAGCGTGGTGATTATGGTAAATTTCCCCTTATGTCAATGTGGCATAGGGGAGACCTATGTCCAGCAGTAGACGTCTTTCAGCTGAAATAGCGATGATCAGTGTAACTGAAACATAAACATCTCGTATAGTGGTGATACAGGTTACACTGACACTTATTTTTGTCATACTTAAAAATGATAACATCAGCTGATAGCAGATTAGTGAAATGATTAACACTGAAAGTATAGTATGCTAATATTTTAAATCTGGCATCCTCGTTTTTCGACAAATCTAACAACAGCTTGAGTATTACCATTGGTCAGTAGCCCAGCAAATATAGAAACTCAGTGGAATCAGAGGATCCTCCATTTCCCTTTCTATTCATATTAATATTTAATTATCATGAATTACAGATGAAGGCGAGAAATTTCGAGAAAGTGGAAAAGGTTAGTACCGTATCAGCGTAAGTTGGTTTTTAATAAATATAGGTAATATCTGTGATAATAGAAAAAAAAAATGCCTAAGTACGACTCTGTACATTTGTGTGCTTGAAGTATTAAATAATGAATAAAAGAATTTAAGAGGGCAGATGATCAATGTGATCATATAAGAACATAAAAAGTGATTTAGTGAGTAAGCTAGCTTATAAATTTGAAATAAAACGGAAGAATTAAATTGTATCTTTTTTTTCGGTTAGGGCTAATGTGTTCAGACATGTTGGAGGCGAGTTTTTGATGCAAATGTTACTTTCTTAGTCGGAATCTACACAGGGTCAAATCAAGTTAGCAAGTTAACGTTTTTATTAAACTCAGATTTGGTAACAAAATCTGCGATTTGGTAATTCTTTTTAAGTCTCAATTGACCTGTCTTGTTTAGTCATTGATTCCAAACACATGGTTTCGCTATCTAACATAATTTGAACTTGAAAAAGTATACGTATATTAGGTGGATTCCCACCGGCTTGGTGGTGTTTTACCAGTTATGTTTAAGTCCCTTAAAATAATGTGCGAGCCTATTGTTACTATTAATAAACTATTGCCTTGCAATGCCTTCAATAACTTCAATTTTTGATAGGAGTCTTATGATAAAATTAAACATTTGCAACAAAAGCTCGCTTTTGAAATGTAATAAACCCTATTTCGTGAATTCCTTATTAAAGTAAACAATAGTTTTTCATACACCACTCTGCACACTGAGTTTTAGAAACAGTTTGGCGTCTCTGTCACTCATACACTTGTCTATCTCTTTCTAAAACCCGATGGGCCACATAGACGCCCGGGTACTTATTATAAGAGGCCGATTCCACCAACCGCGCACTTTTTTGATCACTGAATAAAGGACTATTAAGGCCCTCTTACTACTGAAATCTACCAAATACATTTAGCGTAAATCTAAAAAACCTGCCTATATCAGTATAGATAGGTCTTTTAGCAGTTTATGGGCGTCCGGTCCACAACACGAGCGAATGCGTTTTCTGACGCACGCTCGCGCTTTTTTTGTGAATAATATTCCATTAAAAATTGTTTGAGGAGTGTTAAAAGGCGCGGTCCGCGTGCGTTGGTTTTTCAAAGGATACACGCTCCGTCCACCCGCAAGGTTTAGTGGACTCCGTAAAGTATTTAGTAATTTTTGTGCAAGTGGGCCTTGGTGATTCATTTTCCCTAAGGGACCACACACACCGTCCGGGCCTCCAGTGTTCGATAGAGTTGTAAAGGTTGTCAATTGTTTAGCAAATTGACTAGCATTTTAAGTGGTTATAACTATATTCAAATCACAACTGTTATTCTTGATCTGCCGTGTGTAGTGGCTTATAAATTGTCAAAGTGTTGTAGTATGTCAATCTGCCGAACAATGTATTTCCCTTGAATGGACTTGAACACAACTCGGGTGACCCGTAACCCGACCCCTGAAGGTTTACTCCAACCAGAACGTACCGTAAAACGGGGTGAACTGAAAGTGTAAATCGACGCGGAACTTTGAAATTGAAAGGGACTTTAACGTTTAAATATGGCATGTTGCCCAACAGGTCTCTAAATAAATAGAAAGTGTAAACAAACCTTCACGAATGATTTTTTACTATTTAAATTAAAATGTCTATTTGAATTAATATATAAATTAAACAAATTGTTGAAACTATTGTATGCCTAACATGGTGCAGCAGTGCAACCGCACAACAAATTTAACACAATAACAACTCTGTAACCACTGTCTCACAATAAAGATCTTTGACTTTGACGAAGCTGTCAACCAAACGTTCTGTACATCAACTTACAAAAAAATATTGCTGGGAAACAACTTTTTCCGCCCCTAAGACGACCCACTGACCTTTTTTTAGGTGAAACATCTTATGGTAGGACTCAATGTTACGCGCTCAAAGCATTGTGCTGATAGATGCATTGAATAGTACGGGGATCATGGGGGGTATTTACAATAAAGTTAGAATATTTTAAACTATGTAAGTACTTACTCTTAGTTCTGTATGGTGTCGGACGTAAAGAATAGCACCGTCGCATATCTTCCCGTGGGTGTCGTAAGAGCCGAATAAGGGATTTGCCAGAGAATGGGCAGCAGCATTCTCTGTGCTTTTGTAACAACGATACTGCGATCGCCAACCCGCCTGCCAGGCGTGGCGATTATGGCAAAACCCCCCAAAATGTCAATGTGGCGAAACTTGGGGGAGGCCTATGTCCAGCAGTGGACGTCTTTTGGGCTGGAATGATGATGATGATGAAGTACTTACTTATTTTAAAAAAATCGAGAAATAATTGAAACTTATATCTCCATAACTAGGAGGTTCCCAGGTATGGTCTAAAACAAAAACTAATACCGCAATGACGAGAAAAACAAGTGCTTTTCGGCTTCGTGGGTGTGTTTACACACTTTTATGAACTCAACGTCAAAATCCCTATCAAAGTTTTGTCTCGGTTCACCCGACTCCAACCCGTTTTACGCGGTACCTACACAGACAAGCTACGGACACCAGGACAGTGCCCGGACGCATCTGCAGTTTGTCCCAACTGTTTTGACTGAACCTCTACTAGTTCAGATATTTTTGATCAGACTTTTCGTCCTTCTTTATCGGCCCAAGTTAGAGACCTATCACACAAATTTCGCTTCCTATTTATGTACGTATGTTCTTAAATCCGTGTATTTAAGTTATTTTGGCATGAACATATTCATGTTACATTTCTATCAAGTAAGTTCTTACGCGTAATTTTGTAAAAATAACGGTTATAAAAGTAAGTATGTTTTAAACTCTTCTAAATCTGTCAAACGCTGTATGAATCCACTGCTGAATGTAGGGGCTTTCCTAGTTAGTGAAAATGGTAATCACAGAGTAAGGCAACACTTACAAATATCATCATTCTCTTGCCCTTATCCCAATTTATTTGGGGTCGGCGCAGCATGTCTTCTTCTTCCATACTTCTCTATTACTTGTCATCTCACGAGATACCTCCTTTCTTGTCATATCATCCTTCACACAGTCTATCCATCGTTTCTTTGGTCTTCCTCTACCTTTATACGCATCCACATTCATACTCAAAACTTTCCTCACGACATTTTCCTCATTCCTCCGCATCACATGCCCATACCACGACAACCGATTACCACACATCTTTTCAGTCACTGGCGCCACTTTCAGACTTCCTCTAATGTACTCATTCCTTATTCTATCTATTTGCGCAACACTTACAAATATATCTTCACAAAATCTAGACCTCTGCAGGTTGGTCCCTCTAACAACATTTTCGCTTTTCTGGTCTTAAATCAGCATTGACAAACCAGGGGCATATTTAATAAACTTGACAATCCGACAATTTTGACTAATAGTTTTTTCTTGATTTAAATGTGCGATTTCGTGGCGTGGTACAGTTTCCACCAAATATTCATCTTCACTACTACTGCTATCCATCGAAGACGATAATTAAAGACATTTCGAAAATGTTAGTAACTTTTTAGACGTATGTATTCTGCTTATGCGTATGAATTTTCATTAAAATCGGTTGTCATTTCGGAAAATAAGGGCTTGCAAGTTTGAATGAAATGCCGCAAGGCGTAAACACCCTTAATCCAACCGGATTTTGATCTTGTTCAATTAATAAACCGGGCAACAACTGAGGTCTTAGTTTTGCGGTGGGCCTGTAATTTCTTTTACGTTTCGGTATGTTTTGACATCTAAATGTTGAACCTATGTTAGATTGGTTGGCCCTACCATCACAATCGAGTTTACATTCAGCAGTGGTTCAAGCACTTTAAGTACAACAATGACATGATAACGTTTTGGCCGGGCAGTTGTTCCAGCGGTGTCTGATGAAGATCCTCAACATTGAGCTCTGGAGGCTGTACCTCAACTATGTCAAGGAGACCAAGTGTATGCTGCCGACTTATAAGTACGTACCTGCAGATTTTAATATAGTATCCAAACAGCAGCGAGATGAGCAGCGGTGGCCCAGTGGTTGCCGTCCCGTCTTACAAGCAGTAAGGCGTGGGTTCGAACCCAGGCAGGCGCCGTTACTTTGTGTATTTTATACCGCTGCTCTCAAAACGGTGAAGGAAAACATCGTGAGGAAACCGGCATGTCCTAGAACTAAAAATTCGAAGACATGTGACATCTACCAACCCGCACTGGGCCCGCGTGGTGGATTACAGCCCATTCATTCTCATAGAGAGGAGGCCTGTGTCCCAGCAGTGGGAACATTATAGGCTGATCATGAGTGGATACAAACTACCAGGTCTAGTGTAATAAACTGATTAGTAGGACAATCATAACAACACGACTACAATCCCCGAAAGGTTTGGCAGAACCGAGCCCTAAAGAACACACTATACAAAGCTATAGTTTTCCAGTATGAAATGGCTTCGCTTTGTATAGATTTCCCGTACAATGAGAGATCCGCAAAAACTGGTTATGTATATCTTGATCGGTCCTCGTGCTTAGGGTTAGGAGGCGAACCCATTGCCATCAACCGGGCACGAATCCAGACACCATGGCCGTGAGAAATTATTGACCAAAAAAAAAATAACATGACCTGGGAATCGCACCCAGGAACAAACTCAGCAGTCTTTTATTAATAGAGAAAAGAGAGTGAGAAATAGTGACTTCGACATGTTTTTTGACCTCCACATGAACTATTCCTCAATGGTCAATAGCACTGACTTGCTATAACGTACCTAATGTTTTGTTGTGAGTTTTTTTAGTGTTCCGTACCCAAAGGGTCAAACGGGACCCTATTACTGAGACTTCGCTGTCCGTCTGTCCGTCCGTCTGTCACCAGGCTGTATCTCATGAACCGTGATAGTTAGCCAGTTGAAATTTCCACAGATTATGTATTTCTGTTGCCGCTACAACAACAAATACTAAAAACAGAATAAAATCAATATATTTAAGGGGGGCTCTCATACAAAAAAAGTGTTTTTTTTTCTTGTTTTTGATAAATAATGGTACGGAACCCTTCGTGCGCGAGTCCGACTCGCACTTGGGCGGTTTTTTTTTACCTCCACATGAATTACTCCTCAATGGTCAATAGCACTGACTTGCCAACGTACCTAATGAAACTTTGTTGTGAGTTTTTGTATATGAATAATTCGCTAGTCAACGCGTAGTACCTACCATACGGTGCGGATTATCGTCAGTCAGTTCTAAAAGACTGCCTCGCTTGTCATCTGACCGCAATCGGGACTGCTGAGCAGCGCGCGTAGCATGACCGCCGTTGAAACGGGCTATGACGACGGAAGAACCGACACACTGACATTGTCATTGTCTATCTGTCATTATGTCGATTCTTCCGTAGACAAAACTCGTTTCTACAGTGGTCGTGCTACGCGTGCTGGAGGTTCTAGATACGATTACCACGTCGGGCAAATCTTTATGGGGTTTTTCCATCAAGAATTTCACAGAAGCAGCCATGGATTCTGGATTTGTGACCGATTGATGGCAGGCTCGCCCCCGCTTTACATTACGGACTTAGGCTTTGTCCCCAGTAGGCAAACTAATAGCAGCCGACTGAGTCTTAAAACGACTTAGTCTACTAGTGTCGTCTAGTCGTCTGAGTCTTAAAACTAGCAAACTGTGGACACTCCATTTCAAATATGTATATGGAAAGGCGTACTAAACCGATACGCCGCAAACTCAGTTGGCTGCTAACAGTTTGCCTTCTGGGGACACAGCCTTAAACATAATTGGCGAAATGTGGATGCACTATTAGGTACTTACACCTCTGCCTAGTGCCTAAATCGAGGATTACAAGCGTGATGTTATGTGTAGATCTGAAGGTAGATCTGACCGTATGCACGACAACTTTCAAAAACCACCCCAATTTAAAAAATTAAGATCTCAATAATGGACAGTAATTCATCATCTGCCAAGCCTTTTCCCAACATTATTGTGGTCGGCTTGCTGTCTTACTGGATTCAGCTGAATAGCAGTATTTTACATGAACCGACTGCCTATCTGACCTCCACAAGCCAGTCAGTACTGGTAGTAATGAACTGTAATTGAGTGTTAAATATTCTAATTACTAGCCTTAAACGGTCGCAGAGCCTCAATATTATTGTTCACTCATAAATATTTTTACGTGACTATGTCTAATAAATCGATGAACGCCGGCTGCATGCACAAAAAAGCATGACTCATTGTCCCGTTACGCTCATTGTCCCTGTTGGGGTATGATGCCCAACAGTGAAATGTTATGTACTTGTAATGTAGACTTGTAAGGTATGTTATGTAAATGAGTAGACGAGTGATTCCCTTGATGGATTTATTGCTACTGAATTATAATTACACGATTACATGCTAAGTTACAGGAATGCACACCTAAACAATATCGATGTGCAATAAATAAGTATGACGTACAAAATACACAAAGGTCAATGTACAGCGTAGCTCGTACAGTCCCGTTACGCTCATTGTCCCGTTACGCTTCTGGTCCGGTTACGCTCATTGTCGCGTTACGCTCATTGTCCCGTTACGCTCGTACGCTTGCGTCGCATCGATGTTTTGTTATGACGTTGTCACGTTAAACTATTGTCCGTAAACCGACTTTACAGACAACCAATATTTTTTCAGAGAAAAAATGGCTCAAGCTTACGATTTCGCCCTCGACAAAATTGGCCTGGACATACACGCTTACCCGATATGGAACGATTACATTACGTTTTTGAAGAGCGTCGAGGCTGTGGGATCTTATGCTGAAAATCAGAAGATTTCAGCTGTACGAAAGGTAAGGAATATAACCTCTGTATGGTGGAAGCCATAGGGTAGCCTGCAAAATTCGAATTCTCTAAAGCTTTTTTTGCAATTTGCGGGTAAGTATGTATGTCTTTCATATTGCGCACAGCAAAGAAATGGAACTCTCTGCCTGTGTCTGTGTTTCCGAACGCTTACAACCCTAATCTCTTCAAAGTTAGAGTGAACAAGCTTCTTCTGGGTAATCTCGTACCATCGTCGACTTTGTCTCTGTCATCTCTGACCTAGACTAGAGTCAAGAGCAAACCAATCACAAATAAAAAAAAAGTATCTGATTGTATGTTCATTAAAATATGATTTGCGACCGTATCAAATATGGCTTTCTGAATAATAGTCATTAGAATGATCAATACAACCCTCCAAGTTTATTTAATCTTGTCGAGTGACTTTTTCATGAAATAGTCATTTACTTTCTGTTGGCTGAAATATGATGATAATTATTGAAGACGTCGTAAAAGAACACAATACAACTGGGAGCTTTGACGGCATGGTTGGCGCTGAGCGATCGGTTGCTGCGCTGCGTGTCGCGGGTTCGCCCCGCACGGAACAAATATTTGTATATGACCTACAGATAGTTGTTCCGGGTCTGGCTGTTTGTGTATGTGAATTTAAATGTTTGTAAACGCACCCACGATACTAGAATTTCCTAGAGGGGGCAACGTTTTAAAAAAAAAATATTCCCCTTAAAAGGTCTATTAAACTTTAGCAACGCAATGTACAGTCTGCATAGGAGATAAGTAACCAGATTCTCATACTAGTAGTATGAGAAACTGGTTACTTATCTCCTATGTAGACTGTACATATAAAAAAATTAGCATGTTATGCTCTGATACCCGTGCTTAGCCGGGACGGGTTGCTATTCTATCTATAACTTCACAACTACGGTATAAATAAAAAACCATAAATTATATTTATTTTTCAGGTGTATCAAAGAGCAGTTATCACTCCCATAATAGGCATAGAAACCTTATGGAAGGACTACATCGCGTTTGAGCAAAGCATCAACACTATTATAGGTAAAATATTTAAATGTTATTAATTAGCTCTATGAGAGCAGCGGTGGCCCAGTGTTGGCAGGCCTGACTTACGAGCAGTAAGCCGTGTGTTCGTACCCAGGCAGGCGCATTATTTTGTGTAATTTATTTCACCACCGCTGCTCTCAAAAACGGTGAAGGAAAACATCGTGAGGAAACCGGCATGTCCTAGAACTAAAAATGCGCACTGGGCCCGCGTGTTGGATTACAGCCCACTCCCTCTCATAGATAGGAGGATTAAGAGGCCTGTGTCCCAGCAGTGGGAACATTATAGGCAGATGATGATGTAATGATGAATTAGCTCTATGATTTTACAATACAGTGTCCTGAATCGTCCCTGCAATGTTCCAAGTTACTGGACTATTGGTAAACTTTTTCGCTGGTGACTGTAAACGCCAGCGTACACCGAGGCCGGCAAAGCCAAGCATTTTGACTTTACCCAGCGTAAATTGAAACGTAGGTAGTTGTAACAAGATACAGATTCTAATGTTTAGACTCCAAGGCTCGACTCCAAGGCATCAAAGGCGATTTCCCTTCGCGGCATTGAACATTGGAATCTGTGTCTTGTTACCACTAGCTACGTATGAATTCACATTGGGTGATGATAAAATGTTTGGCGGTGTGCGCTGGCTATAATGCTCCTAGAGGGTATGCGTAGAGTATAAAGACTCAGAAAGACGAGGCGTGAGTCCCAGCTGTGGGAGTATTATAGCCTGATTATGCTTATTATAATTTTTATTCTGCCTGGACTGCGTTGGTTTAGATGTCGGAAGCGCGGCTACTGAGGTCCTTGGTTCAATTCCCAGGTTGCGCAAAGTTTTGTTGGGTGAATCCTTCAGGAACTTCTGAGTAGCCCGGAGTCTGGGCCAGCGATGATAATAAGCTCGCCATCTATTACATGCAGTTTCTTGCTCATTCTTCTCCATAGAGATCTACGCTTTGGAATGGGCAACTACAGTACTTTCACAAGTTATTATGCCTTGTGACTGGGACTGTAAGGTTGCGTTTTTTTTTCTTTTTTTTTTTTCAAAAGTTCCTGTAATGGTCTTCTAATTGAAATAAATGCGTGGAGTTTAAGTTTAGAATTGCGTACCATGACGTCTTAAAGCAGTATTGTTTTAATCTTATTCCAGAGTGCGAAAGAGATGGCGCTAGACGTCCTCTATAGCTCCGTCTCTTTCTCATAAGAATAAAACAATACTGCTTACTGACGTCTTAGTAACCACTTGATGTTATGGTAATTCTCATTGTGCAGCCGAGCGCATGGCGATGGAACGTTCGCGCGACTACATGAACGCGCGCCGCGTCGCTAAGGAGCTGGAGACAGTCACCCGCGGCCTGAATAGAAACATGCCTGCCACACCTCCTACGGCTGATAGGGAGGAGATGAAACAGGTGAGGGGAATCTTCTTTTTAAATCGATTGTGGATATATAATTCCGTTTATTCATTTATAGAACATATTTTTTACATTTTTAAATATTCCTATATAAAATCAATCCAAAAAAACATTTAAAAATATAAAAAAAATTAAATTAAAAATTTAAAAAACCCCCGACACAAAAAACCTCTAAAAAGCCAAAAATAAATTAATCCAAGCGTCGTAGCGTCGGGGGTCCGCTTTGCTCTGTGCTTGTACTAAGCGGTCTTCTTAGCGGTCCCCCGACGCTACGACGCTTGGATTAATTTATTTTTGGCTTTTTAGAGGTTTTTTGTGTCGGGGGTTTTTTAAATTTTTAATTTAATTTTTTTTCATGCTTTTTAAACTTATTTTATTTTTGCCTAGCCTTGACTTTCCTACTCCTGGTTAACGAAACCAAGGAAAGATATAAATTAAACAAAATACAGATGGGGGGGGGGTGCATCCCCCCCCCCTCAGCAATGCCCATGGTGACAAGCGACAACATTTCAAATAGACTACCTGTGAAAGTTTTTAAATCCCTACATCAACTAGAAAAGACGTGATGATCTTCAAACAGCTGAGCAGATTTTCATGAAACATAGCTAAGAACACTCTCGATTAAAATACCTTTCAAACGACACCACTTTTATCCAAATCGGTTCATCCGTTTAGGAGCTACGATGCCACAGACAGACACACAGATACACAGATACACAGATACACAGATACACACGTCAAACTTATAACACCCCTCTTTTTTGGTCGGGGGTTAATTAATTTATTTTTGGCTTTTTAGAGGTTTTTTGTGTCGGGGGTTTTTTAAATTTTTAATTTAATTTTTTTTCATGCTTTTTAAACTTATTTTATTTTTGCCTAGCCTTGACTTTCCTACTCCTGGTTAACGAAACCAAGGAAAGATATAAATTAAACAAAATACAGATGGGGGGGGGGTGCATCCCCCCCCCCTCAGCAATGCCCATGGTGACAAGCGACAACATTTCAAATAGACTACCTGTGAAAGTTTTTAAATCCCTACATCAACTAGAAAAGACGTGATGATCTTCAAACAGCTGAGCAGATTTTCATGAAACATAGCTAAGAACACTCTCGATTAAAATACCTTTCAAACGACACCACTTTTATCCAAATCGGTTCATCCGTTTAGGAGCTACGATGCCACAGACAGACACACAGATACACAGATACACAGATACACAGATACACACGTCAAACTTATAACACCCCTCTTTTTTGGTCGGGGGTTAAAAATAGTAGCCCACCGGTATCGGGAACAGGGTCCAAGCTTCCGGCGGTCAGGGCTCCAGAGAAAGGAACCTCTTAACGATACGAGCCGTGTCCAGGAGTACCGCTTTCTGAATCAAGCCCTTGATCCAGCTGCCTAACGAGAGCCTCATCAGATTTTGGTCGAGGCTCTTGGCAATTAGGCCATTGGCTGATACGACTATCGGCACAATGATCGCTGAGTCAACATCCCACATGTCGACAACCTCGCGAGTCAAGTCAAGATACTTGATTTGCTTATCATACATTATTTCGCGGTGTTAGTAGCGTTTTTAGGTTTTTTTTTTTGTTCACAAATTATGTTGGCTTACCATGACGTCTTAAAGCAGTATTGTTTTACTCTTATTCCAGTGTGGGAAAGAGACGGAGCTATACAGGATGTCTAGTCTAGCGCCATCTCTTTCCGACACTGGAAAAGGAGTATAACAATAATGTTTTAAGACGTCATGGTAGGTCATCTGAATTGTCCCACTCCTGGGAAAGGCCTCCCCCCATTGTTTTATCGTGTATACTGTATAGGTATCTTTATTTAGAATTCAGATAAATGTATGTTTGCCCTGGTATTATTAATTAAAATACGAAATTCCGCAAATAGATCCTGACTTGAATGAAGGATGCCAGCAAAAATATTCACTTTGCAAAAATTTGCATCCATAGCAACCTATGTATATTCGAAACGTGTTTCTCCCTCCACTGATCATCTTCAGAAGGCAATAATATTTTTCAAAACATCATCATCTGCCCAGCCTTTCCCAACTATGCTGGCGTCGGCCTCCAGTCTATCAGGATGCAGCATTTTTTTTGTGTTGCGACGGAGACGGCCACGTCTATTGGCGATTCCCCGCAGTAGGACCAATCTACTGAGTAAAGCCCCTATATCGCGTACCTTGCGTGTACTTAATGACGTAGTAGACAGCATAGATCTTTTTACTTGTTCTCTGAGTGAGTTCACAAAAATCACGATGCACAGAATATGTTACGGTGAATAATGAAATTGTATTTATGGCCACACTATTGAATTAGGACATTCCTGTAATGATAGTGATGACGAGTTAATAAATAAATAAATAATAAATAAATTTTACATGGAGCGACTGCCTATCTAGCCTCCACAACCCAGTTAGTACTGAGAAATACGATACCCGTTGGTAAGACTGGTTGTTAGTCTTTCGGGCCACCGACTACCTGTAACGACTGTCAAAGATCTACAAATGACAGCCGGTCACCTATCCACGTATCTGCCTAGGCAAACGCGGCATAACCTAGAGATCGCCCCGGGCGGCTGTTATTATTTAGCCACAAGCTTTTTTTGAGGTTTTTCATAACAATGTAATGTCATGGATTTTGACAAAGTACTCACTGATTCTATAACCAATTTTGTATTAGTCTACGGACTAATACCAAATTAGTTATAGAATCAGTCCCCACATTCATCATCCTTATTTTTATTCTCAGGCAACGAAGGCCCATAGATATAAAGTACACACAATAATCTTATCATCAGCTGTCTGCCCGACAATGTTAGTCGGGGTCGGCGCAACACGTCTCTTTCCTCCATTCTCCTCTGTCATTCGTCATGCTATCATTTACTCCTTTTTCCTTCATATCATTTTTCACACAATACATCCATCTTTTCTTTGGTCTTCCTCTCCCTCTCCATCCATCAACATTTTTATTTATCACTCTTTTAGTCACATGTGTGTTCCATCTCTCCTCGTCACACAAAATAATCTATTAAGTACGAATAAACGAATACATATTAAAACACTAGCTGTCCGGCGCAACTTCGTTTGCGTCACATTTTCCCCGTTTTCACAACATTTTTCATTGCTGCTCCACTCCTATTGGTCGTAGCGTGATGAAATATAGCCTATAGCCTTCCTCGATAAATGGGCTATCTAACACTGAAAGGATTTTTTCTAATCGGGTCAGTAGTTTCGGAGCCTATTCAATGCAAACAAACAATCAAATCTTTCCTCTTTATAATATTAGTTTAGATTTACAAAAACTATTAACTTAGACGTTGAGTCTTTGACGTATTGGGCTGAGTAGAGGTGTCGTGTAGCCTTCTGCGAAAACGCCGATACACTACACCCTCCGGCCAAAATTCCTAAACTATTAACTTAGACGTTGAGTCTTTGACGTATTGGGCTGAGGCGAGGTGTCGTGTAGCTTTCCGCGAAAACGCCCATACACTACACCCTTCGGCCAAAATTCCTCCTTCATAAAAGTCTCGACATTGCCATGCAGGTGGACCTATGGAAGAAGTACATCTCGTGGGAGCGCTCGAACCCGCTTCGGTCTGAAGACACTGCGCTGGTGGCCCGACGCGTCATGTTCGCCATAGAACAGTGCCTGCTGTGTCTGGCACACCACCCTGATGTGTGGCACCAGGCGGCGCAGTTCTTGGACCATTCTGCTAAGCTGCTGCAGGAGAAAGGGGTGAGTAGAGGCAGGCAGAAAAAAAAAGAATTGTAAATAATCAAAATGTATTAACGACAAGCTTAATGTCCGCTACTTTGCTCGCGTAGAGTTCCATAATTATCCGACGGCTTCGTACTACCGGAATGGGAAGCATCCTATGAGTTAATCCAGGTTATAAATTATGTGTGCCTAATTTCATCCGAGTCCATTCAGTCGTTTTTGGGTGAAAGGGTAATGAACATCCAATTTGCCCAATATTTTTTACCTGACTGACCCAGATGTAGTGAAGTAATATTTTTTTTGTTGACACTCACATATCAATATTTCCACGCAAACCAAATCGCGGACAACAGCTAGTAGTAAATAAGCATGCTTTGACTTGTAGCGACCTACAAAAAGCAACTTACTATAAAAAGTACTACAGCGCCATCTATGACACGACGGAAGAACTAACATCAATTTCCTACATCTCACATGCAAAGTTTACATCGACTTAACCTGCGCGGCACCGTGGAGTATATAGAAAAACCCGAATACAACTGTCGGGCAGTTGCCCGCCAGACACAACACCTGTCTGGCCGGAGGATCCTCCCTTTTCTATGGGGGATGAAGAACTTTACACCCTGTTCCTCATACCCCTAAACTGGTGACCCCGAAATGGACGTCAGCGCAGCCTTCGAGCAACGTGACGTCATCATCATCAACATCACTTCCTCAAGCCTTCGAGCAGCGAGTTTCACAGCCAGCCAGTTTCAAACGGGTATTCCTGACCACCAGCATGCAGCGGAAGCGCATTCCTGGCCAGGTCCCTCAGCCTCTCTTCAAGCGACCATGGCACAGCACACTGCACTTTCGGCCGGTCGAGAGCTTATACCTCCCGGTCGACACCTCTAGCTGTCTGCCTCATCGCGGCGCTGCACCACATGTCCGACTCACTGGAGCAAACGCAGCGCCGGCCCCGACTCACTGGGGTTCGCTTCACCACCGCAGACTGTTCCGACTCACCGTGAACAATGCGGCAACGAGCTATAAAAACTGGCATGGCAAAATACTACAAGACTCATTCGACTATCGACCTCCGGTCTCCGGAGGGGAGTGATGTAGCGACCTACAAAAAGCAACTTACTATAAAAAGTTCTACAGCGCCATCTATGACACGACGGAAGAACTAACATCAATTTCCTACATCTCACATACAAAGTTTACATCGACTTAAGAGTATATAGAAAAACCCCAATACAACTGTCGGGCAGTTGCCCGCCGGACATAACACCTGTCTGGTCGGAGGATCCTCCCTTTTCAATGGAGTATTGAGGAACTTTACACCCTGTTCCTCATACCCCTAAAGACTGTTCCCGTATTTATCTTGCATTTGTAGTCGGACAGTGACAGCAATAGTGCTAATCAAAAGTCCTAAGTAGAGTTTCTCTTGGCCTAAAGCTCAATACAGGGTAAATTTTTTAAGTGGGCGTGCATCGCCAAGTACGAAACTATGAGATACAACGAATAATACTCAAAGGAGTCACGGGCCCGAATTTAATGAAAACTAAACTTAATCACTAGATTTTTGATAAACCAATATTTCTAGCCAGAATCGAAACCGTTGACTGAAAAATAAATGTATTTTACACCATCCGATAGTGTCGCTACTAAGGATCAAATTCTGGAAAGTTCACATACGGCAAACAAGGCAACAGACCACAGTTGCCTTCCTATAACAAGAACATGTCCCGACTCAGGACTCGAACGCGGCGCGCCTGTTCTCGGACGAAGCCGCGGCCGTGTACGAGCGCGCCACCAGCGGGCCCCTGAAGCAGTCCACGTTGCTACACTTCGCTCACGCCGACTATGAGGAGAGTCGGCTGCATTATAATAAGGTAAGGGATCTACAAGACATAGCTCATTCGTGTTCTGACCTAACAGACAGATGTGTTGGTAGGGAGTATGTACCGTCACTTAGCAAGATGAAACAGTGCCAAAACTAGTAGTTATTAGAATTATTTTTTGTACTTTATCACGATGTTGTCGAATTTAACCTAATAGTTGACTGGAATAGAATGCCTTGTGGCATTAATTCCGCCTATGTACCACTTTTGTACATGAAGTTTAAATAATTAAACAGTAGCAAATGGCGTTTCACAGAACTGTCTATTGTTGTGATTTTCTTAAAATTGCTGAATATCAGCCTAAAATTCTAAGTCTCGTTCTAACACCACGTAAGTCAATTTTTGGCGGTTTTGACATTCCTAGAGAATCGGAAGACACGTTGATTCAGCCAATCAGAAACAAGCACCATATGTCTAATTTGAAGTGAACACTAATAAAAAATGGTTTTGTACTGTGGATAAGGTAGGTTCATACAGTTTTTTCACTCTTCTGTAAAGTTGCTAGTTTTGAGTTAAATGATCTTAGGGGTCATCCATAAAGTACGTCACACTAATTTCGTTATTTTTTGACTACTCCTCCGTCCTTGTCACATTTGGTCACATTTATGAGACCCTCCCCTCCCTAGTGTGACGTCACATATCTTCCAATTTTACATCTAGATTAAACTAAAACTGTACTTGCAACTGCACCGAAATAAGTTTTATTTCCATTTAATGTAACTAGTAGAGCGGCTGTGAACAAAACAATTTAAACCTTACAAAAATATAGATAGAGTTGGTAATATTTTAAGTTATTTTCGTTAATAGTTCAAAGGTTAATGGCATTTTAACACTTAGATGTATAAGATTTGTTGAACGAAGAAATGTGACGTCACGAAACTTAGGACCTCTCCCACTCCTTGTCACACAATGTTACACTTCGTTGACCCCTCCCACCCCGTTAACGTGTGACGTACTTTATGGGTGATCCCTTAGAACTTCAGCGACGAAATGACTTTTTAATGTTGACGTAACATAATAAGGCCTGTAGGGCCCCAAAAGCTTAGGCTAACGAGTACCATAATAGTACCATGTTTTAAGGCGAGCCATTTGCCATCAAATGGGCACGAATTCGAACTCCGGGCTGCTACTGACAAATTCTAAAATCAAAATCAAAAGTCATTTATGTATTCAAATTAGGCTGATAATCAGCACTTTTTGAACGTCAAAATTACAAGAGACAGTCCCCCAAAACGCCCGCCCTTCGCCACTTCCTAGTGTTTTAGCTGGGAAGAAGAAGTGGCGGAACAATTTGTTATAATATCCAGGTGCATCAAGTTTATACCCGATACTTGGACATGGAGGACATTGACCCCACGCTGGCGTATGTCCAGTACATGAAGTTCGCGCGCCGTGCTGAAGGCATCAAGTCGGCTCGGACCGTGTTCAAACGAGCTAGAGAGGACCCTAGGTAAGGATAACATCCAGCGTTTAATCTGCGAGCGGTTAGGCATAGGTTTGCCTATTAGTACACTCGCATTTTACCCTAAATAAATCAGCTGTTATAGTGGAGTGAGCTTATTGCCATCAATCGGCCACAAATCCAGACTTCGGTATAAAATTCTGGCCAATCTTAACGGAGACCAGCTAAACCAGTCAAGAGGTTAGAGTTTACACTAAAAAAAAAGAATTCTGAAATTGATATTTCAATTAATCTGCGGTCTTTGTTTTTGCAACGGAACCCTTAAAGATTTATCATGTCCGCCTGTGTGTCTGTCCATCCGTGCGTCCGTATATCACAGCCGTTATCCTCCGAGACTATTGATTAATTAATTATTATTTCTCACCAAACAGTTGAAATTTGGAGAACAGGGCCTCAAGTCTGCTATTTTTAAAACATCGTCATTCCAACACGATCCCATTGTCATTTTGCTAAAAGTTCGTAATCTGCTAAATTCTTAATGATCTGTCATTGGTCTGTCAAATTCTATGCCATTTCTTTCAATGGAATGTCAGTGGTTGACCATTGTGAAGTCATAATGACGTCATTAAAATTAGTAGATTACCAAACTTGTCAAAATCAACAATTATGAAATCAATGATAGGCCATTCTGACACTATTGTAATAGCAGACTTGAGGCCCAGGTCTTTTGTTAAACTGCTGCACAAAAGTGAAGTAAAACTATGTATTAAAAAAACATTGTGTGGTCTTCCATACATGTATCAGAGTATCTATCGATACCTTTTAAACCGTGAAAATTGTGTCTCCAGATCCCGTTACCACGTGTTCGTTGCCGCGGCGCTGATGGAGTACTATTGCTCCAAGGACAAGAACATCGCCTTTAGGATATTCGAGCTGGGGCTTAAGAAGTTCTCGCACATCCCGGAGTATGTGCTGTGCTATATCGACTATCTGTCGCATCTTAATGGTGGGTCCTATTTGTGTTTTTTCGCCAGACCATAAATAAGACACACCGTCTTATTTATGGTCTGGCGAAAAAACACAAAAAAAAAATGTTTTAGATCCATCATCATCATAATCTGCCTAGCCAGTTTCCACCTATGTTGGGGTCGTGAAACAGTCTAACAGGATTCAGCTGAAAGCCAGTATTTTACATGCAGCGACCTGACCTCCACAACCCAGTTATCCTTGGTTAAGATTGGTTGTTAAACTTTTGGGCCACGACTGACTACCTGACCTACATGACAGCTGGCAGCAACGGCTGAACGTGCTTTCCGAGGCACGGTGGACATTCGGTATGAATGGATGGTCACCTATCCACGGACCAACCTAGGCAAGCGCGGCTTATCCTGAAGATTGAACCGAACGATTGCTGTCAGCCACGAGCTTCTCTGCCGTTTGGCGCCAAGTAATGTAGTCAAATGTAAATATGCTTATGCTACATAGCTCACATAGCGTAACCCCTGTAAAAGCGCTTCCATACCGGTGCATCCGACTGTAATGTAAGAATCTACGATTTTTACAGCAACAAGTGACTGTTAAAAATTCTATTGATACTCGTTGCACACTGTAAGGTTCGGTTCTCTTCACACACTGATGAAATGCTCGAATCTGAACTGGTTCATCACAGCTAGGGAGTGCCTTTAGACCCGAAGGGCAAGGCGCTTCTGCTGAGCATGATCTGATGGGCTCGATTCCCATCCAGGTTTTTCCATCAGGAATTTCTCAGAAGCAGCCATGAAGTCATGTGTGATGTTATGTTAGTTCAGCGTTAAATATACACACATCAAAAGTGTCTAGGGATCAACATATATTTTTGCAATAACTTTTCTCCTGATTGATATTAATTAAAAGTTTCTTTAAGGATTCATCAAATAAAGTGTTTTCGTTTGTCACAGTAACGATAAACCAAGTCACCTTTGCATTAATAAAGAAATTTGCCATTTTCTAATAAAGGGATTTTTGACATTTGAACCACTAACATTAAAGTTCGAAAAAAAGACTGAAATAACAGTTTTCTTTAAAATTTTATTGGGTAACTTAAACAATTAATAATCCGTGTTTCTACCGCGAACACTAACAACACAAGAACATCGGTTTGGCATACTCAAAATGAGTTCATCCAAATCACGCTGTGGAATGGCCGCCCATGTTCGTTGCAACAACAAAAAAAGGTCTTCTTGCGACTGGATACCCTCCATATTCGGCAGAGCTCTTCTCTGTAGCATATCCCATGCATGCTCAATCGGGTTCAAGTCTGGCGACTGAGCAGGCCAGGGCAGGACATTGATGTTAGCTGCGGCGAGAGTCTGTCTTACAACTCTTGCGGTGTGCGGTCGTGCATTATCATACATTAACTGAAATAAGGGACCGATTTGCACTTGTAGAGGAACGATGACGTCTGATACAATCGTCTCAGCATAAATTTGAGCGTTGAGGTTGCCTCTGATCCAAATCAACTCAGTTCTTCCGCCGATCCAAATACCCGCCCATACCATGATGGTTCCACCACTATAAGGATGGACTTCCTGGCAGGATTTTAATCGCTGTTGGCGTCCAGGGGTTCTCCAGTGTCGTATACGTCTTGTATCCGGTCTCATACCAAAACGAGACTCATCAGAAAAGCACACGAAACGCCATTGTTCTTCTGCCCAATTTCTGTGTTTAAGAGCCCATTGATATCGAATCCTACGATTGTGCATTGCTATAGGTGGTACCCGTAGCGGTCTTCGGGAATGAAGGTTCACTTCATGCAAGCGGTTTCTGACTGTTTGGTCGCTAATTAAGTTCCCTGAAGAGTGATGAAGCCTCACGGCTAACATCATGGCGGTTATTGTTGGAGCTCTTCGAGTTAAGATTTGAATGTATCGGTCTTGTCTCCGTGTGGTGCAGCGATACCGTCCTCCATGGCGCTCAGCCACGATACCAGTGCTTCGGTAACGTGTCCAAAGTCGACTGATAACACTCTGACTTGTATTCAGAGCTAAAGCCACAGTACGTTGCCGGGAACCAGCTTCTATCATTCCCACGGCTCTGAGCATTTCTTCCCTGCTTAAATGACGTCGCCGCTCCATAATAACGTTGGTTTTAATCAGTAGTAGGGAAACAGTAGCACTAATAATGTCTTCAATGCGTTGTATGTTTTTATAGGGAAAATATTGACAGCTGATTTTCATCTTTTACTCGAATTTGATTCACAGTTCCTGATTCAAATTATGAAATGCACCAAAAAGGATCCATATAAATTTATAAAATCATAAATTTATTACAAAGCCACATCTCAATCTCAAGAAATCCGCATAAAAATGCTTGATCCCTAGACACTTTTGATGTGTGTATTTACTCAAAAATGCATGTAATGTGGTCATTATTTTGACAACCTTGTTTGAGCAAAGTCGACCTTGCCGTTCTGTTTCAAGGAGCGGCCGGCAAAGTTTTGCTGGCCGCTCTAACAGGCCGGCAATGTTTTGCCGGCCGCTATTTTGACGTTTCAACGTTTTAAAAAATCAAATCCAAAAATATTTTATTTACAACACAGCTATTTGTATCTATAGAGATAGGTACAAAAAGATTTTATTCCATATTAGGCTGTATAGTTCTAACTACCAATGCTAAAAAAAAAACAAAGAAGAAACAAAAGCGCGGTTCAGCGAAAATTTTAATTAATATATATTTTTATTTAAATTACTTGCTGGTTTTATTTAGATTAGGTACTTGCATTTTTGAGTAAAGCACTATACAAACCTTGGCCCACAATGACTGCTTCGCTGGTCACGCTATGATTGCCTCGAGCTAGCCTAGCTACGCTCTAGGCCTTTCAGCTTGACCATCATTGCAGCCCTTGCTGGCCTGGGGCTCGTGTCGGCCTGGAGCTGCGCTACGCTGCGCTGTCGGCCATAATCAGCGCGACCAGCAAAGTAGTCATTATAGACCGCGGCAGTAATGTACTATTAATGCTTTCTGGTACAAGCTAGCCCCAGAGTACCAAATGATCCACTTACTCAACTCTTTGGCCCTCAGAGGACAACAACACGCGCGTCCTGTTCGAAAGAGTCCTGTCTTCCGGGAGCCTTAAGCCCGAGAGCCAGGTGGACATCTGGAACAGATTCCTGGAGTTCGAATCCAACATCGGCGACCTCGTCAGTATTGTGAAGGTGGAGAAGAGAAGACAGGCTGTGCTGGAGAAGGTAAGTCTTCACTCTTATAGGGGTTTGGCTGAGAGGATGATGATGAAGTTTTCAGAGCTGTGGTTGTCCAGTAGATCACGGCTTACGATTTTGTGGTCGTGGGTTCGAATTATTTCATCACTAGCTTCTGCCCGACACTTCGTCTGCGTGTTGTTTACCGGGATAAAAAGTATCCTATATGTTAATCCAGGTTATGTACTATTTGCAAGTATAACAAGTTTCTTCCTAATACATTTAGCGGTTTTTGCGAAAGAGTACATCATTTTAAGCCACTGATAACATCTCATTTGTCATGTGTCTCTATCCATCCTCCGAATTTACGTTTATAATAGTAGGTATAAATAAATAAATAACAATAAGATTACAGCTCTCAAAACAGTTTCGAAAAACATCTTGTGAAATCTGGTATGTCCTAAAACTAAAAATTCGAAGACATGTTGGACACGCGTAGTCGAATGACGGCCTCGTTCTCACAGAGAGCAGAATTGTAGTCGTGTCCCAGCAGTAGAACAAAATGCTGATCAAGTGCCTTTTGTTGAACAGATCAAGGAGTTCGAAGGCAAGGAGACCGCTCAACTGGTGGACAGATACAAGTTCCTCGACCTATACCCGTGCAGCATCGCTGAGCTCAAATCCATCGGATATACAGAGGTAAGGAATCCATACATAGTAGGTACTACCTGACCCGCGCAACTTGGTCTGCCACTTTTACTCGTTTTTACAACATTTTTCATTGATCCTATCATCCTCCTATTGGTCGTAGCGTGATGTTATATAGCCTATAGCCTTTCTCGATAAATGGGCTATCCAACTCGAAAATATTTTTTCATTTCGAAACAGTAGTTCCCGAGATTAAAGCGTTCAACCAAACTCTTCTTATTAATAATATTAGTATAGATGAATGTGTTGGCCCATTTACAGAGGAGCAGTAGAGGGCCATCGTACCGTATTACCCAGTACTAACTGGGTTGTGGTGGTCAGATAGGCAGACCGTCGCTCCGTATTCAGCTGCATCCGGTTAGACTAGAAGCCGACCAAACATAGTTGAAAAGGCTAGGCAGATGATGAATATGCGTCATGTTTTGTGCTATTAAATGTTTTTTTAATACAGTTACTCATAAAGTGGCGTATTGCAGGGACGTATAGCGTTCAACACTTGGGGGAGGCCTATGTCCAGCAGTGGACGTCTTTCGGCTGAAATGATGATGATGATAGCGTTCGGGATGTGGGCTATTACATACTCGAGTTTTTTCTTTACCTTTTCCTAACTCGTGCGTTCTCTTTCCCAACTGTCAAAATAAGGTCTATTAAAAAGAAAAAACCAACCACGAAGTTTTTACAACAACAAAAAAAGTTTTTATATCTAAAAAGAAGCTACTAATTTGTTTAAATATCTGATTTAACGATTTGATTCAATGAGTTAGGTTAGGTTTCATTTCATTTCAATAAAAAAATCTACTGAAGACTTGGCTGTATGGGCATAGTTCCCTTTGCCTGCCCAGAATGGGTGAAGAAAACAAAATAAAATCTCTGCTTATATTCTTTTACGGTTGGTGCCATTTTCCAAAAATGTTCTTTATATCCCGAACTGGCAGCCGTTATACTCGGGTGGACATTTGTCGGAACTCTTTGCAATGACAGGCTTTCCGCACTCGTAATGGAATATATTCTCGTAATAAATTCTCTCATGCATTCAATAAAATCGTTTTTCTTTACAGGTTGCGTCTATGTCAAACAAATCGTGGGCGCTTGGGGGACCTTTAGCGGGAATATCTCCCGAACTGGCAGCCGTTATACTCGGGCAGAAGTGAGTTAAACACAACTTCTTTCTTTCTTTCTTTTAATTTTGTTTTCATTTCCGTGAAATAGCGGACGAGCCCATTGTCATCAACTGGACATATACAAGTTGGAAGGGATACCGACGCTAAAACGGTTATTACGTAATCAGTACATCATTTTGAAACCCGGAGGGGGTTTACCCTACCTAGAAACTTTTCATCGGTACCTAATTTAAAGAATCAGCTGTTCCATACATTTTGAGCGTAGGTAGTAGTAGGTATTGCAGTTTTGTAGGAAACTGCAGTTTCCTTTTGAATAACCGACGAATATGCGGGGGGGGGGGGGGGGGCATTAGAATGATGTACTGAATCTGTATACCGTGTCCCTCACACCCTGATTAGTCCGTGGCTGCTATTGCTCCTGATGAGTCCATCTAAAGGGAGTTGCTACAACCGATGAAGATGCTAAAATAAAAACAAAATATTCGTTTTCTTATGAGTTTCCGCTTTGTGGCTTACGAAGCCAGAATTAAAATGTAAACGATTTTCCACAGAGATAACGACCCGAACAAGGACATAGCTCGGCCAGACACAAGCCAGATGATTCCGTACAAGCCCAAGGTGAACCCGCTGCCGGGCGAACATCCCATACCAGGTATATTTTTTTTTTTAAAAGCTTTTATTTTTTGGTTTACTTTAAAAAAAAAAAAACGCAAAACTTTTAAAAGCTTTTCACGAATACTATTTTAAGCTTTTACGTTTTATAACTAAACTTACACTGTCGAAGACGGGCTTCTTCCGAGAGTATTAATTATTGTGAACTCCCGATATTTCAACGCTGTTCTAAATAATAATCACGGAAGACATCCCATAAGTGACATTTCACGAATGTTAACCAACAGTGCCTCATTCAATGCGCCAAATGTTTGCTGCCTGCTAGTTATTTACATAATATTTGTTGCCTGTACCGCAGGAGGCACATTCCCGATGCCGCCGGCCGCCGCTCACCTGTGCACGCTGATGCCGCCGCCCACGTGCTACCGCGGGCCCTTCGTCACCGTCGACAGGCTCATGCAGCTCTTCAACAGGATCTCGCTGCCCGACAAACGTAACTATACACTTGTAACTGTACATTATGGAAGGGCCACATCCTCAGGAGATGTTGACTCGCCGCTCGAGTGTGAGTGAGGCGACCCCACTCGTTAGCTCACCGTCCGTCCGTCTTATGACGACAGACCGTGCCGACGGCGCGTTCGTGTTCCACGCGCGCCTCAAGGAGATGTCAGCAAATCGGAAGGGGTCCGAGAGGGCCGATGCCTGCCAGGGCTGCGGGACTGTTCGAAAGAGATACCGCGGCCCTGGAACACAAAGGGCTAAGAAGGAACTTGAATGGGTTTTAGTCAGTACAAGTCTGACAATCCCTTCCGCTCCGACCAGAGCGGTGTGGTCATTTGATGATTTCCCATACGTAAAAAAAGGCCAACCCACACAACCTTCTCAACTTCTCACTGCTGGGACGGGCCTCCACTCACAGCAAGACTTTGCCCGATCTCAAGATCTACATGGCGTGATGAGGGAACATCTTAATTAGCTATCGCGTTCAAAGGGTGCTTCTCAGCCAGAATTCAATAATAGTAGATCATACAACAAACGAAAAAAAAAGGAATTTAATTTGAGGGACTAAGTTGAATCCTGAGAGCAGCGAAGGATTCCAGAGTAGAATCCCGATCGTAACAAGAATAGTACACTTGATCGATAGATCAAACCCTCAAATGAATTTTTAATACAGTTGCTCAAAAAGTGGCGTATTGCAGGGACGTATAGCGTTCGGGATGTGGGCTATTACACACTCGAGCTTTTTCTTTACCTTTTCCGAACTCGTGCGTTCTCTTTCCCAACTGTCAAAATAATGTCTATTAAAAAGAAAAAAACCAACCACGGAGTTTTTACAAAAAAAAAATCTTATAAGTTTTCTTTTTAATGCAAATATTTCTAAAAAGAAGCTACTAATTTGTTTCAATATCCGATTTAATGATTTGATTCAATGAGTTAGGTTAGGTTTCATTTCATATCAATAAAAGAATTCTACTGAAGACTTGGCTGTATATACCCTTTGCCTACCCAGAATGGGTGAAGAAAACAAAAAAAAAACTCTGCTTATATTCTTTTACGGTTGGCGCCATTTTCCAAAAATGTTCTTTATTAAATTGGTTAATTTTTTCGCAATTGTATTAAAAATAGTTGTTCAGTACACGTGCGGAACCGTCATTGCAACTTGTTCCGACTGTCAACCCTCACCTTCGGCTGCGCCTCGGCTCGGGTAGAGATTTGTCGGAACTCTTTGCAATGACAGGCTTTCCTACTCGTAATGAAATATACTATTTCATGACCATGATCTCTAGACCAACAAACCTAGTGCCTTTTCCAAACTTCATATTATGAGATTAAAAAAGGAAGGGCTCTATGCTGTAGCTAAATACCTATATATGCAGTTACGCATCTGACCTGCACAAGAACAAAGTCTAACCTAAACATATAAACTAAAACAATCTTTAATGTTATGCAGCGCCGGCGCCAACACAAGAAAATGGTTGCGACACGAAACTGTTCGACCTGGCGCGCTCCGTGCACTGGATCGTGGACGACGACGGCATCACCACTGTAGCCAGCAAGGTAGGGCTTTTAAAAGTACCATTATACTTATCTTGCTAAATGCTTAGCGTCTCTCTGAGGGATCGCATCCCGAACGAGGTGATCCGACAGAGAGACAGAGTAATTGTCGACATTGCTCTCGGAATAAGTAAGCTGAAGTGGCTATTGGCCGGCCATATTAGCCGTAGAACCCATGACTGTTGGGGTAGACGTGTTCTTTTGTGGAGACCGCGAATCGGCAAGCGACGCGGTGGAGGCACCTCAGGCCTCAGGCAGGTGGAGCCACGATACGAGCAGGGTGGCGCAGTAGCCACTGAATGAGAGTTGCCGTGAATCGACCTAAGTGGTGTGCTATTGGAGAGGCCTATGTCCAGTAGTGGACAGCTGTGCCTGTCCACTGCTGTACTTATGTTCATAAATATTTAGGCTTATGCCTGATGATGATGTACTAACCTAGTTCCCAGTTGAGCTACACGTGTGCACTGATTAGAGAGGTCCTCTAAAACTTAGTCATAATATCCTCAAAAGATCATCTTAGACGCTAATCTGCGAAGTCCCTGGGACGTGTGCGTTACCCCAGCAAAATAATGTCGAAAATAGTCATGTTAGGGGCTGCGCAAACGTAGACAGTTTTTGTTACCGGAAACCGTAGTTGCTGTTTCCTGTAGCGGCGACCGGACACTGTTTACGTCTGCGCAGGGAGTGACTGATTTCACACAGGTTATATAGAAATCAAATATTCATTGGTAGCTTGTATCCGACTCAAGACACGTTCGGGTAGCGCATAATGTTACAGATTATGTAGAATTAATTGCCCTCCTCTCCTAACTCCTCTAATTGTTGTCATTTTTAAATTTGTTGTGCTTAGTTATTTTTGTTATTTCACAAAAAAAAACCTGGTGGGTTAACGTTACCGCAGCCGCAGGTTTAATAAAAACTGGCAAGTAACTCAACGTATTTGACCCAGGCTCGGCGGCGGAAGGCGGGCGAGGACTCTGACGATGACGAGCTCGGCGTGGCTCCTCCCGCCAACGACATCTACCGGCAGCGCCAGCAGAAGCGAGTCAAGTAGACCCTCCAGATAGACCACCTAGCTATAAGCAGATGTATTTTGTATCTATTCTAATAAACTGAACATTTCTAATAAAATTATGCGATGCTAGTTTTGGGTTTCATTTCGAACTTACGTTATTTCCCCAGAAAATTTTGAGTAGGAGTGTAGTCATTTTGACTGGCACCTCCAAATTTTTTTTTAACTTAGCCCCATTCTAGGAATTTCTCCTGTATCGTGGGTGCGTTAACAAACATTTAAATTCACATACACAAACAGCCAGACCCGGAACAACTATCTGTAGGCCATACGAATATTTGTTCCGTGCGGGGATCGAACCCGCGACACGCAGCGCAGCAGTCGATCGCTCAACCACTGCGCCAACCGTGCCGTCTAATTAAATTCAGTTAATTAAATTAAATTCAGCCGCAAGGGCGGCAAAAACTTTACAGCCTACACCTTGAAAATTTGTAAATCCGATCACTGCGTGAAGAGAGATGTGTTGTAAACCACCAATAGAATTTCGTTATTTACACTTTTCGTCTTCACTTAGCTTTAGCGGAAACGATTGAGCAGAGAAGTGATTTATCTCATATTTACTTAGGCCAGCCTGCGTAAATCGCGCTAAACTGGGTTGAGTAGCCTGTACTTACCTCTGCGCCGCTCTAGCCAGTACATCTCCACACAGTTTCGGTGGATACACTCTAGCTTCTCAAGCATCTCTCTTCTCCGCGCCGTAGATCTCGGCACGTCTCCGCTTTGCTGGAGTCCGGACTTTAAGGTTATTGCTGTCAAAGTACGGTCAGTCGTCAAAATCATCCTTACTGCGCTCCTCGTCATTCTCTTGCCCCGCCAATGCAATCCAAATTTATTTGGGGTCGGCGCAGCATGTCTTGTTCCGTACTTCTCGTCTCCCAGCAGACACCTCCTTTCTTGCCATATCATCCTTCACACAGTCCATCAATCGTTTCTTTGGTATTTCTCTACTCTTACAGCCAATTACATTCATACTCAAACTCCTTACTGCGACAAAAGATTGAAAAAAAAAACTCTTAAAATTATATAACAATTTATTTATTGTCTTATTTTGCATTAACTAAACCGATTTTTACCGAAAAACCGTTACAAAAACAACAACTTATTTTACACGACCTAGTATACGATAAGAAGTTTTACAATTGCCGGTAATTTATCATCAGTCTTCACGTTACTACTACGTATTTTTATTGTAGAACCGGTTTTATCTGTCTACCTCTCCGAACACAATGTCCAGTGTCCCGAGGATGGCGACGATGTCGGCTAACATGGAGTTCTTGCCGATCTTCTCTAGCGCCGCCAGGTGAGCGAAGCCGGGCGCCTTGATCTTGCATCTGTGGGAACAAATCAGATAAAATTCAGTTGGGTACAAGGAATAAGGCGACGTTCGCACATCCCCAGTCATCATCTGCCTAGCTTTTTTCTCGACTATGTTGGGGTCAGCTTCCAGTTTTACCGGGTGCAGATGAACCCACAATAAGCCCCAGTGTGAATGAGGTAAACATCTGCGTATTGTCAGTTTATTTTAAACAAAAAGTTGAATGTGTCTTGTAAAGCAGTATTACTCAAACTAATAGTAATAAAAATAGTGTGAAGGATGGCACGGTTGACATATGTCGGGCATGCCACCGTCCGGGCGAATCGATCCGTCACATTATCTCCGGGTGTTCTCGTCTAGCTAACGGAGAATACTTGCATAGACACAATCTTGTCGCCAGGATTATCCATCAGCAACTTGCTCTGAAATACAGCCTTGTGGAATCGGAAGTGCCGTACTAGAGGTATGTGCCCGACCCAGTTCTCGAAAATGGCAATATCACACTGTATTGAGATCAATCCATCATCACTGACAGGACTATTGTAGCCAATAAACCTGATATAGTGGTGGTGGATCGATCAGAGCGGCGCGCAATGATTGTTGACATAACGGTTCCACATGACGAGAACCTCGTGAAGGCTGAGAAAGATAAACAAATCAAGTATATTGACTTGGCTCGCGAGGTTGTCGACATGTGGCCTGTTGACTCAGCGATCAATGTGCCGATAGTTGTATCAGCCAATGGCCTAATTGCCAAGAGCCTCGACCAATATCTGATGAGGCTCTCGTTAGGCAGCTGGATCAAGGGCTTGATTCAGAAAGCGGTACTCCTGGACACGGCTCGTATCGTTAGGAGGTTCTTTTCCCCGGAGCCCTGACCGCCGGTAGCTTGGACTCTGTTCCCGATACCGGTGGGCTACAATTTTTTAATTTTTTAAATGTTTTTTTTATTGATTTTGTACAGGAATATTTAAAAATGTAAAAAATATGTTTTATAAATGAATAAACGGATAAAAATAGTAATCACAAGCGCGACTGCTGAGCATGAGGTCCCGGGTTCGATTCCCTGGTCGAGCAGAATGTTATTAGGTTTTTCCATCAGGAATTTCTCAGTAGCAGCCGCAGAGTCTGGATTTGAGCCCGGTTGATCGCAATAAGCTCGCCCCTACTACATTGGACTTAAAACATAATTGGCGTAATGTGGGTGTGCTATTAGGTACACCTCTGATAACCCTTCGGGGATTACAGGCGTGATGTTATATTATTGAAATAAAAAAGAATAAAAATAAGAATTTTTAAATAGTAGTAGTTATTTGCATTTTTTTTTTGTATCACAATGTTGTCGTATTTAACAAAAATACTAACAAAGCTATGGGCTGTAGTCTGAAATAAACGTTAATTTTTTTTATTTAACCCAAAGGTTGACTGGTAAAGAATGCCTTGTGGCATTAAGTCCGCCTATGTATGTACCACTATTGTACATGAAGTTTAAATAAATAAAGGTCGACGGCAAATAAACTTCGACTCACACATACACATGCAGTTAAATTAGGGATTATCAACTTTGCCACGAGGCGGAAGGCGCGGCGGGGGTAGGGATGTAGGCACGAGGGCAGTGGTAAAGCTTGTAATAATGGCTGGCAGTGGACTTATTCCAACTAAATGATGATAATGATTGATAGAGTTTTGAGTGTTTGAGTAAAACATAGCTAAGAATACTCTCGATTAAAATACCTTTCAAACGACACCACTTTTATTAAAATCGGTTCATCCGTTTAGGAGCTACGAAGCCACAGACAGACACACAGATACGCACGTCAAACTTATAACAACCCTCTTTTTTGGTCGGGGGTTAAAAAATAATCGGAACTGTATGCAAGAAAAAGCTGTAAAAGATAGCGTGGCGGCTGACAAAACCCCAGGTAAGATGGGACAAGGGCAACAAGACCATGAGTGACCGGCTGTAAGATATACCTGTAAGGCTTGGAGCCTCCGTCGGACACGAGGTAGATCCCGAACTCGCCCTTCGGCGCCTCCACGGCCGTGTAGGTGGCGCCGGGAGGCACCTGGTAGCCTTGCGTGAACAGCTTGAAGTGGTGGATCAGCGCTTCCATCGACGTCTGGAACATATGACGAACATTTCGACTAATTAGCATGGCATATATATCACATTTTTGTCAAAAAAGAAAAAGTTTTAATGGGTTTTGATAACGGATTCCTTAGTAGTAGCACGTGAAGTCTGGATAGACTGGATATGTGCCCGGATGATGGTAATTGGCTCGCCCCCTATCACATGGGACTTAACTAACAGAAATTTGGATGTCTGTAATAGGGTAGGTATACTGCCTAATCCTTATCTGTATGGTGTCGGACATAAAGAATAGCACCATCCCATATCTTCCCGTGGGTGTCGTAAGAGGCGACTAAGGGATTTGTCAGAGAATGGGCAGCAGCGTTCTCTGTGCTTTTGTGACAACCGTACTGCAATCGCAAACCCGCCTGCCAAGCGTGGCGATTATGGCAAAACCCCCCCTTGAGGAAGGCCTATGTCCAGCAGTGGACGTTTTTCGGCTGAAATGATGACTGCCTAATCCTTCGGGGATTAAAAACGCGATGTGGATATGAATGTCTTAAGGAAGTTCGTAATCTTTGCCTATCTGAAATCCTATCGGGCACACAAACTGTTTTGGTGTATCTGTATCTAGTCATGAAACATTAGGTCGTGCATACCTTCATCTCCTCGCGCGAGGGCGGCGTGAGCTTGGCGTCGTCCGTCTTGATCTCTCCGGGAGGCATCTTGTTGAGGCACTGGTCGATGATGCGCAGCGACTGGCGCATCTCCTCCACGCGACACAGGTACCTGCGACACAGTCCCAACATCACGCCTGCGCCTCGAGAGAGTGGACAGAAGTGTCCACACGCAGCACATACCTGTCGTAGCAGTCTCCGTTGGTGCCGATGGGGACGTCGAACTCCACGTGTTCGTACGCGTCGTAGGGCTGCGTCTTGCGCAGGTCCCACTTGATGCCCGAGCCGCGCAGCATCACGCCGCTGCAACCAACCAGAGAGGCGTCAATAATAATGTACAAAGGAAGACTCCCGTGCCTCTGTACGGGACAGAAGTTCGAAAGACTGACGACCAGTGTTACCAAGGGGTATCGTATTAACCAGAAACTGGATTGTGGAAGGCATAGACAGTCGCTCCATGCAACACTGGAGTAATACGGTATCCGGATAGACTGGAGTCGGACCTCAACGTAGTTGGAAAAAGGCAGGCAGCTGATGATGCACTAGATCCTGCGCGGTGACGACGCCGAAGTCCTTGGTCTTTTGCACCCAGATCCCTTTGGTCGTCAGCACGTCTTCTGTCTGTAGCGGCTGTCTCACCTGAAGCCGTAGTTGAGCGCGTCCTGCGCGGTGACGACACCGATGTCCTTGGTCCTTTGCACCCAGATCCTGTTTGTTGTCAGCACATCTTCTGTCTCGTCCAGGCGTTCTGTGAATTTCGAACAGAACTCGTAGATATCGTCCATCAGACCTAAGGGCATGTCCTGCAAGGCGTAATGTTAACTTTTAAACATATCATATGACAGATCGGGTGTCAGAGAGAAGAGTTAAATGCAATAGAGATAAGCGATATCTGAGGAACATTGAATTCAGATTATAACATTAGTACTTACAAGAGAAACTCCCCCGGGTCTGATATAAGCGGCGTGCATGCGCGCCCCGCTGACTCTCTCGTAGAACTCCATCATCTTCTCCCGCTCTTCGAACAGCCAGAACAGAGGCGTCATGGCGCCTACGTCCAGGGCATGTGCACCCACCGCCATGATGTGGTTCAGTATGCGCGTGATCTCCGCGAACATGGCTGGGGTAAGGGGGCGCTTATATTATGACCATAGATCGGAGTAGGTAGATTGAATTGAGGTCATTGATCCGAAACGTTTATATTAATATGGATATTCCTCCGGAATTGGATGATTTCATTTTAATTTAAGTGCAACAATTTATAAAAAGTTATGGCCATACAAAGGCTATAAATAAAGATAAAAAAATGCTTCGATCGCAATTCGATTGTTTTTATTATTCAACTGATAAATAATAAATTAATTTAGTTTTGATACCTTCCTTTTAAATTTTGATTTGAGTAGTAATAATATCACTACCAACATTAACAATATTCAATTGAATCCGGGAATACCGGAATTACTTTCCGGAAAAAAGGCTTACCCATGTTATTCTTTCTGTGTACATTTACGATACAAGTACCAAAAATCAATCTACCTACTCCGAGCTATGATTATGACACAGGTAGAAGGAACAGAATATAGGAGTGTTTAGCAAAAAAAACAGACCTAATAAACATGGTTTAAACGAATCTTTCACGAAATCGTTAGGGCCTGCGCAGACGACGGACTTTTCTCCGCGGCGGAGTAAAAAAATTACGCTCCGCGAATAAAAAGTCTGCCGCAGATTTACCGCAAACTCAACGCACACGGTGTGCGATCATCACCACAACTTTTTCTTTAAATTTCGGTCGTAATACTCTTTTTTTGAAGTATCATATAAAGAAGTTAAGTAAAAAAAAGTCCGCGGACAAAAATCCGTCGCCAAGTCAGAATATTAACCAGAGCTCTGTACACAAAAAACGAAAAAAACGGCTGCTTTTTTGGATTGAAAAATCACGTTTTACGGTAAAACTAAAAACAAGTTGCGCTCAAATTGGCGCATTCTGCTTATGGATGAAAGAGACAGGTAACACTAGAAGGAACAGGTAAGATACGCAACTGCATGATCTTTAGACTTAATTTATGGATGCTTCTTCAAATCGATGCATGCAGAGTGTTTGTCTGAACCCTACGAGATAGATTAAAATAATGTACTACAGTATTGTAAACCTTAAAAAGGTGTACAAAAAAAGTCCGCGATGGTATATGTCTATCTCCTAAACTACAATAACTATTTTTTATCTTTTACTTTTTACGATAAATAATGGCTTATTTACGAAGCGATCTTAAGCATTACAGCATTAATCCTTATCCAATTAAGTACATTGTGCATTTAATATAGATCAAGGCCCTTTACAGCATGTAATTTAAATAAATATATTCGAAGATATTAAAGATTTAAAATGCAGCGACATAGCGGTTGCGGCGGTGACAAAAAAGCTGTAAACATTGTACATAAAGACATTCAGTAGTATATTTAGTATCAGCAAATCAGCATTGCACCCGTGCGAAGCCGGGGCGGGTCGCTAGTATAATATAAAGATTACGTGTGTCTCATAGTCGCGCCAAAAAGATCCAGCAATCATGCTGCACGCACAAAAAGATCCAACAATCATGCTAGACGCACAGAAAGGTGAATCCATAATTATGTAATTTACCTGTTGACCTTTGTGCAAAAATCCGAAGACATGAGACATCTAGCAACAAAAATGTGACCCATTGTGCCCAATTTTCAAATTGACCCAAATGTGGCACTCCCTCCAACAGAAAATATAAGAAAACGCGGTAGTAGACATGTTATAATGTTCTCAAAATACCTTGTTCCAACACTTTAAAATATACATGTACATATACGTGTCTATGAGCAAAATATAAACAACTTCCTTCCGTCTTGTCATTCAGCCGAGCACGTTTGTTTCATTTGAAAAACCTAAATAATTAGATAAATAATTACAGGTTATGGGCCCAGACAATTCCTGGCTCGCAAAATCAGTCAACTAGTTTCTCCGCAATATTGTGTAATCTGAACATTGACAATAAGTGCAGTAAGAGAACAGTATTTAGTTGTGTCTCGTGCAGTCGTGCTGTGAAATGGCGTCTAACTCAAGTTACGTCGTGAGTGTACCTAAACTCAAAGGTCGAGAAAACTATAGTGAATGGTGCTTTGCGGCAGAAAACTTTTTAGTGTTAGAAGGAACGCTAGGATGTATAAAGCCAGAGGAAGGTCTAGCGCAAGTTGCAGCTGCAGAAGATGCCAAGACCCGAGCAAAGTTGATAATGACAATAGATCCCTCCATTTATGTACATATCAAAGAAGTCAAAACAACAAAGGAACTATGGAATAAATTGAAATCGTTATATGATGATTCGGGATTTACCAGAAGGATAAGTCTGTTGAGAAACCTCATTTCAATCAGACTCGAAAATTGTAACTCCATGAATTCCTACGTTACTCAATTAGTGGAGACGGGTCAGAAATTGGCGGGAACCGGATTTAACATTAATGACGAATGGATCGGTTCATTATTGCTTGCTGGATTGACCGAAAAGTTTTCCCCGATGATAATGGCCATCGAGCATTCGGGGATGTCAGTCACAACGGACGCCATTAAATCTAAATTATTAGACATGGAGTCGGAAGTCAGTGGCAGTGGAAGCGATAGTGCTGCTTTTGGTAGTTTTCAAAAGAAAAACCAATGGGGCCAGAAATATTGCAAGCCAATAGACAACAAAAGTCTTGAAAAAGATGGCGGCGGGCAGAAGTCGATGTCAAAAGTAAAATGCTTCAAATGTAAAAAAACCGGACATTACAAGAATCAGTGCACGAGTACAAATTCCAAAGAAATTGAACGAAAACAAACTAATGCGTTTAGTGCTGTGTTTCTAAGCGGTTCTTACAGTAAACTAGACTGGTATGTTGACTCTGGAGCTAGTGTCCATTTAACAACAAATGAACACTGGATCGTGGATGCTTGTAAGGAACAATGCATCAGTGGCGAAGGGTGAAAATATTGAAAGGGGAAGCCGAAGAAAATAATTTGAATTTGGATTTTGTTTTTCTTCATCGCATTTTTCAATTTTCGTTTTGATTATGCTGATAATCAAAACGAAAATTGAAAAATGCGAGGCGCAACCCGAAAACCCCGAAAATGACACCGCCGCTATTTTTAATTTTGTTGTCTTTATCAGCGACCTCAAAAACGACGAAAATGTCACCCATGCTAAAAGTACCAAAAATTTTCGAAGGATCCAACTTGATCTTTTTTTCATAACTTATGAAATGGAACGATTAAATGCACAAGAACTACATAAAACACTGTATAAAAAATAAAAATATAATATAAAAAACCTTTTTGAAACAAGCTTTTATGAATATGAACTGAAAAGAAGAAAGTAAATCTTTGAAAAAATTAAATGTAGGATAATTTTCACAAAAGCTTGTCGCGTTTAGTTTTTATAGCATTTACCATTCACGCGACAAGCTTCACGTATTATGTTTATTCATAAAAAGTGAACGCGTAAATTTACAAAGTTTCATATCCGTGCTATTAACCGCTGAGGAGTTTCCTCGTGAGGAGACGATCCTGGCGGTAGGATGAGTTCATGATACAAATCGTGATTATCCATCAAATATGAACTAGTATGCAACGTTACGTGTCTGTGCTATTAAATGTTGAGGAGTTCCCTCATAAGCAGACGATCCTGGCTGCAGGATAAGATCATGATAGAATTCATGTTTATCCATCAAATATGAACGTGCATACAAATTTTCTTGTCTGTCCTATTAACCGTTGAGGAGTTCCCTTGTGAGAAGACGATCCTGGCGCTAGGATGAGTTCATGATACAAATTGTGATTATCCACCAAATATGAACTTGTATGCAAAGTTTCGTGTCTGTGCTATTAAACGTTGAGGAGTTCCATCGTGAGGAGACGGTCCTGACTTCAAGATTAAGTTATGTTTGTCATAAGAATGTATTGTTCTTAGAAACAAAGGTGTGTGGAAAATTTCAGCTCAATCGGACATCGGGAAGTGGTTCTAATTTAACTTTCCATACATACAAACATGGTCGTAACTCGATAAACTTCGGCTTACCTAGTCCCTACAAAACGCTGCTGATAGCCGCGAAATCACGTGTCCGCGTCCATACGAATTTAGTTCTGAATTCTGACACCCGAGCTCCGGCTTACTTTTGGCGCCACATGTTGCTTTCTTTGTTGACATGAAAAATGTTAGTATCTTTTTTTCAATCCGATGTATTTAATGCCTGTACTGTAATGTGATAACCACATATGTGTACATAATTTACTAATTGACTACAGTAGACACTAGACACTACGTACATTGCCTTGTTCCCAAAGGTAAGCCGGCAGGAATCGGCTTCTTAGGTGCCTTCGGGCCTGCAATGCATGAAGGAAATTATTGTTGCGAACGAGAGTAAAGTGCCTGTTAAATGTTCCGGTAAAGTGCAAATTACGACTTGTACTGACAAATGCAACTTTGATGTAACCATAGAAGAGGTTATGTGTGTTCCAAATCTCACAACCAATCTTTTATCAGTGAGTCAATTGATAAAGAAAGGAAACGAAGTGACCTTTAGAGACAGTGGTTGTGACATCTATAATAGAAAAGGAGTCTTGGTGGCTACAGCCACATTGGTTAATGGGGTGTATAAGTTAAATACACCAGTACACCTGTCAGCTGCTGCGGCGATGGTATCTAATGAGATGTGGCATCGAAGACTTGGTCATGTCAATAGTACTTATCTGAATAGAATGCAGAATGCTGTTGAAGGTTTTTCCATTGACAAGAAGGCAGAGATAAGTACAACCTCATGTGTTACTTGTTGTGAAGGGAAGCAGAGTCGTCTACCTTTCCCAAGCAGTGGCCACAGAAGCACTCAGCCACTAGAAGTGGTGCATACCGACGTGTGTGGACCAATGGAGAATATCTCTCTGGGAGGATCAAGGTACTTTATAATATTTGTTGATGATTATAGCCGTATGACTCATATTTACTTCATGAAAAGTAAGAGTGAAGCTTTTCAATGTTTTAAAGATTACACAGCCAAAGTAGAGAACTCGCTTAGTAGAAAAATCAAAGTATTGCGCAGTGATAATGGAGGTGAATATTGCAATGGTGAATTTGATAGTTTTTTAAGATTAAAGGGAATAATTCATCAAAAGTCGAACCCATATACACCTGAGCAAAATGGCTTAAGCGAGAGAATGAATCGCACTATAATTGAAAAAGCTCGTTGTTTGTTATTTGATGCTGATTTGAAGAAGGAGTTCTGGGCAGAGGCAACTAATACAGCTGTTTATTTACAGAACCGAACAGTATCAGCTTGCCTAAATAATAAAACTCCATATGAGTTATGGACTAATACCAAACCTAATATTAGCCATCTTAGGGTGTTTGGTAGTACTGTAATGGCACATGTACCCAAAGAGAAAAGGTTGAAATGGGATAAGAAATCTAACAAGTGTATCCTAGTGGGTTATTCTGAAGATGTAAAAGGCTATAGAATATATAATCCAAAGTCAAGGTTGGTTACAACTAGTCGAGATGTTGTCATTGTTGAGAAAGATTTGGATGCAAGTACTGTAACAGTTACTGAAGAGAATAAGAATTCAGAAACTCACACAGTAAATGAAGAAAGGAGTTTGGATTCAGTGGGGGGCAGTCAGTCTGATGATTCATTTACCTCCGCAGATAATACCAATGATCACACATATATGCCAAGCGACCAAGAAGACTCGGACAGTTCAACGGGAAGTTCAGTCAGCGTAGTAGAAGCATTACCGATACCTGCGAGACAACGAAAAAAACCAGAAAGGTATGGTTATTCAAATATGTGTACAGAAATTGCCAATGAAGATGTTGGCGAGTTATCATTGGAGGAAGCTCTACAAGGTCCGGAGAAGGAACATTGGTGGCGTGCAGTCCAAGAGGAGTTACAATGCTTTGAAGATAACAGTGCTTGGGAGCTTGCAGATGCCCCAAATAGTGGAACCATTGTGAAGTGTAAGTGGGTTCTTAAAAAGAAGTGCGATAGGGAGAATAACATTTGTTATCGTGCAAGATTAGTTGCGAAAGGATACAATCAGAAAAACGGTATTGATTATACTGAAACTTTCTCGCCGGTAGTCCGGCATACTACTTTAAGGTTGTTACTTGCTTTGACTGTGCAACTTAATCTTGATACTGCCCATTTAGATGTTAAAACTGCATTTCTTAATGGAGAATTGGAAGAAACCATATATATGCAAAAGCCAGATTGTTTTGAGTGTTCTAATGATGATAAAATTAAAGTTTTAAAGCTTAAAAAGGCTATATATGGTCTCAAACAATCCTCAAGGGCATGGCATAAGAAGGTTGATAATGTAATGTTAGTTAATGGCTACAAAAAATCTAAATTGGAACCCTGTCTATATACAAAAATTGTGAATGGTCTCAGAACTATTGTGACATTATATGTTGATGATTTTTTTATTTTCTCAAATGATAAAAAGGAAACAGAATTGTTAAAAGAAACTTTGAGTAGTCAATTCAAAATCAAAGATTTAGGGCAAATTAAGCAATGTCTTGGTATAAATGTAAATATTGATAAAGACAATAAAGTTATTACTTTGAGTCAAGAGAACTATATTGATCAGATATTATGTAAATTTAATATGACCGAGTGTAAGACTATTGATACACCTATGGAGGCCAAATTAAATATTGTTAAAAGTCAAGATGTAAAAAGTCAGAATCCATATCAACAGCTCATAGGGAGCCTAATGTATTTAGCCGTACTGACTAGGCCAGACATAGCCTATGCTATAGGATACCTAAGTCAGTTTAATAACTGTCACAATAATGAACATTGGTTATGTGCTAAAAGAATATTAAAATACTTAAAAAAAACCAAATGTTTAGGTTTAAAATACTGTAAAGATGGAAATGTTAATATTGAAGGTTATATTGATGCAGATTGGGCAAATAATTCCATAGATAGAAGATCATACTCAGGTTTCTGTTTTATGTTATCAGGTTCAGTCATCTCATGGGGTTGTAAAAAACAAAGAACTGTAGCGCTTTCAAGCACTGAGGCCGAATACATGGCAATTACAGAGGGTTGCAGGGAAGCTGTCTATCTTATTAATTTGCAAAATGAGATAACTGAACAGATGTATACAATAAAATTGTATAATGATAATCAAAGTGCTTTAAAGTTATCAGAAAATCCTGTATTCCATAACAGATCAAAACACATTGATGTGCGCTATCATTATTGTAGAGAAGTAATAAGTGATAAGATTGTTAAAATTAATTATTTGTCGTCTGAAAATATGCCAGCAGACATACTTACTAAAAGCTTAGCTTCTGTGAAACATAAGAAGTTTGTAAAAATGTTAGGCATTGTAAGAGTAGTATAGAAATCTGTATCTGTCTGTATTTTGAGAGTGGGGGTGTTATAATGTTCTCAAAATACCTTGTTCCAACACTTTAAAATATACATGTACATATACGTGTCTATGAGCAAAATATAAACAACTTCCTTCCGTCTTGTCATTCAGCCGAGCACGTTTGTTTCATTTGAAAAACCTAAATAATTAGATAAATAATTACAAGACATTCATATTTAGGCATTTTTAGACCAGTTACGCAGTTTATCGCTTTTCCATATTATTATGTATTTAACTTCTCATTCACGCCGAACCGACTATACGTATACCTCTATCCAGCGAGGTGAGAATACACAAAACCGGCGGCGGAGAATGCGTTTAGTGTGAACGATGCCTTAGGGAGGAGTTAATATCAAAACGCAACTATTACTTACTCCTGATATACTTCGCTCTAATCGGAATATCGATGTTGAGCAGCTTCTCGACGGCGAGACTGTAGCATTGCTCGTTGCACATCATGGACACGTAGTCCAGGCGGTCAAAGTAGGGCAGCGCCTGGGTGTAAGTCTTGTATTCGATGAGCTTTTCTGTGCCGCGGTGCAGCAGGCCGATGTGCGGGTCGGCGGCGCGGACCGTCTGCAAGCGTGGAAGTTGTTACAGCCTGTCCGCTAGAGTGCGCACAACAAGAGCTGATCACGTCATGAACCTACCTCTCCGTCCAGCTCCAGCACTAGACGGAGCACTCCGTGCGCCGCGGGATGCTGCGGCCCGAAGTTTAGCACCATGTTGCGGACTTGCTTCTCTCCGGGAGTGATCATACCTGGGGAATTGATGACATTTCTATATGTATACAAGAATCAATTGCTCCCAAGCTTCTTCCAAACTGTAGCACAGCACCCTGACTTTCGCCTTCCCCATCCAGTCATCCTTTGAAGGTTGTCGGGTCATGTAGCCGAGGGGCTTTCCACAATATGGTTGATATGTTCTCACACACTTTGCCATGGGCATCATTCTTTAGGAAAACTTGGCCGGACCACTTTGCAATGGCATGGTCAAGTTTCAAGTTTGTCTTAAACTTGCTTAGTCTATCTATGCAAAGTATTAATATAATTGCACTCATTCATCATCATCTGCCTAGCCACTTCCCAAACTTTGTTGGGGTCGGCTTCCAGTCTAACCGGATGCAGCTGAATATCAGTATTATTACATGAACCAACTGCCTATCTGACCTCCACAACCCAGTTACTGGGTAATACGAAACCCCTTGATAAGACTGGATGTCAGACTTTCGGCTTCTGAATACTCTGTCAAAGATCTACAAATGACAGCCGAGGCCAACGGCTTAACGTGCTTTCCGAGGCACGGAGGAAACTCGGTACGTAATTGCGGTCACCCATCCACGGACCGACCTCGGCAAGCACGACTTAACCTTTAAGATCGACCCGTGCGGCTGTTATTATTTAACCACAAGCTCCTCCAATAATTGCACTCATACATTAGTAGTATAAAAACCGACACATATACAACATACATTTGCAATAACTTTGTTTAACCATATAGTTCGGTACGGGCCCCCAAAGGGGCTCGACGAACAAACCTCCGCTGGGTTGGTATCGGCCCCGAAAGGGGCTAGCAATTAAGTCATTTGTCATCCTCATAATTTATGTAAATATTTAATTTTCTGATTATCAAATACTATGAGTGTGCGTTAATTAAGAAAGTTGGATAAAAATCTCATATATCAACGCCATTAAAACTTCTGTAAATAGCGCGCAAGTGTCTTAATTTACCCTTATAAAATTCAAGTGCATAAATACGGTCATCGCCATTTTGACGGCAGTGCTGTTCGAGGCTAAAAATCATAAAAATTGTGGTTTTCGAACATTCGAGCTCCACTATAAGGACAATAATCAGCTCGTCATTTAATTACGCGGCGAATTCATCCATAGTTCAATTTAAATAAGCAGTGGTAATAATGAATTTTGAAATCTAAAGTCGAAGTTTCGCGCCAATCGTGCGTGTTTACATTTTTATTTTTCACATATAACACACACACGCGTATAGATTCGGTAACAAATATGACAAATATCATTCCAAATATTATAAACCGCATGAAAATGCCCAGATCTTGGCGTTATTTACTAATACGGGACCAATAACACATAATATTCATTACCACCGCTCAATTTGTATTTTGAAATAGACGAACATTTTTTTTTTTAATTATTGTGATGTGTGAAAGCGATTATTCCAATCGATTATTTTTTGTAATCTTCGATCAACTCGAGTAATTAAATTGAGAAATTTAAGAAATCGATTGATGAAAATTAAAATAAATTTATTTTAAGCGTAAAGTACAATAACTATTTGTTATAATGTTTTTTAGGCTTTTATAATGGTAATCTTAATTGTTTTTCGTAAATTCCGACCCAACAATAAACAGCACGGACTGATATATTATTATGACTAAATTCGCGCCATTTTTTTATCCATCTGAAAATTTAAATTTGGAATTCGTTCGCTGTTCCAATTTATATTTTAGGCATTTAAATTTACTATTATGGATAATTTATTGTGAATTTGTTTTGAACTAGGTATCTGAAGATCGGTAGAATGCACAGGATCTCGGTAGGAATAATAAAAAATAATTATTTAGTTTGATTAAGTTTAGGAGATTGGGTTGGTTAATGGGTATTTACACTTTACTTTATTTATCAGCCTGTTCTGTCCCACTGCGGGTAAAGGCCTGCCCATGTCTTTCCAATTCTGTTTATCTTTTGCCTTCACCGTCCAATACCTACTTTTAATCGACAATATTTTTTTATACCTACTTAGATAGGCTAGGTTTAGGGATAGCTAGAAAAAGAAACAATTTTAAACAAAACTATCCAAAGTATACGGTAAGACTCTCAAGTAAGAGTCTTGATGGTTCTGGTTCATATCTATTGCTGTTAATGGCTTCATTCAAGTGACTCGGCCCTCGGCCTTTGACGGATAACTTGAAAATGCCAGTTAAAAAAACGTGTGCGTCTCGGGACGCTCGACAGAAGTGATAACTTCACTTAATATAAGCCTGCTGCCGTATGCGTGAGAGAAAGGGAAGCCACACAGAGTGGTGCCGTAACGCGTTACGTTACGAAGAGGCTTACCCTCCCCTAAGAAGTTATCACTTCAAAAACCTTTTTAGACTGAACAGTGAACCGCTTTGAAACAATAAACTAATGTTTCTTGAAACGGCTTATGAATTGCCGATTGTCTGTAGTGTGGGTCTCGTGCCTATGTCTGTATGTGTAAGTAGCCTAAGTCTATATATTGAATGGTTTGTTAATAAATATGATTACTATACATCAAGTCGTCTATTCAATTACACCTATCCCTACATGGCGACCCTGCCTACGGGCAAGCCGCGCATAATGGTCGTGTCGCGTTACAATTGGCTTAATTTTTAATTGGTGCGAAATTATTCAAGATGTGTCAATCTTACCAAACAAAAGAAGAGGTTTTTCTGGCCCAAAATGCAGCCGGTGCAGGAAATAGTGCAAATTTGCAGCAAATTGGGACACATATGAGCATCCAGACAATTATGACAACAATAATTATCTGCGTCATGGGTGCAGTGCTTCTCTACTTGGGATTTAAGGCATATAAAAAATGCCATACTCGTTGGATGCGTCAGGAGATCAACCATCAGGCTTTCCGGGGCATGCGATTGTCCGGACGAGGTCGCTGCCAAAACATTCCGAAAGTAGCAGCGAAGCAGCGAGCAGAAAGTGAATGCCAGTGTAAATCAGTGAACTGATAAGTGCTTTCAAAGTGCGTAATAAGTGCTTTCAAAGTGCGTAATAAGTGCTTTCAAAGTGCGTAATAAGTGCTTGTGAACATTTGTAAAATATACGGGAATAAATTAAGGAGAAATGAACTGATATGTAGAGACTGGTTAAGACAAAATCAAAGCTATGCAGTGACGTCAAAACAAATAAAATAGTGTCTTATGGCTAAGGAAATTGAAAACATATATAATGAATTATGTAAAATACGCATATACTTAATAAAAATAGGACCAAAGCGAAGATCAGAATCAAAGGTTAGTAGTAGAAAATTAGAAGAATCGATAAAATTATATTATTCATTTAAAAAATTATGCAAAGAAATAGAAGCTAGCATTAAAGAATTCAAAAATGAGGAGTTAGTATTAATACATGAGTATCGTCATAAGTTAGAGGAATTATTCGTAGAAATTAAACAGCTTTGTGAAAAAGGAAGTAGCTATAGTAACTCAGATTTTGAAAGTTTAAGTGAAGACGAAGGGAAAACAGTTAAAATGGCGAAATTCGATCTAAAGATAGCACTGAACTTGTTGTCTGCCATGACAAATGACGAGTTAAGTATTAAGCAGTTAATCGATGGGATCGATTATTACAGTTCTATTTTAGACAGTCAATCGCAAGAACAATTGATTACGTTTGTAATGAAAAGTCGATTGTCTCAGGCAGCAAAATTGAAGTTAGCTTCAGATTATGACTCAGTTAAGGATCTGTTACACGATATGAGGGTTCAACTATTGCCAATAAAGTCAGCTACAGCAATACAAAGCAAATTACATTCTTTCTGCCAAAAACAATTGACAATTGACGAGTACGGAAAAGCAATTACTGAAATGTTCGTGGATTTGACGATAGCGCAATCCGAAGGGAAACCCAGTAATTATAAGGTTTTAAAACCGCTTAACGAAAAACAAGCCATCAAACGGTTTGCTGACGGATTGCGAAACCGTCGATTAAGGACTATAATAGCAGCCAGAAATTATGAATCCCTCAAAGATGCAGTTCAAGCAGCAGTGGATGAGGAAACTTCGACGCCTACGACTTCATCAGGTGAGATTATGGCATTTAATCAAAATAATCGGTATAATTACAGGCGCGCTACAAGTAATAATTACAGAGGTCAGCATGGACGAGCGTACAGAGGACGCCCAAACCAGGGTTACATGCGAGGAGGTTACCATAAGGAGACAAACCAGGATGCAGGTCGTGGCCGTGCACCTCGAGGATCATGGCGGAATTCAAGAAGATCGAATCGAGGTAGGTCTTATTTTCATAATAACCGAAACAAGTGGACTCGTAATTCAGAAACAATGCAAGTTATGACCGAGGAAACACCTAAAAATGATGAATCCAAAAATCAGTTTTTTCGTGCCTAAAAAAATTATTATGTCATGTGATAATTCCATGATTGTCGAACTTTCTGTAAACGGTAGTCCATTACAATGGTTGCTTGACTCGGGTGCATCAGTTTCAGCCATCAAATATAAACATCTTTTAGAACAAAATATACCATACAATATTGAGAGTATTGAGATTAATGGACTAGGGGGCAAAGTAGAATCTTTAGGTTACGTTTATTTAGACTTAGTAACAGATGATGCAACGTTTAAGCATAAGTTTATTGTTTTTAATTCCTTGCCATGTAAGGCGCATGGAATCATCGGCGACGACTTCTTACGAAAACATAAAGCGTTATTAGATTACAAGAATAATAGTTTATCTTTGCAAACTATAAAAGGTAAACCTATTAAGTTGCCTATTAAGATATCTGATAGTAACAATAATATGTTTATAATACCACCCAGATCGGAGTCGATCCACTTTATACAAACTAATATGGAAAAAGAATGTGTTGTTTGTGCTTCTGAATGTAGCGAAGGTGTGTTTATAGCTAGCACATTAGTAAAACCCACTAGTGGTAAAATACCAGTACGAATACTTAACACAACTGAAAATGAGTTAACTTTAGATAAACTAGACCCGGTTATACACAGCGCTTCGGATTACAATATTTGCAGTTTTGATAAATGCGACAAAAATGCAACCCGTGTTAAAAAAATGTTTTCACTGCTAAACACAAACCATTTAAATAAAGAAGAGCAGATATCAATTGAAGAAGTATGCGCCAAATATGCTGACATATTCTTTTTACCGGGGGATAAACTAACAACCACACATATTTATCAACATTCTATTCGCGTAAAGCCTAATGTAGAACCCGTGTTTATTAAACCGTATAGGTTACCCCATTCGCAGAAAGACGAGGTACATAAACAACTCCAAAATATGTTAGCAGACGGTATTATAGAGCCATGCGTAAGTGATTGGTCTAGTCCAATTTTGCTGGTACCCAAGAAATTAGACGCAAATGGACAAAAGAGATGGAGATTAGTTATAGACTACCGCAAACTGAATAATAATATTGAAAATGATAATTTCCCTCTTCCTAACATTACAGAAATTTTAGACTCGTTATCGGGATGCATCTACTTCTCACACTTAGATCTTCATCAAGCGTATTATAATGTAGGTTTAGACCCAAATAGTAGGAAATATACTGCCTTTAGTTCTGGGCAATATCAAATGACTAGGATGCCCATGGGGCTTAAAACAAGTCCTAGCTCATTTTCAAGGATGATGACTATGGCAATGGCAGGTCTTAATTTTGAAAAATGCCTTGTCTATCAAGATGATTTAATTGTGTATGGAAATAGTCTCAGTCAACATACAAAAAATCTAATAGACGTTTTTGAAAGGCTACGGAAAGTTAATCTTAAATTGAATCCGTCAAAATGTGAATTTATGAAAAAGGAAATGTTATATTTAGGTCATGTAGTCACTGACAACGGTGTTCTACCAGACCCTGACAAAATTAGTGTCACGAAAAATTACCCCATTCCAAAAACGGCAGATGAGGTAAAACGCTTCGTAGCGTTTGCCAATTATTATAGAAAATTTATAAAAAACTTTGCAGATATAGCTCATCCTTTGAATAATTTGAGTAAGAAAAATGTAACATTTAAATGGGATAAAGAATGCCAGGTCAGCTTTGATACATTAAAACAACGTTTGATATCAGCCCCAGTATTGCAATACCCATGTTTTTCAAGTGACAATATATTCAAACTACAAACAGATGCATCAGGATACGCGTTAGGCGCCGTATTGTCTAATCAGGATGGAAGGCCAATTGCTTATGCAAGCAGAAGTTTGAATAAAGCTGAACGAAATTACCCCACTATAGAAAAAGAATTATTGGCTATAGTGTGGAGTATTAAACATTTTCGTCCATATTTGTATGGTCGCAAATTTAAGATCTATACAGACCACAAACCTCTAATTTATTTATTTAATTTAAAGGATCCTTCTAGTAGATTATTAAAGTTTAGATTGGTTTTGGATGAGTACGATTTTGATATCGAATATGTGCCAGGTAAAAGTAATGTGGCTGCAGACGCATTATCGAGAGTGAGTGTGTCATCAAAGGAACTGAAAGAAATGCATGAGTGTGTTGTAAACGTTATGACTAGAGGACAAAAGCGGAAGCTATTGCAGAGCAGTTCTTCGGAAGATATGGTTAACACTGACATTTGGCCTGATCAACCAAAAGTTGTGGAAACTCATAGTAAACCGAAGGACTCTGTTGAGATGACATTTGTGGATAGAAATAATTGGGATAAATTAAGAGACGAAAATAAAAAAGTAAAGTTAAGTAGTCAGAGTACATTGTGTTATGTGCCGTCTCGGATGACATTGTTTATAAACCCAGCGTCCCGATCGCAGATGACGCCAGCCGCATTTGCGAGGGAGTTCGGGGAATATTGTAATATTAATGATATAGAAGAGATATATTTCATTAAAAATGGCACAAACAATTTATTTATTGAAAAGTTAATAGCCGAGATAAAGAAAGATGCAAAATGGTCCGGACCACGGTTATGTGTATTAAAAGATGTAGAAAAAGTAGATGACCAGGATGACAGAAGAGTCATAATTAACGACTTTCATCTCTTACCAACGAGTGGCCACGCGGGTATGAGACGAATGTTAAATAATATTCGTAAATATTATTTCTGGCCTAGCATGGAACGAGATGTCCATGCTTTTGTGAAGAAATGTCATAAATGCCAGACTCAAAAACATAGCAAATACAATAAAGAGCCAATGGTAGTGACGACTACTGCTCGTACAGCCTTTCAGAAGGTATACTTAGATATAGTAGGACCCTTAGATAAGGATAGGTATAATTTTTCCTATATTTTGACGACACAATGTGAATTATCCAAATATGTTATCGCTTGTCCACTTGTTTCCAAAAAATCAGACGAGGTTGCAAAAGCATTTGTAGAAAATGTTATTCTAAAGTATGGTGTTCCAAACACTATAGCTACCGATCGAGGAGCAGAGTTTATCAGCGCAACAATGACGGAGGTATGTAAATTACTAGATATAAAAAAGCTTAACTCCACGGCGTACCATCACGAAAGTATAGGTGCGTTGGAGAATGCTCATAAACACCTAGGAGCATTCTTGAGAATCCAGACGGATAACCATCCAGAAACATGGAGTACATGGTTACCCTATTGGTGCTTCTCATATAACACTTCCGTGCATAGTGCAACAAATCATACTCCATTCGAATTGGTTTATGGGAAAAACTGTAATTTGCCTAATAATTTATCAAAGACAATTGAGCCACTTTATAATCATGACAGCTACCCGCTTGAGTTGAAATATAGATTACAGGTGTCTCAGTCTGAAGCACGAAATAACTTGATACAACAAAAAACCTTGCGTAAACAACAGTATGATTCCAACATGAGACCTATCATTTACAAACCAAACGATCAAATCCTTTTAAAAGTAGAAACTGGAAACAAGTTCAGTCCCATTTTTTCAGGACCCTATGTAGTTGTAAGGGACTTAGCACCAAACGTGGAAATCATAAGAAAAGGTAAAATTGATATAGTGCATAAGAATAGAACTAAGTTATATTGTACCTAGTAAATAATTTTTAAATTGTAACAGTATACCTAGTTTAAATCATTTATAATGGGTTGAATAAAAAAAAACCCATTTATATGTTAGATTTTTTTTTTATTTTATTATGTGGGAGATGTAGTGTGGGTCTCGTGCCTATGTCTGTATGTGTAAGTAGCCTAAGTCTATATATTGAATGGTTTGTTAATAAATATGATTACTATACATCAAGTCGTCTATTCAATTACACCTATCCCTACATGTCAACCATCATCATCAACTTTTGGGGTCGGCTTCCAGTCTACCCAGATACAGCTGCATAACTGTATTTTAAATGGAGCGACCTACGACTGCCTATCTGACCTCCTCAAACCAGTTAGTATCGAGTACGATACCCCTTGGTAAGACTGGCTGTCATACTTTCGGGCCACTGACTAGCTGTAACATAACAATAACCCCATCATACGATACACAATCTTGGAAGAATAAATATAATTTATCTTTGATGGATCATAATAATTTTTTACTATGCCTTCCAAGATCCTGGGCATTCTTTAACCAACCTTCAGGTATTACACAATAAAATTCTTAAAATGTTATCTAGTAAAATTAAAATACTTATTTTAAATAAAGAGAATTTCGAGCGCATTCGTTATTTAAATTTTGAAATCGAAAATAAAAGGGCGGGAATTAAGTCTAATCATTAAAATGTTGACTTTTTTTTTGGGATTACTGTCTTCTGTCGTTCTTATTACTTAGAAATAAATCTCCTTCCCTTGAAGTCATCGTTCAATGTTCATTAATTAATTATAAGATGCTTTTGATCTAATAATTACTTAATGAAATTATTAAAAAAGAGAGGTTAATAAGATCAATTTCAAAATTAAATAATTATTTAAAATTATACTTATAAGTTTTTATTCAGTCTCAACTCTTTTTTTTTCAAACTCGATTTAATTGCGATTATCGATTAGGCTGAAAGCAACTAATTAATCGTAAATAAGAAACCTGGGTTTTTGGTCAGCACTAAAAAGTGTTATGTTACAGCATAATTTTCAGTAATATTTGTCTAGACTTTGATTGGGTTTTTATATGAAATTGTGTGTGAATAATGGCAAAAATAAGAACGCAGATAGAATGTTACTCTTTTTATTTTGCCCTTTCGAATTGTTTTAGCAAACGATAAGCATGCCTTTGTACATTATTTCCAGCGCATCTAAGGTACCTACTTTTTGGAAAGGTGTAGTAATATGTATTTTACACATATTTTGCAATAGACTGACTCCGTTTTACCGACCTCAACACGATACTGAAGATATTAACCTCAAATTTATCGTATGTAACAGATCCCGTGACATATTTTTTACAATAAAATCGAACGCTGAAATTTGATGAAAATTTCGTGAAAATCATGACAATTCGCATCACCCCGCCGATTCAGCTGATGTGTCATGTGTCAAAATCTTGTCGAGCATAGTGGTTAATACTATTTATGTTTAGTATAAAACCACTCACTCCGAATTATATTTATTTATCAACAATATTTTATCATTTTAGTAGTTTTTTGTGTCAGAGGATAATCAACACCCTTGATTAGAGAGTTATGGAAGAAGTTATTTAGTTTATTCAGTCCACCACCAGAAACAAATGTAGTTACCGTGGTACGGAGAGTGCTTCAACAAAGAAGTGACTTCATCCGGGTACATAACAGCTTTTTCAAATTGTTTCACATAGTCCATATCGGGCATCCATCTGTGTGCATTACGTTGGCTGCTAAAATAAACATTATTATTACAGCAACCTTCTTCCATAATGATATACAGTAATCTTCAGTAATCTCACAGTTACTTTCCAGTGTCAAAAATCACAATGATCTTTAAGTTGTTGCAATAAGGTTGCTTTTGAAGTACTGTCACTGATAAGACTGTCAATATCACAGTCATCTTTATTCCCATCACAATAAAGCAGCGATTGGATTACTGCTGTCAGAGGTATTATAAATGTGAAGTGAAATGACTGCACTGACTGCTGCTTTAAATTGACAGTTGGGTGGAGGGGCAGTATATTTTCTCAAATGACTAACAAAACATTTGAAAAAATTAACTGAAGAAACAAGATGGCAGTTTTAGTTCCTGTTGAGCACCATACTGGGAAGTGACATCGCCAAATATACGGTTACCTTACCATGTTCAGTACACATGTTTCTCCACCAACAGAAATTTTTCATTGGGAATTTAAATAAATCTATATATTTATAGCTATTTCCTACAAAAGTGCAACCTACCTTCAAGGGCAAGATGTATAAAACAGCAGATTTTTCAAAATTAGTAATGACATACTACCATGTTGTTACCGTTTGTGCATATAAAAGATTATAAAAGTGATAGTGCAGTTTTGTAAGAAATAATGATATAAGTTGAAAAATGGCAATGATATGAAATGACAATACTTATGCATATTCCACAGGGCACTGTGACATCTCGGCAGCCACAGCTAGAGGGAGCATTGCCAATGCTTTTCATTTCTTTCTAATCAAGTGTGCCACTGTTAACTCTCCAGTAAAAGTAAACCATGCTGTGAGTCTAGTTGGAATAATACTTTCTAGTACCTCCTTAGGACCAAAATTAAAATATATTAAATAAGCATAGTATGTAACTACATCATTTGTTGAAAGATCGGACACTTACATTCTCAATGACACCACATCAGCAGATAGCATCTGTGCATAGCCAGGACGGCTCGCTAGTCGCTAGTCATCGTAATGACAGAAACTACATTATCATATATCCCAATCAGCTGAAAGCATAACCACAACAAAGGCTTAAATCACAACCAAGTAGCCGAACGAATCCATACACCAACATTTATGCGCTTGTTTTCAGTAACGCTAAGCAATACCCTTAGGCTTAAATAAAAGAGTGCTAGTGCCAAAAGATAAAAATTCAACAGCACTTTTCTTTATCACTTAGATAATGCCCAGTGTGAGAGAAAACGAGCAGTAATACAAATATAAAGTTAGAGGCCAGATGATTCCATTCCATTCTTAAGTAACAAGCATTCTGTTCACAGTTGGGTAATTAAAGCAATACACATATAATATATTGAAAAATGCAACAGAAGAAATATTGTCGAGATAAAATATATCAAACTGTGGGTGAAGTCAGGCTGTGGATCATAATGATGATGCAGATCTTAAGATTAGATAGATCGGCCAAAAATCTAGAAAATATAATTTAGTTCTGTGTTCATATTTCTAATTTTGTTCATAAGTCTACTTGGGCCAATAAATTCAGTGGCCGAAGACCGAAGGGGATACAACAACAGGGGTTTAAAAATAAAATAGAGGGAATTGATCAAAGTTGCTAACCTAAGTTAGAACTTTACATCGTAATGAGACCACAAGTTGGGCAATAATTGGTATTATAAAACTACGGACACTCACTTCACATTATAAACTGCTGGTATATTCTTTGTGAAAGCCGCTGTTTGGCTTAATATTTGGGATTTTCGCAGCAAAACACTAACCAAACAATACATTTTGTAAGACTGCATCTGCATCACAGAACATATATACTCTATGATCTGCATCCACTGCCTGCATCAAAGAGTATAGTAGACTGCATTCCGTTCCCAGTTTGTAACTTTCTTAGTTTCGAAAATGAGATGAACGGTAAGGAGTTTCGGAACTGGCAATTTTTATAAAACATGTACAATTATACAATAATGTACATGTTCGGAATCATTAAAGTTCTTGAATTAATTTATACAATTAATAAGCTTGGTGGTGAACATGGTAGTTGATTCGAAAAATTATCTCCATCTGTTTATTGTTTTCCTAAAATTTACTTTGGAATAATCAGTACGTGTAATGTAGCGAAACATAAATTAGCATATAAGATCCATTATACGCACTAGTGACCTAGAAAAAACACAATCAAAAACCTAACTCATTTCATCGTCGAAACAAAGAAGAAAAGAAAAGCATTGAGGAGCAGTTTTCTGATGCTATGTTTTACGTTGTTGTAACTTTACATAATTTTATTGTTTTTACTTTTAATGGTTTATCAGAAATAAAACAATAGTAAAATTTGGTTTTAAAATTAACGAATGTAATAAAACGAAACGCCGAGACGTCAAATCGATGACATATTGACAACATTTTTGACATGTCTCTCTCATTTTCGATGAAAGAAAAGCAGTCCCGTCAAAAATGGCCTCTTTGATCAATGTTTTGCTGCGAAAAACCCCAAATTTGGGCCAAACAGCTGCCCTCGCTAAGAATTTACCAGCACTTTATAATGTGAAGTGAGTGTTCGTTACATTAAAATATCATTTATTGCTCAAATTATGGTGTAAAAGTGATATAAAAATTATGTAACCTAAGTTTGAGGTTAAAAACTTAACAAATTCTTTTATTTTGTTTTACAACCGTTATTTTTTTCAGTATAATTATAGGGATAATTGTATGCACTTGCCAAAAATTTACTTATGAACATGGAAACACATTGTGCGCTATTTCAAAAACTGTAAAACACATATTTTTTAAATTATGTTATTGCTAGTTTATTAAATTTATAAATCGTAGCGTAGCAAGCTTCTTGCAGTCTACCTATTCTTTCCTTAAGAAGAACTTAATCACGGTTAATCCTCTTTAATGGAAATAGTAACCAAAGACATAACTCCAAGAAAAAGGAAAGGAAACTAAATATAATATGTTAACGACAACCAAATTTACTGCTGCCGTTTGAAAAAGTTCCTTATCTCAATAACTAAATGCCAAATCTTATTCAAACTGTTGGGGTATGATGCCCAACAGTGAAATTTTATGTACTTTTAAGGTATGTTATCTAAATGAGTAGATGAGTGATTCCCTTAATGGATTTATTGCTACTAAATTATAATTACACGATTACATGCTAAGTTACAGGAATGCACACCTAAACAACATCGATGTGCAATAAATAAGTATGACGTATAAACTACACAAAGGTCAATGTACAGCGTAGCTCGTACACAAACCAATTCTGATTAATTCTTTTTTAATGTACTACAAACCAATTTTTTTTTTTAAATTTACTTCCTCTTGCGTACTACTCTTACTCCACTTAATTGCTAAATTTAAACTGTGTTGCCAAGAGTTTCAGGAGTAAAATAGCTGTGAATACGGACAGCCAGACAGATAGACAGGCACAACAAATCTATAAGGGTTCTGTTTTGCCATTGAGCAGCAGAACCTACAAAAGTAGGGGTAAATTATCCAGTTGTATTGCATACAGCTAGCAACAATAGGGGGATGTATGTATTTGATTTAAAGTTCTTTAGCTTACAAGACAAACACGTGGTGTGGTAAATTTTTTAATGCAAGTTGTTTCTCCAGAAAGCACTATGGAGGGATGAAAGAAAACATTCAATAAACATATTGAGAGAGGTGCTATGTCTAGATATTACATAGTTAAGTTAATTATTAGCTGTTATCGGCAACCTTCATCCACATGAAATTAATATAAAAATATGATTCCACTGGAGAGCGGTGTTGGTCCAGTGGTGGCAGCCCCGACTTACAAGCAGTAAGCTGTGGGTTCGAACCCAGGCAGGCGCATTACTTCGTGTAATTTATTTCACCACCGCTGCCCTCAAAAACGAATGTACTAAAAATTCGAGGACATGTGACATCTACTTACTGAGACTGGGCCCGCATAGTGGATTACAGCCCATTCCATTTTATTATATGTATGTAATATAATAAAATGTTTGTTATGTAGCAAAAAAAATTATAATACCTGTAAAAAAAAATTAAAGAAGTCTAAGTCACTCCTTATAACATCAGTTATCTGCCTGTAAAAGTACCGTCGGTAAAATCGGTCCAGCCGTTTCGGAGATTAGCTGGAACAAACGGACACACAGACAGAAAGTTAAAAAAAAAACTACTTATTATTATACTACTTATATTAGAGCAGTGGTGGCCCAGTGGTGGTAGCCCCGACTTACGAGCAGTAAGCCATGGGTTCAAACCCAGACAGGCGCATTACTTTGTGTAATTTATTTCATCACCGCTGCCCTCAAAAACGGTGAAGGAAAACATCGTGAGGAAACCGGCATGTTCTAGAACTAAAAATTCGAAACATGTGACATCACTTACCATATTATACTAAATTACTAATAAAATTAAAGTATCTCAATTTTATTTTTTGTATACTTTAATTGTTGGAAGGATAATAATAATAACTTTTTTTAAATTTGCAACTTACAGTAGTCAGCGCAACGCTCACAGATGGATGCCGGATACAGACTATGTCAAGCAATTTGATGGAGCTGTTATATACCCAGATGAGATCACATCTCTGTTGAAACATCCTCCATACCACAGTGAGTGACTTTTATTAGACCATCTTACTTGCTTGGTAAAGCACTCCCCTTTCTACAATATAAAAAATAAATATTGGCTTGTGTTTGGCTGCAATTTACCTGATGTTAAGCAATAATGCTGCCTAGGCTGAAGTACACTTGCCTAGAAGAAACCAATTCACTCGAACTTTGAAGAGATCATTATAATCTGGATTATAATGATCATGGAACAGAAAAGCCAGCAGAGAAATCCACAGACTGGCTGTTCGCACAGTTAATGTGGAATCAAAGTATTTTTTTTGAGTCCGTGGATCTTCGATCATATAACGGTGACGCTTCGCCGTATTTATGCTCCTCCGATGATAGAATGGGGTTGGGGCAATTAGATTGTGTAATTCCAAAGCACAGACCCGATATTTATCCGAAAAAAAATTGGCGACTCTGCCTCTCTATCTTGTGCCATCTTTGACCACTGTGTCATCCCCAGGTATGATCACTCCCGGAGAGAAGCAAGTCCGCAACATGGTGCTAAACTTCGGGCCGCAGCATCCCGCGGCGCACGGAGTGCTCCGTCTAGTGCTGGAGCTGGACGGAGAGGTAGGTTCATGACGTGATCAGCTCTTGTTGTGCGCACTCTAGCGGACAGGCTGTAACAACTTCCACGCTTGCAGACGGTCCGCGCCGCCGACCCGCACATCGGCCTGCTGCACCGCGGCACAGAGAAGCTCATCGAATACAAGACTTACACTCAGGCGCTGCCCTACTTCGACCGCCTGGACTACGTGTCCATGATGTGCAACGAGCAATGCTACAGTCTCGCCGTCGAGAAGCTACTCAACATCGATATTCCCATTAGAGCGAAGTATATCAGAAGTAAGTAAATATTGAACAATTTATGGTACGGTATGCTGGTTCAAATTGAATTAGCTAGCGAAATTCCACGGCTGTGATGAGACCATTATTATCAAATTTATATTTATTTATTTAAGGGGCCCATGATTGTTATTTGAAATATCAGTTTTTTTTATGTACCTAAACTACGGATTATCTAAACTCACACACACACGACCTGCGGTCATTGACCCTTCTAAAAAACAATCACCAAAATATGATTAATTTTCTGTTTTATCATGTCCGTCATGTCGATATCAAACACGTCCTTAGAATTTCGCAAGCAACTTTTATTGGGCCCAGTATCTTCATAACAGCACGTCTGTAATTCCCAAAGGGTTGGGCAAGTGTACTTAATAGTATAACCACATTTCGCCAGTTATGTTAAACTTGTAAAAGTCCCATCAAGTTCCATGTAACCGGAGGTGAGCCTGTTGCCATTAAATGAGCACGAAACCAGACTCCGTAGCTCTTATTAACAATCTTCTTGATGGAAAAACCCAGTACATATAACTTTGCCTGACCCTGGAATCGAACCCCCTGGATTCGATTTCGATTCGGAAAGTCGTATGTCTATCTCGCTCGCTTTCGTAATGCCAAAACAAGATAGACATACGACTTATCGAATCGAAATTGAATCGAGCGTTTGTGAATACGGGGGCAGGACTGAGGTCCTGGTTCTCCCGAACTACGAGGCAGTTCTTCCTGTAGAAGTAGTCTATTTTGTCATCTTAACTGCACATCTAAAACACTTGTAACGTCCTCAGCTCTGTTCGCCGAGATCACACGTATCCTGAACCACATCATGGCAGTAGGCACGCATGCCCTGGACGTGGGAGCCCTGACTCCGTTCTTCTGGCTGTTCGAGGAGCGGGAGAAGATGATGGAGTTCTACGAAAGAGTCAGCGGGGCGCGCATGCACGCCGCTTATATCAGACCCGGGGGAGTTTCTCTTGTAAGTTACCATACCCATGACAGAGAATAAAAAATGTGTGTGTGTCTTCCGGCCTACAAAAACGAATCGATTGGCACCTTAACCTTGAAAATCGATGCAGTAGTAGAAATTCGTGATCCGACTTCAAAAATTATTTCACTGATGGGCAGTTAACCTTGCCAAAGCATAGATGCCAAAAGATGTCTCTTAAATGCTGACCAAGTCGCGGGCAGAAGCTAGTGTATTATATAAACTTGGCATTTCTCGTTGCAGGACATGCCTCTAGGTTTGATGGACGACATCTACGAGTTCAGTGCAAAGTTTGCTGAGCGGCTGGACGAAGTGGAGGACGTGCTGACGACCAACAGGATCTGGGTGCAAAGGACCAAGGACATTGGTGTCGTCACCGCGCAAGACGCGCTCAACTACGGCTTCAGGTGAGACAGCCGCTTCAGACAGGACACGTGCTGACGACCAACAGGATCTGGGTGCAGAGGACCAAGGACCCGGATCGGCGTCTTCACTAGATTCTAGTGCATCATCAGCTGCCTGCCTTTTTCCAATTGAACGTCAATTGTCCGACTCCAGCCTATCCGGATACCGTATAATTCCAGTGTTGCATGGAGCGACTTTCTATGTGCCTTCCACAATCCAGTTACTGGTTAATACGATACCCGTTGGTAACACTGGTCGTCAGTCTTTCGAACTTCTGTCCCGCACAGAGGCACGGGGGTCTTCCTTTGTACATACAATAGTGTGTTATTGACTGCTCTCTGGTTTGTTGCAGCGGCGTGATGCTGCGCGGCTCGGGCATCAAGTGGGACCTGCGCAAGACGCAGCCCTACGACGCGTACGAACACGTGGAGTTCGACGTCCCCATCGGCACCAACGGCGACTGCTACGACAGGTATGTGCTGCGTGTGGACACTTCTGTCCACTCTCTCGAGGCGCAGGCGTGATGTTGGGACTGTGTCGCAGGTACCTGTGTCGCGTGGAGGAGATGCGCCAGTCGCTGCGCATCATCGACCAGTGCCTCAACAAGATGCCTCCCGGAGAGATCAAGACGGACGACGCCAAGCTCACGCCGCCCTCGCGCGAGGAGATGAAGGTATGCACGACCTAATGTTTCATGACTGGATACAGATACACCAAAACAGTTTGTGTGCCCGATACGATTTCAGATAGGCAAAGATTACGAACTTCCTTACGACATTCACACCCCACATCGCGTTTTTGATCCCCGAAGGATTAGGCAGAAGTATACCCTATATTAAAGTCATCCAAATTTCTTAGTTAATTACCATGTAATATGGGGGGAGCCTATTACCATCATCCCCGTACGAATCCAGACTCCACGAGCTACACCTAAGGAAACCGTTAGAAAAACCCATTATTATTTTCTTTATGACAAAAAAAAAAAACGATGTATGCTATACTCAGTCGAACTGTTCGTCATATGTTCCAGACATCGATGGAAGCGCTGATCCACCACTTCAAGCTGTTCACGCAAGGCTACCAGGTGCCTCCCGGCGCCACCTACACGGCCGTGGAGGCGCCGAAGGGCGAGTTCGGGATCTACCTCGTGTCCGACGGAGGCTCCAAGCCTTACAGGTATATCTTACAGCCGGTCACTCATCGTCTTGTTGCCCTTGTCCCATCTTACCTGGGGTTTTGTCAGCCGCCACGCTATCTTTTACAGCTTTTTCGTATCATCATTCTCTTAACCTTATCCCAATTCATTCGGGGTTGGCGCAGCATGTCATGCTCTTCCATACTTATCGATTACTCGTCATCTCATCACACACACCCCCTTTCTTGCCATATCATCCTTCACACAGTCCATCCATCGTTTCTTTGGTCTTCCTCTACTCTTATACCCATTCATATTCCTACTCAAAGCTGCGCCGACCCCAACTCGACCCGAGGTCTTTTACTGCTTTTTCTTTCTTAAAAGGTTGCCAGATATGGTCCAAAACAAAATAATGTTCGCATGACGGAGAACAAGTGCATTTTGGCTTCGTAAAGCATCTTTTAACATCCATTATAATACACCCAAATTTTGCCAATTACGTTCAAGTCCGATGTAATAGACGGCGAGCCTATTGCCTCGATCAACAGAAACGGGCATAAATCTAAGACTCTGGCTGCAAAATTGACTGAAAAGTTGATTGGAAAATAGAAATACGATAATACTTTTGCTTGAACACGGGAATTGAACCTAGGAATGAGGTACTAGTTTCAATTCTCTTGGGTCTTAGGTTTAAATAGCTAGCGTGACGTGACGAGTATCGGGACGGGTATTTAAACCGTATATAAATTTTATTACGTCGTTTTTGTCCCCACAGATGCAAGATCAAGGCGCCCGGCTTCGCTCACCTGGCGGCGCTGGAGAAGATCGGCAAGAACTCCATGTTAGCCGACATCGTCGCCATCATAGGGACTCTTGATGTTGTGTTCGGGGAGATTGACCGATAAACGTAGAATCTCCACGCAAAATACCGGAACTAAAGTATAAACCGTTAAAAATTACCGAAAATCCTAAATGATCGCTCTGTCACGTCAAATGAATTGTCAATTTACTGTTCTCGGTAATTTACGGTTTTTCGGTAAATACCGGTTTTTAGTTAAGTGAAAACATTCTTAGTATAAAATGTCAAAGTGTAGATTCCTGTGTACATTTTTTTAAGTTTAAGCAATAAATTATTGTTATATATAATTTTGAAGCTTATTTTTGTAAATAACCGGTTATTTCCGACGATACCCTAAGTAGATGTTTGCGATTATTTGTACCGACACAAAGGAAAATAATAAAAGGAATATTAAGAAGCAAATTATAACTGGGCGTTTTTAATTATAAAAAACTTTCCGTAGTTAGTATGTTTGTTTTTGTCTGTTCATGTAGCAGCAGCAGATCGACTAATTGTTTTCCATATAATAAAAAAAAAACTAATAAAAAGGTTTATTCCAGAAACTTGTACAACTTTTACACTAAATCATACATACCTTTTAAGTAAAATATACAAGGTGTTGTTTTGCATCCTCGTCAAATTTCAGGAGGTTGTCATAAAACACATAAATAATCAATTTAAAGTTCGGTACCGGTCTATAATTAATAAGCGTTGCTTTTTTTGTTGTTGAAATTTAACAGTATTTCAGAATAAAACCCTTGATTCAAAACACTTAAAACAGAATCACCCAACTACGCACACAGCGACAATGCAGCGGCTCTGTGTGCGTGAGAGTCGTCATCTTACCTACGAAATGCAACAGTGTTGCGACCGTGCGATGACCTACGGCGATCGGTAGCAATTTTGCCTAATTTTATTTCGAAAATCACCTTTATTATTGTCATAAATTTCACTTGATACTTAACTAAATTTTAAGCAACATTGGAATACGGAAATCTTTCTAACGACAACAATATTAGTGTGCCAAAGAAAAGTTCACTGACCTGTACTTACCTAAGTTCGGTAGTTATCAGATGATTAATAAAATGTTAGTTTTGCTTTATTGCTATCCTGCTGAACGGAAAATCCTAAAATTGGCAATCTTTGATCTTTATTCCGGATCCTGAGGCGCACTACTGTAAGCTATTTTGCGCTCATGTGGCTAAAATAGTCAGCGCAAGGATTTACATAATAATTCACTACACTAACACTCTGAACATTGTACGTAGGTAAATTCATCCTAAAGTTTTCGTAATGATTTTGTTTTTATTTGTGGATTGAATTTATTGGTGCTTAGTACCTTAGTTGGTGTACCGATTCACTAAATCTAAAAATGTTTTTTACGTTTGTTGGAATTGGAAAGATTTGCTAGTTAGGTAGGTATGTAGAAATACTTTCGACTGTTAGGTATTATTGGAGTAGTTAAAAATTTGAAATCAACTTATTTACACTAATAAAATTAATTAAGCTAACAACGTATTTACAAAATGATAGTCGATGTACAAATAAATAAATTACCTACTTAGGTTACCCGGAGGTAAGTTCAAAGTTGCCACCACCACATTCTTGGCACAGTCGACAACGATGTAGCTGGTTTTCCTTCAGCTTACGTAGCACTATCAAATTCCTTTTTAAAGTGTCGAAAGCACTAATTATCTTTTCACGTAATTCTGTAACACTTGCCACTTTCTCCGAGTAAGCTAACCTTTTAACGTCTCCCCACAAATAAAAGTCTAGAGACGTCAGGTCCGGAGAACGGGCCAGGTCAAAGGCCTTCGCGACCCATCCAATGGTCACCAAACCTTTCGGTTAAGTACTCGCGTAAATGCCGACCGTAATGAGGGGAAACACCGTACTGCTGCGATGGAGTGCCAGGGGAACGGCCTCCAACATCTCGACACTCCCTGGAAGTATTCTAGGATGTCTTCCTGCAAGGCGACAGGCAGGCCTTCGCTGCCGCGAGCTTGAGCATGCCGGGGAACGTCGAACTGCCCATGATCCCGCAGTCTCTTCGTAGCAGCCAGCATGACGCTCTGTGATGGGGGTTCCCGATCTGGAACCATCTCCGAGAACATCCGGATGGCTCCATGTAGGCTGTCTCCACTGATGGCATACATGCGGACCATATCTACCAACTCGACGTTTGAGTAATTGTCCGTCATCTTGCACTTTGCACTTAAGTCTCAACGATGTACCTAGGAGCGGAATTCGCAACGCGCATGCACACGTCGGCGACATTAAGCACACTATTGGTTCCGGGGCCGCGGAGGGGTGGCTAGGCGCGCGAGCGAATGAGTGCGCCCGCGCACCCCACCCGCGGACCCGCGCACCCCACCCGCGGACCCGCGCACCCGCGCCGTGCGTGGTTTAGGGAATAGGTACCTATGAAATTATCGTATGTTCGTTGCGTTTGCGTTGTGTATGTATTGTTAGCGTTTCTTTGTGTGCGTGTAAGCGCGGTAACAGACGGGCCGCGTTTTAATACGGCTGGTTCACACTTACGGATTTCCGTAAATAAGAAAAAACTAAAAAAAAATACCTACCTTATTGTTGATTTGGGTCGAGAATCATTAGCATAATTACCTCCTTGAATTTGACGAGAATGCAAAACAACACCTTGTATACCTGTGCTAGGAGGCACCGCTTTTAAATTTCAAAATACAAAAATGGTAAGTGGTGTACAAAAACAAAAATTAAATTTAAACAAAAAATTATCTAAGTAATATCTAAAAATAACAAAAAAGAACTTAGAGATATCTCCTAAAATGTTGTGAGTGTGTGCATGTGTTTATGTGTTTGTGTGTGTGTGTGCATGTGTATGTGTGTGTGTGCATGCGTGTGTCTCATATATAACTCATATTGACGATGCTTGCAGCAATATTTCAATGTCATCATAGGTCTTCAGTTTTAACCATTGAACTAATGCCTTTTTGCAGTCTTTAGTGGTCATGGGATAGATGTTAATTATTTTAGATGCCAACGGAATTTGTATTTAATTGTTTTTGCAAAACTAGTTTTGGCGAATTCTACTGGTGCAACACGGTGTTTTCTTCTTCTTTCCTGAGAGTGAGGGTCATATGGCAGGACTTTGTGTAATTTTAAGATAGCGTGATAGCGTCGTTGAAGTTCTATCTAAACGTACGTCAATTTTTGCCTGTTATGATATTTTGATTTTTGGTGACGTTTCGTAGAAAATCGGAAGAGGCGTTGTTTCATCCAATCAGAAACAAGCAACGTCTATTTATGAAGTGAACACAAATTATGAAATGGTATTGTATGTCCATTTCCCAGGTATAATTATGCAGCTCTTTTTCTCTCGTGTTAAGTTACTATTCGCATGAAAAGGGGGGCAGGGGTCAGAAAAACAACACGGTTAATCACGATGGGGGGGAGGGTACAATGTGACAATCACGTGTATTTTCGTGTGACTAGACCTACGAATGACACTACTATACTCTACGAGAGGGAGTGGGCTGTAATCCACCACGCGGGCCCAGTGCGGGTTGGTAGATGTCACATGTCTTCGAATTTTTAGTTCTAGGACATGCCGGTTTCCTCACGATGTTTTCCTTCACCGTTTTTGAGGGCAGCGCCTGCCTGGGTTCGTACCTACGACTTACTACTCGTAAGTCGGGGCTGCCACCACTAGGCCACCGCTACTCTCATAGTGTGTAGTTAAGTTAAAATAATGGTGTAGAAATAGCCTCAATGTAGTCGAAAGGCACTTTGTTCTTCCCGTCATGGCGAATTTCTTTTTTGTCCTGGAATATACCTGGGGACCTTCTAGTTACGGAGATATTTTAGGCCAAAGCTCTACTTTTCCACAAGTTTTTTTAAGGGGTTTTTAATTTTATAACCAGAGGTCGGAATTAGGTAGAGTTATTTGTGTACTTACACTGATTTCATACAGCGAAAGAATAAAGTGGATATGTCTCAAATCCCGATATTAATTTTAAAGAGCTGAAAAATCCCGTGATTTATTAAATAAAAAAGACGGGTTGCACTCCGGGAGTGCCGGCAGAAGTGAAAACTTGATTATTAACGTTGAGCATGATTGATATTTTGGAATGGTTAGGGAATAATTTTGCACCAATTGCTTTATCAGTATAAAAGTACTACACTGCGGTTCGGGGGACGAAGACAATATAGCGGTTGTGATTGGCCGATGCAACAATGTCAGGACGAATGTTCCACACATAGTGATGCACAAGTCAGTTTTGCTACAATACCTAATATCGATAAAATTGAACATTACGATGTCTATTAATTCTACTTTTTTTTAAACTATACTGATAGGGCGTTAACTGGGTGCAAATAAAACACTTACGTAACACTGTAAATTTCACTTTATTCAAATCAATGCTAAAATAAAATCAAGGTTAACCTCTCCGTCCTGCATTTCTTAACGCGTAACTTCCCTAACGGCCGCGCGCATTACGTCATCGCTGACGTCGTTCGGCCGGCCGACATAAAAACTCTTATCGCCAGAGTTCTAATAAAGCTTATCTTAAACGGTAAACAGTGTCGTGTTCTTAGATAACAAGACCGTGTATTATAATATATACAACTTTTCTATGACTACTTGATAATTATAAACATCCCATAGAAATGCGATTGCTTGCTGCAAATAGACTGTCACCGTATTTTATTTTTGTTTAGTAAAACTACGCAATAAATTTATACGAAACTTTATAACTAACATCACAAATATACAAGTAATCTAATGACAGTGTTTTTTAGGAGTCCTACATACATTATTCACATAAGATTCCAACTCAAACTTCCTATAAGATCGGCCGTTTTCCAACTGCGGAGTTCAATGCATGAAAATACTTGAAATATCAAAAAATATGATTAGATATGCCTCGAATACATAAAATAATGAATTATCACTATTTTTTACGTTGCTATTAAATTAATCGTAAAAAAAATCGAAAAAAATCCAAAGAAAATTTTAATTTTGTGCCTAGGTTGGACGATCCTCCTCAACTTTCCCTGTTAACAGCATTAATCCACTTTTCTTCCACTTCTGGAATATTTGGAAATCTAAAATGTAAACATTAAGTAATGTTACTTTTTTACAGTAAGGGAACACCGTAATTTTTATCTTCAATATTATTTATACTTTGTTTCGAAGTTGACACAACACTACAGCATTACGTCTGTCCCTTTCTATCTACACCTACAGATGGAAAGGGACAGACTTATTGACAATACCTAGTGAGAGAAAGGGACTTTTCAAAAAGACATCAACGCGGTGTACGTTTTTTGTGCCTTAAACGTAAACAACTAGTTTAGCTAGAGCCCTGCAATTATTCATAATTTTATTAAATTATAAATATATTTTACTTACCGATGAAAAGTTATGCCATCTTTTTTATAGCTGGATGTTCTAGACGATTTCCCACACCATTTAATTGAACAAGAACTCATAATTAATTTGATATAAGCAGAAATGTTTGAAAAAGTTATCTAAATAATCGCGTGTGGAGAGATCCAATAACTGGTCAAAAACTCTCCATCCGTCTTACGCTTTTTCGATCAGGTCACGTGTCCTGACGCGAGTTTAAGATTTTATACCCATTACAGAAAAGTGCTCAACGCCGCTAAAGAAGTTTTCACTTCAAAAAATTATTTCCTTTTACACAATTTAAACCATCCGACATCGGATGTCCGAAGTTGCAAAATTCCAATGCGTACACGCAGTGACACGCAACGGAAGATCCTTATTAATAACAACATTTCGATGCAAGTACCAAAATAACTCTACCTAATTCCGACGTATGGTTATAACTTTTCTTCAAATACCTCAACGACCGCAGTGCGTTACAATGAGTCCTACCGCAAAGCGTTATTTTTCATCCCAAACAAAAGAAAGAAAGAAAATACGTTTATTGGCGCCATCGCCACAAGTACACACAATATTAAAAAAATAAAAACAAATATAAAAATAAAAAACTTAATATTAAACAAGAAATACTGTGTGACTCAAGGCAGCGCTAAATAGGCCCAGTCAAAAGTCTTTTCCCAGCAATAGTTTTTGCGTAGAGTTACTTAATTTGATGTACAATTAATGCTTGTTTGTCGGTTTCGTGCAGGGTCTGGTTACATCACCTTGTATACTGAATGGTTTCTGCTTTCTTTCAGATGAAGATGTTTCTTTGAGAGGGCAACAGAAAATTAATGAGGTGGATTTAAAAAACGAATCCAAGGTAAGAATTGGTACATTTAGGGCCCGCGCAGACGATGGACTTTTCTCCGCGGCGGAGAAAAAAATTACGCTCCGCGAATAAAAAGTCCGCCGCAGATTTATCGCAAACTCAACGCACACGGTGTGCGATCATCACCACAACTTTTTCTTTAAATTGCGGTCGTAATACTCTTTTTTTGAAGTATCATATTAAGACAAAAATCCGTCGTCTGCGCAGGCTATTAAAGTACATAATTGATGTGCGGAGCGGTTGGCCTCATTGGCTGCGCCGTTTACTGTATAATAGCCGTGCGTAGCATAACCACGATTAAAATAGAATAAAACTTTATTTTACACACAAAAATGAAACATAACGGTTTATATTATTTTATGATTACAATGGCGGTCTTATCGCTGATATCGATATCTCCCTGACAACCTTTGGAGATTATGGACATAAAATAAAAAGGGGGTAGTCAGTGGTTTGTAGCCCGAAGAATTGCCAAATTTAAGTGTCAGTGGGCATGGCACATTGCTCGCAAAACGGATGGCCGATGGGGCCGAAAAGTTCTGGAATGGCGAGTGCGAACCAGAAGATGCGTTGGAAGGCCTCCCACTAGGTTGACCGGTGACCTGGTGAAGGTTGCTGGGATCCGCTGGATGCGAGTCGCACGGGACCGGGCAATGTGGCGACACTTGGGGGAGGCCTATGTCCAGCAGTGGACGTCTTTCAGCTGAATTTATGATGACACAAAGTGACTGCCTATACGAGGCCCTATAATAGTCCGAGCGCGCGGTGTAAACGTAACGCAAATACGTCTATTTTTGGATCGAAATTACAAGCGTCCCTGCGTGGTCTTAGAAACCGGGGGTTATCCCACACGAACGTCCAACAACGTTCGTGTGGGATAACCCCCGGTTTCTAAGAGAAAGCTAGTTTTAAACATATTTAAATGATTTTGTTTCAGATGCTGATGAAATAACAAAGTGGTCTACAAGCTTATAATAACTCCGATTACACTACATAATATATTATATTATACGCTTAGCACATACAACGGTATTCCCCTGTGTCTCCCGGGAAAATATAACTAGAGCATAATATATAATATTATGATTTACATATTCATGTTGTTAAAAGATTAATTAACATGAAAAAACTTAAATAAAAGTATAAAATTTAAATTTAAGATTTATTGACGCCCTGTCACATTTTCGTACTTTTACATATTTTTATAATTATTTTAGATCTGTAAATACTGCGGAATTATTCTACAACTAGCTGTCCGGCGCAACTTCGTTTGCGTCACATTTTGCCCGTTTTCGCAACATTTTTCATTGCTGCTCCACTCCTATTTGTCGTAGCGTGATGATATATAGCCTTCCTCGATAAATGGACTATCTAACACTGAAAGATTTGTTCAAATCGGACCAGTAGTTTCGGAGCCTATTCTATGCTAACAAACAAACAATCAAATCCTTCCTCTTTATAATATTAGTTTAGATTTAGGTAATTAAATTATGTATAGTTAACAGTTAAAAAATATACAGGATGAATTTTTCAAGTGGGCGTGGATAGCCAAATCCGAAACTATGAGGAATAGCGAAAAACACACTAGAGGAGTCTCGAGCCCGATTTTGATGAAAACTAAAAGCAACATTGGATTTAAAAAAAAAAAATTAAAACTAAAGTTAATCATTTTTGCCTATGGGAAATCCCATCAGCCACACGGCTGAATAAATAATATTCTTATTAAATTAATACACAAAATGAGTAGTTATAAAATGAATCTCAAGTACGCTTCAGCACGCCTATTATTTCTGCATATGGCGATTCTTCAACATGATTTGGGGGTTGGCTGTTTCCGTTCATGAAGCTGAGATCCGCATATAAAACTTCGGTAGTGGACTGGAAATAACAAAAAAAAAACAATTGGAAACAATAAATAACACACAAACAACCACAAAACCAACCCACCAACCAAATACCACCAGTCACCAATTGTTCCAATTGGAACAATTGGTCGGGGAAGTCGATTGCTCATTAAATTGATACATCACACCGATTTCCCGCGTTATGATAGCCATTACAACAGGCATGTAAGGTTTCTAAGAGGAACATATTCCCCTGTTTCTCCAGAAAAATATAACTAGAGCACAATTTTATTTCCATTAATTTATAATGATTATAAATGGAAAAAATTGAACATAGAGAGATGATAGGAATATAATATAGATTATGTAGTAAAAAACCATTTATTGCTCTTGTTATATTTTCCATGGGAAACACGGGGGAAATACGTTTGAAAGGGCCAAAAATTCTGCTACATTGGACTGCGCACATAAAACGTAACATTTCGTCTGGATACGACACATTATCTGTCATAGTCCTGTGTCCGAAGTCCAGTTACAATCATTACAAGCTTCAATACGACACCTAAGGGACCTCAGAGGGGCCACAGAAGCGACTTGTCGGAACCAGGACGAAAGTTTGGTCGCACGACCAGTTCTGACCAGTTTGTCCAAGATAGCGGCCGGTTATGTGACAAGTTGTGGTCGTGACTGCGAAGTGCGCCAGATCCTTTAGTTAGAATAGCCCCTCAGTGTCATGATAGGTATCATGAAATAGTTTTTATAAACATAATGTAAACTTTAGACAGCTATATTAATGATTCCGTATTCCGATTATAATTCCGTAAATACATAACATTATGATATCAGTGAGTGTCGTGGCTGATATTTTCCTTTGTTCCCGTTGAGTAACACCATTTTGTGTTACAATGTTACATATTGCGAAAAAAATTACCGATTAGTAACACTGTAACTCAATGCCACGTTTTCTTTCCCGTTAAATAACCCACTGATTGTATGTGTGTACAATAGGCAATGTTACTTTTGCTACCAGGAGAATTTGGATGATAATCTAAATCAAAACATTTTATATTCGCCTAAAAAGCGTAGTCGACGTAGCCCCACTACGCGGGGCTCCTATTTCTGTCTGCAGGGTTTACAGTAACCTTACACGAAGGGGAAGCCGGGATATTAGTTCGCTACCTCCGCTCACTCACTAGACCCCGCCATCCCCTTCGAACTTAGCCTGTCCGAGTCGCTTCGCTCGCTCTTGAATCCAAATTCTCCAAGTAGCAAAAGTAACATTGGAAAAAAACGTGGCATTGAGTTACAGTGTTACTAATCGGTAACAGTGTAACACAAAATGGTGTAACTCAACGGGAACATACTGATATTTTCAACAGCCTGCAATTTACGAAAAACTTAAGATTCGAATTTCACTGGTTACCTTCACAAAAACCATTTGCCGGTTAAAACCAAAATATACTTATGCTTGTAATGATAATGGACATGAGATGAGGAGGGATGGAACACATGTGACTTCTAGAGTGATGAATATGAATGTGGATGGATGGAGAGGGAGAGGAAGACCAAAGAAAAGATGGATGGATTGTGTGAGAAATGATATGAATGAGAAAAGAGTAAATGCGACGAATGACAGAGGAGAATGGAAGCAAAAACGTGTTGCGTCGACCCCAAATAACGAGGGACAACGCCAGGAAGATGATGATGCACTTACAAAAGTTTTCAATTCCATCGTTTCCGCTAGGTCAGAGTTTCGACGCCGGAATTTTTTGACACTTATGTACATCGCCAATATTATAACACATATGACTATCACGGTTGGTATCACATATATCCAAATATTATTTGGAGCAGCCTGCGCCGATGATGCTGGCCCCGATGTTGATGCTGCCCCCGGCTGCTGCGTGTCTTTGGTACTTACTGAAAATATAAAAGAACCTTTATCCGCAAAAGAGGCCATACAATTATTCAGATCACTTAGACACTGATTGGGGAATGCAATGTCAATCTCGCGTGTTTTTCAAGATTTAAAGGGTCGTGGTCGAAATGGTTCTCGTCGTCGTTCGCAACAGAATTAGAGTATGTTGCAAATCATACCTCATAATAAGTATTCCTATTCATACTATTGCGAACAGAGATAGTCACCGAAAACCAGAAATAGCGCCAATTGAAAATGTTGGAATTTCCTGCATTTTATCGAAGATTTGACTACACCAGTCATTTGTTTTCAAAGCTAACCTAAGCACACAGCTTGCTAGGCCGGCGAAGTCCTAAAATCGACTAAGGACTGTTAAGGCTCTGTAACAGAACCTACTTGTTTAAACAGGTTTATAATTATAAGTTTTTAAACTAGCAAGGTCACCAACTCTATCAATAACACTGGAAACGGGTTGTTTACTATTTATTTTATTTTTCAAAAGGTTGATAAGATAAGATTTATTTATTTGTTTTTTTTTGTTTATTTGTTTTGTTTGTTTTCATTTATAAACTTTCTTAAATTCAGTGCCCTACATATTTACATAAAATAACTAACTAAAACTAACTGAGCTAATAACTAACTGAACTAACTGAATTAGTTCGAATATAAGGCCAAATCTTTGGCAAATTTATAAAAAGCCATTTTTTTGGCATTGGTGCTTTTACTACTGTCCTCCGATGACTTAGGTACTTGATGTTTAAGTATAAAGTTAAGTCCTATTTATAATCTACTATTTGAGTTAAAATTCAATTCTGTTGGTTTAACTCCCAGGTTTCATAAAACAACGCCCATGGTCCTTTCTCCCATGAACTTTTATTCGAGATCTCGCCCGTAAGACAAACTTCTATATGCTTCATAGTGATCTGCACAGCACTGCCGACCATCGATTTTCAAGGCAAAAAACCTGTGTGTACCTACTAGTCTACAGTCCTGTTAATGGTGAATATCTAGGACAGGGATGACGAACTTTTATGGATCAACGTGCCATTTCTTCTCATGGTTTGTTAAATAATGCCATATACACTGACACTCCCTTCCGCTCCGCCCAGAGCGGGAGGAGTCATTTGATGATTTCCCATCCGAAAAAAAAAGAAGGCCATAATATACATAAATAAAAACAAAACTAAAACTAAACTAGTGTAATATAACTAACTAAACTATCAAGTCGAAAATCTTCATTTACTACCAAAAAATACGTTTTTTCTTATGAACAATACGTGTAATTGAAATAAAAGTAACATTGGTGTGGGAATCTGCTGTTGGAGATTAGATGACAAATAACTTATACAGGGTGTAACGAAAAGGGTATATACATACTTAAGGGTGTGCTACAGACCAACAAACTGAACATGTTTCTCCATCGGACAAACATCGTATTAGCGAAAAAAATATCAGCTGCCCCATACATTTGGGTCGAAAACATGGGGTTTGAAATTTTGTATGGGCAGTAGATAATTTTTTCGCTATTACGATGTTTGTCCGATAGAGGAACACGTTCAGTTTGATGGCCTGTAGCACACCTTTTAGGAAGCCTCCACCTTTTGTAAGAGGTTATTTTAATGAAATGGAGTCACCTGCCTAGCGGTTTTAATGTTATTCATCTCTGAAAAATAATGAATCGCAGGCCTAGATAGGTATGGTTAAAATCGGTGGCGTGACTTAAATATTGAGTCACTTGCCATCAACAGTACGCGTGCGATTAATTTGCTATCCCTGATTTAGGACATACAGGTAGTAATACGAACCATGCAGCACTAGATGTACTTAGATGTCACTTTATCGAAGCTTGTATGAATTCGGAACTTTCAATGTTTTCACAGGCTTACCTTGAGTACTTGGTACTTTGCATACATTTTGTACATCCATCGCCACTGTACACCGCTCGTGTGAACAAAGGCTCCTGTCTGTAACTGAAAGAATAAATAATGTTTCTTATAGTTCCCGATTATGTCAATACGATAATGTCTGGGTGGCGGCGCGTAGTGTTCCACGCGCGCCCCTCTGATACGTCACGGGGGGAGTCAAACACCTCACTCCCCCCTCAATCCGAGATTAGGCCCGCCATAGCGAGTCGGCACCAGCCGGGGGTTGCGGAAGAGTCGTACGTTCCCGCAACCCCCGGTGTAGGTGAGAGATGGAACACCGGGGTGGTTTTTGGTCAGTAGAGTCTGTCAGACTCCTCCGCCCTCCCCAGGCGGAGGACATCCATGAGGATTATCCACCCCGCAACAAAAAAAAAAAGGCGGGAACGTACACTGTGAGCCACGGCCACGCTATGCACGGATGCAAGGCGCGGCAAACAAATGAAGCGCTCAGCTGGCAGGGGACGGTCGAATATTTTTAATATTAACAGCTGTACAAGGATCTTTTAGCCAAAATAGGAACACCCTTATAAACGTCATACTATTGCCCAAAGATCCCTGTACCACAGAGCAAATCACATTCTCATACCTTCCTTTTTAGTGTCAGGTAATGTTGCATTTCCTGTTAAAATTATTTGAGTACCACACAGGTCAGTTCCTTTTTTCAATTGAACGACAACAGATACTGACTTGGACTTGGATTTATTTGAATTGCTTGATTCGACGAGTGTGATTACTGAACAGTCTTCGTTGTCAGTGCAATGTGTCATGGTTTTGTTTTCCATGTAATCTGAAATGTAAATAAAAGAAACAAAATTATTCTGCAGTTAATTAACAGAAGGGCTAGTCTATGCTTTGGAATCTTAAAGTCGGCAACTTCGCAAATTAATAACTGTCAAATATTTCGCTTCTTTTTCATAACTATTAACTCTAGATGAGGTGTTAGTTTTACAGTTTTAGGTGTTAAAACAGCATTTGCGGTTGCTGGTGTCTATTATATACAAGGTGTAACATAATAAACGCAAGACCTCCCGTGTGGTCTCTCAGACCATGAACCTGAGCCCCTTTTATTCTACGAGTTCTTGAAATTCACAAAACAAAAATTGGACTTTCCATAGAATCTGACGCGATCAGCTGATCAACATGTAAGGAAAAATTAAAAATAAAGGTATGCATTTCAAAAGTTGTTCAGTTTCATGGTCCGAGAGACCACACGGGAGGTCTTGCGTTTATTATGTTACACCTTGTATATATACAGGTTTATTGGTAAAACACCAACAACCTTTTAAGAGGTCATCCTAAAGCGAAAAATAAATCAGCTGTTCCGTACTTTATGTTCACATAACTCGTCAAAATGTAGGGAACAGCAAATTTTTTCTTTCACGATTTCGGGTATGGTCCCATAGTAAATGTTGTTCATAATGATGAGTACAACGACCTCTTAAGAGGTTGTTGGTGTTTTACCAATAACCCTCGGAAATTCTTGGAAAGAAACCAACAAATAAAATTATAAGTCAAATAGGCCTATGTCCATTAACGGTAACCCATCTAGTATACCTAGCTAATTTGTTTGTGGATAAATTTAACCCTATATCTCTATCTCAGTCTGCCCTTTCCATTTTCCGATAGTCAGACAGGTGAGTCGTGGGGCCTATGGTGGTTCGGAGACACCATCGGTGCCTTTACATGAGAGTGAAAATTGTACTGCCACCGATGCACTGCACGTCACTGCGGAGGATGTGTTAAGGTATGTCAGGGGCATGAAGCGCGGCAAATCACCGGGCCACGATGGGCTCGATGTCTTCTATTTGCATTTGTATTACTTTTTGAAAAGTTGGCTTTGTAATTTAATTCATGTATCGATCAAAGTTATTTACCTACAGATTTTTTTATAAGAACTATTGTTGTTCCTATTCTAAATAACGGAACCGGTGGCATATCCAGTTCATCGAACTACCGACCTACGACTAAAGGAGATGTTTGATTTTGGGCTACTACTATGTACACTACATAGACAAATAATAGGAAAAAATAGGATATTGTAGGAAAAAAAATAGAGGAATATCATAAAAATACAAAAAAAAAAAACATTTGAAGAAGGGTATAGTCGTACAATAATTATCTTTGAAAAGTTTTTTACTACGATAACCCTATTTTTAGGGCAGCCATGACAGTTGTTTGACGTTTGACGACATTGACAGTTTTAAGAAGTGCCGTCTTTGAGTCTTTCTTTGCATAGAGTTTGGATTAAACTTGTTGTTTTGTTCAACCAAAACAAACCAAAACCCGAGATTTTCGAAATTCCAGTTGTTTTGTTCACTAAAGCAGTTATGACAATGACATTTGATTGACGTGTATCGTAATACACGTCAATCAAATGTCATTGTCAAAATGTCATTTTTCGCCTGCTGATCACGTGCTGATCGAATCCACCATGTTTAATTTTAATGTTGTGTTGCTCTCTTTAACCGAGTGAATTTGAATGTACATTAAAACGAAGTGAAATTAAAGAAAATTGATAATAAAAAACGGTTACTGTATTATTTAGCAATATTTACATATAGTGTACATAGTGCTAGCCCAGGCTCCATACATTTCTGGAACATCTCCTTTTCTAAAGTATTTGAAAACATAATTACGAAACATTTGAATGAAAATAACATCCCGCTTAACAACGCTCAGATTGGTTTCTGACGAGGCTCATCCACCGATCTAGCCATCTTTGTTTTTAAAAAATACGGTTTACGAGTACCTACTTAGATAGGAACGCAGCAGTTTATTCATGCTTTTTAGACCTAATTCGAGCATTTGATTAATTAATTAGGAAAAATTAAGAAAAACAAAACTACCACCGAAATGGTAAACAGTTTAGAATTCTGGTATGCTAATCAAGTTATATTAAGTGGAATATTGCTCTGTTGGAGACTTAGAGGCTAATAAGTGGAGTGAGGCAGGGTGGTCTGACGTCACCGGTATTGTTTAACCTGTATGTAAACCAGTTGATCGAGGACCTGAGCAGCACCAGAGTCGGATGCCAAGTCGGCGGTGTGCGCGTTAATAACCTTAGCGACGCGGGCGACATGGTGCTGCTCAGTCTGTCGGTCAGCGGCCTCAGAAAACTAATAGAAATCTGTGAGAGGTATGCAACTCAACATCATGTGACATACAATGTAAATAAAACGGAAGTTATAGTTTTTGAATATATGAAAGGCTCTGATGTAATACCCCGGGCTATTAATTTAGGTTGAACTAATTTAAAAATACACTCGCGAGCAATGAAAAAGTTCCAGTGACATAGTACCAAATTACTTCTAAACGGGAAAGGCTAGCTTAATGACGCCGTCTGCAATATAGAAGTACATTTAACAGCGCATCAGAATATTACCAACTAAAAACGTAAATATTGTGTTCAAGATTTAAATTAAATGTTTTAAAAAATTGGGGCCATTTGGCAAATAAAACCAAATCTCTAACTAGGGGTTTTATTAGGTGTAAACGTAGGTTTTGATAACTCAGTACTTGGTGTTTCCTCCATGTGCTCTCAATCTTTGGTCTTCGTGTTCTTCTCCATCCATCAGTACTCATGGTTATTAAATATCGTTCTCATGTTTCTGCCTTTGTCCCATGTTACTTCGGTTCGGCGCATTAGTTTTTTTTACTTTTATTATCTTCCTCTCCATTTATCAACTTATACAAATACAATTTATTCATAACTCTTTTATCTATAAACGTTTCATCCCATCACACAAAGGGGTACGGGCATTTTGGTCCTTATTACCAATGGACTTGGATCATACGTCGATGGATAGGTCTTTTTAAGAGGAAAAAAAGTTACATTTGAAATTGTTGTCCGATTCGAGATATCACTTAAATTTACCTAAATTAGCCTGTTAAAATATCTTGTAATTTATGTCTCAGTATCATTAAATAGCGTAATTTTCAAACTTTCTCTCGCTGAGTTATAGGTACACACAAAAACTCTATATTTTTTGTTTGTTGATTCGTGTGTGTACCGCTTACACTCAAGTAATCACTTTGACTTGTTTATATCTGAAACGGGACCCCCGTTTCAGAAAATTCTTTCAGTGTTAGATAGCCCATTTATCGAGGAAGGCTTTAGGCTATATATCATCACGCTACGACCAATAGGAGTGGAGCAGCAATGAAAAATGTTGCGAAAAAGGGGAAAATGTGACGCAAACGAAGTTGCGCCGGACAGCTAGTAAATTAATAATCAAAGCAGCAAAATATTTGATAGCAATTGCAACGTTGCTAAAAGTTATGCTTCCTTTAAAGTGTGTTTGTTTTCTGTATAGCACATCATCATCATCATCATTTCAGCCCAAAAGACGTCCACTGCTGGACATAGGCCTCCCACAAGTGTCGCCACATTGACATTTTGGGGGGGTTTTGCCATAATCGCCACGCTTGGCAGGCGGGTTGGCGGATTGATCGGATATAAAACACAATCTTACCTGATTTGTTTTCAGTAGCCGGCTTATATGTTATATAAACAACTGCGACGACATCAGGCGCTCTATTCTTTAACCGTAAATCCACGGTTAATATTTCATTCATATTATATTCAAACTGATAGGTTTCCTCGGCTAGGTGTAATGGTTTCTTATCTAAAAATTATCATAAGATTAAAGTAAAAAAAAAACAAAACTTTTTGAATTAGCATGGAGTTGTTAGATGATCCATAATTTTGTAACCATGGTAATCTAACACCTATTTTAAATCACCTTAACACAACACACTTATCATCGTGTAGATAGCGCTTAGAAGTCAGTATCAATACCTAATACTCGTGGCACGGAAACTGCGTTTAGCGCATTACTTCTACCACGGGCTGGAAGTCAGATATATTACGTATGTAGCGGCACTGCAAAAAGTACTAAAGCAATATAGAATAAAAAGTACTACAGCGCCATCTGTGATACATATGAAGAACTGACATCAAATTCCTAAATCGCGAGGTTAAAATTATCTGCGTCATAATTGTATATAGAAGAACCACCACCACTTAGGCAGAAGCCCATCAGATACAACACCCGTCTGGTTGGAGGATCCTCCCTTTTTATGGGAGATGAGGAACTTTTCTTCATACCCCCAAACCTCGGTAGTGTCGCAGTGCCAGTGTACGGTGACCCCCATTGATACTCTTGGTTTAAACGGAAAGTGTTGACTATGTCGCTTCTGGCGGCAGAAGCGACATAGTAGAACACAAAAGTGTCATAATCGTAGAATTGCTCTTAGTCCTCATGATAATTACTCTAGTGTATACTTTTGCAACAATAGTACCTACCAGCGGTAGGGCCAATTAAAATGATGCAATTCGCGATGAAGTTTTAATTACAATGGTTTTTTTTTTGAAAATATGTTTCTAAAGCCAACAACATTTTCATTACACAATAAACAATAGTTCATGCATTAAAACCAAAAACAATAAAGTACTTACTGCCAGTATTATAGTCACCACTATTATGAATAGTCATGTTAAATGCAAGAGCAACTGAAAATAACAAAAAGTAACAAACTATCGAAACCAACATGGCCGTGTTATGAAATAATGAATATAAATGGTTAATTATTTTTACTTATTCCACAAAATTTATATTAAAATGATGTACTGTAATGTTTTTGTTATGACTCCACGAGTGACACTAACAGGGCTGTGCACGGTAGAGTGTCAGCCAAGTTCGGAAAAAACGGACGGCAACCCGAGTTAATTTCAACTTTCTGAATCACAATCTATTTGACTTACAACTTTTAATAGCTACTTGTGTGTGTGTCTAAGGATCCCAAGACTTGAAGTATCTCAAAAAAAAATAGTGAAATTGAAATTTTCTTACGGGTTTTAGAATTTGCAAGTCGAGGTCAAGTTGAATGTTAATTAAAATATGATTCGCAACCGAAACAAATAAAAAATTACTGAGATCCAATCATAAAAATCATCAATACCTGCAACCCTTTTTTTAATGATAGAAAATCATCAAATAATCCCTCCCGCTCTGGGCGGACCGGAAGGGAGTGGCAGTCTTCTACTGACTAAAACCCATCCATGTTCCTTCTTAGCCCTTTGTGTTTCAGGGCCATGGTATATCTTTCGAACAGCCCGCAGCCCTGGCAGGATTTGCTGACATCTCTTTGAGGCCCGCGTGGAACACGAACACGCCGTCGACACGGCCTGTCGTCATAAGATTGACATCAATACAACCCTCAAAGGTCATATTACACCATTAAATGACCTATCTGATCTTATCTTGACTTAATAAAATAGTGATTCTATGTGATTTAAAGCATATACAATGGGTTGTTTCGATAATTTGGGTTGTAATGATTATAATTCTGTATATACATACGTATTACAGCCGCGAATCATATTTTGTTCAATGTGTTGCCTGATACTGGCCGGCAAATTGTAGCAATTGACGTAAGAAAATTTGAATTTCGAGGGCCAACCTGTCGCTTCCACCTTAACAAAGAAAAAAGCTGAACAATTCTAAATCTTATCTCACGGATTTTAAGATGATTTTCACTGGTCCATCATTTTTTATCAACGACACCGATAATCCCACTCGTTATTGTTCCGAACTTGGCCCTACTTTATTTAACATTTATGCTTTTGGTGCTCATACCCATGAGTAACAAAGGTACGTTGTTGACTTTCCTATTAGGAGTTATTTCCTCCTTATTTTTGTGTTACTACAACTAACTATAGCGCTTGCCATAATACATTAGGTTGTCATGTTTAATTAATATAGGTAGGTTAGTATTGTTTTTTTCCTGGGTGTAATTTTACTATTTTTGTATTTTGTTATATAAAGCATCGTATTGGATTAGAGTCTCAGCAGAGTAGAGGATCAGCAGCTCTGTCCTCCTCTCAGCTACTAACAACATTCTGCGATCACCATTCATCACAAGTCTAGCCTATTCCTAACTATAATGGGCCTGCGCAGACGATGGACTTTACTCCGCGGCGGAGAAAAAAATTACGCTCCGCGAATAAAAAGTCCGCCGCGGATTTACCGCAAACTCAACGCACACGGCGTGCGATCATCACCATCACTTTTTCTTTTCAAATTTCGGTCGTAATACTATTTTTTTGAAGTATCACCTAAAGAAGTAAAAAAAAAGTCCGCGGACAAAAATCCGTCGTTTGCGCAGGCTATATTGAGGTCAACTACGAGTGTAACCGATTGCAACTATCACTATTCATCATAGAGTACCTGTCCAGCTGACCTCCACAACCCAGTAACTGGGTAATACGATACCCCTTAGTGTATACCTCTGGTTAACCCTACGGAGCTACAGGCGCGATTGTCCCTAACCTAAAATAATGCGTCATACAAAACTTTTTGTGGTTATCCTGTTTGTAACCAGAAAGTATAATACTAACGAATGGCGGTAGCAGCAATACATTCAGCATCACCATCTGCCTAGCCTTTTCCCAACTACGCGTCGGCTTCCAGTTTAACCTGATGCAGCTAGTATTTTAGATGGGGCGACTGCCTATCTGACCTCCACAACCCAGTTAGTACTGGGTAATACGAGATTGAGACTGACAACTTGACATCAGACGAGTTGCGGCCAAATGCATAAGTATAAGAAAAAGACTGGTTCTTAGACTTTCGGGCCATTGACACCTTTAACGACTGTCAAAGAAAGACCTACAATTGACAACCGGGACCAACAGCATAACGTGCGTTCCGAGGCACGTATTAGACTCGGTATGTAATATATTAACAATCATTTATTAACATTTTAGTATTGAGGAAACAATTTATAAAATTCAGGCGTAAACCCCTTTTTCCTTATTCGTTTGCACTAATACTAGCCATCGTCTAAATTAATCCTTAAAAAACAGATTTTCAACGCTCGGTTTATCGCCTGGACTTGACACTCTAACAGAGCAATGATAACTAGGCATTTATTTAGAGCACGAAAATAAGAAATTTGAGACGCATACAACTGAGCTGGGCAGTATTTGGCCACTTTGATTTTTGTTAGGAAAACATGATATTTTCAGGACAGCTAGAACTATTTCTGAAAGTATGTGGAACAGTTCTGTATGGTGTCGGACGTAAAGAATAGCACCATCCCATGTCTTCCCGGGCTATAAGGTTGCGGGTAGGCTAGTTTAGTTTAAGTTTGTAATTTAATTGTTTACAATCATCGGGGTGACATATTCTTTATAAAAAAAACCCTGTAAATAAATAAAGATAAAAAAAAAATGTCTTCCCGTGGGTGTCGTAAGAGGCGACTAAGGGACTTAGCAGAGAATGGGCAGCAGCGTTCTCTGTGCTTTTGTAACAACCGTACTGCGATCGCCAACCCGCCTGCCAAGCGTGGCGATTATGGCAAAACCCCCCCTACTTGGGGGAGGCCCATGTCCGGCAGTGGACGTCTTTCGGCTTAAATGATGATGATGATGATGATGTGGAACTTTAGGAGTATGTGGACCAACCCGCACTGGGCCCGCGTGGTGGATTACAGCCCACTCCCTCTCATAGAGAAGAGGCCTGTGTCCCAGCAGTGGAAACATTATAGGGTGTTGGGGATGATGATGATGATGTGAAACTCTAGAACCCGGCTGAATGCGTATAGAACTCACATTTATGTATGTTCTTCTGGGCAGTGATCTGCTAAGTTCATAAGCTACCACTTATAATACCGTGACGTCTGTTAGAGGAGAATGGAAAAAGCAAACGTGTTGCGCCGACCCCAAATAAAATGGGACAAGGGCAGGAAGATGATGATTGCCTAAACTCCAGGTTGGGTGATAATCTTCTCGTCCAAGTCCTAGTTCTGATACTCTGGTGGCATTTCTCCAAACCTAGATGAACTAGGTTCTGTATGGTGTCGGGCGTAAAGAATAGCACCATCCCATATCTTTCCGTGGGTGCGTCGTTGCCAGAGAATGGGCAGCAGCGTTCTCTGTGCTTTTGTAACAACCGTACTGCGATCGCCAACACGCCTGCCAACCGTGGCGATTATGGCAAATCTCCCCAAAATGTCAATGTGGCGACACTTGGGGGTGTCCTATGTCCAGCAGTGAACGTCTTTTGGGCTGGAATGATGATGAAGAGAGGAACTAGTTATCTCATCTTTTTCAAATATTCCTTAAAATGCTTGAGAGTTTCGTCCATGCTGCTAACATCACATCCCCCAAGCATATACTGACGAAGAAAGGGGATGCCTATACCTGGCAGTGGGTGTCTTGAGGGTGAAGTGACCACAACCTCAAATGTGACCTATATTTTTAAGGCCTGTTTGTGTGAGTCGCAAAGGTGTAGGATATCAGTATGCGGTAAATATGCTCGTTGATATCAATATTCAGAAGCTCAGAACGCGTTCTGGCATTCTTAGCTAGGGTTGATTAGAGATATCAGAAAATTTGATTTTTAATTTACTTTATTTTTATATTAAAATCTAATAAGGTCAATTTAAATGAGAACACTGTCAGTTTTAATTCTTAATTACACAATTTGTGATGTGATGATTTGAAAGTGCATTGTGAGATTATTTTAACAAAAGGCATAAGTACATACTCAGCATAAGATTGATTTGTGAATGCTTATGTACTGAATCTATTTACCACGAAATTGTAAGCAATTTCTTAGCAATTTGTGTTATGTTGACTTTACGCAATTTAGTTTTGGAGCCGCTGGGAACAGTCTTTTTTTATATTACTAATAATTGAGCTCTTGGGAATAAAAGCTATTTTTTTTTTTTTGAAAGCATTACTTTTGGAGTGCATGGGAATAAGCCATCTAAAAGTCTGTATAAATCGTAATAACTATTCTTTTTAGTCATGACAGTTTCTTTAGTCCATATTACCTAATTTGGAGATTACTACATAAATTATTGTTATTCAGTTATACAAATAAGGCCTTTTCCGTTCCGAATAGGGATCACCACTGAATAAATTTTCATGACGCAATATTGCGGTTCACCACCATTTCAACTGAATATTTTTGGTTTAGTTTCCATACTGATGTATGTAGGTAGGCATACGAATGTATCAAAGGAATTTTTAGTTTTTATCCCATGTGTACGATGCCAGTAGGTCAAGCTACCCGAAACTGTCAAATTTTCCCAATCAACCTTAAACCGTATTCTATAACAATAAGGTTTTAAATCTTTTAAAGAAATTTGACAGATTGTTGTAGTTTGATGTGCTGGCGTCTGTACCGTCACTAAAGCTTTCTCGTTACTGTCCACAACTCTACTTGTGAAGATCCGTATGCCTATATGTAAATCAACGGCAGATCCAGGGGGGGGGGTCATGGGGGTCATGACCCCCCCCTGAGCTGGTTGCAGGACTTAGGTGGACCACTAATTTAACATAATGATTTTATTTATATATTTTGCCACCATACAGATTTTATGTAACTACATGAAAGTTGAATATTTAATTAAGTTAACCGGACTGGCACTTCTCCACGTTCATAAAAACGTACCCATTGACGTAAATGACGTAATAACGCGTTTCGGGAGAAGACGTAAAAGAAAAATTGATTTTGTTATTTAAATACAGGGTGTTTGATGCATCGTGTGCCAAATTGAAATGATCGACTGGGGGATCAGATGATCAGATGACCCCCCCAGTCGACCATTTCAATTTGGCAGTCGATGCACCAAACACCCTGTATATGTACTTTGTCTGTTTCTATTTTGTTTGTTGGAAACCCTTGTCGTGCATCCTCTTCACTTTTGCGGTGTTTTGCGTCATACCCCTCGACATGACTCTAGCTGTTATGACAAAACATTCACCACGGTTATGGAATATAAATAGGTTGTCTCATTCCGTGCGTGATAGTGGTTCTCAGGATGTCTTCAAGAGAAGATGGCAATATGTACGTGTACAAGTTATTATGTGTTAAGTTTTTCAAGTTTACAAAAAAGAATAAAAGTACGACTTTCCTTTGTCTGTCATCGAATCTAGGGAGGGGGTTGGGAGTAGAGTGGGTGAGGGGTACAACCCCCCCTTAACAGAAAAAGTTGCGACACCCCCCCTTTTTCGAGTTTTTTTTAATTTTCAATTCGAGTTATTTTGGTAAAAATCTAGAATTCTTTGGCAGGCGGAGGGAGGTGGAAGGGGGTGGGGGGAGAGGGGGGGTTGTACCCTTCTCTCCTGGCCCCACTCCCATTAAAAGGTAATGCACCCTTCTTGAGAAAAACCGATAATTGTAACATAAACTCAAAACTTTTTTTATATCCCTAAAAAGCATAGTTGACGTAGCTACGCTACGCGGGGCTCCTATTTTTGTCTGCAGGGTTTAATGTAACCTAACACGAAGGGGATGGCGGAGTCTTAGTTCGCTCGCTCCGCTCGCTCACTAGACTCAGCCATCCCCTTCGAACCGAACCTGTCCGAGTCGGGGTGCCCCAATTCCAGAGCTCGCCTCAGCCGCTCCGGCTCGTCCGATGCCTACGATTTGTTACAGCGGGCGGAGGCTCCTCTCCCTTCGCGCCTCCAGCTTTTAAAAACACTAGGGGTAGGACAGACTCGTAACAGGTGGAGTTGGGTGGGGTCAATTAATTCGGTTCTTTGACATTAGTTGTGATTGATTTGTTATATGCCCTAATAGGTACTGTTAAAATAAAATATAATTATTTTCGTAAATTTATATAAAATAAAATGTTACCGAACGTTTGACAACCTAACCGTAGGTAAAACGAAGCGTTCAATAGCCAGAATTCTATACATATAATCGTTGGTGGGGTTGACTTAACCTTATTAACCCCATCCGAATCCTTTGGTCCCGTTTGAGGGCCCCTTTTGGGCATCGCGCATTACGTGATCGTTGACGTCATTGATCCCTACTTCACGTACGATTAGAGTTTAAGTTTGCTTGTATGAGGGTAACCCATTTGGGTTCCTCGGGGTCTTAACGGCGGATGATGTAACTAACCCATATGGGTTCCACGGTGCCGTGCAGGTGTCAATATTGCAAAAATAATTAATATTCAATATATTTTTTTCTCAAAAACTGCGCGTTTTCGCATATTGAAACTTTGCGTGTGTGCTAATAATACGGTATCCTTTCCATAATAGTAGATTGTTGCATCGAGCGCAAAGTGAGTCATTAATGCACGAGTGTTATGTTGGTACCCGAGCGCATGTGAGGGCACTAAATTATCACGAGTGCATTAATTACTCACTTTATCGAGGTGCGTAATCTGCTTTTCTTTCAACTACCCTGACTAAATATACCTACTCAAAATAAAAACTCAAGGTGATGAAACAAAGTTTAATTCATCTTCCCTTCAAACATACAATTATTAAAAGTGCAGTTATTAAAGGTTATTAACAATTTCATTTGCAGCTGTTTTATATTTTCTGGAGTTGAATTCATATCGCTATCGCTGTCAATTTCCATGATTTTTTACCTTTTTATTTGGTAAATAAGAAGTATCAAAGTTTTACAATGGCACAAAATGCGCGCCATTTGTTTTTTTTTCTCACCAAGTCAGTTTTATTCAGCCGAGTTTTACTTTCAGCCAGTAATCTTTTTGATCTAATGCAAACATTTTATTAACTTAATAGGAGACATTACAACTCTGTGGTAAATTTAATTCCAAATTTAAAATTTAAAACAGTGCAGTAATGAAAAACAGTGCAATAATGAGATTTCATATAACTTTTCTGCACTGTTTTGGTTCTAAGCAAAAAAGACATCCTTTGTGATCGGTTTTGTAGTGATTAATGATAACATTACTGCGTAGTTGAAAGAAAAAAAAATATCGACCCCCAACTCGATGTCAGACAAACGAAAACTGACCCAGAATAAATATTTTTAAGTACAGTACTTACGTACATTAATAAAATACCTACTTTTTACTTGTACCTATTGTTATCAAAATTAAATTATACGTTCTTGACTTGACCACGACTATGTGACCCCCTCCTGGCGCCAAAGCTGGATCCGCCCTTGATGTAAATACCAGCCTGTGTTTACATTAAGAATAGTATTTACGTTATCTACCAGCAGAGTTTAATATTTTTCCAATCAGATTTGTCCGAAAGTTTGTGTTTAAAGTAAAAAAAAACTTTATTTTGTGTAGTAAATGCACTTAACACTTAACACTTGCAGCGCCATCTAGTGTCGAAACCAAAAATAATAAGAAAATAGATGAAACGCAGCGGCTAGAAAAATCATTATGTAAAACAACGCCATCTATCAACAACGGAATATATCCCCGTCAGTCTTCCAGTTAACCCTCTTACCATCTAAGAGAGGGCGCCACGTGTATACATATAAACATCAACCGTCTGGCAAATTTACTAGCAAAAAAATAAAAATAAACGACAAAAATGGAAGAAAATATGTTGTTGTTAATAGTAAATTTTGCTGCTAAGGCGCGCCAACAACGTTTCACATCAAAATGTCCGATAATATCTTGTGGTCTAGTGCAAATCTATGCACCCACTGAATTGTGTGAAGAAGTGGAGTTGAACGAGTTCTATGAGACCTTAGAAACAGCTTTAGATATCTTATCTCTCCTTTTCATCATTCTGCTGCCCTTATCCCAATTTATTTGGGGTCGTCGCAGCATGTCTTGTTCTTCCATATTTCTCTATTCCTTGTTATCTCATCAGACATCCGCTTTCTTGTTAAGTCATCCTTGTTCCATATTCCATCCATCGATTCATTGGTCTTCCATCTTTTATATCCATCCACATTCATACTCAGATCTTTCCTCACGACTTTTTCTCATTCCTCCGCATCATTTGCCTATACCACGACAACCGTTTACCACACATCTTTTCAGTCAGCAAGCTTTCAGACTTCCTCTTATGTACTCATTTCTTAATTTTTCCATTCGCGTAACACCACACATCCCCCTTAGTATTCTCATCTCAGCCACATGCAAATGCCTTACATTAATTCCTTTTGTGGCCCAACATTTTGGTGTATACAAGACATCAGATCTAACCATTGTATTTTTTTATATCTTCCCCTTAATTTTAAGAGGAAGATATAAAAAACAAAATAACAAAAAATTGGAAAATAAGTTTGTGGCTTTTGTTCAATTGACTTTTTTGCCTTTGACTTCCGAAAGTAAAACTATTCCCCACCTTTTAGTGTTTTTTTTGGAAGTCACTTATTTTTTTGCAAAAACATTTTTGTTTTAAACTTTTTAGGTGTATATTTCACACAAAAAAGAACATTAAATTCGTAAATAGTTTGTTAAAACAATTAAAACAAGGTAATTGGAAGAGTGAGGTTAGCATTGTGTTGTTGTTATTGTAAGAGTTGGTAAGAGTATTTTTTTAAGTAGGTATTATTATAAATATACTAGACTCAGGCCAGTTGATCAATAAGTGTTTGTGTCTTGTCCTGTTTCTAGAGTATTACTTTTTGTCGGGAACAACATGCGAAGCTAAATATATCTTGATATTGTTTTAACATAAAATTTTAATTAACAAAAATTATTACGGGTTTCCCTTAATTAGTCGTCTGGCGCTCAAGGAAAACATTATAATTTGTAGCTATTTTTACTTCGAAATACAATGAAATTTATAAAATTTACACGTACGGCAATGTTATAACACCATTATTTAAGTGTCCGTAACTTTTGCAAATATCTTCTGCGTCGTTTATTTAGTGGTCGACTGTTGACCGTGAGATCCTGTATTCGATTTCCAGATAAGGCTTAACGGTATTGGGTTTTTCCATCAAGAAGTTCTCAGTGGCAATAGGCTCGCTTACCCATATTCACGCTACATAATTGGCGTGAATAAGAGTGTACAGACAGCATCAGTATGTGCTAACCCCTCTACAGTCCGGCTGAGTACGCCAGGGGGGTAACTACTTAATGACGCTGTCCGTATCATTAGGGAAACTTCTGCTGGATTACAGTCGTGATGTTTATTTATTTAATACTTCAAGCAGGTACGTATGTCGCATTTGAACTTACGGTACATTTATAGGTAGACCTATTTGATAACGCTGTGTGTACGTTGTATACTTTCGCAAGCGTGGAACGTAGACTTTCAGAACAGATTCTACCTTGTAGAGCGTCGTTTCTGCTACCCACCGGCGCGACAGTCTCTTCGTCAGACTCGATGGTGAGGTGCCCATAGAACAGGAATATTCTATTCAATTATATACTGAACACTTCTTAATTTTTTTATAACAAAGTTGCATAGCATAAATACCTTACAGACTGTCATACATAGTTACAAATCCACAAAAATATAAATGAACTATTGTACACTAAGTGACGAGGTACACACATCAACACGGTCTAGGGATATTTTAAAAAAAGCGAATTACTATCAATGTGTTAATTATTTATATGACATGTATAAATTTAAAAGATACGTTATTTAATATTCTATCATTTTTTAATAATGGTTAAGGTACTTCGATTAAAATTTTAGGATTTTATGGAAAAAAAATGAAGCATAGACGGAAACCGTATATGAATTAATTTTTAATTCATGAGTAAAAAATAGAAAAAAATCATTTAATTTGTGTTTATAAATTTGAAGTTAGTAGTCTGAGAAAGCGCCCATGATGTTCATAACACATCGGCAACGATTCGGCATGCTCAGAACAAGGTTGTCAATGTCTTGCTGCGGAATATTGTCCTATGTCCTTCTGAGGTGCGCAAAAAGTTGATCTTCTGTAGCCAGATTTTCAGGAACTTCCTTCAGAGCTCTTCTTTGCAGCATATCCCACGCATGCTCAATGGGATTTAGATCTGGCGATTGAGCAGGCCAGTCTAAGGCCCTAACATTGTGTGTATGTAACCAAGCTGCTACCGTTCTCGCCGTGTGTGCCCGGGCATTGTCGTGCATGAGCAGGAAATCTTGCCCCATTTGTGTTCTGTGGGGCAAGATTACAGGCCCCAGCACCTGTTGGACGTATCGTTCTGCCGTCATATTGCCCCGCACCCAAACGAGATCCGTCTGTCCTCCAAGACGAATTCCTGCCCAAACCATAATTATTCCTCCTTGGTATGGGTGAACTTCCTGAGGGTTCTGAACGGGACCATCGTCCAGGAACTCGCCAAACACGCGTCCTTCGTGAATTTGGATGGAAGCCGAACTTGGATTCATCCGTGAACAGCACATTTGACCATTGCTCACGGCCCCAGTCCACGTGGTTCCGAACCCATTCTAATCGTCGTCCACGATTGCCTCACCGTAAAGGTGGGACCCGGAGTGGTCTACGAGAGCGTAGATTGCTTTCATGCAGTCGCCTTCTTACAGTTTGGTCACTCACAAGCACTTGGTGTTCCACTCGCAGCCTTTGGACCAATTGCGTCGCTGTTGCATTTGGTTGAGCTCGCGCAGTAATTTGCAAAAATCGGTCTTGTCTGGGGGTAGTGATGCGACTTGGCCCCCGGTGCCTCTCCGCTACTTCACCTGTGGCACGATAGCGTGTCCACAATCTTGAAATTACATTTTGGTGGGTCCTTATGGCCTCAGCAACATTACGCTGAACAGACCCAGCTTCCAGCATTCCCACAGCTCGTAACATCTCCGCCCTCGTCAAATGTTGGCGTTGCATGGCTACAATACCTCAATTTTAACTTTATCTTTCGTTTAAAAATGAAAAAAAACTGTAACTAAACGTAATTCGTATTGTTTTCTAAATTTCGCACAAATGAAAATTCCCTCTCCTACACATCAAGACATTTTTATGCCACCGAAACAAAAGGATTTTCAAAAATTTGAATTTGGAATTAGTCTGAGATAAATTACAAACAAATCGGTGTATAAAAGATTCCAATGCGGCCAGTACTTTTCGAGTTATTTAATTGAGTATGAAATATCCCTAGACCGTGTTGATGTGTGTAGATTCGTGTTGTTTTTGTTTTTTTTTGACTTTAAAAGTGCCTGTAATGGTGTAATTGAAATAAATGCTTTGAGTTTGAGGTTGAATGATTCGCGATACGATATGGCTAGCATTGTTAAGTAATAGCAGGATACTTTAGAATAGATAAAAGCAAAGTTATTGGGTGCCTTTAATTGAGTTTATTCTTAAGTTTTTAAACTGAAATGGTCACTAACACTATCAATAACACTACTAACAAATAGTAAACATCCTAAATATCCCGTTACTAGTGTTATTGATAGTTTATTCTTTTTTCTTTATAGTGTGGTTAGTTCACACGATAAAGAGAGAGTGGTATCACCCAGCACTCACTCAGCCCGGCTCTCAGCTCTCTGTGGCCCGTTGTCAGAGTTTTTATGCACCCCATGGGCCTCTGACTTTGCTTTACATGCCGGCGAGAGTCCGAGAGACCGAGACTCCAAGAGTCCAAAGTTTAGCTATTATCAAGTTTGTAGTGAATATACACAAAAAAACCATATAATAACTAATACTGTCTTTGTAAAATTTTGATTCAGATAATTATATCACTATGAGGTTATTAATCTCCTATAACTACCGACAGATCGAAAGCTACTGAATACAGTTAAAGTACTCAGTGATTGTTAAACCGAGATTTCTTTTTATTATTTTCTGTTGATAGGATGTCTGGTTCTGTATGGTGTCGGACGTAAAGAATAGCACCATCCCATATCTTCCCGTGGGAGGCGACTAAGGGACTTGCTAGAGGATGGGCAGCAGCTTTCTCTGTGCTTTTGTAACAACCGTACTGCGATCGCCAACCCGCCTGCCAAGGGTGACGATTATGGCAAAACCCCCCTTATGTTCACTTGGGGGAGGCCTATGTCCAGCAGTGGACGTCTTTCGGTTGAAATGATGATGATGATGATGATGATAGGATGTCTTTTGGCTACGATATCAAGAAACGTGTTTGTAAATCTTGGATAATTGCTACGCATTGTGTGCTACGCCGTAGCGCATATTGTACTACGGCGTAGCTAAAGCACTGCTACGATAAGATTGACTTTACAACTAAAGGGTTTTTTATGAAATAAAAAAAACAAGTGTTTATAGAAAAAACCGGCCAAGTCGTACACACCGGGTTCCGTAGCACATGTAACTCTCACCAGCAATACAAAAGTTGTTTTCCATAGTATGTTAATCTTCTTCTTCTTAATAGAATCTTGAACACTATTGTATAGAATCTGGTTCTTCTAACCTAACAGACAGATGTGTTGCTGCTAATTTGTGTTCGCTCCGTTAGGTAAATAACAAGTACTTTCCTGTTGAAAACAGGGAAAATAACAAAAAATAACTATGCGGAATCGGATATAATTATGGGACAATAATAAATACTATTGTGCAGATAACTGCACATACACTCACCCTTACACTTGTATTTACTTGGAACATTTATTTTATTCTGGAGGTGAATTCATATCGCTATCGCTGTCTATTTCTATATTTTTAAAACTTTTTTTGCTAAATAAGAAGTATCAAAGTTTTACAATGGTACAAAATGCGCGCCTTTTGTTTTTTTTTCACCCAAGTAGGTTTTATTCAGCCAATTTCATTTTCTTTCAACTACGCAGTAATGTTATCATTAATCACTACAAAACCGATCACAAAGGATGTCTTTTTCGCTTAGAACCGAAACAGGGCAGAAAAGTTATATGAAATCTCATTATTGCACTGTTTTTCATTACTGCACTGTTTTAAATTTTAAATTTTGAATTAAATTTACCACAGAGGTGTAATATCTCCTATTAAGTTAATAAAATGTATGCATTAGATCAAAAAGATTACTGGCTGAAAGTAAAAATCGGCTGAATAAAACTGACTTGGTGAAAAACAAAAAACAAATGGCGCGCATTTTGTGCCATTGTAAAACTTTGATACTTCTTATTTACCAAATAAAAAGGTAAACAATCATGGAAATTGACAGCGATAGCGATATGAATTCAACTCCAGAAAATATAAAACAGCTGCAAATGAAGTTGTTAATAACCTTTAATAACTGCACTTTTAATAATTGTATGTTTAAAGGGAAGATGAATTAAACTTTGTTTCATTAACTTGAGTTTTTATTTTGAGTAGGTATATTTTGTCAGGGTAGTTGAAAGAAAAGCAGATTACGCACTTCGATAAAGTGAGTAATTAATGCACTCGTGATAATTTAGTGCACATAACACTCGTGCATTAATGACTCACTTTGCGCTCGATGCAACAATCTACTATTTCAGCCAGTATCTTTTTGATCTAATGCACACATTTTATATTGAACTTAATAGGAGACATTAAACCTCTGTGGTAAACTTATATCTAAATAAAAAATGAAAACAGTGCGGTAATAAAAAAATGTGCGATAATGAGATTTCATATAACATTTCTGCACTGTTTTGGTTTTAAGCAAAAAATACATCCTTTGTGATCGGTTTTGTAGTGATTAATGGTAACGTTACTACGTAGTTGAAAGAAAAAGTTATAATACGCACGGCAGTGCACTGTGTCCCGTGCGCTATGACGAATGTTAAACGGAGAAAACACTATTCCGTCTGTTTTTTGCTTCCCCTTCTATAACTTTATTTTACGTCTTTTTTTACAAGTTCATGCGAGCTGCTGTCGCATAGTCCCCTGTCCACCATGCAGCTGACAATTTTTTTTCAGTTCAGTATGATCTCAAATATTTATGAAAAAAAATTTAACCGGCGTACTAAGACTTATTTTTTTTTACTACTGCCGTAACCTCCCAAGGCTTTTAACCATCGCGTTCTGGCCGTCATGACGAACGGTGTGCCGAAACGTTGACTCTGACTGTCTAGTGCACAAACATAAAAGTCACTGCGCACAATGAAGTGGGCTATGCTCGGAGTTTCTGTGAAATTTCACTATCTGAAAATAACTGAACTTATCGAGATTGCTTGTAGATTATAGATGTTAGGTTAACATTCAGTTTTAATTTATCTTATATTGACTGTCAGTATTAACGACTGCTAAGCGCTGCCTGCCTTAGCAACCGACTACTGGCGATTACCGGTGCACTATCTAATCCAATTTCAGATAGCACAATGTAAGTGTAAGCAATGCCGTAGTACCAGCTGATCTACGCCGTGGCACCAGATGAGCTACGCCGTAGCAGTTGTAGATCTATGCCGTAGCCCCAGGTGAGCTGCACCATAGTCAGTTGTAGATCTACGCCGTAGCACCAAGTGAACTACGCCATAACTGTTATAGATCTACGCCGTAGTACCAGGTGAGCTACGCCGTAGCAGTTGTAGATGGACGCCGTAGCGCCAGGTGAGCTACGCTGTAGCAGTTGAAGATACATGCCGTAGCTTCCCGTGAAACTCTTTATGTTGGGTGAAGCCGGTATGTACAAATTGCGGACGTGGCTCTTCGGCACCGAACTCTGACAAATAGGTATTGAAGTATAGTAGTAGTAGTAGTTGATAGTATTCAGTGTCGGTCGGACCCGTAGCCGCTTGACCGAGCCTTTTATTATTTGTACACGCGAGAGAGGCTGTGCGCGCAGACCTTGTCCTAGTATCTCCACAATGAAAACACACGATTTCCCGAAGCCGGTGTATAACAATACTGGGCTGACTGTCCACTGTCCAGGTGCGCTGGACGTACATTAAAGTAGCGCCACTCGTGGAGGCTTTTTTAGATTTTATTAGGTTGTGATAAATGTATAGATTATTGATATGGCTAGAAAGAAAGTTAAAATTATTTAAGCATAGCGTTTGTTTGACTTACAACACAACTTATGATTCCATAACAGAAATGAAATAACCGTTGTAGATAGTATACGATGAGTTTGTTTGAACGAGAAACATACTACGAGAGTGTGTAATAGGTACTGCTTTTTTTGCAATATTCTGCTGAAAATCTTTTGTGTTTGTCTATTAGGCGAATTACTGGAGAATCGCTCGTGCAATGACGAATAAACTCACTTGTCCACAGCAGCCCTGGGAGCTAAGCTAAGCTATACATTTTTTCTTAGCTTCGCTTTGTATGTGATGAAGGCGCGCTAATATGTATTTGCGCAGATGTCCAGTCACGTTTGTGTATTTCACGCAAATGCAATAGATCCATATTATTACAGGCTGAGGGTCGTGCTGCATCCTGCATATAAGCATACATTTTTCACCGATTTAACCTAAACATTTTGGTCAAAAAGTAATGTCTTGCTAATTAACTTACGTTAACCGCTTGTTTGTTAATGAGTGTTGATCAGTCGAATCTGAAAAAGTATTTTTGTATATAAGAGAGGAGGAGGACGAGGGGAAAGCTATTTGGAGGTACTTCTGCAAACAAGACCGTGCCACACACATGTTACAAATGAGGTAAGAATGGTAACAGCATTTAAAATGCACCGTCTATCAACCCTGTAAATACCGAAATGATCTGACAATTTCTGCCCATCCCAACATTTCGTCGATAAAGTTACCAGCCCAAAAACAATAGTTTAACAATCTTTATTCTGTATAAATAATTAAAATTGAAGAGTGTTTTTAAGTAAAAAAAATTGTTGGTAATGTAGCGACCAACAAAAAGCAACTTACTACAAAAAGTACTACAGCGCCATCTATGGCACGACGGAAGAACTAACATCAATTTCCTACATCTCACATGCAAAGTTTACATCGACTTAAGAGTATATAGAAAAACCCGACTACAACTGTCGGGCAGTTGCCCGCCAGACATAACACCTGTCTGGCCGGAGGATCCTCCCTTTTCAATGGAGTTTTGAGGAACTTTACACCCTGTTCCTCATACTCCTAAACTGGTGACCCCGAAATGGACGTCAGCGCAGCCTTCGAGCAACATGACGTCATCATCATCAACATCACTTCCTCAAGCCTTCGAGCAGCGAGTCTCACAGCCAGCCAGTTTCAAACGGGTATTCCTGACCACCAGCATGCAGCGGAAGCGCATTCCTGGCCAGCACCCTCAGCCTCTCTTCAAGCGACCATGGCACAGCAGACTGCACTTTCGGCCGGTCGAGAGCTTCTACCTCCCGGTCGACACCTCTCTAGCTGTCTGCCACATCGCGGCGCTGCACCACTTCCGACGCACTGGAGCAAACGCAGCGCCGGCACCGACTCACTGGGGTTCGCCTCACCACCGCAGACTGTTCCGACTCACCGTGAACAATGCGGCAACGAGCTTAGAAAAAACTGGCACGGCAAAATTCTACAAGACCCATTCGACTATCGACCTCCGGTCTCCGGGGGGGAGTGATGTAGCGACCAACAAAAAGCAACTTACTACAAAAAGTACTCCAGCGCCATCTCTGACACGACGGAAGAACTAACATCAATTTCCTACATCTCACATGCAAAGTTTACATCGACTTAAGAGTACATAGAAAAACCCGACTACAACTGTCGGGCAGTTGCCCACCCAACACAACACCTGTCTGGTTGGAGGATCCTCCCCTTTTCAATGAAGTATTGAGGAACTTTACACCCTGTTCCTCATACCCCTAAAGTAATAATAATATGTATCCGTTGCGTCACGGATTTGTTATGAACAATCAAAATTTAAATTATGTTCCTGTTATGGTTTTTTCATTCGAGACAAACAGGAAAGTATTTTGTTACTTAGGTACCTAACGGGGCAAAAAACATTTAAATATAATTGACCATATTTAGACGAGGAAATGGTATTGAATATCCTAATATGGCTATAAATAGCATTTATAGCCAAATTAGGATATTTAATACCTAAAAGCGCTTTAACTCAGTAATATTGTTGAATCATAAATATTAAGGGACTTGCCAGAGAATGGGCAGCAGCGTTCTCTGTGCTTTTGTAACAACCATACGGCGGGCGGGTTGGCGATCGCACGCCAACCCGCCTGCCGAGCGTGGCGATTATGGCAAAACCCCCCAAAATGTCAATGTGGTGACACTTGGGGGAGGCCTATGTCCAGCAGTGGACTTCTTTTGGGCCGAAATAATGATGATGATGATGATAAATATTCAAGCCCTCAAACTTGGGAATCTAAACAAAACATTATAGAACTAACTATGTCCCCTAGCTAAACTACAAATGTACAAAAAGAGCCCAAAATACCGGAGCATACAGATACACTAAAAATTACCGCCTTATGCATTGCCAATCAAATAGGGTTTGGGGGCGTGGTTTGTTCTAGGATTGGCTAATTTTTGTGAGTCCACGTTGACTGCGTTAAGGCATCATTGTTGTTAGGTATCGAATGGTGCCTACTAATGGTTCGCATTTTTTATTCACTCATGCGAATATTAATTCGAGTTTTAAAAAATAAAACTTATTTTTTTATTTTATCTTTACAAATCGATAGTGTTTCATGCACCGGATCGACCCGCCACGGGATTTAAACGATCAAAATTTAAGCCTGTATAGTCAAGCACATTGTTATCGCTTGCACTTAGCATTTACTGTGGTGTCACTGTTATTATTAGGAGGAAATTGTTAAAAAAAGGAGCACTATAAAAGCGAGAAGTAACGCATTCTGTTACTGATTTCAGTTTGTTTTGTAATTGCACGACTGCTCGTAGTGTTAGTCATTTCAATTTAGTGTTCTTTTACCATTGCAAGTTATTTTATTTACTGAATCATGCAGCTAATGATTTCCTTTGTTTTGTTATTGTCTATACTGTCTATCAGTTTCGCTGCGAACGTGTCCGTTTATGATTCTTTTGGTAAGATTTCCTAATTTTCGATGTTAATGAAAGGCAAATAATATATTTAGCAAATAAGGTCTGACTTCTGAGATGTGATTCCAAAATGCAAGCACGATACAGAGGACTGCCTCGTTGATCTAGATCATTAGCGAGACTGTAGAACATGGGGTCCTGGGTTCGAGGTCACGTTTGGAAAATGTTATTACCGGTGGAGAATTTCATGGCAGTTGGCCGAGGAGTTCATATTTGTGCCCATCATCATCATCATCATTTCAGCCGAAAGACGTCCACTGCTGGACATAGGCCTTTTTGTGCCCGGTTGATGGCAATAGGTTCTCCTCCTATTGCATGGAACTTAAAAACAACTGGCGTAGTAATAATTACTCGGTATGAGAAACTACACTTCTGCCTTAACAATTCACAGACACAAGCGTGATGATGGTTGCACTAACGCTTTTGATTCAGAATAAAGTAATATCGATTTCAGATACTAGCGTGTTAAAATATTTAAATAATATACGATTATATTTTTTTTTTTTTTTTTTTTATTTTTTTTTTACAAACATTTAAACTGACATACACAAACAGCCAGACCCGGAACAACTATCTGTAGGCCATTCAAATATTTGCTCCGTGCGGGGATCGAACCCGCGACACGCAGCGCAGCAGTCGATCGCTCAACCACTGCGCCAACCGTGTCGTCAAAAAAAAAATATATATACGAATATATATAATAATATATACGAATGAACTTTAAAATATCATTTGACGTAACACTATACTTGATTATGTATTGAAAAAGTGAAAAAGTTGAAGTTTATGTAATTTATTATTATTGTGTTTTAGATGACATAGCTACGGTATTAACGCAGCCTCCTTGGGAGTTTGTTTACTTGGCAGATCAAATTATCAAATTCGAAGTCCAAATTATAAATAAACCGCTGAGTGTAACCGCGTATAATCTCACATATAGCACGGGTAAGCTTCAATCTTCCAAATTTTCCACTTACAATAGACGGAATCAAATCTCTAGAATTTAGTTACAGTCACCTCTAGAGTATTAATTCTCTTTTGTACAATTATCTCAGAATGTTATACGTAATTTTGATTTTGATTATACAGGGTGTAACGGAAAGGGTATATACATACTTAAGGGTGTGCTACAGATCATCAAACTGAACATGTTTCTCTATAAACAAACATTGTAATAACGAAAAAATATCTGCTGCCCCATAGAAAATTTCAATCCCTATTCGACCAAATGTATGGGGCAGCTGATATTTTTTTCGCTATGACGATGTTGGTCCGATGGAGAAACATGTTCAGTTTGATGGTGTGTAGCGCACCTTTAAGTATGTATATACCCTTTCCGTTACACCCTGTATATTTCAGATAACGTGACTAGAGCTTTAGGTATAAAAGGATATTATCAGTTGTATATATTTCACGGTCCCGCTGAATTAAAAGTCAAGCTGCACTTATACCGAACCACGGTCTTGTGTTCATCTCTATTATTAGTGGAAGGGAGGACTAACTGGCCAGGAAATAAGAAACCTCGAAGTGAATGTAAGAGATTGTTATATTGTTATATAATAATGATAGCTTTTTATGACTGTTCCTGCAACGATTTTGAGTAAATTGATTATTTAAACTCCTAAGTCACCTGATCATTATAGCTGTTTCTCGGAACATTAATATCTATGCAAAAGGAAAGTTACCTATATATAGGACCTATTCATTATTTTTTTCGCTCTGTATGGTGTTGGACGTAAAGAATAGCACCATCCCATATCTTCCCGTGTGTGTTGTAAGAGGCGACTAAGGGATTTGCCAGAGAATGGGAAGCAGCGTTCCCTGTGCTTTTGTAAGAACCGTACTGCGATCGCCAACCCGCCTGACAAGCGTGGCGATTATGGTAAAACCCCCCAAAATGTGGCGACACTTGGGGGAGGCCTATGTCCAGCAGTGGACGTTTTTTGGGCTGAAATGATGATGATGATTGATTATTTTGTTTTCTTTCAGATAACCAAATTTGTCGAAACCGTTGCATTCTATATGTGGATATCTTAAATGAATGTGTCGGTAAGTCTTTCTCTACTCATTACCCAGAACCACACCTTCACTATACAGAGATTATATCTATGCCCCACCCCGGACTAAGACGGTCCCATTGCTCCCGTGGTGGCAAGCGCGAGGGAGAACGTGTGGTTCTGGGTTCGATACCCAAGTTGAGGCAAGTGCATGTGATTCATGTGATTGGGTTTTCCCTTGTTTTTTTATTAGTCTTTGGAAGTATGAAGGTGGTGTGATGCCCTCGAGGACGTTGTTCCTGCGTTTAACTACACACCGCTCGTGTAGGATTGTAGTATTTCCGGATTGTGCGAGTAAGAACAAAGAGTGCTACGGTGTTGCGCACACTTGTGTACCATCAGCTACTATCAGCTGCGCACTTGGCTAATCTGTGTTCTGATTACCCGCAGTGACCGAAATTCAGACGGATGAACATAGTTTTATCGAAATAATCTTTTCTTTTGATTTTTTTTCAAAATTGCTTTTCGTGTTGGTTAAATATAAAATATATCACGTGCAATTTTGACGTTACTGCGATTTTATAAAAAAAATATAACCTGCACATTTCGTAACCCGTAGCATTCACTCGCGCGCCGAAGTCAAGGTCGGTTGTGTAATGCCCGTGCGACGCGCTAAGTGCGTCGACGCACTTTTGTAATAATGTCTCAAGTGTTAAAATGTAACGTTTGCAATATCGTCATAGACGAATTATTAGCTTATGTGCAAAACAAAATTTCCGTAATTGATGAAGAAACGCTAAAGAGAATATGTGTGTCTGCATTCACTAGCAGTGAAATCAGCAAATCAAAGTCGTTGTTATTCGAATCGCTGCCAACGGATCAACGAAAAATCACAAGAAAAAGGAAAGGGAAGGAAGGAAGAGACCTAGACGACATCGTTAGTGTGTTCAAAAGTACAGATCCTGATGTGATTCCAGTCTTTGTGGCGAAGGTGCTTGAAAAACTACCCCCAATATTGTTCGATCATCTTGATTGCACTAAACTACTAAAAGATATACTGAAGTTAAACTCAGAAATTGAAAATATCGTCAATACGTATGCTACTGTCAAACAGCTTGAGGATCTAAGAGCAGATATACGTGATTTAAAGCACGCGTCACTACCTCCACCAAGTTATCCGTCTGGGTATGTGAATATGAGACGGGGTGCTTGGAATCGGGAGAGTGGGCCAATAGGGATGACTTTGAGCCACAACTACACCTCGAACGAACATGACGTGCAACAGTCGCATACTAGTAAGCAGAAAAACTCCCCCGCATCGATGCCCTCACCAGATAATAATTGTCAAGTGGGTATTGTGTGTACGCCGTTACCGCGAGTCATGCAGAAAGATGAGTCACCTAGCGTACCGGTCGCGGCGGCGAAGTCGGTGGCGCAGGCGGTCAGCTGTGGTGGTTTGGAGGGGCGAGACAGGCTGTTATCTAAGATTGCTAGCCCAATTATATCCAAACACACAAAGCGAGTTGAACAGAAACCTAATGAGAAAAAGGTTGGTCAAGTTATTCGTCAACTACCTGAGATGATCGCAAAAACAAATTGCGAAAAGGAAGATACTACTTGGCAAACTGTAAATAATAAGAAAAGAAAACATAAGTACAGGTATTTGGGCGAAAGAGGAAAAGCTGAGCCACCAATATCTTCCTTTAAAGCTGCCAATAAGAAAATACCTATTTTCATAACAAATGTGCATATTGATACGTTGGAATCCGATATCGTAGACCATATAAAATTACAAACACAGGAGAGGGTATTCCTTGAAAAGATCAACACGAAAAAAGTGTTGGATCACAAAGCTTTCAAATTCTTTGTGTCGGAGTCTAAAGTGGATATGTTTTTAAACGAAACTACATGGCCTGAGGGTATTATCTTTAGGCGCTTCGTTCACTATAAATATCGAAAAGCGGACGGAGGGTCCGCTGCATTCGGCCCAGTGTCCTCAGATAATGGATAGTACGACCTACAAGTTTGCCAGCTATAATTGTAAGAACGTAAAGAGTGCGCTCAGCGATGTTCAACGTTTATGTGACGAGTGTGTACTGATAGCACTACAGGAAACTTGGCTGCTTCCAGAAGAGTTGGCGTATCTGAGTTGCATAGATAGCAGATTTGGTTCCAGTGGGACCTCGGCTGTTGACACGACGGCGGGCCTACTGCGCGGCAGGCCTCACGGTGGGACAGCGTTGCTGTGGAATACAAGTGTGTTTCCTAGTGTTACAGTGATAGACTGCGATAATCCGCGTGTGTGTGCTATTCGTGTTAATGCGGCCGATGGTCCATTGATAGTAGTGTGTGTCTATATGCCAACAAACAAATCAGACAACCTGCCGATGTTTACTGATTGCATGGGAACTGTAAGTGCTATTAGTAATGACTATGTTAACGAACCTATTTTTATTTTAGGGGATTTCAATGCTCATCCTGGAGAATTATTTTTTAATGAATTGAATATTTTATGTGATGATTTTAATTGGGTAATTTGTGATGTAAATATGTTAGGATTGACTTCGGAAACATTTACATACATAGATCAAGCCTGTGGGTCTAAGCGCTGGCTTGATCATTGTGTTATGTCACAATCAGCTGTTGTCTCTGTGTGCAATGTGTACGTTAATTATGACGTGCTGTGGTCAGACCATTTTCCCGTGATATGTGAATGTAAACTAGAACGTTTGACTCCTCTTAGAATTACGTCAAGTGTTACTGACAATCGTGTCATGTGGGGAGTAAAAACCGCAGACGACATCTCACAATATCGAACTGAATGTCATAAAAGTCTCAGACTTATTGATTTTCCGAATGAATTTCGGAGGTGTAGTGATCAGTACTGTAATGACCCGACTCACAGCACAGTTATTGACAAAATGTACTCCGACATCGTGCTTGCGTTATCACAGGCTGCGGTGGGGGACCGGGGGGGCAAGCGTAAGCAGAGTAAACGTCCACCTAGAACTAGTGTTGGATGGAGTAAAATTGTGAGCGACAGTCACGGGGCGGCCAGGGCGAGTTTTCGGGAATGGCGGTTGTGTGGTAGTCCGACTACTGGTGTTATGTTTGGTAAAATGTGTGAGACCAGAAAAATATTTAAGTCACGTTTAAAATGGTGTCGGAACCATCAAAACCAGCTACAAATGGATGTTCTGGCAGCTAAACATAGCACGAAGGATTTTAAGGGGTTCTGGAAAAGTACTAACCGTTTGAAGATACGCCCTGGTCTTCCCGTTAGTGTCGACGGGACGAGTGATTTGAAGGGTATAGCTGATAAATTTAAAAACAACTTTATTGTAAGATCACCGTTGGGATCGTCCTCATCACTGGGGCGGGGTGGGGTGAGTGGGGAATATGTTAATACCAGAATATCAGCCAGGGATGTATCATTGGCAGTAAAATCGATTTCCCATGGGAAATCACCTGGTCATGACGGCTTGGGTGTGGAACATATACAGCATGCTGGGCCTCATATGTGCAGGGTGTTGGCTATGTTCTACAACTTTTGTATTTCACACTCATACCTGCCAGCTGACATGTTGAGGACTATCGTAGTGCCTGTAGTAAAAAACAAAGCAGGGGATTTGTCGGATATATCTAACTATAGACCTATTTCTCTAGCTACAATAGTTGCAAAAGTGTTTGACAGCATTCTTAATACACAATTAAACAAATACATAAAGCTACATGATAATCAGTTCGGGTTTCGGCCAGGACTGTCTACAGAAACTGCAATATTGTGTCTTAAGAGTGCTGTTAAATACTACACCGAGAGAAAAACATCTGTGTGCGCTTGCTTCCTCGATCTTTCCAAAGCCTTTGACCTGGTCTCATATGATATCTTGTGGAACAAAATGAGATCATCCCAGATACCGTATGAACTTATTAACATCTTTAAGTATTGGTACGGGAACCAGGTGAACAACGTGAAGTGGGCAGACACGTTGTCGGACCCTTATAGGTTGGAATGTGGGGTGAGGCAGGGGGGGTTGACCTCTCCCTCCATTTTTAACCTGTATGTGAATGGACTGATCGAGGCGCTCAGCGAGCAACATATCGGTTGTCACATAGATGGCGTCTGTTTTAATAACATCAGCTACGCGGACGATATGGTGCTGCTGAGCGCCTCGGTCTGTGGACTCAGGAGGCTGATGAGTATATGTGAGGAATACGCAGCTGATCACGGGCTGCGTTATAATGTCAAGAAGAGTCAGTGCATGGTTTTTCAAGGTGGGCCTAGGAAAGTGAGAGATATGCCACCCATAAAGCTGAATGGCGTACCCTTGGAAAGGGTGGACATTTTTAAGTACTTAGGACATTTATTGACTCCTACCTTGAAAGATGATGCAGACATTGAGCGGGAGCGGCGGGCGCTGTCGGTCAGAGCGAACATGGTTATCCGCAGGTTTGCACGTTGCTCTAAAGATGTTAAATTAACTCTTTTTAGAGCCTACTGCACTACACTGTACACGTGCAGCTTGTGGACTGACTATACGCAAAAGTCTTACAGCGCCCTTCGTGTCCAGTTCAATAACGCGTTCAGGATGATGTTGGCGCTCCCCCGCTTTTGCAGCGCATCGACTATGTTTGCAGAAGCGCGCGTGGATTGCTTCCACGCCACTATGCGCAAGAGAGCCACGTCGCTAGTGCGGCGAGTGCGGGGGAGCGCTAACAACATGCTGGCCGCGCTCGCGGGAAGGCTTGATTGCTCCATTATCTCCCACTGTTGTATGCGACATGTGGCAGGCTGATGGGACTGACAGACCTGTTTTTCTTTTTTAATGAATTGTTAATGTTAATTAAGTTATTTTTATTTTATTTTTTTGTGTTTGACTTATTATAATGTAATTGAATTAAGTAAATGAAATTGTTTTTAAATGTTGTGTATGTAATGTGGCTGTGTAATTGTATTATTTCTATTATGAGTCAGTGGTACTTGAATTAAATGATTTTATTATTATTTATTATTATTATTAGATGATAATAGCGACTCACTGAAAATTTTAGTTTAACGTTAAGAGGTAACACTAGCTGCGTTTTTCTCAATCATTCTCCATACAAAATTCCCCTTTTTTTCTTCCTGAATGATGCCCCTAATACTTTAATTTTTCATAAAATCAAGTTCTGCTGTAGACACGTCCCTATCATTAAGCAATCGACTGCTGCGCTGCGTGTCGCGGGTTCGATCCCCGCATGGAAAAAATATTATTACAAATATTTGTATGGCCTACAGATAGTTGTTCCCGGTCTGGCTGTTTGTGTATGTGAGTTTAAATGTTTGTAAACGCACCCACGATACAGGAGAAAGTCCTAGTGCGGGGCAACGTTTTAAAAGAGAAAAAATAATGATAAATTAATAAATATTAACTTTTTTTCACCAACTATTAAATAAACAAATTGTGACTGAACAAAATGTATTGTGCACGACAGTAACTAGCCTGCTTAAAATGCTTATACTTAGTTAATTTAGATACTATAGTTATATTTGTTTAAAGTTAGTTCTAAGATCTTTTAAATTGTATAAAGTCTCAAAAATATCTTTCTCTTTAAAATAAATCGCAGATGTCATTCGATGCAGGAAAATCTTAACACCGCGATTCAGAAAAGTGACGTCATGGCACAACGCCACCTGTTACTGAGTAGCAAAATTAATTTAACAAAAGAATAGTAATGAGGTTTGTTATGCCTACCAAAATGTTTACAACCAATCGTGAGCTTGGACGCGAGTTTGCCCTTTATATGTGTGCGTAATTAGGGTCCGCTGGCCAGCAAAAATGTAATCTTAATAAAGGATTTGAAGGAGTGTGAGTCAAAATACCCGATATTGAGCCTGCACTTTTTTAAGTGTGTGTGAGCGCACGGTCCGCAACGGTCGGCCACCGAATGTTCCAGAAACAATAAGTTATAAAAGAGGACGCGCCAATCACTAAGTAACCAGTAATAATTGTAAAGTCTAGAAGATCACTATGTCCGTTTGGCTCCGTAAAAATTAGGGTATTTTAATTCAGTCTCAATCGCTTACAGTAATTAAAGACTTGTTTTATTAAAGTACTTATTCCTAAAAAGAACCCCTCTCTTGGGAGTTCCCAGTGACCTGCTAGCTGCTACGTATGTATACAGTCCACTCGCTGCACATTCTGGTCCTTCGCAGCCAAATCTTTAAGTAAGTACATCCAGCAGGATGATGACACGCAGCCGTAGCAGAGACCCCAAGAGAGAACCGGCCCAGCAAGAGCCGTCAGCGACCGCCGAGCCGGGTGCCAGCGAGCCGGCACCAGAGACCGGCACGGGCCTGGTCACTGAAATGGACACAGGCAGCAGATCTACGCAGAATACGACTACTGGTTCACATGGTACGCTCAAGCCTGGCGACACCAGGTCACGCCGCTCTACAGCATCAAAGCACAAGCGCCTCGCGGAGCTCAAGGCTACAGAGCGGCTGGCTGAAATGAAAGTGAAGCAGGCGCAGGCAGAGCGAGAGCTGCAAGAAATACAGTTGCAGCGAGTCAGAGCCGAAGCTGACTCAAGTGAGGAAGACGACGTGGTGGACGACCTCGCCTCCGTAAGGATTGGAACGTGGCTAGCGCAACCGGCGCCGCCACCCGGAGATGAGGCTCGACCGCCGCCACACGACGTCAGTGGCGAAAGGACAGGCAGGGACACAGCGAGGGACACCGGCGCCGCAGGCGCTCAACCGCTGTGGGACGACGGCCACGAACAAAGTGTACATAAGCAATTAAGTGCGAATATAAACAAAGGCAATATCGCGAGTGATAAAGTGTTACACGGTTACGAAGTGAGTGAAAAATTGATAGACGTGGGGACGCTCGCCGCGGCCCTAGCACAGGCCGCGCGCAGCTCAAGGGAGCCCCCTAAGTACATACAGCAGCTACCAATCTTCGATGGAAAACCCGGTGAGTGGATAGCTTTTAAGGCCGCGTATTGTGACTCACTAACATATTTTTCCTGTGTAGAAAATGTTGCTAGAATTAGGACAAGCCTCAGAGGCGCCGCAAAGGAAGCTGTAGGTTGCCTATTATTTAGTCAATCTGACCCTCAGGTCATTGTAGACGCATTAGAAAGACGTTTCGGTAGGCCCGAAGCCTTGATTATAGCCGAATTAGAAAAAACAAAGTCATTACCTAAATTAAATGATAATCCTAGGGACATATGTATATTCGCTAGCCGTATAGCAAATACGGTGGGTACGGTAGAAGCATTGAAAAGAATACAGTATTTACATAGCCCTGAAATGTCGCGTTGTATAATTGAAAAACTAACGCCGATACTAAGAAACAAGTGGTATGATTATGCGGCAAATAAAAAGATGGAAGATATTCCTGAGTTGAAGCGCTTATCTATGTTTATGAATGAAGAGGCTGATAAGTGTTGCGCGTACGCACAGCCCGAACAAGACAATGGCGACGCTAACGGTACTCGACACCGGCGCAGAGTAGAGCGCTCGTTTAACGTAAATACAGAAACAACAAAAGAGCGATGCCCGGCGTGTACGCAACACGGGCACAAATTACCAGACTGTTATAAATATAAACAGCTAGACATAGACGCACGTTGGGAAATAGCAAAAAAATCCAACATGTGTTTTAGATGTCTACGAAACAAGCATAGAAGGTTTACGTGCAAAGCACCTATTTGTGAAATAAAAGAATGCAAAATGAAACATCACAAACTTTTACATAAAGAGCGTAAAGTGGAGGCGACACACAATAATGTAGTGACGTTATCGCCATTGCCACCGGCGCCGGCACCTGTTATCACACACGAAGCCGTTACGTCCACGCGGGAAACAGTATCTGCGATATCGCCTAAGAATCGCCGCGCTTATTTAAAAATTGTACCTGTCATATTGACCGGACCACATACAAGTATAAACACATACGCTTTGTTAGATGATGGAAGTACAGTCACCTTGTTAGACGCGTCAATAGCAGACGTCCTAGGTGCAGATGGGCCAGCCAAACCTATGTGGATACAAGGCGTAGGCACGGAGGTCAAGCATGAGAATAGCCGAACTGTGAGCTTCCACATTCAAGGCAAGCACCATAGCGAGCCACATATAATAGAGGCGGCGCGCACCGTAAATAGGCTTGAAATTATGGCGCAAACTGTACATACCGAGGACATTAATAATTGTAGACATTTGAACGACATTCATAGCACTCTTGTATATGAACACGCGCAGCCAATGATTTTAATAGGCCAAGATAACTGGCATTTGTTGGTAGCCACAGAAACACGAACAGGCGCGCGTGATCAACCAGTAGCATCGTACACAAAGCTTGGATGGGTATTGCATGGATGTCAGTACTCTGTAAATAAAGTTATAGCTACTTTTTGCGGCAACATTAAAATAAAGGAAAATCTGGAACCAATCGAAGAAAGCATGAGAAACTTTTTCAAATTAGAATCACTATGCATAGAACCTAGGATACCTAGAGATGACCCGCAACAGAGAGCCTTAGACATACTAGAACAGAAGAGTCGACGATTACCCGATGGCAGCTTTGAGACCGGACTATTGTGGAAACAAGAGGTACCTAAAATACCAAACAACTACCTAGGTGCCCTAAAGCGGCTAGAAAATCTAGAACGGCGCCTAGATAAGGACGAGAACCTCAAGACCCAGTACTTGCAGCGCCTTGAAAATCTATTTAACTCAGGCTATGCAGAAAAGGCACCCGATACATCCACAATTAACAAAACCTGGTACCTACCTCACTTTCCAGTGGTTAACCCAGCCAAGCCACATAAGCCGCCACGTCTCGTACACGATGCAGCAGCAAAGACAGCGGGTCTATGCCTAAACGACCTACTTCTGTCGGGACCTGACTTGTTAAAATCGTTGCCCGGTATTTTAATGCGCTTCCGTCAAAATAAAATAGCTGTGTCAGCAGATATTAAGGAAATGTTTATGAGAATAAAGATAAGAGAAGATGATCGTGATGCATTGAGATTTTTATGGCGTGGTGAGCAACGGAATGGAGACCCAGATGAATATCGAATGACATCTGTTATTTTTGGCGCGACGTCATCCCCATGTACAGCGCTATATATAAAGGATCGCAATGCTAGCGACTTTGCCGACAGATACCCAGCCGCGGCGTCAGCAATAGTAAACAATCATTATATGGATGATTATCTTCAGAGTTTTCCCAGCGAAGAGGAAGCCAAGAAAATAACAATGCAAGTAGATAACATTCATAAAAAAGCCAACTTTGTTTTATGTGGTTGGATTTCAAACAACAAAAATGTGTTGAACAATAAACTCGCGCCTTCACAAGAAATAAAAGTACTAGGCGGGGACGACACCGAGAAAGCCCTAGGAATACGATGGGATACTAAGACAGATTGTTTTATATTTAGAATCAACAAAAACAAAACACCTATTGTATTATTAAACAACACACGCCCACCCACCAAACGGGAGGCGCTCAGCATAATAATGTCTGTATTCGATCCATTAGGACTTATATCACCTATCACTATACCGGCTAAAAGGATACTTCAAAAGACATGGAAATATAAAACGGAGTGGGACAAGCCACTACCCGAGGAGCTGCAACCAAAATGGAAACAATGGATGGAGTCACTGAGTACTATAGAAACTCTGCTGATCCCACGTTGCTACGACTATGGTGACGTCATAGCCAGAGAAGTACATACATTCGTAGACGCGAGCGAGGAAGCTTACGCCGCGGCGGTGTATTGGCGAACGGAAAGGTCAGATGGCAGCGTACAAGTGACCCTGGCCGCAGCCAAAAGCAGGGTAGCCCCACTGAAGCCGGTATCAATACCCAGGCTTGAGCTGCAAGCCGCATTATTAGGAGCACGCCTTGCCCGGACGGTCATTCAAGAACATGACTACGAGGTGAGCGACATAACATACTGGAGCGACTCTACCACCGCTCTGGCCTGGATACTAGCCGAACCACGCACATTCAAGACCTTCGTGGCGCATCGTATTGCAGAAATTGAGGAACTCACCAAGAAAAACGAATGGCGATGGCTACCCTCGAAACATAATGTAGCAGACGACGCAACACGCGACACCCCGGAACATTTTAACTCGGAGCACAGATGGTTCAACGGTCCAGAGTTCCTTAGAAAGAACAGAAATGAATGGCCGCAAGACAAAAAGGTCATTGCCCCCACAAACACGGGCGAAGAACGAGTCAAATGTCATGTAATTAACGACGTACAAGTAAATGATCATCTGCCAAATATAACACGTTTTTCCAAATGGATACGGCTGATAAGAACAACCGCACGAGTACTTCAGTTTATTGATCTGTGTAGATCAAGCAGACACACTGTCGAACATAAACGTACTAAGAAAAATGCATTAAAAGATCCAACGTGGGAAAAAAGGAACAAAATCAAACTTAATAAAAAAGTTACGCAAAAAATAAGAATCGTAAAAACAGTAAACTTCATACCAATACCCGCTACTTATAATCTACGCGCCGAAGAACAATGGGTCAAGGGCTCACAAAGCGAGAGCTTCACAAAAGAAATTGCTGCCATAAAAACCAACAAAGCGGTGCCCGGCGACAGCCCATTATCCGTATTAAGTACATACCTAGACAACACAGGTGTTTTACGTTTGCGCGGGAGAATCACAGCGGTACAAGACGTAAATGAAGAAATAAAAAACCCTATAATACTCGAGGGTAAGCATAGATATACGAAGCTATACATAGCTCATGTGCATGAAAGTTTACATCATGGCGGAACCGAGATAACGGTAAACGAGTTAAGACAGCGTGTTTGGATAACGAGACTGCGTCCGTCTGTAAAGAATGTTTTAAAGAGCTGTTTATATTGTAGAATAAAGAAGGCAAAGCCAGCCAATCCCTCTACGGGAAACTTACCGTACCCCCGTTTAGCTCATCATGTACGACCTTTTACTTTTACTGGTTTAGATTATTTCGGGCCCATATCTGTTACTGTAGGTAGACACAAAGAAAAAAGATATGGAGCTTTATTTACATGCCTTACTTGTAGAGCTATACATATAGAGATAGCAAATTCACTTAGTGCAGATTCAGCTATCGCCGCTCTCAGGCGATTTATAGGAAGGAGAGGTTGTCCAAAAGAAATATGGAGTGACAACGCTACTTGTTTCAAAGCGGCTGATAGGGAACTAGGAGAAAGCACCTTAAGTGCTTTAGGTAGTGAGTCCAATTCGCGGTCCATAAGCTGGAGATACATACCTCCCGCGTCACCATTCATGGGCGGTGCATGGGAGAGGATGGTGAGAGCAGTCAAGGAAGCACTGTACGTCACACTAAACGAAGTTCACCCATCAGACGAGACCCTCGCTACGCTGCTCGTAGAAGTAGAAAATACGGTGAACTCCAGGCCACTCACGCATGTCAACGTGGCACCTGATGAGCCCGAAGCCCTAACGCCTAACCACATACTGATCGGCCCTAACTCACATGTACCCTCACCGGGTAATTTCACCGATGCCGACGTCACAGCACGACAACAATGGCGACGCGCTCAGGCACTAGCAGACGTCTTCTGGCGAAGATGGGTACGTGAATACCTACCGCTCTTACAAAACCGGCGGGAGCCCTACGGTAGCGGCACACCACCCAAGGTCGGAGACGTCGTTGTAATCTGTGACCCCAACCTCCCACGTAACACGTGGCCCAAGGGAAGGGTAACGAAGGTGTTGCCAGGCGCAGACGGTGAGGTACGAGTAGTAGACGTGATGACCAAAGGTCACGTACTCCGAAGACCATCGAAGCGGATTGTCGTGCTCCCCACGGAGTCGCCTTACGGCGACGGCGGGAGAAATGTGCACGACAGTAACTAGCCTGCTTAAAATGCTTATACTTAGTTAACTTAGATACTATAGTTATATTTGTTTAAAGTTAGTTCTAAGATCTTTTAAATTGTATAAAGTCTCAAAAATATCTTTCTCTTTAAAATAAATCGCAGATGTCATTCGATGCAGGAAAATCTTAACACCGCGATTCAGAAAAGTGACGTCATGGCACAACGCCACCTGTTACTGAGTAGCAAAATTAATTTAACAAAAGAATAGTAATGAGGTTTGTTATGCCTACCAAAATGTTTACAACCAATCGTGAGCTTGGACGCGAGTTTGCCCTTTATATGTGTGCGTAATTAGGGTCCGCTGGCCAGCAAAAATGTAATCTTAATAAAGGATTTGAAGGAGTGTGAGTCAAAATACCCGATATTGAGCCTGCACTTTTTTAAGTGTGTGTGAGCGCACGGTCCGCAACGGTCGGCCACCGAATGTTCCAGAAACAATAAGTTATAAAAGAGGACGCGCCAATCACTAAGTAACCAGTAATAATTGTAAAGTCTAGAAGATCACTATGTCCGTTTGGCTCCGTAAAAATTAGGGTATTTTAATTCAGTCTCAATCGCTTACAGTAATTAAAGACTTGTTTTATTAAAGTACTTATTCCTAAAAAGAACCCCTCTCTTGGGAGTTCCCAGTGACCTGCTAGCTGCTACGTATGTATACAGTCCACTCGCTGCACATGTATTATTATGTCCCCTTTTTATCGCCGTGATTAGAGAAGTACTACACAAGAAAGTTTTTAACATTAAAGAGATTGAAAGGAACCTAGAAATACTCTTTCTTAAAATTATAATATAAAAAAAAAGAATTGAATCGCTTTAGTTTTTGAGGAGAAAAACTGTAAGAGAAATGTGATGTAATGTGTGTGAGCTGAGCAAAATAGTTTCTTCAAATATCTATTTTACAAATTTCTCGCAGCCAGTATTCGTAACGTGCTGCGCCGAAACTGGGTCTGTAAGGTGCGGTGTTGATGGTAAATGAAACGAGTGAATGCCAGAATAATACTATGTTATATTTCATAGGATAGTGCATTTACAACTTGTAACGTTAAATGCGCAAAACCTGAAAATAGTTTGATTAGAATAACAAGCAGAATCAATTGAACCACTTTTTAATATAAGTCACATTTTTTCAAAAAATCTTTATTAAAAATTTTGCCCTGTCTATTTTTGTTCATAGGTCAAGCCATAACTTGCGCAAACCCGCCAAAATAGGTAAACAAACACAAATGTTTGTCGTCCAATTTAAATTTTCTCATACACGGGAAAAAAAGAACGAAAGAAAGAAAAGATCAGAATTTCCAGTAAAACTAAAACAGCATATAAAACCTTTACGTTTTTTTTAATGTTTTTTTTTCTCTCAGAATTAGGTCAATTGAATTAAAAATCATTTGGGGTGTCTGAGGTTTTGCGCATTTAACGTTATACGTTGTATATGGTTACAAAGGTGCATAGATTATAGTAATGCAGATCTTAAAGTAGGTAACTAATACAACCCTCACAGGTCATGTACTGACTAGTTTTAATCCTAACGTATAACTACGTATAGGTACATTGTGCATTAAATAAAAAATACACAAAATACTTGTATTAACCAAGGGACGGTATCAGAAATTTAGAATCAATAATTTATGAGACAAAGAATTCCTGAAGAACAAACGTCTTGTCGATCGATATCTTAACTGCCGGTCGAAGTTTCTTGGATGAAAATAAATTCATATCATCAAATAGTATAATGTTTCACATAAATAATGAATTATGTATTGCAGACCCCCGTTTAGATACCGATTCAAAGATTACGACAACACTGAAGCCTGTTGTGAAAAACAAAACTAGTAATTATCAGACGGATTATGTTCCCACATCACCACGTCATGATATAGAGACGACAACTATCGCCACAGCTATCGAAGTGACTACAAATGGTACCAGTAAGTATGATTTGATTTGTTTTTTTTTTATTATTTTTTTATTCTTTATTCAAATATATATAAAGGTACTAATTTCTAAATCTAAATTAATTACTTAACATAAAACTAGATACTTAAAACTAAAATAACAACAAATTATAAAAGGGCGTCAAAAAACTCCTCCTCAACGCTGTCAGCTGGTCACGTGCCCAAGAGACTGGCGGCGTTGCCACGTTGAATGGCAATACTTAGCCTCTGGCCAAAGTAAAACCCAGCCCTTGGGTCACGGGAAGCGTCAACTAGGCGTTTCGAAATTTCCTTAAAAAGGCTGTGAGCACTCGGACCCCACGGCCCTAGAGTTTCAACCCCAAACGACTCGAAGATATAGTTACCACAAAGGTTTCTATATTTACGCCGCTTGAGGTTCTCTGCAGCCGCAGCGGCAGCGCCAGCACAGCACGATGAGCTTGGAAGATGTGATGGCGCCAGAGTATCGACGCATGTTGCGTCCCAGACTAAAGGCCTACCCATCTTCCAAGGAAACAACGACATGCCGTCCGGTCTTTTGCCATCGTTGCGTGCCAAGCCATTGGGCTCTAAGATAGCTGGAACGCCGACGGTAACAAGAGCTCGATGGATGATGTCATTTATGTTCGCGTGCCGCGCAATTCTGCCCGCACTTCGGCTGCATGACAGGCCGTGGTGTCCGAGGCTGTTGACAGCTTCACCACAGTGACAGCGATGAGGAGTGCAGCGGGCGGCACCAATACGTAAGGAAGCAGCGAGGCGGAAGGTCGTGTCGTCGAACAAAGTGCCTATGCTTGACGACGGGAGTGCGTGAAGCCAAAGACCCGACTCCCATTCACCCACAGCAAGCAGTCGCGCACGCTCAGCAGTAGTAGCAGCTGTGTGAAGTAAATTGTCCTGAACTACTCTGCAGAGCGGCTCGTCCCACCGTCTCTGGGAAAATGGATTGTCGGGTTCTTCAGTATTCGGGCAAGCGAGTTTCCAAGCATCGATGGCCTCGGAGAGGCACGGCACATCAAAATCAATCAGTGTGGAAGTCAGGATATTCCTGATTAATTTCTCAGTGCCGTGGACCGAGGATATGAAAGCCGGTAAACTAATACTAGAAATTTTGCGGACGCCGAGTCCTCCCATGCGAATGGGAAGACTTGCTTGTGCCCAAGCTCGGTCGTCCAAAGCCACATTTAAAACGGATGATAAAGTATGTCTGATAATTTGATCCATTTTGTCCAAAAGATGTGTGTGCTTCCATAAAGGGGAAGCACGAAGGAAATATGGTAATTTAGGACCGAAACAGCAGTACCGAATTATGGTGATGGCCGAATGCATGTTAATTTGGAGCAACCTTTCCGAAACATCATTAAAATTTTGAATCTTTTCCTCTATGAAATCGGGAAAAGAATTTTCATGGATTGGAGCCCCGAGGAGACGAAGAGAGCTTTTCTCAATAATTTTGATGTCTATTCCGTTAAATTTGGAAATAGTCTGTTGTCTGTCGGTACTGTTCTTTACATATAATTCGCATTTCGAAAGATTTAGGTCAAGGCCAATTGAATGAAAAGTAAAGTATGATTATATTATATTAATCTTATCAGTCATTCTTGCTGACTGGCTAATCTTTTTCTTCATGAACTTATCTTGTAGACTAAGATCCTAACTGTTGTATCAAAATAATCTACCCACCATCTTCTGCGTAAGTGACACGAGTAGATTGTTCTATTTCGTTGAGATATGATTTAACATTAATATCGGCTTTGTTTTACCAAATCTGGAATTTCTGCTTTTGTTCGTGAACGTGTCAACTAAAAATGCTAGTTAATGTTCTTTTCCACAACAATTAAACGAATACTGCTCATAAAATATTGATAGAAATATAAAAATGCTACTCTGACATACATACATGTATGAACTCACGCGTATTTGCCACGGGTTGTAGGCAGGGACACAGCACGATGACTGCTGCAATCCTTAGATACTCTACTAAAACATGCTACTCTTATAATAGCAATAACGTTCTTTACTTTGTAAACAAATAGCTCAAACGTTTTATTGACTTAAGATAAAGGGCGGTATAACTTACTGCAGTTTTTAGCTATTTATATGGCTTATTTCAAACTTTCAAATTATGCTTATAATGCGGTATGAAAAAAATACGAAGCAAAAGTGCAGTATGTAGCAATTACTGTCCTACTCTTGCATACAATTTTGAATTAAATTATGTCAGTATTATACAAAGGAACAGCTTTTTAATGTTAAGTCAAGACTTACATAAATTGTTATATTAGTTACATTCCATAACAAAAAAAACTTTTTTCCTTTCTTTTTATATAAAAACATGAAAATTCAATATTTAGTGTCACAAACACCAAATATTGAAACCGCCTTTTTTGTCGATTACAACACCAGGGCAATCTGAATAACTAAAAATATTGATAGTCAATAATCTCAAAGTAAATGTTTCAGATGCAACAACAAAATATAAGACTATCATTATTATTTCATCCATATTTGGAGTGGTGGTGGTCCTGCTTTTTATTATTGCGGTTGGAAAATGGTGTTGGATCAGAGGCACACTCCGACTACCAACAATCCCAGTAAGTTTATTCTTATAACATTAACTGACGAGTCATGGTGGACGCGGCACCATCATCAGTAGAGTCGCAATAATCGCAACGTTAGTTCATAAACTCATGCCCTTTACCCATGAGGGTGGGAAGACATTAAATAACGCCTCCTGATTAAAACCCTTACATACTTTTTTGCCTCATCATATTGGCGTGGTTGCGAATACTACTAGCTGCCACGGTTTATTTTAATTATTTTATTTTTAACTTTATTTTCGAATTGTTGATTATTGATTTCGTCTTTTACTCTGGACGCTCTTAACTTGCCCGTATTTCTACATCGTTCTCACATACTAGTAATTCTCAAAACGAATGATGTAACCAAGATTTTGTAACATATTTTGATTTAAAAGAGTGTCCATGGAGTTTCTTGCCCATTTTTCTCCATAGAGATCTACGCTTTGGAATGGGCAACTACAGTACTTTCACAAGTTATTATGTCTTGTGACTGGGACTGTAGCTTCGCGTTCTTTTTTTTTGTGCTTTGACTTTCAAAAGTGCCTGTAATGGTCTAATTGAAATAAATGCATTGAGTTTGAGTTTACTATTACTACTAATTAATATCAAGCACCTTTCTTATATTGAATTTGCGTAATATTTTAAATTATTTTAACTAAATAGTTTCCCACCAGTGCCATGGCGAGAGATATACATTTCCTAATAGAGTGCGTTCTGCATATTGGCAGCGTCGCAAATAACTGTGATACGTCGATCCAGTTCGTTTATCAGAACTGATTATGAATTAATATTGTATTTTTTTTTTAGCCAAGCGAACCGTTCTATTTAAATATGCTATTTCGACGTGAGTGCAATCAACAGATAGAAGAAATTGAACAACATCAATATGAAGAAATAGGAGAGCACCCAAGTGAAGAGAGAGAAAATTATTACGAGGAAATCTAAGTTGAGTAGCACTCGTGACTCCAGTTCAGTCCCGAATGTTCCTCAACCTGTGACGAACGGATGCAGCACTCGTTGTTAGGAGACAGTGAGTGGAGCGAACCCACTTATGGCACGAGTGTGTGGAGCAGATGTACTTACTAGACCAGCGGTGTAAGCGAGCCCCTTCTCAGGGCACATGACCGGGGGCAATCGCGAGTAACGCAAGCTCTATTACGATATCAGTGAGCGGAGCGTGATTACTCATGAGCTGATTAAGTGATACGAGTGTACCGTGTCTTATGAGGCTATACATGATGAGTTAAGTCAGAACTGCGCCGTGTTAGTGGATGCTCATGTCACTAATGCAAGGACGCACATACATCTGGCTGTTCTAGCGATCACTAATAGCAAATTAAGACGATTTGAAAACGTTTACCGAGGATGTTCCTTTGTTTACCGAGGATGGACCTTTTTTGCGCTGGCAACACTGGCGACTGGTCGTGAAAAAAAACGACCTCTTAGCAAATTTTTCTTTAAAATATTGTTTTATTGTGTTTAGTTTGTGTTAAATCTATTGTTTTTATTAGAATCAATTTATAAAGTGACACACGTAGTGTTTGTGACCTGTATATATTGTGATAACTCATATCAATCGATATTCCATCGATTCGCTAAGTCACCTACCGGCTGTTAACGTTTGGACTGTGGATTTGAATTCTTCGAACCGGGAGAGTATTCCGTTTTAATTTACTTAATAATGTTGTCTTATTTACATACTATATATCATCACACAAACACTGCTCAGGGCTTTGAGCAACGTCCAGTACACACCGGCTACGTTTATGTCTCATTTTGCTTGACAATTTGTGGAAGCAAAATTGAGGACGCAAACACTTGCCCCAGACATGAAATATCACTGCATACCCTACTACACACAAAATATTTGTCTCTAATATGCTGTAAATATTAAGTAAACCACATAGTTCATACATTTTAATGTAAACTAAACAAATCACTTTGTTCCCATATAAGCTCATGTTTTAACCATTCCTTGTAGAAAATAACTAGTCTAGCAAACAATTTATATGTTAAAATAGTCATTATTTAAAGTTTTAACTGTAATAAGTCTGAGAATATTAAATCCAATAGCTTTTCTATATTTTTAGTTCATTTATATTGTTTTTTCCATATACCTCCATTTTCTCATAATCAACTTCAACCTTTCTCTTTTTTTAATTTTTCTTTTGCATTCTAACTCTAAAACTTTCTCAAGTTTTCTACTAACTTAATATTCTCTTCACATACTCAGCTGTTTCCTGTCACAATTCAGGTGTCGCTTGAGGTAATCAGTGAATATGATGACCCGCGGAGCTACTGTTCGTGACATAAGCGATAAGCTGAAAGCAGCGCTGAGAGAGCTGGACTTATGTAAAAATGAGTGCAGCAAGCTGCTGCGGGAATGAGAAGAAAGTGAAGTGGAGATTGAATTAATAGTGACCAAAAACACACAACTAAAGAGCGAGCTTGCAGAACTTCACACCCAGCACATTGATATACTGGACCAGCATCACCATCTTCGTCAACTAGTGTCAGATTTTCAGCAATGCCATGAAACTCATGAGCAGGCGCTGAAACGCATTTCTGAACTGGAAGCAAAACTGAGCGAGGCCCAAAACACCATTACCTCCATCAACTAACAGTGAAGAGGTTACTAACACCAACAACCTGTACACTGAGCTGATGAAAAGTGTATCCAGACTGGACTGTGAGCAGCCCACCATCACTATAGACCTAACTGGGGATGATACCTTAACTAAATGCCCAATTCTAAGTAGTCATAATAAAATTAAGAAATATATTAAAATCAACAAAAGTATAAAGAAGTCTATGAAACTTTAAAAAAATCAAAGTGTTTATAAATATAATGTTAACCTCAGAAGAGAATCTAGAAACTTTAAAAAGCAATTAAATATGTGTAACAGTAGCTTAGAAACTAGCAAACAAATGTATGATGCCATACACAGACATATGTATGTATGTATGACATACAGAACCTTCAAAGGGAATTACTGAGTAGGGAAAACACACTTAAGGAATTTTTTTGTAAGTATGAGTCTAGTCAACAGATGTTGACTGAGCGTATGCAGGAGGCATGTGAGTTGGTGGACCTGGTGAACTATAACGCGGAGAGATATGAGTCACTAACTAACAATCTCACCTGTAGTTGTGCTGCCCCTCTGCCACCTCTCATGTCACAGCATGTGGCTCCTTTTGCTGTACCCATGTTGAACCGTACTTTAGCAACTTTGAACCCCACCCAAAGTAATATCTTAGTGTATTCAAATAGAATAGGAACAGGTTTTGGATCATTGTTAAATAACTGGTCTAAACACACAGTAGTGAACCATTGTCACCATAATCTACATTTTAATGACCTCATTAATAAAATTCAACACACACAATTGAATGAGCAGACCATAGTAGTACTTTTAATTGGAAATAGCCTGAATATCTCAAAAAGGGACATATTATCGACACCCTACTTAAGTTAAGATTAGGCAAATTAATTTTATGTGCATTGCCATACTCGGATAGCTTACTTGATCAGGAAAATGATTATATTTCTAGTTTAAATAACTTGATGCATATTTTATCATGTCGTCATAGTGACCGTCTATTGTTTTTTTATACTAACAATTTTGTTAGAGATTTTGTTTTGATTCGGGAACATATGTTTCTTGCCAAAAAAAGTCGTCATTTTTTGGCTTCACTTTTAGCATTTTTTATACACGCAGTTATTGATGATTTAACTGAGACTAGGTTAAGTGACGAAATGGTATTATATTGTGTCTCCAATAATACTGTTGTAGATTCTATAGATTCTTTAAACTATTAGAGCCGACAGAAGAGAAGCCAGGTAACAATACCTTACTTTATCACCAGAATATTAATCGCTTCTCCGGCAAAATTCTAGACGTGGAAATGTTAGTAGATAAATACCACATGGATATTTTATGTTTTAGTGAAACATGGTTAAAACCAGATAGGATGCTGTTTAATGTAAATAATTTTTCAGTTGCCAGTGCGTACGGGTCCATATTGGCTTACCTAAAGTTCTTTATCCGAAATTGTTCTTCCTAACGATTTGTAATCCGAATGATCATTCTTCCTAAAATTTTTCATCCTAAAGTTTTCATTCATACTATTTGTAGTGCTACCGGCGATGTTCATAACACTCATGTTTCTGAAAATTGTAATTAATAATATCATTAATTTAAACTCCTACTGTTTTTTTATCATAACGCTTTTATCCCTAAACATAATTACCATAATATTTTCACTGATACTCAGATAGAAACATTTACCAAGTGTAATAAAAATATATGTGGGCAGAAGATGATATTTATAGTTGGTATCAAACGCTTTGGCGAGGTCCAAGAAGATGCCAGTACATGCCCACCCGTGACCAAGCTTGTGGAATATGAAATCGGCTAAGTTGGTTACTGCATCCTCCGTGGACCTGCCAACCCTGAAACCGTATTGATTGTCCGACAATAATATTTTTTTTTCTAGGTATGCGAGTAGTCGCTTGTTCACAACTTTCTCAAGGATTTTTGAGAGTGCTGTCAGCAGAGAAATCGGACGATAATTTGAAGGGGTTTAGGACCTCCAAATATCGGACATATATTTGCAATCTTTGCGCAATCAGGAACTTTGCACAGGAAGGCAATTGGCCGACCAAAGCATGTGAACACTGTTTCAGGGAGGTTCTAATAATGCCGTCGTATTCTGTTGCAGACGTCGTTTAATGATTGGAGATAATTGACAATATTTCTTCTTCATCAGTCGGAGCAAGGAAGAAAGAGTTTGTTGCGGGTATGGACAGTACTGTATTGCTCATTGTTACATGCCAATTCAGTTTCAATTAAGCCCATTTGACTGAGTGTTTTTGCTGCAAGGTTCTGGCCAACAGTTGAGAAATAGTCGTTCACATTACTTAATGTGGACACAGGGTTTTCGGTGTCTGTCAAAAGATCAATCTTTTCGGTTTTCTTTTTAATTTTTAATATATTTTCTTATTTTCATGCCATAGCTTTTTACATTCGCCCTTTGTTTTCATAAGAAGTTTACGATCATGGTCAAGTTCCAGATTTGTTAATATATTTTACAATGGTTTCGATACTTCTTTTATTCTTGTTGGATGACAGGATTATCGCTATTTTATTTTTAACCCCCGATCAAAAAAGAGGGGTGTTATAAGTTTGACGAGTGTCTGTGGATCTGTGTGTCTGTCTGTGGCATCGCTTGATTTTAGACATAACATATTAGAAAACTCCGCCAGTTTATAATTTTTTATATTAAAAGACGCGCTTCAATCTCATAACAAATATTGTTATGATTTTATCAAAAATCAACTCTTTCCTTTCGTTTGGCGTATCAATTATTGCCAGAATTTGATCCTTAATAGCGACGATATCGAATGGTGTAATAATACAGTGTGTGAGTTTTTACAAAATTAACGAGTTAGAATCATTGTATTTTTTTAAAATCAATATTATTAATAATAATTTAAAAAAAATAAAACGACGCAGTTTTAGTTTTCATTAAAATTGAACTCGAGACTTCTTTGAGTATTTTTCGCTATTCTTCATAGTTTGAGATTTGGCCGTCCACGCCCACCGAAACAATTCACTCCTGTGTGCATCTCCAAGATGCATATAGGAGTAAACTATATTTTTGCTTAATTCTATTGAAATCCGTGCACCCTTTTTGGTGCGAAAAGGTAACAGACAGACACCTTTGCGTTTATTATATTAATATGTATAATAATTAATTTTACCAGAAAATAAACTTCCGCATTGTCAAAAACAAAAAAAATACTTGTTTAAGAAATAAGCATTTGCAATACTACTGCGTCACCTGTATACATTTCATCCACCTTCAGTAACTGAAGGATTGATCTCCTCATATAAGGGAGGATCAATCTCTTCATAGACATGTTGCTCGATCTCGGCGATCTCCCTCTCACACTCTCTTCTAAAGAGCAAGTTCAGGTAGAACGGCTCGAAACTTCTCTGAAAATTGCAAGGCATAATGTTAATGTGTTATCTATGCATAATATAAAGGATGGAAACTTTCACCGGGCACTAACGAGCTTAACGAAAATGGTTATAGAAGACTATACATGATCATTCGTGAAATTTTGATATCTATTCACAGATTTTCAAAAACCTCATTGGCATCAATACTCTTTTATTCAAAATAGCTTTATTATATTATTTTGAAATTTCACGAATAACATAATGGATGGTCTCCTAAGACCATTTTTCTGCAGCTGCAATGGTTAAGGTAATTCTCCTTACTGCCCCACTGAAAGTTCCTACCCCGTATTACTATTGTCATTATTTATTTTACTACTTTTCAAGTTATTAGTACCTAAATATAGCTATATTTCTAAATAGAACTTAGGCAGCGATGTGTAGTTTCTATTCACCACCGTGCGTGGGAGAACAGTATGAGTTTATGATCACAGTCATTGTGGTTATTGTTATTTTTCTAACGATGGTCCTGCGTCCACCATGAATCTGTTATTCATCATCATCATTTCAGCCCAAAAGACGTCCACTGCTGGACATAGGCCTCCCCCAAGTCACATTGACATTTTGGGGGGTTTTGCCATAATCGCCACGCTTGGCAGGCGGGTTGGCGATCGCAGTACGGTTGTTACAAAAAGCACAGAGAACGCTGCTGCCCATTCTCTGGCAAGTCCCTTAGTCGCCTCTTACGACACCCACGGGAAGATATGGGATGGTGCTATTCTTTACGTCCGACACCATACAGAGCAATGAATCCGTGAGCCATGAATCTGTTATTACTGTGATAAACTGTAAACTTACTGCGGTTGTAGGTGTGGCTGCACGTTTGCCTTTGATCCAGATCGCAAAATAAATAACCACCAAGACCAAAACTACTCCAAATATTGACGAAATTATGGCGACAGTAGTGTTGTTGTATGTAGTGTTGTTGTCAGTAGTGTTGTTGTCAGTAGTGTTGTTGTCAGTAGTGTTGTTGTCTGTAGTGTTGTTGTCTGTAGTGTTGTTGTCAGTAGTGTTGTTGTCTGTAGTTATTGTGACAGCAGTGGTATCTGTTGTATCTGAAACATTTAAATTGTTATTATTTACTTAAAGATTTAAGAAAAGCGTAAAATTAATGTAATGGTTTCGGATAATAATAATAAAATGTATTTCCTGCGAAATATTTGTGCCTCCAGTGAAAATTTACACTACTGAAAACAGATTTAACTTATCTTTAAGTAAAAATAATTTAAACTTGTGTAAAATGGTATAACTGAAAGTAAAAATTGGGTTTGATGGGTATTTTTTAAACAAAACTTTAGAGTATTTATTTTTAGCCTGTACTGCCACACTGTTCCCAGTTAAAAGTTTACCCTAGCAGCCTTCTTGCTAACGTCTACTATGCCCGTTTTGGAATGCAGCGTGCCGAGTGACCAGGTCTGACCACCGCAGGTTAGGACGGGCAGGATAAACATGTCGATGAGGTTGCACTTCAGGGAGATCGGAAGATCACCCTTTTCATGAATCAGAAGCTTTTCCTGGCGTTTTCGAATCGTCGATGGATTTCTCTTTCTTGGCTGTCTGTTATCCTGTGTTTATCTAAATATACAGGGTGTTTGGTGCATCGTGTGCCAAATTGAAATGGTCGACTGGGAGGGTCACCTGCTATCTTTTCAGCCCCCTAAACAATTCTCATGCCCTGTGGATTTTTTTTCATCGACTTTTTATTGTTTTATTAACAAAATACCCAAATTTTACATTCAAATACAATTTTAAATAAAAGTATAAGTCGTAGACTCTAAATTTTAATTTTATTTAGATGTATATTGTATTCCAGTACTTTTAAATTCAATATTAGTTACATTAGCCACCTAGTTTGTTTTTAATTAACTCGCAAAGTTTCGGACTTCAATTAACGCTGTCCATGTTACAGCTATTTACATGGCTATAAAAAAAAAACTAAAAGCGACCGGGATCTTCCAACTCACTCAAAAATTGTCTAGTCTATCAGCTCGCTAGTGATGTGCCACATGCCATAAAAATCTTTTTACAACTTTGAGAATTCGCTAGAATTGTGAATCAAGTCACAAAAAATTAAATTCCAAATTATGATTTAGAAAAATATTTTTGCTTAAATGATATCTGAAAAACTTATTAAATCTGTTATCTCACTCTTATAAGGTAAAATCTGTCTCGTATCTCTCTTTTGGGGGAGAATGGGGGGTATTAGAAATTTAAAAAAATGCATTTTGAAACATTTAATAATTTTGTGTGACGATGTGCTCCCCAATTCGTGGATTGGTTCCGATGGCCCTACTGCAAGACGTTACCCAGACCTAACTCCGCTAGACTTTTATGTCTGGAGACGTGCCAAAGAGCTGGTATACGCCACGGAGGTTCTGACTAGGGAGGTACTACTTCAATAGGGCCATCGCGACTAATCCATGCATTGGGGTACACAACGTCAAACAAAATTATTAAATAAATTAAAAACAAAAACATTTTTTTATTTCTAAAACCCCTCTTTCTCCCCCAAAAGAGAGATACGAGACAGATTTTACCTTATAAGAGTGAGATAACAGATTTAATAAGTTGTTCAGGTATCATTTAAGCAAAAATATTTTTCTAAATCATAATTTGGAATTCAATTTTTTGTGACTTGATTCACAATTCTAGCGAATTCTCAAAGTTGTAAAAAGATTTTTATGGCATATGGCACATCACTAGCAAGCTGATAGACTAGAGAATTTTTGAGCGAGTTGGAAGATCCCGGTCGCTTTTAGTTTTTTTTTAATAGCCATGTAAATAGCTGTAACATGGACAGCGTTAATTGAAGTCCGAACCTTGCGAGTTGATTTAAAAAAAACTAGTTGGCTACTGTCACTAATTTTGAATTCAAAAGTACTGGAATACAATGCATATCTAAATAAAATTAAAATTCAGAGTCTACGACTTATACTTTTTTTTTAAATTGTATTTGAATGTAAAATTTGGGTATTTTGTTAATAAAACAATAAAAAGTCGATGAAAAAAAATCCACAGGGCATGAGAATTGTTTAGGGGTCTGAAAGGATAGCAGATGACCCCCCCAGTCGACCATTTCAATTTGGCACACGATGCACCAAACACCCTGTATATCGGCGACGTTTCAATTTTTTTTTGTGTCTAAATACTAAAAAGTAAGTGTACTTGTCTTTTTTATTTTTTAATTAAGTGCATAATGATATTACTAGACAAAGACCTTTTATCACTAGTAATTAGGAAAAATAGCAGGAATAAGGTAATACAAGGTTACTGATATCTCGACGTATTCCTTGCAGGACGTCATATAAGGGTTAAAATGTAACAAATTAAGCCACCAAAGTTCTACCGAAATTCAGTAGTTTTTGAGATAATTCGGTTTTAGTTTTTGCATGAAAAATCCCAGATTAAATCATTTGAAGCCAATTTAAAAATGATTAACTGCACCACTTTACTGAAATTTAAACTATTATTTTGAGTTCTAAACTTTTAGTTTGCCAGACCGTACGCGGGTATACCTTGTTGTTATTTAAATGGCCGCGAGGATACGAAGCTAGGACCCTCAGATTCAACAAAAATATTATAGGCCGTCATAGCTTTCTTATCATGGTCACGACAGTTTCCTCATCACAGTTTCCTTGTATCATCTATTTCGGGCTCAATAAATAATGGTTACGCAATTGTGGTTGCTCCGTTATTTAAATAACATAAGAAATTTCGCGTTTCAAACACGGAAAACAACAAAATTTATATGTCGCAGTCTAATGATTTTATTCCGTTAGACACGATCATCATGTGGGCAGAACATAGGTTCGTGCAATGAAAACACACACACGGTACACTGCTTTTATCGAACTAACAATTTACTTGAAATTAAAATCCAACACAATAACACTAGGCACAATGAATCTGGTTACAGTTTCGAGACGTCTTGACTCCGCCGCGGTCAGACACAGACTGTCCTCGCAGCGAGCTCGAAACATCACGATTCTGTAGTAAACGCGCTTAGGTGTGGGTAGACAGGTAAGTAGGTCGCTTCACCTTTGGCGCGCTTTCGATTCATAGTCCTTCTCCGACTTATAAATTTTCTGTAATTCGTGTTATTACAATAATATTAATTACCCGAACGAATAACGCCTTTTTTGAAGATGGCCCCCGGCCTCCCCGCAGTACGAATAAGGCCTAACTTTTTATGTCGAACAATAATGTTATGGTTAAAATACCATAAAACAGTTTTATTATTTACATTACTATCATCCCAATATCACGATAAATCTAGACTGAAAGAAGCAATTGCCAACACGAGACTTGATTTCGTGAGTTCTCGACCAGGTTTCTCGTCTTGATTGAGGCCAAATTTTTCGAAAATTCCAGCTTCGAGAAATCTTGATGAGAAACCCTGATTTTTTGATATTTTGGTGACGCGCTCGCGATAAATATAAACGTGGCGATCTAAAACCCTCATAATCGTGACTTTAGTGCTGCATGTTCGATAGAAACTGCATTAAAAAAGAAAAAAATTCAATATGGTGCCGTAACTTTCGACTTTGGCCTCACTCAATAAGAACCATGCAGCATTAATGCATCATTATATATACCACTTATACTTATACCATAGTATGTCACTTTACCGAAGCTTGTATGAATTCAGAACATTGAATATTTTCAAAGGCCTACCTTGGCATGCATTTTGTACATCCATCACCACTGTACACCGCTGGTGTGAACAAAGGCTCCTGTCGGGAACTGAAAGACAAAAAATGTTTCTTATTAACATAAGATAAATTACAGAAGAATAGTAACAGTTGTTAAGGAGTGGCTCCACAGCAAGGGGTCTACTCTCTAAGTCCGTCAACGAAAATACGGGTCCGTACGTAACTAGATTTATACTTCCAAATGAACTCTACTACCTAATATTTTCGGATTCATGAGTTTTGAAAACCCATTGGGAATGAGGACAACTGTCCAATCTTATTGTCGTTCATTTTTTATTCGAGCTCCTAACAAATCTTAGATCAGTAAATGATACGGAGTAGAAAACGACCGTAACTTCAGCGGAAACTACGGATTTCGTGCTTACAGTAGACACGGCTATGTTATGCTCGAGTACTGCCCGTGCTTTGCATGGCGATGTAGGCGGGATCGTACACTGCGAGTCACGACCACGCTATGCACGGATGCAAGGCGCGGCAAACAAAAGAAGCTCGCGGCTAGCAGAGGACGGTCGGCTATTATTAACAGCTGTTCAAGGATCTTTTAGCCGAAATAGAAACAAATACAAACCATCTCGTTTGTCCAATACATTTCACCAAACCAGCTGACGTCCACGTCGTACGATTGCCAAAAGATTCCTGTACAAATCACATTATCATACCTTTATTTGTCGTGTTAGGTAATTTTGTCTTTCCTTCTAAAATTATTTGATTATCACACAGTTTAGTTCCGTTAATCAATTGAATGCCAACATATATTGACTTTGACCCAGATTTATTTAAATTGTTGAAGTCGACGAGTGTGATTACTAAACAGTCTTCGATAAGGCATTGTGTCATGGTTTTGTTTTTTATGTAACCTGAAATGTAATAAGAAAAAGAAATAAAATAACTCTTTTAGTTAGTAATAGAACGGCTTGTCTTTGCTTTGGAATATTAAAGTCAGCAACGTCGCAAATGAATTTCTGTCAAATATGTCGCTGTTTTTTTTTTTCAAAACCTACACTGGTAATGCTGACCTTCTGGGCACTTTCCCCATTCACAAAGATACGGACGAAATTTTTGACGTTATTTTCTGTTTCTGATATTTTATTGTTATTTTAGCTCTGTTTAAAGTAAATATTATATGTAATATATGTATGTATTTTATGAGTATTATAATTATAAATATGTTGATGGTTGGAGAAGAATACAAAGACCAAAGAAAGAAAAAAAGGATGGCGTGAGGAATGATGTGAATGAAAAGGGAGTGAATGATATCATGGCGGGACCCTAAGTAACATGGGACAAGGGTACATAGGTTAGAGCGATATTAGATAATTTTATTTAGGATCTACTATTGAATAAATTAATTAAAAATCAAAGCAACAAAATATTTAATAGCAATTGCAACGTTACAAAGAGTTGCAAAAGTTATGTACCCTTTAAAGTGTGTTTGTTTGCTATATACAACAATCCCACCTGTAGTCTTCATTGTAGCCGGCTTATATGTTACATAAGCTCTTGCAACGATATCAGGTGCTGTATTCTTTAACCGTAAATCTACGGTTAATGGTTCATTTAGTTTTGTTTCAAACTTATATGTTTCCTCGACTGTATGTACTGGATCTTCTAAAAATAATATTTATTTTCTTTTCTTTTACTTTTTTGGGACATTTAACAGTTATACATTACAATTAAAGTATAAGAGTATACATTTAAAACTAATTAAACGTGTAACCCACACCAATGTCCGCGAAATAATGGTTAGAAATTAGTCAAATGCGTGCGTTAATATTTCAGAAAATTTAAAAGTACTCTTATGTAATTCAGTGATAGTAATTATTAGATGGTTACTTTAAAGATTCAATAGCCTTTTGAACCTAATCATGAGATAATAAGAAAAAACGCCATGAGTTTTTGTGAATTAGCATACAATTTTATACCCATGGTAATCTAACCCCTTTTTTTTATCAGCATCACACAGCACTTATCGCCGTGTAGGTAGCGCTTAGACAGCAATAATCACCAATATCAATCAAACTCGTGGCACAGAAACTGCGTTTAACGCATTCCTTCTACCTCAGGCTGTAAGACAGATCCATTTCGTCGTCGCACATTTACACTCTTGGTTTGAATGAATAGCGTTGACTATGACGCTTCTATGGGGGGTGCCAAGTGTGTCGTATAGAACTCAAATGTGTAACAATCATAATCTTAATAACAACAACATTCATTTATTCTCAGGCTACTAAGGCCCATACATAAATATCTTACAGACTAACATATGTCGCAGTGTGATGATTTTATTCCGTTAGACACGGTCATCATGTGGGCAGAACATGGGTTTCGTGCAATGAAAACACACACACACTGTACACTGCTTTTATCGAACTAACAAATTACTTGAAATTACATTCCAACACAATAACACTAGGCACCATGAATCGGGTTACAGTTTCGGGACGTCTTGACTCCGCGGTGGTCAGACACTGACTGTCCGCCTCGCTGGGAGCTCGAAACATCACGACTCTGTAGTAAGCGCTCTTAGGTGTGGGTAGACTGGTAAGTAGGTCACTTGACCTTTGGCGCGCTTTCGATTCATCTTCAGTCAGTCAGTCTTGTATCCGTAATAGTGACTCCGACTCCGACACGGCCATCCTGCTTGCACACGTCCTCGTGTGATGGGTACCCTGCAAACAAATACTCCACGACAGAAATTTGTTCTACTTGGTCACTTCTGACCAAACTTTCGATTCAACGGGGTGGTGGGAATAAGAACATTACAAATAGAACTAGCCGAGCCGTTTCGTTTTAACCGAACCGATTGGAAATAATCGAAACTACAATAATGATAACCCTGGGCCATGTACCATAGTCGTTCAAATCAACCTTTAAAACTCTACTGCAACAACAAAACTACCAAGCTTATAGAAACCCTCGAGTAAAGCCACTAACGCCGCGGCTCTCTAGCCGACCAGCAATCGCATTGCTCTCACGCATCCAGCGCATGGATCAAAACTAATTAGATCCAACAAACAATTAGGGCAATTAAAATGCAAGAGCAACCAAGCACCTCTTCATCCATCTAATTACCACATAAAGCAGGAATCTCATCCGTGGCCTATGGGCACTCAGGCCCTCCAACAAACCTCTGTTTGTTTTACTACGTTCCTCATGAACGCCGAGTCCCACATGCATGACTCTATGGTCTCTACAAGACCCGACCTCCGCCAGAGCCACCCGCGCACCGCGCATCCACGGACTACTATAAGCAGACACCGACTTCTAACGGACTACGGCTACGAAATGGCTACTGGTACGGTCTGACCATCCGAACCAAGATTCCACACTATCTCTCAACTCATAAATCATTTACTTCAAACGGTACTTGGCCCTCGGGCATTCTCCTTAACCCATCATGTGCATACTTGTAAGTACGCTTAGAACTTAATGATCTCAATGTGTAGCGATCCCCTTCTAGTACTTCGACTGGTACGTGACCCTCTGGCATCTTCCTAAGCCTACCGCGTGCGTATCTGTAGGTACGCTTAGAATTTAAAGCTTTCCGCGTTAAGGATAACCGTCTAAAACCTCGATCACTCTAAACAGACCTTTAATCTTTAACAACCCAAAATCACCAATCGCAAAACTTTTAAATTTCGCCATCGTTTCGTCAACTCGGCACACTTGTAATTTTAAGCTAAGCTAACCCGTCACGTCTATACAAACCGTGTACCACCGGCTCGACACCTTAGGTACCGGATGTAATTCGGCATGAACTTTACCGGAGTGAGACTTCGCTACTTAGCACGTAAGGCGGCTACGAATTTTCAAACATACTGAGACTTTCCCGGGAACTAATTATAATCGAAAGGCTTTTCAGTCGTCTTTTTAGCACCAAGGTGAACGATAAGGGTCGCGGAAATTACTGTTTACCGACCATCGGAGAACACGAGCTAAATAGGGTACGCATTTAGACCTACCTTTGCGTTGAATATGACAGTAAAAGACGCCTGAACTTAGCTCTTAAGTCTTGGCTACTCATTGCCAGTTACATTCGTTGCCATAACAGTTAAAAACCGATTGAAACTTATACCACTATTATGCCTCACCGAACGTACACAAAAGATTTACGTTAACGAAAACTCCCTAGCCGTTATGTTTGCAACAAAACCCTGATTTAAAATCTCGCCACCTAACATGACGTCACTTTGTAAATAATTATCAGGCAAACATTGCAACAAAGTTTCGATAGGGTAATCGTTAATCACTACACATCATAAAATCTGTTCTGTAATGAATACTCGTGTCTGTACTATACCAGTCTTAGCAACAACGTTACTAATAAGTTTGCCATTAAATTTCGATTGAAAAACTTTCTTTCACCAACGAGTATTCAGAATCAGAATAATAAGTAAACCGTAACAACTCACCCCTGTGTTGCAACGTGCCCGCGATGTTGCTTGTACGATGCAGACATCGACGCGGCTCAGCACCCCGCCGTCAGCAGGCCCGCTGCCCACTGCCAGCACTGCATACTGTCACCGACGCACGTACGCCGGACGGCTACGTGAACCGGCATGACACTTTTGACGCACAGCAAGGCCTTCGCGGCCCTTTGTCGCTTGCCCGATGCCCGTAGCAGCCGGCACAGGCAGCGGCTTCTTCATGCGACAATCCGTTTCGTTGAGTCCTGGTTTCTCCCTGGTCCGCAAGCATGGCACTTGATTTGCGGTAGCGATGAACACTTGTGACGTTTTTCTTTTCCTTCGTCATGGTCAGTGCGCATTATCTTTAGGGGTTCTCCTTTGGTTTGTCACTACTCAGGTTAATGAGGGTAGTCGTAAAAGTTACGGCGCACACGAATCTGGCCTTGATCAATTATTTAAACTGGTCCCACGTCAAACCTGGATAGGTTCTCAGTGTTTCGCAAACATTTGTGTTCAAGGTACATCTAGAAATTCGGTAGTACATTTTGGAGGTACACCGTAGATGGAAAATCACCTTCGTTTTCCGAGGCACATCAAATAATGACCACAGTACACCAGTGTGCCGCGGCACACTATGTTACAGCACTGTTACAGCACTGTTACACTATGTTACACTATGTAGATGCGGAGCCCTTCAACGCCTTGCTTAACTTCCAAATAAGCTGGATTCCTTCCACTGCACTCACAACACGAAAAAATCAAAAGTTATTCATTCAAACTAGGCTGATAATCAGCACTTTTTGAACGTAAAAATAACACAAGACAGTCCCCCAAAACGCCCGCCCTTCGCCACTTCCTAAGTGTTTTAGCTGGGAAGAAGAAGTGGCGGAACAAACTCCCCAGCAACACATCTGTCTGTTAGGTTAGAAGAACCAGATTTTACACAAAACAAGTCAGCGATGGATGACGCATTACTAGCGCGCATCGCACTCTGTGAAATGTGGGTATTCTATTAGGTACACTCTGCCTAACCCTTCAGAGATTACAAGCGTGATGATATGTTATGTTTTGTCAGGATCAAAATCCGCTAACACACTTAACAAAAACACTAACCGCCAACACTAGCTTGCTATTCACTGGCTGAGTTTAAGTTCGTATCGCGAGTGCAATTATTCGTTTTGCATTTCAAAAAGTAACCGTCACTGATTGTTATTGTCACTGTTCTCGCGTGTGATTGCATTAGCACGATTTGATCGCACTTCTGATGTCGCAGTGTGATGATTTTATTCCGTTAGACACGGTCATCATGTGGGCAGAACATGGGTTTCGTGCAATGAAAACACACACACACTGTACACTGCTTTTATCGAACTAACAAATTACTTGAAATTACATTCCAACACAATAACACTAGGCACCATGAATCGGGTTACAGTTTCGGGACGTCTTGACTCCGCGGTGGTCAGACACTGACTGTCCGCCTCGCTGGGAGCTCGAAACATCACGACTCTGTAGTAAGCGCTCTTAGGTGTGGGTAGACTGGTAAGTAGGTCGCTTGACCTTTGGCGCGCTTTCGATTCATAGTCAGTCTTGTATCCGTAATAATGACTCCGACTCCGACACATATATATCGTAAAAATACAACTCGTGTTAGTAAATAGAAACTTAAAAACTATGTAAGCACTTCACTGCACTGTGACACTGTGCGTTCGTGTGGCACTTGCCCGTGGAAGCGACAGAACACCACTCCCTGTGGCCAAAAGTCCTCTTCCAAGGCAAGGTGCAGATAGCACGTTGGTATGTATTCGCACCACAAACGCCTTAAAGTTGACGTTGTGACGCGAATCTAGCAGCTGCACTCTCGCCACGTACTTCAGCTTCTGGCGCACGTACTCTACGATGTCCTCTGCTTTAGTAGTGTAATGTAGGCGGGAGATGTACACCGGAGTGTTCGGCTTCACGGCTCTAATAGTCACACTGGGCCCCGATGGAGCCGTGCCGCAACGGTTCTTGCTGGTACGTTGACGGCGCTTCCTCCTCAGCACCGTCACAAAACCATCATCAGCCCGAATTGGTGTCTTTTCAGGCACGGGCTTCCCTGCGCGAGCAGTTTTGCCCGCGACTACAGTAGCAAAATCCCCTCGATCAAGTTGAGATTGCGCAGACACTGCAGAAACGGGCAGCGGTCGTGGCGACATGGGAAGGTGCCACAGGGACGGAAGCGGCACAGCGGGGTGCACGAGGCGCGCACACTGCAGGCTCAGCATTCCTTGTTGAGTACGGCGACAAAACAGCTGACACGAAACTAGCCACCGATACATCGCCAGCTCCGCGACGCGTGTTCTTAATGGGCGTTAGTCCTCATAATAATTAGTACAATGTATACCACAGCTTGATTGATATTGATGCAATTTGCGTTGAAGTCTTAATTACAACAGTATTTTTGTCACGTCAGGCTGCACTTTTTCGCAATTTCATACAAAGCAACGCGATGTGGGCTACCCGTTCTAGTGATGGTTCATACAAACGTAAGTGGTGATGGTGAATGTTCCTTTCGTTTGACTTACATTTCAATTCTGACATTATTTTTATACCCAGATTTTATAGGAAGTCGTCCATAACCATTATTAATTCTGGCAATGTATCATTTATACTTCATGACTTTTATTAACAAAACTCGATCGAAACTTGGCGTTCACCATCGGCAATCGTTCATCCGTTAAAAGCAAAATAATTAAGTACTTACTGCCAGTATAATAGTCAGAAGTCCTATAAACAGTCACGTTAAATGCAAGAGCAACGGGAAATAATAAAAAGTAAAAAACTAGCGAAATCAACATGGCCATTGTTTAAAACAATGAATTAAAATCTTCTCTATTAATGTGTGCTTATTTCTCAAAAAATATATTTAAATGATTCAATAGTGTAATGTTTTCATTGTGACTATACGAGTGATACAACGTGCACGGTAGTGTGTTAGCCAAGTTCTGAAAAAGCAGACCGAGTTTTGTTTCGAGTTAATTTTAAGTGTCTGAATCACAATCTACTTGACTTACGACTTTTAAAACTTATATTTGTGTGTCTACTAAGGTTCCCAAGACCTAAAATGTCTCAAAACTACTATTTTTGTTAATATTTTTAAGGCTTTAAATATATTGACTACCAAAAAATACAATGAGATCTTTGGCTATGTTACAAAAAATTATCACAAAAAAAGAATACCAAATCTTAGCGTGTAAATATTGTTCTCTCGAAAGGTAATCGAATGTAAGCAACGCTTTTGTTTGTCAGTTCCACGTGGTAATATGTTACCATAATATTCTTCACACCACACCAACATAAAAAGGCAATGTGGCAAGGAGAACTTAGGATAAAAGATCGAGCAAAGCGGGCTCGGGGCATTGGGCACCCCGACTCAAACGTTATGTTACTTTAAACCCTGCAGACAGAAATAGGAACCCCGCGTAGCGTGGTTACGTCGTCTACGCCTTAATTTGGAGCTGTGGTTTGAAGTTTGCTGTAATGTATACGCCACTAGTGCCACTTTGTCAAAAGCATATAGACATACCTACACACATCATCACACACATTTACAGACACCCACACTGTATAGATACCCGCACGCACACACGAACTTACCCATTTTCTGTGTACTTCGTAATTGGCGTAATGTCCTTTGTAATCATTTCTATGTTTATGTACTGTCAGCTGTGAAGATACCTTTCATAAAATAAATAAATAAATAGGATAGCATTATGGTCAATTGTTGGTTATAATTTCTTATCTTTCTTGTTATAACTCAGTGTTATAAAACGTAAAGCATTTCCAGAAATTTGAACATATAGGCATCGAGTTAGACCGCTTCAGGTTTAAAAAGAAAAAAATAAACAGAACAATTCCAAATGTTAACTTACCGATTCTAGCATGATTTTCACTGGTCCATCACTCTTTTTATTAGGGTTCCGTAGCCGAATGGCAAAAAACGGAACATATTTAGAACTGAAAAGAATTTTTTTTTTTTCATGAAACCCATACGTGTGGGGTATCTACGGATAGGTCTTCAAAAATGATATTGAGGTTTCTAATATATTTTTTTTCTAAACTGAATAGTTTGCGCTAGAGCCACTTCCAAAGTGGTAAAAAGTGTGTCCCCCCCCCTCTAATTTCAAAAGTAAGAGGAGGAAAATTCTGAAAATATTTAGGATAGTGGAACGTAAAAAAAACTGTCAACGAAAATTGGTTTCAATAAGATGTGATGTTCAGTTTTTGAGATATTGGACTTTTTCATCAAACTGCAGCAGTAACTTTGTTTTACATTAAGATACTATGAAAAACAAATTTGAGTAGTAGTAGAGTGGTTGAGTGGAAGTTTACTAACTGACCAATGAATGACAGTTCAAAATAATGTTATTATATTGTTTGGGGCTATGGAATCCTGTGTGCGAGTAAGACTTGCACTTGGCCGGTTTTTTTTAAGGAAACCGACAATCAAACTTGTTATTTTTTTCAAACTTGGCCCTATTCTATTTTACATGTTTGTTTTTGGTAGAATATGAGTATGAGTAACAAAGGTACGTTGTTGATTTTCCTATTAGGATTTATTTCCTCCTTATTTGTGTCACTACAACTAACTATAGCGCAAATTGATTATATAAAGCAAATTGGACTCATCATCATCCGCTTAGCCTTTTTCCAACTTCGTTGGGGTCGGCTTTCAGTCTCACCGGATGCAATATTTTACGAAGAGCGACTGTCTATCTGTCCTTCGCAAACCAGTTCGCAGTCGTTGCCTCTATTACCCATAATAGAGGCAACGACTGTTAAAGATCGACACAAATGACAATGACAAGTGACAGCCGAAACTAATCACACTACATGCGTCAGCCGCTACTTCGTGTGGGAAATCCAAAAAAATATTTTTTTCGGTTTAGGTGCAGAATGCCTAATTCTCAAAATGGCAACTGAGTCGCAAAAGGACTAGTTCTCAAAATGGCCAATTCTCTAAAAGGCTAATTCTCAAAATGGCCAATTCTCTAAAAGCCTAATTCTCAGAATGGCCAATTCTCTAAAAGCCTATTTCTCTGAATGGCCAATTCTCTCTTTTTGAAAGTAAAAAAGACACTTTGTATCGAGCGAGAAAAAAATATTTAAATAGTGATCGACTGGTTTTTCAAGAGTTGGGGAGCAGGTATCTATACCGGAAGCTTTAAGCAGACATTTTTTAGTAGCAGAAGATGGAAACAATGATAAAATACTGGTTTTGATAAGTCTTAATTTCTTTAATTCTGAGATTAAACAAAAGTATCACTTAAAATTGGCTTGATTTTGTCCGAACCAACACTTAGTATTTTTAACCGACTTCTAAAAAAGGAGGAGGTTTGTTCGCGCATAACTCCGTCGTTTGCCGAACCGATTAGAAAAATTCTTGTTTTGTTGGAAAGGGTATACTTTCCAAATGGTCCCATGAAAATTTTGTGGAAATCGGACAAGCTGTTTTTGAAAAATCAACAAAAATTTATCTACATTCTTTCTCAAAATAAAATATTCTACATCTTTTCGTTTACATTGCGTTTTTTGTTCGCGCATAAGTTCCGTTATTTACGAACCGATTTGAAAAATTATATTTTTATTCCAATGCCAACGCTCTCCAATAAGTCCCTTAGTCACCAAGTTGGGATCGGATGATGGAATCTTGGCGAAATCGAGGGAACTCTTCAAATTTTATTGGAAAACGTACAGTGATTTTGGTATTTTCTACAACAAGTGAAGCATTAGCGTTCAATAAGAACCATTTTACCATCAGATCTGACGATGAATCCAAGTGACAGGCACCGGAACTCCATAATAAGACAATGTATCTTAGCTGTGTTTGGGCTTGTTGGAATTGTAACGGTATGCACTTTCCAGGTGTACCACTAACTTCTTGACTTTCCTTATTCAACCTACGTAAAACGTCCTCTGCTTTGACAGTCTGCCTTTGTGCTGGTCAGGGTTCTCATTCGAAATGCATTGAGCATATCTTTGCCTAATTTATTTTAATAGTTTTCCTTTTTCATTCTCAGTTTCAGTTCGACGCCGTTTTCTCATACGCGAAGCATCTTTACTAGGCCTACCCATATTTTATATTGTTAGATGAAAAATATGTCACTAAAAATGAAAAATTTTTTTTTTTTTGCAATATACGGTACCGAAATGACTATATACAGACTAGGCCAGAAAACTCATTAATTAATTCAAATTGTATTGGCCCACCTTGAAAAACCATGCACTGACTCTTCTTGACATTATAACGCAGCCCGTGATCAGCTGCGTATTCCTCACATATACTCATCAGCCTCCTGAGTCCACAGACCGAGGCGCTCAGCAGCACCATATCGTCCGCGTAGCTGATGTTATTAAAACAGACGCCATCTATGTGACAACCGATATGTTGCTCGCTGAGCGCCTCGATCAGTCCATTCACATACAGGTTAAAAATGGAGGGAGAGCTCAACCCCCCCTGCCTCACCCCACATTCCAACCTATAAGGGTCCGACAACGTGTCTGCCCACTTCACGTTGTTCACCTGGTTCCCGTACCAATACTTAAAGATGTTAATAAGTTCATACGGTATCTGGGATGATCTCATTTTGTTCCACAAGATATCATATGAGACCAGGTCAAAGGCTTTGGAAAGATCGAGGAAGCAAGCGCACACAGATGTTTTTCTCTCGGTGTAGTATTTAACAGCACTCTTAAGACACAATATTGCAGTTTCTGTAGACAGTCCTGGCCGAAACCCGAACTGATTATCATGTAGCTTTATGTATTTGTTTAATTGTGTATTAAGAATGCTGTCAAACACTTTTGCAACTATTGTAGCTAGAGAAATAGGTCTATAGTTAGATATATCCGACAAATCCCCTGCTTTGTTTTTTACTACAGGCACTACGATAGTCCTCAACATGTCAGCTGGCAGGTATGAGTGTGAAATACAAAAGTTGTAGAACATAGCCAACACCCTGCACATATGAGGCCCAGCATGCTGTATATGTTCCACACCCAAGCCGTCATGACCAGGTGATTTCCCATGGGAAATCGATTTTACTGCCAATGATACATCCCTGGCTGATATTCTGGTATTAACATATTCCCCACTCACCCCACCCCGCCCCAGTGATGAGGACGATCCCAACGGTGATCTTACAATAAAGTTGTTTTTAAATTTATCAGCTATACCCTTCAAATCACTCGTCCCGTCGACACTAACGGGAAGACCAGGGCGTATCTTCAAACGGTTAGTACTTTTCCAGAACCCCTTAAAATCCTTCGTGCTATGTTTAGCTGCCAGAACATCCATTTGTAGCTGGTTTTGATGGTTCCGACACCATTTTAAACGCGACTTAAATATTTTTCTGGTCTCACACATTTTACCAAACATAACACCAGTAGTCGGACTACCACACAACCGCCATTCCCGAAAACTCGCCCTGGCCGCCCCGTGACTGTCGCTCACAATTTTACTCCATCCAACACTAGTTCTAGGTGGACGTTTACTCTGCTTACGCTTGCCCCCCCGGTCCCCCACCGCAGCCTGTGATAACGCAAGCACGATGTCGGAGTACATTTTGTCAATAACTGTGCTGTGAGTCGGGTCATTACAGTACTGATCACTACACCTCCGAAATTCATTCGGAAAATCAATAAGTCTGAGACTTTTATGACATTCAGTTCGATATTGTGAGATGTCGTCTGCAGTTTTTACTCCCCACATGACACGATTGTCAGTAACGCTTGACGTAATTCTAAGAGGAGTCAAACGTTCTAGTTTACATTCACATATCACGGGAAAATGGTCTGACCACAGCACGTCATAATTAACGTACACATTGCACACAGAGACAACAGCTGATTGTGACATAACACAATGATCAAGCCAGCGCTTAGACCCACAGGCTTGATCTATGTATGTAAATGTTTCCGAAGTCAATCCTAACATATTTACATCACAAATTACCCAATTAAAATCATCACATAAAATATTCAATTCATTAAAAAATAATTCTCCAGGATGAGCATTGAAATCCCCTAAAATAAAAATAGGTTCGTTAACATAGTCATTACTAATAGCACTTACAGTTCCCATGCAATCAGTAAACATCGGCAGGTTGTCTGATTTGTTTGTTGGCATATAGACACACACTACTATCAATGGACCATCGGCCGCATTAACACGAATAGCACACACACGCGGATTATCGCAGTCTATCACTGTAACACTAGGAAACACACTTGTATTCCACAGCAACGCTGTCCCACCGTGAGGCCTGCCGCGCAGTAGGCCCGCCGTCGTGTCAACAGCCGAGGTCCCACTGGAACCAAATCTGCTATCTATGCAACTCAGATACGCCAACTCTTCTGGAAGCAGCCAAGTTTCCTGTAGTGCTATCAGTACACACTCGTCACATAAACGTTGAACATCGCTGAGCGCACTCTTTACGTTCTTACAATTATAGCTGGCAAACTTGTAGGTCGTACTATCCATTATCTGAGGACACTGGGCCGAATGCAGCGGACCCTCCGTCCGCTTTTCGATATTTATAGTGAACGAAGCGCCTAAAGATAATACCCTCAGGCCATGTAGTTTCGTTTAAAAACATATCCACTTTAGACTCCGACACAAAGAATTTGAAAGCTTTGTGATCCAACACTTTTTTCGTGTTGATCTTTTCAAGGAATACCCTCTCCTGTGTTTGTAATTTTATATGGTCTACGATATCGGATTCCAACGTATCAATATGCACATTTGTTATGAAAATAGGTATTTTCTTATTGGCAGCTTTAAAGGAAGATATTGGTGGCTCAGCTTTTCCTCTTTCGCCCAAATACCTGTACTTATGTTTTCTTTTCTTATTATTTACAGTTTGCCAAGTAGTATCTTCCTTTTCGCAATTTGTTTTTGCGATCATCTCAGGTAGTTGACGAATAACTTGACCAACCTTTTTCTCATTAGGTTTCTGTTCAACTCGCTTTGTGTGTTTGGATATAATTGGGCTAGCAATCTTAGATAACAGCCTGTCTCGCCCCTCCAAACCACCACAGCTGACCGCCTGCGCCACCGACTTCGCCGCCGCGACCGGTACGCTAGGTGACTCATCTTTCTGCATGACTCGCGGTAACGGCGTACACACAATACCCACTTGACAATTATTATCTGGTGAGGGCATCGATGCGGGGGAGTTTTTCTGCTTACTAGTATGCGACTGTTGCACGTCATGTTCGTTCGAGGTGTAGTTGTGGCTCAAAGTCATCCCTATTGGCCCACTCTCCCGATTCCAAGCACCCCGTCTCATATTCACATACCCAGACGGATAACTTGGTGGAGGTAGTGACGCGTGCTTTAAATCACGTATATCTGCTCTTAGATCCTCAAGCTGTTTGACAGTAGCATACGTATTGACGATATTTTCAATTTCTGAGTTTAACTTCAGTATATCTTTTAGTAGTTTAGTGCAATCAAGATGATCGAACAATATTGGGGGTAGTTTTTCAAGCACCTTCGCCACAAAGACTGGAATCACATCAGGATCTGTACTTTTGAACACACTAACGATGTCGTCTAGGTCTCTTCCTTCCTTCCCTTTCCTTTTTCTTGTGATTTTTCGTTGATCCGTTGGCAGCGATTCGAATAACAACGACTTTGATTTGCTGATTTCACTGCTAGTGAATGCAGACACACATATTCTCTTTAGCGTTTCTTCATCAATTACGGAAATTTTGTTTTGCACATAAGCTAATAATTCGTCTATGACGATATTGCAAACGTTACATTTTAACACTTGAGACATTATTACAAAAGTGCGTCGACGCACTTAGCGCGTCGCACGGGCAATACACAACCGACCTTGACTTCGGCGCGCGAGTGACTCTACGGTTACTTTATGGTTAGCCAAAAATACCGCCCCGGGACCCGATGGCTTGCCTGGCAAAGCCTGGGTCCTGGCCTCGGAGGCTCTCGGGCCCCGACTGGAAGGGCTCTTAAGCGCATGCTTGGAGAGAGGCCAGTTCCCGCTTCGTTGGAAGACGGGGAAGCTGGTCCTCATCCGGAAGCCGGGGCGCCCTGCGGACTCTCCGTCCGCATACCGGCCCATTGTGTTGCTCGACGAGGTGGGCAAGCTCTTCGAAAGAGTCATTGCCAACCGCCTCGCCGGGCACCTTGTGGGGATGGGGCCGGATCTGGCGGAACACCAGTTTGGTTTCCGCAGAGGGCGCTCGACGGTGGACGCCATCATGCGCGTGACGACGGGGGATGCGGTGTCCAGGGGTGGGGTTGTCTTGGCGGTGTCTCTTGACATCGCCAACGCCTTCAACACCATGCCCTGGAGCTGCATTAGGGAGGCACTCCGGTATCACCGGGTGCCGACCTACCTTCGTCGTGTGGTCGGGGACTACTTGACGGATAGGGCCGTCATCTACCCTGGTCGCACCGGAGAATGGAACCGGCGAGAGGTGTCGTGCGGTGTTCCGCAGGGATCGGTTCTAGGGCCGCCCTTGTGGAACATCGGCTACGACTGGGTGCTGCGCGCCGATCTCCCTAGCGGTGTCAGCGTAGTTTGCTACGCTGACGCGGGGGTCGTGCGGTCCATGGCCCTTTACGGGGCCCCGGTGTGGGCGCATTCTTTGAGGTGGCGAGCCGCCCACTACCTGAACGCGCCCCAGAAGGTGGTAGCCGTAAGGCTGATCCGGGGGTACTGCACGATCTCCGGCGAGGCGGCGAGCCTCTTGGCCGGATTGCCGCCATGGGATCTGGAGGCGATAGTCCTCGCGTGCCTGCACGAATGGCACGCGGAGGCACTACGCCGGGGGGAAACTCCGCTGCCGCGGCAAATTGTCGCTCAGCGGACAGACCTCCGGCGCGATCTCATGGCGACATGGAGAGAGCGACTATCGCAACCCCGTGCAGGGCACGCCACAATAGTGGCGATAAGTCCCCTCTTTGAGGAGTGGCTGGAGAGGCGCCACGGCGCCCTCACCTTCCGCCTGACGCAGGTCCTCACCGGACACGGTTGTTTCGGGAGGTTCCTGCACCGAATCGGGCGGGAGGAAACGCCCGGGTGTTACCACTGCGAGGATCGGCCGGAGGACACGGTGGAGCACACTGTGGAGCTATGCCCCGCTTGGGCTGAGCACCGCCGTGTCCTCGTAGCGGCGATTGGCGGCGGCGACCTCTCGCGTCCGGCCCTGGTACAATCCATGGTCCGGAGCGAGAGGCAATGGGAAGCCGTCACCTCCTTCTGCGAAGCAGTCATGCTAGCGTAGGAGGTGGCGGAACGTGAGAGGGAGAGAACCTCACGTCCCAGTCGCCGCGGGAGACGCCCCGGGCGTCGGGGGTCAACCAGTGGTCCCCGGCCACCGTAGGCGCGGGCCTGTGGACCGTGAGTAATGGGCTAGCTCACCTTCCGTCCGTCTTATGACGACAGACCGTGCCGACAGCGCGTTCGTGTTCCACGCGCGCCTCAAGGATATGTCAGCAAATCGGAAGGGGTCCGAGAGGGCCGATGCCTGCCAGGGCTGCGAGTTGTTCGAAAGAGATACCGTGCCCCTGGAACGCAAAGGGCTAAGAAGGAACATGGATGAGTTTTAGTCAGTCAAGTCTGACACTCCCTTCCGCTCCGCCCAGAGCGGAAGAAGACATTTGATGATTTCCCATCCTAAAAAAAAAGGTTAGGTTTAAGTTTTATTTTTAAGTTTTTAGTGCTTTTAGGATTTTTTGAAGTCAGTTATATTATTTTTTTGCTTTTTTTTTCTTATGCATTGTATAATCTTACAATTTCAACTCACTGTTTAAAGAAATACATATATTAAAAAATCTTTCATTTATAAGATTACTACCATTTATAGATAATATGCCATTTTGATAATTAGCCATTTAGAGAATTGGCCATTCAGAGAATTAGGCTTTTAGAGAATTGGCCATTCTGAGAATTAGGCTTTTAGAGAATTGGCCATTTTGAGAATTAGGCATTCTGCGCCTAAACCTTTTTTTCGACCCATGTAGGTTCATTTGAGAAAGCTTTCCGGTTTGATGGTCTGAATCACCCCCTAAGAGGAATTCCGCCTATTCTGTTTCACCTTTCCACGGAGGAAGGAACATGATAGCCTGATTATAAAAACATCGTTTATGAATTTTCAAAGGATCGCCTTTAGACGTCCAGTATTTTTACCCCAGTTAGTCGAAAGGTGAAACTCACAAGAAGATGCTCAATTTTTGTAAAGCGCGTCCATTTTAAATATTTACTGCTAATTTAAATTGAAATTTAAGTACATTAAAAGGGAATTTAAGTACATTAGTTAAACCCTTGCGTCGTTTAACAGAAAATAATGTTAAATGGGATTGGACACCTGAATGTCAGTCTGCTTTCACCATAAGTAAACAAATGTTAATTAGTAGTGATATTTTAGTTCATTATAACCCGGCCTTACCTTTAGTTGTGTATTCTGATGCAAGTTCAGTAGGTTTAGGCGCAATGTTGTGTCATTCTATTAATATTAATGGAAAAAAACATGTAGAAAAGCCAATAGCTTATGCGTCATGTTCATTAACTAAAGTTCAGTGTAACTACTCTCAGATAGAGAAGCTTTAGGTGTAGTATATGCAGTTACTAAATTTCACAAATATTTATGGGGTCGTCGGTTTACCATTATTATAGATAATGCTCCAATTAAATATATCTTGATAAAGGAATACCATCCTTAGCAGCTCATCGCTTGCAACATTGGGCATTAATTCTTGAGAGTATGATTATAACTTAGAACATAGAAAAAGTGAGTTTTTACAGCCCGCAGATGCCTTATCTAGACTGCCAATTAATAAAATTGTATTAGATGTCAATTGTAATGCATTTTCAAACGACTTGCCTATGAATATGTTTGATATTGCAAAACAAACTTTGGAAGATCCAGTGTTGGTTAAAGTTGTCAAGTTCACCAAAGAGGGATGGCCTCACCATTGTAAAGATCCTGCAAGCAGTCCTTATTTAAGGAAAAGAAACTTTATTTCAATTAATGAAGATTGTTTATTGTTTGGTTCAAGATTAATTGTACCACAAAAATGTCAACAACATGTATTGAATCTGTTACATGAAAGTCATCCAGGTATTGTCCGTTCTAAAATGTTAGCTAGATCATTGTTCTGGTGGCCATCAATGTCTATAGATATAGAAACAAAATGTCAGTCTTGTGAACCTTGTTCTGTTGTTAATTTTAAGCCTAGTAATGATAAATTACCATGGCCTAGAACTTCTATGCCATTTGAAAGAGTTCATATTGATTTCTTTGAAATTAAGAAACAACATTTCTTAATATATTGTGACACTAATTCTAAATGGTTAGATATTAAACACATGGTAAAGTCTTGTAATGCAGAGAGTGTGTTGGAAGAGTTGTGTGGAATATTTTCATATGTTGGATTACCAATTGAAATTGTGTCTGGTAATGGTCCACCATTTGCTTCACATGCTTTTATAAATTTATGTACTAAGTTCGATATTAAAGTCACAAAAAGTCCACCTTACCATCCTGAAAGTAATGGTTTTGCTGAAAGAAATGTTCAAATAGCCAAGAAAGCATTAAGTAAACTTGTTTTAGATCAAAATCATTCTGAATCTGTAAGTCTTGATTTATACATTTCTTCTAAATTATAGAAACACTCAGACTACAGCTACAGAGAAATGTCCTAATTCTTTGTTATATTTGTATCAGCAAAGAACCTTATTGTCAATGTTAAATCCGAATTTTAATCCTAAGTCAGTTAAAAAATATCCTCGTTCTCATGTATTTAGTGAGAATGTTAATGTTTTGATTCGCATAGGGAGGAATGGTGTTATTAATAAGGGTATAGTTGTAAAATGTCTTAGCCCAGTTATATTTCTTGTGTCTGTAGATGGTGTAGTTAAGAAAGTGGGTCCATATTGGCTCACCTAAAGTTCTTTACCCGAAATTGTTCTTCCTAATGATTTGTAATCCGAATGATCACTCTTCCTAAAATGTTTCATCGGAAAGTTTTCATTCATACTATTTGTAGTGCTACCGGCGATGTTCATAACACTCATGTTTACGAAAATTGTAATTAATAATATATATTTAAACTCCTACTGTTTTTTATCATAACGCTTTTATCCCTAAACATAATTACCATAATATTTTCACTCATACTCAGAAAGAAACATTTACCAAATGTAAAAAAAACTATACCTGAGATAATTATGTCTAAAAAACCAACTGTTTAGAATGATTAAAGGTCGTTTCACTGATTTTTGTCTTAAAGGAATGAAATTCAGGTCAGAGTGTCGTCTTGGGGGCACTATGAAAAAATACTTAGAAAAATTTTGCGACCAATTTCGAGGTAGCGCTCGCCGGCCGCTGCCGCGGCACCGCTCGCTTCGCTCGCACGGCTCGCGCGTAGTTGGTCACAGTTATAGCCTAACCTAACCTATGGATATCTTTGCAGGTACACACCGCTATAAATTATTTTTAATTAATTATTATGAATACAAATAAATCTAAACAAAAACGATATGCCTTTGAATAATAGTGTAAAAGATGGTTGTGTTGAGAAAATATAGGAAAACAAATAAAACTATAATAGATGTTTATTGCTAATGACATTATGAAGTTGAATGCTTCGGAATTATGAACATTACAGACAGAGTAGTTGGGAATTGCGATTGTTAGGATGAAAAATGTTAGGAAGAACATTTTCGGATTTCCAATTATCGGAGTTGAAAATTTTGGTGAATTTTGGCGCACCTTATGAAAGTCTATTCAAACCAAATGTCTCATGCACCTCTACCATCCAGTACTCTAATGTCTACTCCCTTAGTGCCGAGTTCAGAATATTCTGGTCCTGTAGTAATTCCTCAACCCAGTTTTAGTCAGTTTTAGATTCCAAAGCATCCAGGTCCTGTCTAATTCAGTCCATTACGTCCTTGTCTTGTCCAATCCAGTCCATTGCGTCCTTGTCTTGTCCAATCCAGTCCATTAAGTCCTAGTCCTGGCCAGTCCGTTCAGTATGTTCCAGTCCACTCCAGTCCAGTCCAGTATGTTCCAGTCCGATCCAGTCTACTCCAGTAGTGTCAGCTCCTCAACTCAGGAGATCAAAGAGAATCATTCACCCACCAACTAAACTTAATCTGTAAGGGGAGGATGTAGTGTCCATAGATAAATAGTAAGTTAGTTAAGTCAAGCACTATTGTAGTCGTACACCACTAGGACGTATAGAGGTTTTAGGTCTTTGAACATACTTCCATGGCGATACAAGAAGGTTGTTTTACTGGCTCTGCTAATCCTTAAATTCCTGAAGCATCACACTGATAAGATTCCTGGCTGAACCCAAAACACGATAGGAAGGCCGGGCGCCAGTGGTTCCTGGGTATCAGTTGCGTCATAGACCACGCCCGGAGTCTATCTGTTCGAGGCGCGGGGGAGGGGTCGCGTTTTTATCAAAAACGGAACCAGCGCTCGAGTCAGAGCTCACCCGCACCATCCACACGTACAACAAGTGTGGATGAACATAAGCGCCAAAAAAAAAAGTTGTTGATAGGAACTGCATACCGGCCCCCTTGGTTAGATTTCAATATATTCATTGATGCGATCACGGACAGCATCTGTGCACTGGCTCCGTACGAGAACATTATTTTATTAGGTGATCTCAATGTAAATATGCTTGACACCAATAATTCAAAAACCAAAAAGCTCACTGAATTTCTAAACTATAATAACATGGAACAAATTGTGCTCACACCCACGCACTTTGTAGGAGAAAGCGCTACCCTAATAGATGTTATATGTACGGACGCGCGGTATCGGAACGTTGCTGTGAACCATATAGAGGAGCTCGGGCATCACTCTTTTTTGAAATGCGAAATCGTTTTTAAGAAAGAGAAACCTGTACGTAAAAAGGTGTCATATCGGCTGATGATTTCAAGAGAGATCTGGGGGCCATCCCATGGGATTCTATCTGCGAGCTACAGGATGTTAATGACATGGTACATCATTTTAATTCACACTTAATTAAGATTTTTTATGCCCATGCGCCTATAAGAACCAGGGTGTTGAAGTCGCAACCAACACCGTGGATAACGGACATTATAAAATTAATGTTTAAATTGAGAAATGACGCCCGCTATCGATATCGTCAAACCAAACTGGAAGCACACAAACGTTATTAAAAACACCAATCAATAGTTGGTTTATTTAATGAGAAAAAAGCACTTTTCACAAAATATATAAATGTCAACATAAGCGACTCAAAATCATTATGGCATAATTTAAAAAAACATGTGCTTCCAGTGAGTAACAACTATGATGTGCTCTTGGAACAATTTGACGACCCAAAGGGTATAAATTCGGCATTCCTAGATGTTCCGGGTGACCCAAATGTTAACACCGCTCAAGAAACCTTTTTTAAATGTAACCGTTTTGGGTCAGCCAATTTCTCCATAATGCCAACAGACCCGAACATAGTTCTAAATATATTAAAAAACATATCCACAGACGCGCAAGTGATTGACGGTATATCACGAGACATGTTATCTCTCACACTTCCGCAATCATTAAATACAATTACAGAGATAATAAAGAGATCCATAGCCTCGAATGAATTCCCTGTTTTGTGGCGAAATGCAATTGTTCGGCCTCTCCCAAAAAATAATAACCCACAAAGCTACAAAGATCTTCGCACCATAAGCATATTGCCATGTTTATCCAAGGTGTTGGATAGCGTGGTGTATTTACAGGTCATTGATTTTCTCGAAGCGCATGGTATACTGCCTGAGCTGCAGTCGGATTTTAGAAAGGGACGCGGAACCGCAACTGACTTGGCAGATGTGTTGGTTAATATCCTGGAAGCTCGGGACCGTGGTGAGGGATCTATCCTTGTATTGCTCGACTACTCACGGGCGTTCGACTCAATTAATATTCCCTTAATACCGTCCAAACTGTCGTATTACGGTTTTGATAGGCGAGCGATGGGTTGGTTTGAAAGCTACCTGACCGGCAGGTCAAAACGGGTTGCTGGATTTTGCTTTTCCGGATAATGTTTCAAATAAACTCCGAGAATAGCCCAGTTTATGGTGCGCAGAGTGACCGTGCACTAGCTAAACAATCAGAGTCCACGTTTCGGCACCGTACGTCATAACGGGTAGGACGCGCTGGGTGAAACCTTTTTTTTTTTTTTTTAGTATGTGAAATCATCAAATGACTTCTTCCGCTCTGGGCGGAGCGGAAGGGAGTGTCAGACTTGTACTGACTAAAACCCATCCATGTTCCTTCTTAGCCCTTTGCGTTCCAGGGGCACGGTATCTCTTTCGAACAACCCGCAGCCCTGGCTGGGTGAAAGCCTTAGTCTTCAAATATTGACTACGCTTCGCTTTGCTGCTTGCTTCGCTGTGTCTTAAGGGTCCGGGAAAGCGGACACGTAACTGAATGCCTAATGCCATTTTTCACCAACACTAAGTGACCTTAACTGACCCACTTGCTAGTGAGTTCCCGTTGGTTATTCCCTTTTCGACCACCAAGAGCCAAGAGGAGCTTGTCGCCAAATAATAACAACCGCTCGGATCAATCGTCAAGTTAAACCACGCTTGCCTTGGTTATTCATAGCCGTATTCATATATTGCCGTTGTTATATTATTTCATTATAGAATGCAAATAAATTGAATACGAATATGAATATTCTGTGGATGGGTGACCAGCCATTACAAAGCGAATTTCTTCCGTGCCACGGAAAGCACGTTAAGCATATAAATTCTTGGTTCTTCCTAAATTCTTGGATACTATAATAACATTTTTCTAAGTGCGATGACATTAACCCAGCTGCAAATACATATATTGTTTCATGGACCGTATATCATATATTATGCTCCGGTATTTTGGGCTCTTTTTTAACTTGAGATTTGCATGTCTCAAGGCGTAATATGGTTGAACTATGTTTTATTTTAAGAACTTAATATAATTACCCATATTAGCAAATAAATGAATTTGAATTTAGTTAGTTCTATCATGTTTTGTTTAGATTCCGAAGTTTGAGGGCTTGAAAAGTTATGATTCAACAATAATACTCGGTTAAAGCGGTTTTAGGCATACCATTTATAGCCAAATTAGTATAATCAATACCGTTTCCCTGTATAACTAATATGGCAAATTAAATTTAAATGTGTTTAGCCCCGTCAGGTAAGTAACATAAATACTTTCCTTTTTGTTTCGAATGAAGAAAACCACAACAGGAACATAATTTAAAATTGAATTGTTCATAACAAATTCGTGACGCACCAGATACATAATATTATTATTGCCAATTTTTATATATTTTTTTTTGTAATAGACTGATCTATTTTAATTATTTGTACAGAGTAAAGATTGTAAGACTGTTGTTATGTGGGCTGGTAACGTTGTCGACGAAATGTTGGGATGGGTTAAAAATTGTCAGATCATTTTGGTATTTACAGGGCTATATAAACAGGGCATAGAAGTTGCATTTTAAATGCTGTCAGCATATTTAGCTCATGTTTATGGTTCCGTACCCAAAGGGTCAAACGGGACCCTATTTATTACTGAAACTTCGCTGTCCGTCCGTCCGTCTGTCACCAGGCTGTTTCTCAGGAACCGTAATAGTTAGCCAGATGAAATTTACACTACATTACAGTTTATATATTTCTGTTGCCGCTGTAACAAAAAATACTAAAAACAGAATATAATAAATATTTAAAGGGGCTGCCATACATAAAAGTGATTTTTTTGCTCGTTTTTATAAATCACTAGCTGTCTGGAGCAACTTCGTTTGCGCCACATTTTCCCCGTTTTCGCAACATTTTTCATTGCTGCTCCACTCCTATTGGTCGTAGCGTGATGATATATAGCCTATAGCCTTTCTTGATAAATGAACTATATAACACTGAAATAATTTTTCAAATCGGACCAGTAATTTCGGAGCCTTTTTAATGCAAACAAACAATCAAATCTTTCCTCTTTATAATATTAGTTTAGATAGACTAGCTTTTGCCCGCAGCTTCGCCCGCGTGGAGTTTGGCAATTGCCCACGTGTGTGTTTCCCCCGCACAATAATGTCGAAAATAAGTAAGCGTAAGTATAAATAGTTGTGAAAAGTCTGTGATTTTCAAACTAAGATGCCAGAACATTCATTCTGGTTAGAAAAAAGTATATCCATATGAATAAAATTATGTATAAAAGTATATATATATGTATAGTATAAGTGTATTATTTTAGATTGTTAGTGACCTAAATGGGTTGAACCAGAATTTACTTTTTACTTCATACATGTCTTCCGAGCTACGATGCCGGAGCTCAAATGCCCCGGTTATCCATCCACGCCTTTCGATATATGTATGTACCTAGCTCCGCCAAGTTAGTCATATTTTGGTGGTTTTTTCTACGCGCATCTCTCGTGAAAACACCGCCTAACGGTCGCAACGGCCTACTTATGATAAAAGCGAAATAAATATCTTCACAACAAGAACACAGGTAATTGCTTAATTAAAAAAAAAAAACACACACACACTTAACACTTGTTTTTTTTTAAACTTTGCCCCACACTAGGAATTTTTCCTGTATCGTGGGTGCGTTTACAACATTTAAACTAACATACACAAACAGCCAGACCCCGAACAACTATATGTAGGCCATACACATATTTGTTCCGTGCGGGGATCGAACCCACGACACGCAGCGCAGCAGTCGATCGCTCAACCACTGCGCCAACAAAATAACTTTATTGATTTATGAGTCACTGTAATTAAACATAATTTAAACGGGGTATTGGAAGGAAATTAACAAAAATAATAATAACTATACCAAGTACCTACAAATAGTGTTATTGAATTTATTTCCCTCTATGTACTTACTTCACTGTCAAATGTCACTGCGGTTGAATGAGTCAAGTGTTTATTATATGATTTTGTGTTAAAACAACAATACAGTGATTTAAAGTGTGCTTAAACTATAATTATCTTCGTAAGGATGAAGTCCATCACTTTTCGCGTTGGATACTTGCTGACCGTTTTGGTGGCCGATGTTTGTAGTACTTTTTATCCCTTTCCCAGTGAGTTTATTTTATACAATAATGATGAAAACGTACATAATAAAAAAAATAACGAATTATAAAAAACTTTAGTAACTTTGTAAGTCTGGATTTTACCATGGTATTACTTGTATATGTATGTATAAAACCGTGATTAGATCTTTTTCTTCCAGTAGTAGGTATAGTCCAGTACAGTCGTGTCATAACCAGTATAGGTGGCCCCTTATTCCATTGAACTCCATACTTCTCTGGGCCAACACAATATTTAAATGTAACCTGACCATGCGCTCGACTGTACGAGACTGTCTTCGCAGGATAAGTCTCGACCTAGACGCGGGCGAAGCTGCGAACCAAAGAATGACATCACCATCTGTTTAGCTCTTTTTAGGGTTCCGTATCCAAATGGCAAAAAACGGAACCCTTATAGATTCGTCATGTCTGTCTGTCTGTCCGTCCGTATGTCACAGCCACTTTTTTCCGAAACTATAAGAACTATATTGTTGAAACTTGGTAAGTAGATGTATTCTGTGAACCGCATTAAGATTTTCACACAAAAATAGAAAAGAAACCATAAATTTTGGGGTTCCCCATACATAGAACTGAAAACCAAAAAAAATTTTTTAATCATACCCATACGTGTGGGGTATCTATGGATAGGTCTTCAAAAATGATACTGAGGTTTCTAAAATCATTTTTTTCTAAACTGAATAGTTTGCGCTAGAGCCACTTCCAAAGTGGTGAAATGTGTGTCCCCCCCCCTCTAATTTCTAAAGTAAGAGGAGGAAAATTCTGAAAATATTTAGGATTGTAGAACGTAAAAAAAACTATCAACGAAAATTGGTTTCAATAAGATATGATGTTTAGTTTTTTAGATATGGGACTTTTTCATCAAACTGCAGCAGTAACTTTGTTTTTCATAAATATACTATGAAAAACCAATTTAGTTTTGCGGTTGAGAGTAACTTTACTAACTAATACTACTAAATAATGAATGACAGTTCAAAATATTGTTTGGGGCTATGGAACCCTGTGTGCGAGTAAGACTCGCACTTGGCCGGTTTTTCTAACTGTAGGTATTAAAATTTGCTCCCAGTCTATTACTAGTGATAACAGCCGCTCAGGCGCATCTTCAGGTTAAGCTGCACTTGCCTAGGTTCGTCCGTGCATGGGTTGACCACCCATTACGTACTAAGTTTTCTACGAGTCTCGGAAAGCACGAGTTAAGTTATTGGTCTCGGTAGTCATTAGATCTTTGCCAGTCGTTACAGATAGTCCGTGGCTCGAATGTCCGACACTAGTCCACCCAGGGGTATCGTATTACCCAGTAATAGCTGGGTTGTGGAGGTCAGATAGGCAGAGAGGCAGTCGCTCCATGTAAAATACTGGTATTCAGCCACATCCGGTTAAACGAGAAACCAAATATAACTGCGGACTGGTGTGTTTCCTGCAATGTGGCGTAAGGCTTACATTATCCCTCTTCCTAAAATTCCCAACCCTAGTCTGGCTAATCACTTCCGACCAATCTCTATTCTCCCTTTCCTTTCTAAGATCCTTGAAGCAGTTGCCCTTAAACAAATATCCTCTTACGTCTTTAAGAATAACCTGTTGTCCAGTTGCCAATCCGGTTTTCGGCCTGGCCACAGCACGGCCACAGCTCTTCTTAAAGTTACTGAAGACATTAGGGATGGCTTGGAGAACTCGAGGTTAACGGCGTTCGTTTTAATCGATTTTTCCAATGCTTTTAACACCGTAGATCACGACATTCTCCTGGCCATACTATCTCAAATTGGGGTCTCTTCGTTGTCACGTGATTGGTTCTCATCATATCTTCGTGGTCGCCAGCAGGCGGTGCGTGCTGATCAGGATTGCTCATACTGGTGCGACCTAGTAACTAGTGTTCCACAAGGCGGTATAATCTCTCCTCTCTTATTCTCTTTATTTGTTTACTCTATTACTGCTTACCTTAAATGTTCTTACCATCTGTACGCTGATGACTTGCAACTCTACGCTCAGTCAGATATTGCCAACCTTGATAATTGCATTGCATCTCTCAATCTTCGAATTATCAGTGAGTAGTCTGGTAAATTCGGGGTGTCTGTTAACGTTGGAAAATGCCAGGCTATCCTCATTGGTAGTTCGTATTATTTGAGAAATATGAACACTAGCCAACTTGTGCCGCTGATGTACGAGAACTCCATCATTTCTCTTTCACCTCACGTAAAAGACTTAGGTCTGTACATTGACGACAGTTTTAGTTGGACTAAACACGTGGCTCAGGAGAGCCAGAAAGTCACGTTCTCGCTGAGGTCTCTCTATAGATTCAAGCATTTCCTTCCGTCTAGCACCAAACTCACTTTGGCCCAGTCACTTGTGCTTCCCATTATTGACTATAAAAAAAATAAAAAAATAAACATTTATTTCAGGTTTGCCCATAGAAAAAAAAACACGTTACACCTGAGATACATAAAATCACGATAAATAAAAATTAAAAAAAAAAACATTCTAAAATAAAGATAAAAAATTCTAAAGTAATAATAAACACAGTTAACAGGTCATAAAATAATGTCAATAAAATCAAAATTAAATGTCACATAAAGAAATTTAAAAAAAATAAAGATTACTGGTAATTACATTATTTACAGAATTACAAATTACATAAATTAAATTTCATTAATAATCTTAGATATAAAAATTCAATTACAATAAAATTAAATAAATTAATAAAAACTCAGCAAATAAGTTTAATAGGTCATTTACATGCCCTGGCTACATGCCTACTGCAACATTTCCTTATATAAGGGCAGTCCAAACGTCCGGCGATCATCAATAGAACGGCATTGGAGCTGGCCCGCACCCTGCGCACCAAGGACTATGATAATGTTTGTTTTTCTGATCTATCCCAAGAATTTCTTAATTAATTGGATCGACTTCTCAACAATTGATTCGCTTTGTTTTTGGCCTTCGTAAGTACGATCACATTTCTTCCTGCCGTTCTCAGCTTAAATGGCTGCCTATCCGACTCACGAGGTCACTCAGATCTCTCTGTATGCTTTTCACTATTTTGAACGATCCATGTGCTCCCGATTATCTTAAAACTTATTTCAAAGTGTTGGGCAGTTCTCACAGTCGTAACCTTAGAGCTTCCAAAAATCTAGTTCTCCAAATTACTGGACACCGTACCGGTTTCATGTCAAATTCATATGCTGTCTCATCATAAAGCTGTGGAACGTGCTACCTCTCGGTATTAAAAAAGCTGAAAGCAAATTCACTTTTAAAAGAACGTTCGTAACCAATATTTTGAACCGGACAAAGTAGCTCGCAGTTATAAGTCTAGTCACAGTAATTTATTCTGTCGTTTATTCATTTTTATGCCCATTATAGCCCACCGGTATCGGGAATAGGGTCCAAGCTACCGGCGGTCAGGACTCCAGAGAGAGGAACCTCCTAACAATAAGAGCCGTGTCCAGGAGTACCGCTTTCTGAATCAAGCCCTTGATCCAGCTGCCTAACGAGAGCCTCATCAGAAATTGGTCGAGGCTCTTGGCAATTAGGCCATTGGCTGATACGACTATCGGCACAATGATCGCTGAGTCAACAGGCCACATGTCAACAACCTCGCGAGCCAAGTCAATATACTTGATTTTAATTATTATTAGTTTTCTCGTTTTTATTTTGGTATTTGTTAAAATATTTATTAGTCTATTTTATGTGTATTTGTGTATTAGTATCTATGTAATTTATAGACATTTTTGAAATTAATTACATATTTTTAGATATTGTTTTTGTACCTTACCACAATGTTGTCCTTTTTAACCCAAAGGTTGACTGGTAGAGAATGCCTTGTGGCATTAAGTCCGCCTATGTACTACTATTGTACATGAAGTTTAAATAAATAAATTAACCATGGTTCCTTGTTCAAAGTTGGGTTTCGCTTTTTTCTTCGGCAGGACATCCAACACAATTTAATCCAATTTACCGTTGTCAGGTAGATTTTCAACGAGCTTAAAATAAAAAGAAAATAAAATGTATTTAATGGAATCACACAGGACACAAAAAAAAAATGGTTTAAAATTACAAAAGAGAAATAACAATTAAAGAGCGTCAAAAAACTCCTCCTTAACACTAAATATTAATAAATAAACTGGTCTTGTAAGTTTCTATATTACCCTTTATCTACATTCTCATGAATGGCCTTTTTTTTCTTCAAGTCCTGATTTCGCGTTATTTAAGCCCTTTTATGGCGAGCACATGACACCGCTCGTGACAAGGTGCATTTTTGACACTCATGGAGACAAAAGTGACGACCTGACTCTGTTGTCCCGATACATTATTGAAATAACCTCCCCCTCCTTGGTAAGATATCATGATCTCCTCAACCCCCCCCCCCACCCCTAATCTCAAGTAAGATTTATCTAAATGCGTAGGTGAGTGTAAAGACGTTTATCTATGCTTTGAATGGATTGATTAAAAAAAATATAAAATGCTTAATTCTGTTCAATGAAACTTCATTAATTTTACTGTGTTTTTACGTACTGTTACGAGATTTTTGCCAAAACCCTCTCTCCCTAGTGAGACTGGATGAGATCAAACACCCCCCCCCTAAACGCCTCACGTATTTTTTTTTCATTTATTTCAGTATCAATTTTTACATTGTATCGAAATTTTACACACAATTATAAAATCAAAGAATTACAATAGAAATAATTATTATAACAGTAACCAAACAAATAAATTAAACAGTAAAGCATCAGAATTCCACCGTTACAATTAAAGCCCATGTAAACAAATTTAAAAAAATAAAACCAACATTTAAAATATTAATGGACGTCCCTTTAAAAAGATGTCGGATCCGTTCTTGCTGTACACACTGGTGTGAATGCTGTCCAATATCAACTAAAATGTAAAGGATGTATTTGCTTTTCAATTTTATAATTTTATATTTATAATTTTACTCATCTCATTTAATAACTTATTGTTTCCAGATGGAGCTAAGAAAAAAATCTGGTTACAAAATAGTCTATACAATTTTGGTTATAGTAAGACAGATAAAAGTTTTTTAAATGTGGAAATAACACTCAAGAATATACCACCGAGCGTGACCAACGTGACTGCCATCCAAATCAAATGGATTAATTATCTTGGTAAGTTTATAATTGCGTAGCCCATATTTAGCAATAGTTCAGTAAACCTGTTAAAAAGAACACTCATTTTTTTTACATTGTCATAAAAAAAGAGTCGTCGATATGCCATACCTCCGTTCAGATCAATGCGGTCAAACCGTTGTTTTCGAGTCTTACCATTATAAAAAATCTAGATATTAACTTTTTAAACTCCTCCAGACCCTCAGACGACTACAGGTGAAGTAAAAATAGATAAAGAGACAAGAGAAGGCAAATTTATGATCCTGACAAATTTGACACTTAAACAAATTTTGGTTTACGTACAATTATATAACGAAGGAAGATTATGTGATGAAACGAGAATAACCGAAGGGAGAGATAACCCTTCGATTAGGGAACGGGGATTTTATTACTGGGATAGAACAGAAAATGAAACGGAATACTACTATTATAATGATTGGAAATATGATGGTAAGTCATAATAATTACTTTGTTTTCATTATTTGCACAATTAAATATTATACCAAGTAGATAAATTTTTAATGAATCTGAACAAAAGTTTTTGAATTTGAATCTGAATATTTGTGCGCTGGTTGAATAAAATATGTGAAAGACATTTAAAAAAAAAATGTGCAGTCGGTTGAACTGTATTATCATTTTCGTAATAAACACGGAATAGGTTTACGAGTATCTAATAATACTAGAAGACTATCGAGACCATGCAGGTACCTATATAAACGTAATTGTTTCACAGTAATTCGGATCAGCCCATACCTACTTTATACAGGCTGATAAGTTAAACGAGGGCGATACTTTAAAGAAGTGAAGTACTCATGAAAATAAAAAATAATACCATAAGCAGCCCTGAAATCGCAAAAAAAAAACATCTGCTCCATACAGAGCTTTTTATGTTTACCCAACGTAAATTCATACGTAGTCAGTGGTAACAAGATACGGATTCCAATGTTCCGTACTGTAAAGAGATTTCTCTTGTGTTCTTGTTCTCTAAATATTGGAATAATTTAACAATCTATCAATTTACGTTGGGTAAACATAAAATGCTTTGTCTTGCCGTCCCCAGCGTGCGCTGGCCTGTATATTTGCATTACATTCACATAAATACAGCACATTGAAAGTGCTCTGTCCCGTGCAGAAGCTTTTAAATACCGCTGTATACTGACCCGCGCAATTTCGTCTGCGTCACATTTTCACCATTTTTGCAATATTTTTCAATGATGCTGCGCTGCTTCCACTAGCAGCGGGGCATCATTGAAAAATATTGCAATAATTGTATCATCACGCTACCACTAATGTTAGCGTGTTGATATAGCCTATAGCCTAATTCCTCGATAAATGGGCAATCCAACACTAAAATATGTTATCAATTCGAACCAGTAGTTCCTGAATTCCTTAGCGCGCTCAACCATACAAACGAACAAAATCCCCAGCTTTATAAAATTATTAGTATAGATTTATAATAATTGAGAAGCGCCCACTATTTGTTTGTTTGCATTGAATAGGCTCCGAAACTACTAGTCTGATTTGAAAAATTCTTTCAGTGGTATATAGCCCGTTTATCGAGGAAGGCTATAGGCTATATATCATCACGTTACGACAGATAATAATTATGACGATAACCAATAAAAAAACGTTTAATTTTGTTTTTTTTTTCAGCTAGCGGTTCTTGTTTTGTGCCTAATGCTTGCGAAATCACTTTGGACTTAACAGACACATGTAAAGATAAATATATAAAAAAAAAACAAGTAAGTTCTTGGCCAATTTACCACAAAGCTATTCCGCTATGAAAACATTGGTATTTTGTGCAGAATTGAATAAGTTAAATTATACCTATATATTCTACATCATTATTGTCCCTACCACTAATCCAAGCTTATAGCACAAACTAGAAACTGTGTGTGTGTTTTTTTAAAACTATATAGGCTTGTGTTTGGCCGGAAAGGAAAGGGAAACACTGAAACAGCGGTCTGAATCTACAATCATTCTGATGTTTATAAGGAAGCCCAAATGTTGGCACAGGCCAATAAGTTAAATTCCAGTAGAAGCTATTAAAACAACCCTTAGTACAAGCGGTGTTCAGCACGGGGTTCTCAACGATTGACCATAACCAGACGCTGGAACAGCTTATAGTGAACACCTTGTCCGTGCGTGTCCGTTTCAACCACGCGGCCACCTCATAATACTTGATGAAACTTTGCCAGGAATTAGTCCTAATTTGTTCCTATACACACCTCTTTTCGTGAATTTGTTCCAAAAAAAACCAAGGCGCTATGACCAAGAATAGTTGGCCGCTAGAACCTCCACTTGCCGTAGTCATCGCCCGTGATTACACAGAAACTATATGATGGAGATAGACGAATTATGCATCAAAAGAAAGGTCTTAATTTGTTCCATTTGTTTCAAAAATAAAAAACATCTAAAAGTAAATAAATGAAAAGTTATGCAATATTTAGTTTTCAGGTTATGAGTAGGTAGGTATCTCACCTTATATATCAAATTATTAGAAGCTAATGTGTATGGACAATTAGTCCCTAATTTGTTACAGCGAATAAACAGAAAAAAATACTAGAAAGTAGGTTCAATGATTTGTAAGAGTCGATTTTAGTTGGCCGCTCGGACGGCAATATGCCTAAAATACAATGGCGTTTATCTCGTTATTAAAAGCAGGTTTAAGCTTAGATATAGTACTAATTAACGGGTAACGTAACCTAGTTTGGATAAACATGGAGAATATAACTGCAGCATTCATATTTTAGAAGAAATTTACAAAAAATCTGTAGTATGAAACCGTATGAGAGTAGGGTGACCATGATTACATTGGTACGAAGGCATGTTTTTAATGTTGGACTCTGTTTGAACGAATATGCGGTTCGTTTTGCGGCCATTGTCTATTGTTCTTAATTCTTTAAAGTATTTACTGATTAAATTTTCGTTTCATTGACTTTCCACAGGTGTTTTATGATGGGAACGATTCCAGAAAAAGGATCTCTATTGTTTCCAAACTATTGTTAAAATTACTAAGACAACTATCACTAAATCCAGAAGTGTCTAAGAGTGCTTAGCTATGAGTTGTGTCACTTATATGTTGGATTTGTTAATGTGGAACTCACCTCCAAAAAGTATTGCAGAGGGATCCAAATGAACTGCAGTAAGTTAAATTTTTACTTTTTCATGATGACTTAAAGCAAGCCTGCTTTTGGCTGCTCCCAAACGAAAAAATCTTTTGAAAATCTTATTATTTCTTTATTATATTTTTTTTCTTTTATTATTTTTTCTTATTTTTTTTTGGATTAAGAACAATAGACAATGGCCGCAAAACGAACCGCATATTCGTTCAAACAGAGTCCAACATTAAAAACATGCCTTCGTACCAATGTAATCATGGTCACCCTACTCTCATACGGTTTCATACTACAGATTTTTTGTAAATTTCTTCTAAAATATGAATGCTGCAGTTATATTCTCCATGTTTATCCAAACTAGGTTACGTTACCCGTCATAGTACTATAACTAAGCTTAAACCTGCTTTTAATAACGAGATAAACGCCATTGTATTTTAGGCATATTGCCGTCCGAGCGGCCAACTAAAATCGACTCTAACAAATCATTGAACCTACTTTCTAGTATTTTTTTCTGTTTATTCGCTGTAACAAATTAGGAACTAATTGTCCATACACATTAGCTTCTAATAATTTGATATATAAGGTGAGATACCTACCTACTCATAACCTGAAAACTAAATATTGCATAACTTTTCATTTATTTACTTTTTGATGTTTTTTATTTTTGAAACAAATGGAACAAATTAAGACCTTTCTTTTGATGCATAATTCGTCTATCTCCATCACATAGTTTCTGTGTAATCACGGGCGATGACTACGGCAAGTGGCGGTTCTAGCGGCCAACTATTCTTGGTCATAGCGCCTTGGTTTTTTTTGGAACAAATTCACGAAAAGAGGTGTGTATAGGAACAAATTAGGACTAATTCCTGGCAAAGTTTCATCAAGTATTATGAGGTGGCCGCGTGGTTGAAACGGACACGTCCGTGCTGTCGCGCTGTCGGGTAGTGATATCAATACAGACAGTGAAGTCCTCTGCATCGCCTACATTGATTACGAAAATACTTTTAAAACACCGTATCACACTTATGCTTTTAGGATACACCGGAAGTATAGTACTCAAAAGGGTATGGGTTTTACGGACAAAGTTTAAAAAAAAGAGCTGTAAGACGGTGGCAGACTGTACTCGGAACTACGTTTTTATCGGTATCCTGGGTGTAATCATAAATTATAGTATAACTAACTGACCGGCGCAACTTCGTTTGCGTCACATTTTCCCCGTTTTCGCAACATTTTTCATTGCTGTTCCACTTCCATTGGTTGTAGCGTGATGATATATAGCCTATAGCCTTCCTCGATAAATTGACCAGTAGTTTCGGAGCCTATTCAATGCAAACAAACATACAAACAAACAATCAAATCTTTACTCTTTATAATATTAGTTTAGATATCGGCAAATTTTAATTCTTGAGTTATTTCTGCTTTGTACTTAGTACTACTGACACATTCGAGCGATCCACTACAAGTTGATTGAAGTTTCGGACGACGACAGTACACAAGTAGGCCTTAAAATGAACATCAAAAAAACCGGCCAAGTGCGAGTCTTACTCGCACACAGGGTTCCATAGCTCCAAACAATATAATAACAATATTTTGAACTGTCATTCATTAGTTAGTAGTATTAGTTAGTAAACTTCCACACAACCGCAAAACTAAATTTGTTTTTCATAGTATGTTTATGAAAAACAAAGTTACTGCTGCAGTTTGATGAAAAAGTCCCATATCTCAAAAACTAAACATCATATCTTATTGAAACCAATTTTCGTTGATAGTTTTTTTTACGTTCTATAACCCTAAATATTTTCAGAATTTTCCTCCTCTTACTTTAGAAATTAGAGGGGGGGGGACACACATTTTACCACTTTGGAAGTGGCTCTAGCGCAAACTATTCAGTTTAGAAAAAAATGATATTAGAAACATCAATATCATTTTTGAAGACCTATCCATAGATACCCCACACGTATGGGTTTGATGAAATTTTTTTTTTTGGTTTTCAGTTCTAAGTATGGGGACCCCCTTAAATTATTGTTTTTTTTCTATTTTTGTGTAAAAATCCTAATGCGGTTTACAGAATACATCTACTTACCAAGTTTCAACAGTATAGTTCTTATAGTTTCGGAAATAAGTGGCTGTGACATACAGACGGACAGACAGACAGACAGACAGACAGACAGACAGACAGACAGACAGACAGACATGACGAATCTATAAGGGTTCCGTTTTTTGCCATTCGGCTACGGAACCCTAAAAAACAAAGTTAATAAAGAACTACGAATAGAGAATATTGTCACCTACATTATTCTCTTTTCGCAGTTCTTTATGTGGTAGTAGTAGTAATTAAACACTGAACAAAACATACAGGGCTAGATCACTGGCCACCCGATACACTCCCTTCCACTTCAGTAAGCTTGGCCCACCAAAGCATTCTCTCAGCACTCCCGAGATGCTGTTACCCTCCTCCGGGAGAGCAATATGGCTACTGGTAACTACCGTAAAGTATACAAACACAAAATGTAGACCTTCCAGGACCTCAATAAGAAAAGTTAATAAAAGTTACTCTTAATGTTTTCAGCGCCACGAGAATCAACTCTCGGTGATAATGTTGAGTGTCATATAGAAGAATCACAATATATATGTACGTTTCTACGTGCTGCAACCAATAATAAAGATCTCAAATTGTGTCAAACTAACAAAGACAGTAAGTAACAGTTACATACAGCATCATTTCCTAAACGTAGGTACCTAGTCTAGTACTTATAGGTTCCACCTTTGTAAGTATTAGACTCATGGTGACGGTAAACGCTTCGGTGAGGTAGGTGGTAAATTAGTGGCACGCGCTTACTGGTGCCATGATTGTACTTTACAGCTTTTATGTGTTTATGCACCTGTTTATTTTGTGGAAACACAAAGTATGGGAGTATGAGACTATGTGACCCACAGCGATCGGTACCGATTCGTTCTGACTGCTCCATACTGGGAACTTGTATGTTTACGCATGCACTCGACCATAGGACACTAGTAACACTTTGACCAACGACTGGTTTCGACCAAGTTTAAACAGAACAAGAGGCCAGGTTAACTAGTATTTGCGTTAACGCTCTGTCGTGTGGTCGACTGGTACCTAGCAATATTTTTAACGATGATATTTTTAAATTGCAGATTCCGTTATTGGGCCTATATGGAATATTAATCAAAAAAAATTATCTATTAAGTTAGAATTAGAATTATTTGATAATAATACCTCAGTGATGTTTGCGCTCTCGCGAACAAATAAAATAATATGGGCTGACACAGTTAGCATAACTGCGACGGATATTAGTGAGTACCTTTCTACATCTTACGATTGTATAATATTTTAGTTTGTAACAGATTACATTTTTTTTTAAATTATTTTTTGTCGCATGTACCGATGGTTCCGTGAAGTTTCCAACATTTATTTATGACTATGTTTACACTGAGTAGCGATGGCCCAGTGGTCGCAGCCCCGACTTACGAGCAGTAAGCCGTAGGTTCGAACCCAAACAGGCGCTGCCCTCAAAAACGGTGAAGGAAAACATTGTGAGGAAACCGGCATGTCCTAGAACTAAAAATTCGAAGACTTCTGACATCTACCAACCCGCACTTGGCCCACGTGGTGGATTACAGCCCACTCCCTCATAAATTGGAGGCCTTTGTCCCAGCAGTGGGAACATTATGGGCTGATGATGACGATGAGCAGGAATATTAAGAATATTACTGCATAAGATAAAAGCATATTTATTGGCAAATAGCACGTAAAGTGAGTGACGCCAATTTGAAAAATAACAGGCATTACTTAAATGCCTCACAATTTAAGACAATATACCTACGGAGTTATTGCAGTTTATATTCTTATTATTTTTCTCTTCTTACGTGACTCCTTTTTGCATTTGGTAGAGGACACCTACGCGGCGGTCACATATTTTTTTAAAATATATACCTTTATTCATTTTTAAGGTTCCGTAGTCAACAAGGAACCCTTATAGTTTCGCCATGTCCGTTTGTCTGTCTGTCTGTCCGCGGTTTAGCTCAAAAACTATTGGTACTAGAAAGTTGTAATTTGGCATGAGTATACACGTTAATGACGCCGAAAAAATGGTAAAATAAAATTAAAAAAAAAACAATTATTTAAGGTACCCCCCTACATGTAAAGTGGGGATGATTATTTTTTTTTCGTCCTTCCCATATTGTTGTATATCGTTAGATAGGTCTTTCAAAAATATTAGGGGTTTGGAAGTACCGTTTTTTGATTAAGTAAACCGTTCGTGACATATCAAGCTTTTAAATACCAACTTTCGTTACAGTCAAGTGTCCCCCCCCTCTACCAACTAAACGGTTGTAGTTAGAAATACAAATGTCACGGCAATAGTACCTATATATAATGGAGTTTAAAGGAAAACTATCACACTTAAGTGGGCTTTACAAGTTTACGAGTAATAGGCGACCAATTGCATTTGACTCGAAAATTTCGAACAACTCCATAGAAATGTCGATAGAATGGCGCTAAGCGTCAGTTGTATCGCACTAATGTTTCATTCCTAATTAAGCTTTATAACAAAAAAACAGTTGTTGGTGTTGTTGTTTGTATAGGAAGTCAAATTAGGTAGGTAGTCAGTCATGTTTGGCTTTTAGTTAGAGCATGGTACGAATGTAAATGTAAATGTACGCCTTAGGGATTTGCCAGAGAATGGGCAGCAGCGTTCTCTGTGCTTTTGTGACAACCATACTGCGATCGCCAACCCGCTTGCCAAGCGTGGCGATTATGGCAAAACCCCCCATGTTATGTCAATGTGGCGAAACTTGGGGGAGGCCTATGTCCAGCAGTGGACGTCTTTCGCCTGAAATGATGATGATGATGATGATGGTACGAAACTTAAACAGAAAAAAAGAAACTTGCCAGAGAATGGGCAGCAGCGTTCTCTGTGCTTTTGTAGCAGATCTAGATACTTAAATTTCTTATCTTTCTCTGCTTTCACGAGGTTCTCGTCATGAGGACCGTTATATCAACAATCATTGCGCTACGCTCCAATCGATCTATCAACACAATGTCAGGCTTATTGGCAACAATAGTCCTGTCATTGACGATAGAGCGATCCCAATACAACTTGATATTACCATTATTGAGAACTGGGTCGGGCGCATACTTATAGTATGGCACTTCTGATTCCACAAGGTTGTATTTCAAAGCAAGTGGCTGGTGGATAATCCTGGCAACAAGGTTATGTCTATACAAGTACTCTCCGTTAGCTAGACGAGAACAACCAGAAATAATATGTCTGATAGTCTCACCCGGACGGTGGCATGCCCGACACACGTCCACCGTCCCGTCCTTCATAATATGTTTCCGGTAGTTATTCGTCAGCATAACTTCGTTCATTATTGCACAGACATACCCATCAGTTTCCCCGAAGAGGTAACCGAAACGCAGCCAGGATACGGACGCTAAGAAGTCTACATCGGGCCCATGTAAGGCCCGGTAAAAGCGTCCGTGAAGCTCCTTGCTCTGCCATACCTCCCTGCGGTCATTAGTGTCTAATTAATACTACAGGCTTGCGCCAGTTCTCGTTAGCCAAGAAGAGCAGGGTAAGGCCCTTGTCGACTGAGACCACATCTCGGTGTATTTCCTGAGACTGCATACCTCACGGTTGTGCAGGGTCTTAGCATTTAAGAAGCCACGACCCCCACACTTCCGCGGGATATACAGTCTCATCACCGACGACCGTGGGTGATGCATCCGATTTGCAGTAAGCAGTACGCAGACCTTCCTATCTAGGGCATTAAGTTCTGTCTGAGTCTATTTGAGTATGCCGAAAGAATACATCAAAATCGGCATGATCTAACCGTTGAAGGCGCGTACCTTGTTTCCGCCTGACAGAAGACTGCTTAGCACCTTATTCAGGCGGCCAAAGAAACGCTCCCTCAACGATTGTTTCATGTCAGCAGTATTGATACCTAATGCTTCCGACATACCCAAATACTTGTAGGTTTCTGTTGAGGAGAGGGATCTAAGGTGTACGGAAACCGAGAGTTGTTTTTATTATATTTGTTGAATATGACTGTAAAAGGCTGGTAAGAAATAGGTTTTTTCAAAGGACCGTTAATTAATAAATGGGTGGCTGTATCACCTTAGTTAAGTATTTGGAAAGTGGATCTATGCTCGTAAAAAGGTAGATAATCCAGTATGCCACCTACCTCAAACTTCCACACGTAGGTACGCTGCTGGTCGAGAGCCTTGCACGGCAAGGAGTCCTGGTATCAAAAGCGGCGGCGCGCATGGGCACTGATTGTTCCAAAAAAAAAACACCATCCAACTTGGCACAGCACTGCGAGAACGTCTCACAATAGATACTGCACGGCAGTGTAGAAAATGGGTTAAGTTTGTCTTATTCACGGAATAATTTATCAATGAAGTGAGAGGTGACCGATACTGTCTGATCACGCAAGCCAACAATCCAAAACCGCATCGGGCGTAGGTTGCACGAGTCTCGGCCACGATTCCAAACCGACGGTAGTCGTAAAAAGCGGGTGACAAAACATAAATCATCTACCCTCTAAAGATGAGCAAAGATCCAACATACCCCCCACCGAAATTTTCGTGATAATTTCAGTTAAAAAATAAGAGAAGATTACTATTGCAACTGGTAGGTAGTAGTGAAATTGCCTTGAAATGGGCAAGAATAAGCATAAACAAAAAAAATTAGTTAAGTTAATAATTAAAATATAAGGTACAGTTTTGTAAATATTTAATTAGAATATGGAAACGGGCAAACCTTATTAACAGGTCTTTTAATGATTCCCTTTTGCGTCCTCAGAGTAATGACGCGAATGATTTTATCTGGACCTTCATGGATAAGCTCCACTCTGGCCCGAACCCAGTTTAGCGGACGAATAAGTTCAGACTTGATGAGAACTAGATCACCGATTTTAATATTAGGAGGCGAGGTGAACCACTTTGCTCTTTGTTGCAAAGTATGCAGGTAGTCGTCAGACCACTTCTTCCAAAACGTTTGGGAGATTTTCTGCAACCACTGCCAACGTGACAGTCGGTTCGTAGCTACATCTTGAAGACCGTACTCGGGCACGGCGAGTAAGCTTTGACCTATTAAAAAATGTCCAGGCGATAACGTTTCGAACTCATCAGGATTGTTAGATAACGGACACAACGGACGCGAGTTCATTACGGCTTCGATTTTACAGAAGACAGTGGTGAGCTCTTCAAATGTAAGTGCCTTGTCACCTACTGCACGGATGAGGTGGCGCTTGGCCGACTTGATACCGGCTTCCCATAGTCCGCCCATCGATGCTGCCGTTGGAGGAATATTTTTCCATTCAATAGAACGAGTTGCGCAACCGTCGGCAATTAAAACGTCATTTTCATTAAAAAAATTGCAAACTTCTTTCAATTGTTTCGCAGCTGCGACAAAGTTCGTCCCGTTATCGGAATGTAGGCACGAGCACAGACCGCGTCGCGCTACGAACCGGTCAAGAGTTGCTAGAAAACAATCAGCTGATAAGTCGCTGAGGACCTCAATGTGTACAGCCTTTGTGGAAAAGCAAACAAAAATGCACATGTAGCACTTTAGAATTTTCGCATTACGATTCAAACTCGCTTTTATGTGAAACGGCCCACCTAAATCGCAACCGACATGATCAAATACCTTATTAGGTTTTAACCTTTCAGCGGGTAACGTACCCATGTACGGTTGGATTGAAGTAGGGTTGCATTTAAAGCATACGATGCATTTAGACAACACACTACGAATCATATTGCGAGCGGATACGATCCAATATCGTTTGCACAAAATTCCTTGCAATGAACGAGGTCCTACATGTAGGTACACATTGTGAAAATGTTCTATTATTAAAGTTGTTATGTGACATTTTTTAGGTAGCAACAAGGGGTGCCTGCTATTGTAGGGTAGGTCTGCTAGCGAGATTCTACCCCCCACCCTGAGGAAACCATCGGCATCGACGAAGGGTGATAACTTCCTGAGTGACGAAACAAATTTATTATTTTTTATCTGAGTGATTTCGCTACAAAAGTAGGTATCTTGTGTACATTTTATAATAACGTCATGGGACGCATTCAACTCGTGAGTTGAGATCGGACCAACAGAACGCTCGTTTCTTAGTAACCTACAATTTTTAGCAAATCGCAAGCACCAAGCGACGATACGTTGCAATCTGTTGAACGAAGAGTATTTTTCAAAAAACGTTTTTGAAAAATCGTTAGGTACATTTTGAGATGCGCAGGAAAATGTATCAATGTTTGTCTTCAGTTCTAAGATGTCCGTCTTTTCAGTGACGTAAAAAGTACTGATTGGCCATTGATGATTGTCATCAGATAGCCATGCGGGACCATGCAGCCAGAGTTTATAATCAGCTACGAGCTGAGTGGGCATGGCGCCGCGCGAACAAACGTCAGCGGCGTTGTTTTCGCTCCGCACGTGATACCAGCTGTTCGATGGAACCACCTCCACTACTTGAGAGACACGACTTGAAACAAAGGTTTTAAGTTTGTAGGGAGGGGTCAGTAACCATGCGAGTGCGACACTAGAGTCCGTCAATGCAGTTACCTGAAAGTTTAGGTTTTTTATATTTTGTTGAATGAACAAAACCAGTTTTGACAATAACACGGCAGCCATAAGCTCGAGTCTGGGTATTGAGAGCGGCTTGATCGGCGCGACCTTACTTTTACTGATAAGCAGTCTAGTCTTTACTTCATTGTTTGGGTCAACACTACGTACATATATGCATGCCGCATAACCACGGGTCGATGCGTCACAAAAAGCAATTAAATGTACGCCGCAGAATTTAGGTATTAGCATGTGCCGTTCGATTGTTATTGACGACAGGCTTGACAGTGACGCGATGAAGACCGACCACTTGTCACGCAAATCAACAGGAAGAGGGTCATCCCAACCGAGACTCAGCTTCCACAAATCTTGCATGATGCATTTAGCTAGAAATGTGCATGGAGATAAAAACCCAACCGGATCAAAAATGCTAGCAAGCAGTTTTAGCACTGACCGTTTTGTGTAGGTACTATCCGTCATGTTATAATCGAAAGAGAAACAATCGACGGTCGGCAGCCACTTAAGACCTAAAACCTTCAGCGATGAGCACACGGTATCATCATCACTAAAGTTTATAGCCACTGCCTGATCAGCACCGATCCTAGACAGTAATTCAGGGGAATTACTCGCCCATTTACGAAGATCAAAACAGCCTAACTTCAACAGAGCTATGAGCTCGTCCTGTAACGTACGGGCGTCTGAGAGGTTCTGTGTCGACCACAAAACGTCATCAACAAAACATCCTTGCATGAGGATATCAGCAGCTTGAGGATATCGCTTGCCCTCATCACTCGCCAGCTGTTGCAACGAGCGAACAGCAACAAAACCAGACGATCGCAACCCGTAGGTATTTGTAAGAAGTTCGTAGGTTTTTATTTCATGTAAAGGCGATTCCCTCCAAAGAATGTGCTGATAAGAACGCTCAGCGGGGTGAATTAGGACATTCCTATAGAATTTAGCTATGTCAGCGGTAAAACAAACGTCATACAAACGAAAGTTGAAAATAATTTTCAAAATGTCATGATGGAGTTTTCTGCCTGTAAGTAATGTGTCATTAAGTGACACACCGCTTGAAGTAGCCGCTGAGCCATCGAATACCACTCGCAGGGGCGTGGTGGTACTGGATGTCTTCACCACACAGTGGTGTGGTATAATATACCTACTCGGTTCTGTACCTACATACGGTTTCATATGACCTAACAGTTCATACTCGCGCATGAAGTCTACGTAGGGCGAACGTAAGTCGGGCAATCGAGCGAAACGTCGCTCCAGGTGGTGTAACCTACGCACGGCGTGGTTATAAGACTCGCCGAGGGCGGCGCACTTCGGGTCCCTTAGGATAGGCGAAACATACCTACCGCTATCGTCCCTATAATGACGCTCGGAGTATATCTCCTCGGCAAGCTTGTCATCTGGGCTGATAGGGTTGTCGCACGGTGACTCCTCTATTTCCCAAAATGATTTAAGTTGATTGTTGATGGTGTCACTATCACTGGTGTTCGACACCAAATTGCAAGACGTTGCAATGTTAGTGACATCATCGGAAGTACACGGTACTTCAACTTTCCCACACAATATGAACCCGAAAACACTACTGAGTGCAGTGGGTAGTGTAGGGCTGACAATAATTTTATTACCATCATAAATGTCAGGGAATATGTCACCTGCAAGAATAATGTCTACAGATGATTTTTTATAGAAGTAGGGATCTGCTAACAAAAGGTTCTTGTAATGCATAGAAACTTCTTCGGAAATTTCCACCGTAGGCAAATCGGAAGTGATCCGTTGTAAAATTATAGCATTGATATTAAACGATGGGTTATCGCAATGCCTCGGCTTAATAGTGCACAAAGTCATGCCAAAGTTTTTGACACTATTTCCGGCTAAACCAAAAATATTAAAGGGACATTTCTGACGCGACAACCCTAGCCGTTCTAAACAATTTAAAGTAATAAAATTCGATTGAGCGCCTGAGTCGATAAGAACGCGACAAGCTTGCGGATTACCAAACGAATCTATAACATTGACTATAGCCGTACCTAGTAGGACCATACAGCTCTTCATATTGTTACCGCTGGATGAGTGCGATGTTTTAGCGTGCAATGTGTGAGTACCTACAGCTGTCGGCTTTGTGCTGCTATTATGCGCAGAAACGGATTGCGTAGTAGGACTGCCTTTAGAGTCGAGGTGCAGTAATGCATGGTGACGCTGATTACAAGTGAAACATCTGAATTCGCTTTGACAATCGGAAGACGAGTGGTTTTGCTTGAGGCAGTTGTGGCACAATTTCAAATGGTCAGCACGGCTGACTCGTTGCGCAGGCATCAATTCACGGAATTGAACACAACGAAAAATCATATGATTTTGACCACAATGTAAACAATCAAAACTCTTCGGCTTATTTTTAGATTGCGTCTGCGAGGAAAATGCCTTCCTATTTAAGGTTTCACTCGACTTTTTATTGCATGTGTTCAGAGTAGGATTCCTACCTTGCGGAACAGTAGAACTAGAATAAGATTGAGAATGTTCCAATATTTTTATTTGATTAAGTACGTGGGACATCAACTGATCATAGGTAGGTATGGTCTTTTGATCGATACCTTGTTCAAATGTTTTTCTAGTGTTGGGGTCTAATCCCCTCAATGCTATATGACACATTACATAGCTAGATAAGTGCTCGATATTTAAAGCATTTATAGCGCGATAAGAATGATCGAAGATCTCAATAAAATTATTTAAATTGACTGGAGATTCCGACTTTAGCGCGGGAAAGTTGAGCATCTTATCTAGATATTTACCTACGAGCATCCTATTGTCTTGGTATTTATCAAGTAAGGATTGCCACACTACGTCGTAATTACTTGAAGTAATCGGCACACTTTTTACAATGCTAAGTGCGAACCCTTTTGTGCATGACAACAAATAATGAAATTTATCTATGTTTGAAATACCCGTTTGATTGTGCACCAAAGAGCAAAATGTTTCATAAAACGTGGTGAAGTTCTCAATATTCCCATCAAATGTGAACAATTCGAGCTTCGGTAAACGTGGTCGAATGTCACCATTTTTATCTTTCGTGTCTACGTGACTGCATGGTGGAACGTCCGCCATTTTGGTCGTGTGCTTCGAAGCGCACAACTTGACGCGAAAGAACAAGTCATCGAAGCTAACCAAATCACTTTCTGAGAACTGAGCTTCAGGCGTTAAAGTTAATTGCATTTCATATATTTCCATACAAATACTTTCGAATGATTCACGTAGTGATGTTATCTCTGAGGCACGCAATAGGAACATTTCTTTGACGGAAGGATGATTCTCAATTTTATTGGATAAATCAAACACTTGTTGCAATTGAGAATAAATACGTTGCTTTTTAGCAAGACATTTGTTTATATGACGAACAGCTTCTAATTCCTTTTTAGTAGGAATCGGAGCAATCGGAGCAGCTACTCCTGATTGCGACATTTTTAGACTTTAATTATGTAATGGTTTATTTGAAATAAGTTAATTATATCCGGCTCGACTGGACCAAATTGTTGAATATGACTGTAAAAGGCTGGTAAGAAATAGGTTTTTTCAAAGGACCGTTAATTAATAAATGGGTGGCTGTATCACCTTAGTTAAGTATTTGGAAAGTGGATCTATGCTCGTAAAAAGGTAGATAATCCAGTATGCCACCTACCTCAAACTTCCACACGTAGGTACGCTGCTGGTCGAGAGCCTTGCACGGCAAGGAGTCCTGGTATCAAAAGCGGCGGCGCGCATGGGCACTGATTGTTCCAAAAAAAAAACACCATCCAACTTGGCACAGCACTGCGAGAACGTCTCACAATAGATACTGCACGGCAGTGTAGAAAATGGGTTAAGTTTGTCTTATTCACGGAATAATTTATCAATGAAGTGAGAGGTGACCGATACTGTCTGATCACGCAAGCCAACAATCCAAAACCGCATCGGGCGTAGGTTGCACGAGTCTCGGCCACGATTCCAAACCGACGGTAGTCGTAAAAAGCGGGTGACAAAACATAAATCATCTACCCTCTAAAGATGAGCAAAGATCCAACAATATTATTATCATTTTTCTCTTCTTACGTGATTCCTTTTTGCAGTTTTGGTAGAGGACGCCTACGCGGCCGTCACCTATATATTGCAGTCTATATTCTTATTATTTTTCTCTTCTTACGTGATTCTTTTTTTCATTTGGTAGATGACGTCTACGTGGCAGTCAGATATCGATTGCAGTTTATATTCTTATTATTTTTCTCTTCTTACGGGAGTCTTGATGATGACGGTATTATATTAATTAATTAATTCTTTTATAATAATAATTCATTTATTAATTTCTATGCATCTCGTATACTGTACTTTGATTAATTTATATTTTTTTTCTTATCAAAGTTTTTCTGCTTACCTATATAATAAGTAAATGATGTGGTTGCCTATAATTGGAAGCACACACTTGTATTGTCCGGGTATAAGTTAGCATGCATGTAATTGTGTAGCCTCTGTTGGCGACGGCCAAATAAATAAATTCATCATCATCATCATTTCAGCCGAAAGATTTTGAGTTTGAGTATGCGTTACATGACCATATATCCTGTTTTAGATTTATTTTGTATAAGAAATTGTAACACAAACTCGTTGGTAATCCAAAATAAATAAATAAATAAATAAATAAATAAAGATGTCCACTGCTGGACATAGGCCTCTCCCAATGCCACATTGACATAAGGGTTTTCCCATAATAGCCACGCTTGGCAAGCGGGTTGGCGATCGCAGTACGGTTGTTACAAAAGCACAGAGAATGCTGCTGCCCATTCTCTGACAAGTCCCTTAGACGCCTCTTACGACACCCACGGGAAGATATGGGATGGTGCTATTCTTTACGTCCGACACCATACAGTAGTATAAATAAATTACTAAAATAAATTCCTTTTTTCATTTGGTAGAGGAAGCCTACGCGGCAGTCACATATATATTGCAGTTTATATTCTTATTATTTTTCTCTTCTTACGTGATTCCTTTTTTCTTATGGTGGAGGACGCCTACGCGGCGGTCACATATATATTATACTAGCTGTTGCTCGCAACTTCGTCCGTGTGGTTATGAAGATTATGAAGTACTATGAAGTTTTTAACACATAGGGTTGCGAAAGCGATTTTTCCCTCCCTTAAACCGGCCCTGTCGTAAAATATGTTCCTACCTGACATGTCTTAACTATATTCTATCTTTTACCATTTTTAAGGTACAAAAAGCCCAGGATTTCATAAAAATATAAACAATATCAATTCGTTCAAGACCTAAACCTGTTACTGTTACTGCTAGCCTATATCATCCCACTGCTGGGCAAAGGCATCCCCATGACTTCCAAATCCTTCGATCCAGGGCCAATGTGGACCACTGGTCGTTGGTTCTGTCCAGCTCGTCCCGCCTTAAATTCAGGAGTTAAACCTATTTTACAAAAAAGTTTTAACCTTGAATTGGATTAAGTAAGGAGGCAAGATACAAAACATGTGCAAATAGCTTGAACTAGGAAGATTCCTGTGTAATATTTTACCATATATTTACCTTATTTTACTTGCGAGAGCCCTTAGTCCAGGCTATCACAAACTTGCAAAATTTCAGGTCGGTAGTAGGTCGCGGGCCTGTGGACGGTGAGTAATGGGCTAGCTCACCGTCCACCCGTCTAATGACGACAGGCCGTGCCGACGACGCGTTGGTGTTCCACGCGCGCCTCAAGGAGATGTCAGCTAATCGGAAGGGGTCCGAGAGGGGCGATGCCTGCCAGGGCTGCGGGACTGTTCGAAAGAGATACCGTGGCCCTGGAACACAAAGGGCAAAGAAGGGACCTGAATGGGTTTTAGTCAGTACAAGTCTGACACTCCCTTCCGCTACGCCCAGAGCGGGAGGCGTTATTTGATGATTTCCCATCTGAAAAAAAAAGAAAAAGGTCAGTAGTAGGTAAAATCTGAACTTTCACACAAACTTGCGAGAGTGTCTAGACCTCCTTCCTTTCTGAGCAGACGTCTGTTAACGATAAACTACCTCAGTGCCAAATTAAATTTTATGCGTCAAGCGGTTTTCGATATTTCGTTATGAGTGAGTGACCTTTCGCTTTTATATATAATGATAGAAGATTAATTTTGCTCATGAATCTCCTTTAATACTAGTCCAGTTACAAAATTAACTAACTTGAGGATTGAGGAAAGAAACGTTCTACAGGAGAATCATGCAGACCACAAGTTAACCAATTTATTAACTAGAGGTAAACTAAGTATATAAAACAGTAGTTTTAGGCCGGACTACATTTCCTACATTTTGACCGTGCTGGTATTGCATTTTTGTAGAAAACAGCAGATTTTTTATTTATTTTCCAATGAATAGTTTAAGTGTGTGTGTGTGGGGGGGGGGGGGTGATGATTCTACTTCAATGTCATTGGCACGAGTTTATTTCATTTGTTTTAGGTAAAGCCTCCAACAATGTGACAATAGTGAATTATACGGACACAACGGATATTCAGTTCAGCTGCGAACAGTACAAATATCAATACACAACCGCAAGTAAGTACAGCTCCCGGATGTTATTACAAAACTTTTTAGAAAGAGACCGTCGCACAGGGATGAGAGACAGAAACCACGCTCTACAAAGCAGGTATAGATATTTCCAAAAACAATGAAATCCGAAATATTTTATTCCGAATTTCAATGATCCGAGTGCCAAAAGTCCGAATTTCATAATACCTAAGAATTATAATGCCTATTATTAAAAATCACGAAATTTATTTTACCGATAGTCGTAAATGCGATTTGTTAGTTTTTCCGATTTTCATACGTTCGTAGAATCAGATGCTCGAAGGGTTCTCGGTCCGAAAAACGATATTCCGATTTTCAATACTTCGAGTAAACTAAAAGTCAACATGTTGTGCTACAAAATTTAGTGACAGAAACGAATCGCTGCAAAACTGACTTCACGCAGTCTTGTCTGCCCTACCCCTAGAGTGTAATTTAAGTCCACGTAGGAGCGGAGGGATGGAGCGGCCCGCGGTGTAAGCTCGCGTGGGGCCGCCCAAACCCTGCAGCTCCGTAGCCCTGACAGAAATAATGCTTGCTGCGAACTAAACACTTTTAAAAAAGTCAGCATTCAGCCGAGAGCGTGCCGAATAGGTTTTAATGATAAATGGTTCAAATGAGAACTCTTTACAAAGAATATTAAAGTCCTTACTCGCTCGCAACGTGTATGAATTTTGCCTGTAGTTAGAATAAGAAAAAGGAATGGAGATAGGCGGATTAAATCTAACCGATCTCGTGGGGACATTGAAGCGCAGTTTATGCAGAAGATCAAGACAATCAATCTCGTTAGAAATAATTTTCAAAAGAAAGGTGCAATCTGCTAGTCGACGACGATTTATAAGTGGTTGCAAATGAAATTTCTTGCAAAGATTTAAGTAATTATCAGAATGGTATGGTATATGTAGTCGAAAACATAGGAAGTGAATAAATCTTTTTTGTATATTTTCAAAACGATCAATGTATTTGCCATAACAAGAGTTCCAAATTTGTAATGCATATTTGAGGTGACTTCTCACAAAAGAACAATAAATAATCTTAAGGGTCTTGGTCCTCTTTAAGCACCCTGCGAGTCTCATAACAAAACCCAGTGACCTCGAAGCTTTGGCTCAATGTGCACGTTGAATAAAAGTTTGGAATCATGAAATACACCTAGGTCGCATACACCATCGCATCACTGCAATAGCTGCCCTTTAACTTTATAAGTTGTAGGGAGAGGGACACGTTTTCTGCTAAAGGAGATAACTGAGCATTTGACAGGATTCAAATCGAATTTGTTAATCAAGCAATAATCATCCAGTCGCGCCAGGTCAGATTGGAGAGCATTCATATCGTCAACTGATGACATTGTAGAAAATATTTTCATAACATCAGCAAAACAGAGTAAATTTGAGTTGTGAAATCACGAGTCGATGTCGATCACATAAATGATAAAGAGTAATGGAGCCAACAATGAACATTTAGGAACACCACTGGGAACTGAAACCCAGCTCGACATGTTGTTACTGATAACAACAGCCTGAGATCTGTTTTCAAGGTATGAAGTAAACCAACGACGAAGATCTCCTCTAATACCGTTGTTATATTAGGAATTTTGAACCATTCGGAATTATGACAATCAGCATTTTGAAATTAGCCTTGTGTGTAGTACACTGCATAAATACGAAAAACTTTATTCAATAGTTATAAATGTAAATTAGTTTCAATAGATCGAATAACAAAAAGTCCGACTTAATGACAATTCGAAACATCAAAAATACGAATTCCGATTATTAAACCGATTAATACGATTCCAAATCAAAATCAAAAGTCATCATTCATCATCATTTCAGCCCAAAAGACGTCCACTGCTGGATATAGCCCGCCCCCAAGTGTCGCCACATTGACATTTTGGGGGGGGGTTTTGCCATAATCGCCACGCTTGGCAGGCGGGTTGGCGATCGCAGTACGATTGTTACAAAAAGCACAGAGAACCTGCTGCCCATTCTCTGGCAAATCCCTAAAGTCGCCTCTTACGACCCCCATGGGAAGATATGGGATGGTGCTATTCTTTACGTCCGACACCATACAGACCGTTTACGTCTGACACCATACAGAGCGTTTACGTCTGACACCATACAGAGCAAAATCAAAATCAAAAGTCATTTATTCAAATTAGGCTGATAATTAACACTTTTTGAACGTCAAAATGCTGCTCTGTATGGTGTCGGACGTTAAGAATAGCACCATCCCATATCTTCCCGTGGGTGTCGTAAGAGGTGACTAAGGGATTTGCCAGAGAATGGGCAGCAGCGTTCTTTGTGCTTTTGTAACAACCGTACTGTGATCGCCAACCCGCCTGCCAAGCGTAGCGATTATGGCAAAACCCCCCAAAATGTCAATATGGCGACACTTGGGGGAGGCCTATGTCCAGCAGTGGACGTCTTTTGAGCTGAAATGTATGTATGAACGTCAAAATTACAAGAGACAGTCCCCCAAAACGCCCGCGCCCTTCGCCACTTCCTAGTGTTTTTTTCCGAAATAAAAACGCCTTGTAAAACTGAATAGCAAGACAAATAAACACATAATTGCTCGTCAGAGAGAAAAATAATATTATGTTTAGTATGAAGAGGTAGAATAAAAAAAATAATTAAAGATGCGTTTTCCGACTCATAATTGCATGGATTGTTTACAGTAATTATACTTGTGTATATATCGTATAAAGAAACTAATTAGGTATCAAACTGTATACTGTGCAACTACGTGTACATTATTAGATCATATTATAATATCCAAGTTGTGATATGTATTAAAGAAAAAAACTTTCTGATGATGTCAATTTTTTACAGTGTATTGGTTCTCATTTAAAACTATGATTGTTTACTTTTGAATAAAAATATTTTGTTTCGAATAAAAATATTTTGCTTCCTTGGTCACAATTCTAACCTAACCTAACCTAACCAAAGTGATTCATAAATAATATAGGGGATTTGCAGCATGCAAGTAAGCATGCAACATGTAAGCAGGCATGCAACATGCAACAAGTTTTATTTCTGTCACGGCTCCGGCGCTCGTTTCGTCGCAGATGGTTTTAACTCTCACCACCGCAGCTTCAGCCACGGCGGTTGGCCTTCAAACCACCTGCTCCTCAGCTCGCGGGCCGCTCCACCCCTCCGCGCCTACGCGGGCTTAAATTACAACTCTAGAGTGGGGCAGACAAGACTGCGTGAAGTCGGTTTTGCAGCGATTCGTTTCTGTTACTTAATTTAGTAGCACAACATATTGAATTTTAGTTTATTCGAAGTATTGAAAATCGGAATGTCGTTTTTCGGACCGCGAGCCCTTCGAGCATTTGATTCTTCGAACGTTTGAAAATCGGAAAACAAACAAATCGCATTTACGACTTTCGGTAAAATAAATTTATTGATTTTTAATAATAGACATTATAATTCTTAAGTATTATGAAATTCGGACTTTTGGCACTCAAACCATTGAAATTCGGAATAAAATATTTCGGAGAATTTGGGTGTTCCCGATTTTCTCAGCATTCTCTGAAGTGTAGATTTGTGCCCACTTTAAGGCAATAAGGTAGCTCCCTTATGTACATAGGACTTTAAAACAAAACTAGCAAAATTATAATTCTTATCATAATTAACTGTTTCTACTTTTTATGTTCTAAATAGGAAACTCAGATAAACCAAAAATAATAAATAAACTTTTTTTTTGCAGTACTATTTGTTGGGTTTATAAATACAACCGACAATAAGGTAGAGACACAGAACACAACAATTATGAAAAGAAATAAATTCACGATGGTGGATGATGGAACTATATTGTGTTGTATTGTCTATGAGTACAAGGCAGACTGGCAAAAAATCACCGCAACACGTTTCGTTGAAAATAAGACCTTACTTGTATACCAGTCGTACGAACCAATATCCAACAACCTAACAGCAGGTAACTATAGAGACTACATCTTTTTTTTTTCATCAATATAAGTGGATATATAGTGGATATCATCAATGGACGTGCTTCACCCTGGGGAGAGCGGAGGGGTCTGTCAGACTCGTCTAAACTAATATTATATCATCATCATCATTTCAGCCGAAAGACGTCCACTGCTGGACATCGGCCTCCCCCAAGTTTCGCCACATTGACATAACATGGGGGGTTTTTGCCATAATCGCCACGCTTGGCAGGCGGGTTGGCGATCGCAGTACCGTTGTTACAAAAGCACAGAGAACGCTGCTGCCCACTCTTTGGAAAGTCCCTTAGTCGCCTCTTACGACACCCACGGAAAGACATGGGATGGTGCTATTCTTTACGTCCGACACCATACAGAGAAAAACTAATATTATATAGAGGAAAGATATGATTGTTTGTTTGCATTGAATAGGCTCCGAAATTTATTTATTGAGGAAGGCTATATATGATATATAGCCTATAGCCTTCCTCAATCTCCTGATCTTCTTCTCCTAATCTTCCAAATCTCCTACAAGGCTGTAGGTGATATATCATCACGCTACGACCAATAGGAGTGGAGCAGCAATGAAAAATGTTGCGAAAACGGGGAAAATGTGACGCAAACGATGTTGCGCCGGACAACTAGTACTGAATAAAACCAGACCGGTGTTACCTCGCACACTTGTTTCGGGGGGCAACCAGGTCTAATGGGCCTTCCGCTGCCCCAGACTAGTGCCAGACGCTTGACTTGCGGGCCTCGTCCCAGGGGGAGTGAGGTGTAGACTCCCCCCTTTACGTTTAAAAGACGCGCGCGTGCAACACTACGCGCCGCCTTCTCAGGTCCAGTGTGATGCGGGCTACAGATGTACCTGAATCTAACGCCCCTGGACCTGTTTAGAGTGTCCGTCCTCGGCCGACATCACATCACCGCATCTCCAGACTCTGCGCTGCTAACTATCGAGCGAACATCGGTCGGCAGCGGCAGGTCTTTTCCCAGATCCCGTTTTTACCTACGTCATGTTTACAATAACGTATACCTAAATCCTTAGTCATTGCTATCCGTTAGTGGTTCGCAAATGGTTTTTGGACTACCAAAAACCAAAAATAAAAGTAGTTACATACTAATGTAACTGCTTGAAAAGTGTAAATAGGGCCTCACGCAGAAGTCCAAAAAAAGCTGTTAAAGATAAAACGCATGTCTTAAACAAATGACCTTAGGAAACGATTTTATACATGTGGTACAAGGAAAAACGACTCTTGTCGAGCTGCCTAGCCACTCATGAACATGTAGTCAGGATCATCCAACGCGCCGTGCGAACAAATTAACCGCGAATCTAACGTGGCAGACTTCTCCGAGCACATTATACGTAGCAGTGGACGGTCGACCGGTACACAGTTACAAACAAGACATAATCGGCGGGAACAAGGATGGGTTTAGTCAGTACTAGTCTGACACTCCCTTCCGTTCCGTCCAGAGTGGGAGGGATCATTTAATGATTTCCCATCCTTAAAAAAGGCTTTATTCGTTCAAGTAATTAACATTATTGTAATAATACTTTTCACACAAAATTCCAGAAAATTTATAATTTTTGTTGTTTTCCCTCTTTGAAACTCGAAAGTTCCGTTATTTATTTATTTAAACTTCATGTACAATAGTGGTACATAGGCGGACTTAATGCCACAAGGCATTCTCTACCAGTCAACCATTGGGTTAAAAAGGACAACATTGTGGTAAGGTACAAAAACAATATCTAACAATATGTAATTAATTTCGAAATTGTCTATAAGTTACATAGATACTAATACACAAATACACATAAAATAGACTAATTAATATTTTAACAAATACCAAAATAAAAAACGAGAATACTAATAATAATTACTTTGACTAGACTTCTAACTGCGAGCTACTTCGTTTGATTTAAATAGTGGTTACGAACTTTTCTTTTAAAAATAAATTTACTTTCAGATTTTTTAATACCGAGAGGCAGCGCGTTCCACAGCTTTTTTGATGAGACAGCATATGAATATTTAAATAACGGAGCATCCAAAATTGAGTAACCATAATTTATTGAGCCCGAAATAAGTGATACAAGGAAACTGTGATGAAAAAACTGTCGTGACCATGATAATTCAGCTGTGACGGCCTATAATATTATTAATATCTATAATATTATTAACTTAAAATCGATTTAACTCAAAAACTACTGAATTTCGATAGAACATTTGGTGGCTTAATTTATTGCATTTTAACCCTAATATTTATTAATTAAAACTTTATGCACAAGTATAAAAAAAAACACTGTACAAAGGCGGACTTAATTAATACCTTGGGCATTTTCAACCAGTCTACCTAAGGGTGATGCAGAGAGAAAACATAGTAGGTGCAGCATAACAAATGGTTATAAGACATTTACAAATAAAATATAACGATAAATACTTATATACATACATACAGGGTGAAATTGAAGTCATGGGCATTATTTCAACCTAAGGCACTACTCACGGTGTACCAGCCGACCCTCTGGCGGGTTATAAATGTCAAAGGCTTATCCGGGTACAGGGGGCACTGCCCGGATGGACCTCGTTTTTCCCCCACACTCGTGGGAACAAAAATGAAAAATAATAAAAAACATCAAAACCCAGCCGGCGACGGCAAAGAGAGGGAGAGGAGGGATGCGGTGTCGGAGTCCGACGCCGCATCTAGTGATGTGAGCGCGGGATGCTCTGAGAGCTCCCGCTTCGAGAGGACCGGGACTGCTGCGGAGGAACGCAAGCGGTCCAGACCAGAAGGCGACCGCGAGTCGTCCTCCGAAGGCGAGCTTGCCTCGGCCCCTAAAATCTCCACCAGCAGGCGTGGCGGAATAAGGGGCCTGGGGAGGGGGCTCCCGGCCTCCGAAAGATCGGGGGTGGCCGGTCGCGGGCAGGCCCATTTGGGCACCGGTGATGACGCGGCAGTTGAAGTTGGCGGCTCCGATGTGGAGCGTAAGGCCAAGTTTCAAAAGGAGGTGGAAGCTGCGATAAGGGTCGTGGCCTTGAAGAAGCTGACATCTTCAAAACTCGGGGCCATACCTGCAGCTTCCGCCTCCATCATGGCGGCGGTGGAGGCTAGCTTTCCTCCACCCAGTGAAGTGGCCAAACTGCGGGCGGAGGTCGCCCGCCTGACGGCCGCCACGGAGCTTCTCCACGAGGAGAATCAGAAGCTCCGGGCAGACCTGACCGGTCTGCGAGAGTCTGGCTCCCGCGAGGTGCCCCAGCAGCGGCAGAGCCAGCCCGTGCCAGTGGAGAACCAGGTCCTGAACCTGGTTCGGCAGGAGCTGGCTGCCTTCCAGGCGCGGTTCTCCGTCCTGGAGGGCATCGTCCTTCGCCCCCCCCCCCTGGCAGCAAACAAGGCTGCCCCGGGCCCGAGGGTGGTCCCGGGCCCAAAGGCGGCTTCGTATGCAGCTGCTACGGCCGCAGTTTCTGGACCAGGGCAGCCTGGCCAGCCCTCCGGCAGGGCTAGGGCGGCCCCTACCGAAAAGTCGGCTCCGGCAAAACCGGCAGCGGCTAAACAGGCGGCGGCCCAGCAGAAAAAGGGCAAAGCGGCTCCTGAGGCGGCGAATGTGCCAGCGCCATCAGAAAGGCGGCTGCAGCTACCGCCGCCCCCCCCGCCCACTAATCCTCCCGCGGCCGAAGCCGAGTGGCAGGTGGTCGGGGAAAAGAAAAAGGGGCGAAAGGCGGCAAAAAAGGCTAGGGACGAGGAGCGAAGGCGCAGGCACAAGGCGCAAAGCGTCGCGGCTAGGCTCCGCGCCCCGAAGACCGCAGCTGTAGTGATCACACTACAGCCGGAAGCGGAAAAAAGGGGCGTGTCCTACCGCGACGTACTCACTAAAGCGAAGGCGACGGTGGATCTCGGGGAGCTGGGGATCACCGGGGGACTCCGGCTCAAAGTCACCGCGACAGGGGCTCGAGCGCTGGAGAACCCCGGAGCAAGTAGCCGCTGACGCTCTGGCTGAAAAGCTCAGAGCGTCCCTAGATGCGGACGAGGTCCGAGTGTCCAGGCCCGTCAGATGCGCAGACATGCGCATCCTGGGTCTGGACGACTCAGTGACCAAGGAGGAGGTGGTTGCCGCCGTCGCCAGGACCGGTGGGTGCCCTGCCGAGCAGGTAAGGGCAGGCACTCTACGTCCGGACCACTCGGGCATGCGAACTGTTACGGTAAGCTGCCCTGTGACGGCGGCCGGAACAATTGTGGAGGCTGGAAGGCTCCTGGTGGGCTGGGTGTCGGCGCAGGTGAAGCTGCTGGAACCCCGACCTCTGAGGTGTTACCGGTGCCTCGTGGGGCAGCACGTGAGTTGTCGGTGCTCCTCGGAGGTGGACCGCAGCGGCGACTGTTTCCGATGCGGTCAGCCCGGTCACATGGCCGCGGCTTGCACCGCCATGCCGCACTGCACTGCATGTGCGGCAGCGGGCAAACCAGCCGATCACCGGGCAGGGGGCAGGGCCTGCGCACCACCCACCAGGGCCAAGGGCAAGGGAAGGCCCGCAGCCACCGCCTCCACCGTTGCCACCGCCGCAGCTGCCACCACCGTCGCTTCCGCAGCTGCCGCCAGTACTGCCGCTGCAACATCTGTTGCAGGGCCCTCACAGGGGGCCCGGGAGGGGGCTGAAATGGAGTGCCAATAATGGCCCCATTACGCCTTCTCCAGGCGAACATCAACCACTGCCGCTGCGCTCAGGATCTGTTGTTCCAGAGTATGGCGGAGTGGTTGATTAACGTCGCCGTGGTCGCTGAGCCGTACTTTGTCCCGCCCAGGGAAGACTGGGTGGAGGACCTGAGCGGCTCAGTGGTCATAATTTCGTCGGCCGCCGCCGGTACCCCGACCCTTGAGAGTGTCAGGAAGGGTCAGGGCTGCGTAGCAGCACGGTTCGGGGAGATCGTCGTGGCCGGAGTCTACTTCTCCCCGAGCCGAACTCTCGCCGAGTTCCACAACTCCCTCATGGAGTTGAGTGTCGTCATCCAAAGCTATTCCCTCCCCGTGCTTGTGCTCGGGGACTTCAATGCCAAAAACTTGGCCTGGGGTTCTCGTTGCACAGATGTGCGGGGTAGGATGGTGGAGGACTGGGCTCTGGAGGCGGGCCTGGTCGTCCTAAATCGGGGTTCCGTCCCCACGTGTGTGCGGATGCGGGGCGAGTCGGTGGTGGACATCTCGTTCGCTAGCCCCGCTCTGTCACCGCGTGTCGTTGACTGGCGCGTCATGGAGGGGGTGGAGACCTATTCCGACCACCGGTACATCCGGTTTGATGTCTCCGCCCCGGACTCAAGCGCGCCGGTCCTACAGGCCCCGAGTGGTCCGCGTTGGGCGCTGAAGCAGCTGGACCGGGAGCTTCTCCTGGAAGCCTCGATAGTGCAGGCCTGGGTGACATCACCGAACAGGCCTGCCGACATCAACAACGAGGCAGGGTGGTTCCAGGAGGCCATGTTCGACATCTGCGACGTGGCAATGCCCCGAGTTCGGCCAGGAAGCGCCCGGCGTCAGGTGTACTGGTGGTCGCGAGAGCTGACGTCTCTGCGCGAGGCGTGCGTAGCCGCGCGGCACCCGTACGCCAGGCATCGCAGGCTCCGCATCCGCCCTCCGGATGCGGCAGCCATTGAGGCGGAGCTGTACGAGGGATACAGAGCAGCGAAGACCGCCCTCGAAGAGGCTGTCCAGCGGGCCAGAGACCTGGGCCGCGAGGAGATGCTGGAGACTCTCGACAGAGATCCGTGGGGGCGCCCTTACAAGATGGTGCGGGACAAACTCCGCACCTGGGCCCCCCCGCTGACGCAGAGTCTCCGCCCTCAGCTCGTGGAGGACGTGGTGAGCGCTCTGTTCCCTCTGCGAGGGGAACATCCTCCCCCGCCTATGGCTCCGCCGCTTGCGGTGCCGGAAGCGGACCACATTCCGGAAGTGACCGGGGTAGACCTGAGAGCGGCGGTATGCAGGCCAAAAATACCGCCCCGGGACCCGATGGCTTGCCTGGCAAAGCCTGGGTCCTGGCCTCGGAGGCTCTCGGGCCCCGACTGGAAGGACTCTTAAGCGCATGCTTGGAGAGAGGCCAGTTCCCGCTTCGTTGGAAGACGGGGAAGCTGGTCCTCATCCGGAAGCCGGGGCGCCCTGCGGACTCTCCGTCCGCATACCGGCCCATTGTGTTGCTCGACGAGGTGGGCAAGCTCTTCGAAAGAGTCATTGCCAACCGCCTCGCCGGGCACCTTGTGGGGATGGGGCCGGATCTGGCGGAACACCAGTTTGGTTTCCGCAGAGGGCGCTCGACGGTGGACGCCATCATACGCGTGAGGGCTCTCACGACGGGGGATGCGGTGTCCAGGGGTGGGGTTGCCTTGGCGGTGTCTCTTGACATCGCCAACGCCTTCAACACCATGCCCTGGAGCTGCATTAGGGAGGCACTCCGGTATCACCGGGTGCCGACCTACCTTCGTCGTGTGGTCGGGGACTACCTGACGGATAGGGCCGTCATCTACCCCGGTCGCACCGGAGAATGGAACCGGCGAGAGGTGTCGTGCGGTGTTCCACAGGGATCGGTTCTGGGGCCGCCCTTGTGGAACATCGGCTACGACTGGGTGCTGCGCGCCGACCTCCCTAGCGGTGTCAGCATAGTTTGCTACGCTGACGACACGCTGGTGCTGGCACAAGGGAGGTCGAACGAGGCGGCGGCCGAACTTATGACACGCGGGGTTGCGATAGTCGTGGAGAGAATCCGGCAACTGGGTCTCGAGGTGGCATTGCACAAGTCCGAGGCCATGTGCTTTCATGGGCCTCGGAATGCGCCACCGTCGGGATCCATACAGACGGTAGGAGGGGTTCCCATCGGCGTCGAGTCGACGCTGAAGTACCTAGGGCTTGTCCTCGACAGCCGGTGGAACTTCGTGGCACTTCCAACGTTTGGCCCCCAAACTGGAACGGGCAGGGGCTGCGTTCAAGCGGCTCTTGCCCAATCTGGGCGCGCGGAGGCACTACGCCGGGGGGAAACTCCGCTGCCGCGGCAAATTGTCGCTCAGCGGACAGACCTCCGGCGCGATCTCATGGCGACATGGAGAGAGCGACTGTCGCAACCCCGTGCAGGGCACGCCACAATAGTGGCGATAAGTCCCCTCTTTGAGGAGTGGCTAGAGAGGCGCCACGGCGCCCTCACCTTCCGCCTGACGCAGGTCCTCACCGGACACGGTTGTTTCGGGAGGTTCCTGCACCGAATCGGGCGGGAGGAAACGCCCGGGTGTCACCACTGCGAGGATCGGCCGGAGGACACGGTGGAGCACACTGTGGAGCTATGCCCCGCTTGGGCTGAGCACCGCCGTGTCCTCGTAGCGGCGATTGGCGGCGGCGACCTCTCGCGTCCGGCCCTGGTTCAATCCATGGTCCGGAGCGAGAGGGAATGGGAAGCCGTCGCCTCCTTCTGCGAAGCAGTCATGCTAGCGAAGGAGGTGGCGGAACGTGAGAGGGAGAGAACCTCACGTCCCAGCCGCCGCGGGAGACGCCCCGGGCGTCGGGGGGCAACCAGTGGCCCCCGGCCACCGTAGGCGCGGGCCTGTGGACGGTGAGTAATGGGCTAGCTCACCGTCCGTCCGTCTTATGACGACAGACCGTGCCGACGGCGCGTTCGTGTTCCACGCGCGCCTCAAGGAGATGTCAGCAAATCGGAAGGGGTCCGATAGGGCCGATGCCTGCCAGGGCTGCGGGTTGTTCGAAAGAGATACCGTGCCCCTGGAACGCAAAGGGCTAAGAAGGAACATGGATGGGTTTTAGTCAGTCAAGTCTGACACTCCCTTCCGCTCCGCCCAGAGCGGAAGAAGTCATTTGATGATTTCCAATCCGAAAAAAAAAAAAAAAAAAAAAAGGCACTACTCACGGTACTGATTGCTTTAGGGCTATTACATATACATAATACATACATACATAATATTTATTTGCGTAAAACATGGTATAAAAAGGTCTTACAGTACAAAAATAGAGCAAACATGTTTTGCCAAGATAAACATAGCATGCAAATATTGAATTACACAATTTTTCTACAAAATTCTTATTATATTAAAACAACGCTATTTTTGTTCCAGGAAGTGTTTTATGCTATAAAAGTTATTGTTAATTAACCACTCGTTCAGTTTATTCTTAAAGGCATATCTCGTGTTTAACATTTTCAGATTGGTAGGTAATTTGTTATAAATTCGTACACACATATTTAGGCAGTTTTTATTGTACTTAGCAAGCCTGGGAGCACTGTTAAGTGCGAGTCTGTGAGGATCTCGTCGGCTTCTAGGATTTACATCGTTTGCTATTTTAAATAACTCCTTATGTTTCCATACAAACATGCATATTTCATTAATATACAGACAAGGTAGCGGTAACAAGCCAAGTTTCTTAAATACTGGCTGACATGATTCCTCAGGATGAAGTCCGTATAGAGCCCTAATACATTTTTTTTGAGCAACAAACGTTCTATTTTGGTCGGTACTGTTACCCCATATTATAAGTCCATAACGTAATATGGATTCCACATATGCATGGTAAGCTAATATAGCTGTTTTTAGATTAGTAGCTTTCTTTACTTGCCTTAGAGCATACACAAACTTATTTATCTTACTTGAAACATTGTCTACGTGCACTTTCCAATGTAGATCTTCATCAATAGTAACTCCTAGGAACTTGGTATGTCTTACTGGCTTAATTTTGGGTATATTTAATTTGATGTTAAATTTATGATTATTAGATTTATTAAATTGTATATAAACGGATTTGTCAAGGTTTATTTTCAAATTATGTACATAAAGCCAGTTAATTAAAATGTCAATTGTATTGTTAATGTCAGTTTCGTGGTCGTAAATTGTATTTTTTTTGTTTTTATTGGATGTTACAATAATAGATATGTCATCAGCAAACAGTATGCACTTATGTTTCGTTATTTTAAGTATGTCATTTATATATATCAAGAATAAGATCGGCCCTAGTATGCTTCCCTATGGGACACCAAACTTATTACATCTATATTTCGATGAGTGTAGCGTAACTTCTTTATTTTCGTTAATGTTTGTTATGGTAACGCATTGTTGCCTGTTATCAAGGTATGATTTTATCCACTGTAAGGTTGGACCTCTAATCCCAATTGCTTCTAACTTTTGCAGTAGTAGATCGTGTGAAACTAGGTCGAAGGCTTTCGACAAATCAAAGAATAATCCTGTGGTTAGATTGTTGTCATTGATGTTAGTTAAAATAACATTTATGAGGGCATAGATTGCTAATGTTGTAGACTTCCCTTTTTGAAAGCCATGCTGTTCTTTTTTAATAATATTAAACTTTGTACAGTAATTTTCAATTCTCTTGTACATACATTTTTCGTATATTTTAGATAAGATGGGTATTAGGGTGATAGGGCGGTAATTGTTTAGGTCATGTCTGTCTCCTTTTTTGTAGAGTGGTCCAACAACGGAAAGCTTTAAAGCTTCTGGAAAAATTCCCTCATAGAATGACAAATTGATCAAATGTGTTAGTACTTCAACAATTTGGTCGACACAGATTTTAATAACTTTTGTGTTGATTTCGTCGTACCCTTCAGAATTTGTGTTATTTAAAAGCAGTATTTCCTTCTTAACTTCAGTTATCAACATTGGTTTGAGGAACATTGAACCAACAGTTACATTATTGCTAGAGTTACCTGTTACGTTCGGGGGCATTGATTTGTTTGTAGAATCGATATAATGGTCATTAAAGGCCGACGCTATTTCTACTGGACTGGTTATAAGTGTGTTGTTAAATTTGATACTGTCTATATTATGTCTGGAGTTTGTATTATTTAGCTCGTCTTTGATAACATTCCACGTAGCTTTGCATTTGTTATCGTTTTTAGTTATGTATTTGATATTTGCGTTTTTCTTGGAATTAAAGATGCATTTTTTAAGGAGATTAGTATATTTAAGGTATTTATTCTTATTAGTCGCAGTTTTGTTTTTATAAAATTGATAGCGCAGTAATCTTTTTTTCTTACAACTTTTTTTTAGGCCCCTACTTATCCAACTTTGTTTCTTTTTGTTGTTTAAGTTTACTTTTACTTTTAATTTAGGGAAACAAAGATTGTAAAATAAGCAAAACGTTTCATGAAAATGATTGAATGCTGAGTTTGCGTTGTTAGCCGTGTGTATTTCAGACCAAGAAAGATTACTTAAGCATTCCCTAAACTTGTGGATATTATCTGAGCTGTAATCCCTTTTATATGTATAATATATTGCTTGATTTTGAGTTTTATGTTTTAAAGGAATAGTTAACATTTGTGCTGTATCGTGGTCAGACAAGTGAAGTGGCATAACTGCAGCAGTAGCGTCGTGAATGTTACTCAGAATGTCATCTATACATGATGACTTACGAGTTGGTACATCAATGTGAAATTTAAGGTTATAGTTGTATGCTAGATCCTGCAATTGAGTAGTAATATTGCCTTTTTTAAGGGTGTTAATATTCAAATCACCCGCTAAAACTACTTTCATTCTAGATTTATATTGTTGAAGCAAATTATGCATGAGACTATTTAATTTGATTAAGAATTGGTTCGGGTCTGATTGAGGTGTTCTGTAGACACAAATTATAATTATTTTTTGATGTGTAAGTTCAATTCCGCAAACTTCGAAAGTGTTTTGCGTGGCGTAGCTTTTTATAAATGGCAAGTCTTTGAATAATAGGTTTTTTTTAGCAAAAATACAGGTACCACCTCTTTGTTTTTCTCTGCAGTAGTTAGAAGCCATCTCATAACCATGAATTTTAATGTAGCTTTCGTAGTCTCTCTTGATAAAGGTTTCGGAAAGGCAAATTATGTCTGGGTCGTTATGCTCTTCTTGTAGTTCTTGCAAGGTTAATTCTAGAATTTCTTTTTTTGATATGATACTGGCAATATTTTGGTGGAGTATTTTTAGGTTATGGGTTACTGGAGGTGATACTTTGGGCAAGAAAAAATGTGCTATTTCGTTTTATCTTTGGAAAGTAGTACGGAATAGTTCCTCTTTGAGTTTTTTCCACGGGATGTATATAGTTTAGTGTTTGTGATACTGAATTCTTGCGTTGAAAATAAAAAGGAATTGTTCCTTTCTTGGGTTCATTTATATTAGCTTTTAATTTAAGGCTTAGTTTGTTACTCGCTATCTTCTTCATAAGTTCAATTGGATTTAAATAGTTCTCACTGTAGTCATTATAGTCTATAAGATAATTAATTTTGTTACATATGTCGTCTATGTTAGTGGTTCCACATTCTAAAAATTTACACTTTTTGTAGCTTTTACACAAGTTTTTGATACGATAGTTAAGATTATTTATATCTAAATTCTCATTTTTAAACACATTCAAGACAATAATCATGTTGTTATAAAATGTATCTAACACAATTCGTAGTTGCGATAAAATAAAATTTAAATTATAATCGTTTTCTCCCACACAAATAACAAGTTTGTCGTTAGGGTTTAACTTAGTATGACGACAGTTCATTATTATATGGTTACATAGAGCATTGGGTTTTGTTTCAGAGATAATTGTATACCTTTCATACTGAGTATTTTTTCTTGATTGAATGATAGCTGTTGCTAGGCCGACACATTGTTGAGAGCCGAAGATAAGAATTCTATTTGGCAATTCACTTTGTTGTTCTCTAGTACAAGCCGACATTTGTGGGCAGATTTTCGGTACCTGGGACTTTTGATGGTTGTTATCATTATAGTGTTTGAGCGCGTCTATTTGTTTCTTGAAAGTTGAAAGCTGTTCCTGTGCGTTTTCCAATTCTTGTTGTAGACCTGTAATTTTCTGTTGTAGCAACACAATTTTGATGCTTTTGTTATCACTTACATTAGCTTTGCTAGTAAGTGGAGTGGCAGGCGTAGAGGCAGTCTGTTGTAGTAGAGACTGTTTTCTTCCTCTAATGATATCAGCGTTGTTTTCAATGGTGGGAGAATGGCAAAGTGTTTTTAACATTTTTATTTCCGTAGTTAGCTTATTTAATTGGTGACGAAGGTTGTTATTTTCTAATATTGTATTTTCTAGCTCATTCTCGGTGCTGTCGAGCTTACTTGTAAGTTCTTTTATTGTGTCTTTCATTTCTAAGATTGTTAAAGTTTCAGATATTGTCCCGTCTACGCTTTTAGACAGTTTATTAGGAGTGTTGTACAATTCAGTCGATGTTTCGTATTCGGACAGTATATGGGAGTCTAATACTTCGGACATATTAAGAGTTATTGGTTGTACATCTTCATACTGTTGGTTTTTCTCAGCAGATTTGCATATCAGTTCCGGGGAAGAGCGGCTTGCTTGAAGTTTTTTCCTTGATGTGATGTTAGATACGTAGCTTGTATTAGAGACTTTTTTATTTTTAATGCATGTCGTACATCTCCATTTTTTCTTAGACTCTTGGTCCATTAGTCGGTAGGTCTGTTCCGGATATCCAATACAGTCTAATTCATAGCGGTTGTTACATGTTGAACAAACGGCTGTTTTTTTAATATCAACAGATTTCTTACATTTAAAGCAAGTTACTCTCTCTGCCATCTTGCGGTCATTTCTCGTACTCATTTTAAGCAAATTTATTAATAAGCAAATAAAAAATATTATTAATGCAAGTATGGAAAACCTTAAAAATGTTGTAAGTCATATTGCACAACGCTTATTATTGCAAATAAACACATAAAGTAATTAAAACAAACTACTTCATTAACGCCAATAAGTCTTAAAGTATCAAAACCGTAAAAGCGCAGTACAGCGCGGAACGATAGGTAAACACACATTAAATAATATGAATAACTAGTCATAGAGCGGCAATAACAATAACCTAAAAGAAGCATGCCGCCCGCCACGAAATCTTTCCGTCCCGCTCCCTTACTCGCAAAAATACGAATTTCATCCCCGCGCGGGGGGCTGCTTCCCGAACCAGTGCCATTGCGGCTGCGCAGGTGTGTAGACGCATGTTATTGATTTACGATTGATCCCGTGAGGTTATCGCGTCTAACCTTAGATAATTGTATTGCACTGCATTAAATGTTAGTGGACTAATTGTGAATACGAGGCCTCGTACGCATAATGTAACGCGTAATGGTACACCACCCAACATTACCTAGAAATGGTTTTACTTTACGATCGCACAAGTGTTAGTGGACAAATTGTGAAAACGATCGACCGCGTAATGTGCAAGCTATGTGCACAAGAAATTTAGTAAATACTGTAGTTCCAACTTTGTAAATACGCCAAAACAACAGGAAATTAATTTTACCTAGGTAAACATTTTTTTTAATGTGTGGTAGTTGACGTAGTTTTGACCTTCCTAAGCCGGCAAAGTATGAAGGGAAAGTTGAAATGTATAAAGAATCAAATCGAGAGTGAGGCGGAGTCAAACGGTCAAAGAGTTCACGCACAATGAGTGACAATAACGTGTACGCGTAGTGTAGGTACCAAAGGCAGCATGCGCAACTCTTGATTCTTACTTAATTTTTACGGTTTTCCGTACTTGCGTTAATAATATTTTTGATTTGCGAATTAATAGCCTTAAAGCAATCAGTATCGTGAGTAGTGCCTTTGGTTAGAATCATGCCCATGACTTCAATTTCACCCTGTATACTACTAACAACAATTTAATTATGAGATGAATCTGCCAGCTTCTTAAGTAAATGTTTGCGAGCTATAACTTTAAATGTGAACCGACTGTTGGCCAACCTGACGTTCAGAGGGAGCGCATTCCAAAAGAAGACAGCCTGGACGATTTGAGAAAACCAGAGCGGTGAGAAGAACAACGTAGAAGACGAATATTGGAAGAACGAAGATTCTTACTGTGCGCAGAGTATAAATATTGAAAATGAGTAGTCACTTATGAAGGAGAAGTAGACTTATTAAGAAAAGAAATTAAGGTAGTCAAAGCTCTCAACGCTCTCAACGCTCTGCGCTGTCGGATGGGCAACAATTTTTAAAGTGACCGAGGTGCGGAGGCATGGTCATACTTACGAAGATTAAAAACGAATCGAATGCAGTTATTAAGAAGTCGGTCAAGTTTATCACCGTAGTCAATTATGGGGAAGATTAGGAACTGTACAAGCATTATCTTAATGTGCGATGGTAGAATATTTTGAGCCGATAGAGCGACCGCAACGTTCCGGTGGTTCTAAGTTTTATGTTTTATTTTTTATTGTGTGCATTTGTGGCATGTGCCAAATAAATATGTTTTCTTTCTTTCTCTTGCTCACAATCGCGACTTGCTTACGCCAGTCAAGGCAAGTGTCAACATACAAACCCAGATCCTTGACGTCAGAGCTAAACGGAATGACTGTGCCGTCAAAGGTAACTGGTAGAACCGTTAAGCCATTCAGCCTTCTCAGGCTATGGGGGCTCCCTACAATAATAGCCTGACACTTTGTTGGGTTAACCGCCACCCCGAAACGATCAGACCAGTTTTTGACAAAACGTAAATCCCGGTTTAGCTCTTGGAGCGCATTGGACAAGCTGTCAATTACACTTGTTTGACAGTAGAGCTGTAAGTCGTCAGCACACATTGAAGGTGGGCAGTTATGAGATCTAAAAAAACAGAGATCAAAAGTGGAGATAAAATATGACCTAATATGACGTCCTGCAAGGAATACGTCGAGTTACCAGTAACCCTGTATTTACTTATTCCTGCAATTTTTCCTATTATTAGTGAGAAAAGGGTTTTGTCTAGTAATATCATTTTGCATTTACTTAAAAATAAAAAATAAAAGACAAGTACACCTGTATTTGGACGCAAAACGAATTGAAACGTCACCGATATATATTTAAATAAACACAGGATAATAGACAGCCAAGAAAGAGAAATCGATCGCCGATTCGAATAAGCTTGTAAAAGCTACTGATCCATGAAGAGGGTGAGCTTCCGATCTCTCTGAAGCCCAACCTCATCGACAGGTTTATCCTGCAGAGTCGCAGAAGTTCCGCCGTGAATTTTGCCAAAGGGCAACGGAACGCAGCATTCTGGGTGTCAAAAGACAGGGCAGGGTTCGAAAACCACGCTGCATTTCAAAACGGGCATCGTAGACGTTGCAAAAAGGCTGCTAGGCCAAGCTGTGATTGGGCGGCCACACGCATGATGAACGCTGGGTAAAAGTCACCACACGATGGTTGCGTGAAGACGGACCGCTATGGCTGGCACGGAAAGATGTGTCGAGACGATCTGGATGCGTACCGCAAGGGCTGGTTCGAGGAGGCACGGGAAAGGAGCTCATAGAAGGAATTGGGGAAGGCATTTGCACAGCCGTGGGACAATACAGGCTAAAAATAAAAACTCTAAAGTTTTGTTTAAAAATACTAATGAACTTGAACACAATTATTGCTGTCATCATCATCATCATTTCAACCCAAAAGACGTCCTCTGCTGGACATAGGCCTCCCCCAAGTGTCGCCACATTGACATTTTGGGGAGGTTTTTCCATAATCGCCACGCTTGGCAGGCGGGTTGGCGATCGCAGTACGGTTGTTACAAAAACACAGAGAACACTGCTGCCGATTCTCTGGCAAATTCCTTAGTCGCCTGTTACGACACCCACGGGAAGAAATGGGATGGGTGTTTGTTAACTGACAGTTATACCATTTACGTAGGTATAAAAGATAAGTTAAATCTGTTTTCACCAAGAAAATAGAGAATTAGAGAGAAATAAAGATTTTTTTTTGTCATCTTCATTTTCGACAAAATCACCCTTTTTCACAAATATTTCCTAGGAAATACATTTTGTTATTATTTTTATCCGAAACCAGAAATACACAAACATAAATTTTACGGTTTTCTTAAAATAATAACAATGTTAATGTTTCAGGTACAACAGAGACCACTGCTATCACAATAACTACAGACAACAACACTACAGACAACAACATTACATACAACAACACTACTGTCGCCATAATTTGGTCAATATTTGGAGTACTGTTGGTCTTGGTGGTTATTTATATTGCAATTTGGATCAAACGCAAACGTGCAGCCACACCTGCAACCGCAGTAAGTTTACAGTTTATTATAATATTAACAGATTCATGGTGGACGCAGGAGCATCGTTAGAAAAATAACAATAACCACAATGACTGTGATCATAATCTCATACTGTTGTCCCTCGCACGGTGGTGAATAGAAACTACACATCGCTGCCTAAGTTCTATTTAGAAATATAGCTATATTTAGGTACTAATAACTTGATAAACTACACTAAAACAATAAACTAAAACTCTGTATGGTGTCGGACGTAAAGAATAGCACCATCCCATTTCTTCCCGTGGGTGTCTTAAGACACCCACGCTGCTACCCATTCTAGGCCTTATGTCTTCTTAGGCCCTTAGTCGCCACTAAGGGCCTTGCCAGAGAATGGGTAGCAGCGGTTTCTGTGTTTTTGTAACAACCGTACTGCGATCACCAACCCGCCTGCCAAGCGTGGTGATTATGGCAAAACCCCCCAAAATGTCAATATGGCGACACTTGGGGGAGGCCTATGTCCAGCAGTGGACGTCTTTTGGGCTGAAATGATGAATGATGATGATGAACTTGATAAATAGTAAAAGAAAATAATGACAATAGTTATACGGGGTAGGAACTTGCAGTGGGGCAGTAAGGAGAATTACCTTAACCATTGCAGCTGCAGAAAAATGGTCTTAGGAGACCATCCATTATGTTATTCGTGAAATTTCAAAACAATATAATGTGGGCAAGAAAATAGCAATTTTAAACAAAAAAGTATTGATGCCAATGAAGTTTTTGAAAATCTGTGAATATCTGAATATCAAAATTTCACGAATTTCCATGGATAGTCTTTTAAGGCAATTTTCGTTTAGCTGCAACGGTTAAGGTAGTTAGTTATCTTCAGTGCCTCGCTGAAAGTGTCCACCCTGCATATTTTACATTGTCAATACATTAACATTACGACTTGCAATTTTCAGAGAAGTTTCGAGCCGTTCTACCTGAACCTGCTCTTTAGAAGAGAGTGTGAGAGGGAGATCGCCGAGATCGAGCAACATGACTATGAGGAGATTGATCCTCCCTTATATGAGGAGATCAATTCTTCAGTTACTGAAGGTAATTGAAATGTATACAGGTGACGCAGTAGTCTTGCCAATGCTAATTTCTAATACAAGTTTTGTTTTGGTTTTGACAGTGCAGAAGTTTATTTTCTGGTAAAATTAATTATTATCCATATTAATATAATAAATACGAAGGTGTCTGTCTGTTACCTTTTCGCGCAAAAAAGGGTTCACGGATTTCGATAGAATTTAGCAAAAGTATAGTTTACTCCTACGTGCATCTTGGAGATGCACACAGGAGTGAATTGTTTAAGTGGGTGGACGGCAAAATCCGAAACTAAGAGGAATAGCGAAAAATACTCAAAGAAGTCTCGTTTGATTTTAATGAAAACTGGAACTCCTTCATTGTATTTGTTTAAATCATTATTTGAAATATTGATTTTAAAAAAATACAATGATTCAAACTTGTTAATTTTGAAAAAAATAACACACTGTATTATTACACCATTTAATATCGTCGCTATTAAGGATCAAATTCTGGGAATAAATGGCACGCAATACGAAAGGAATGAGTTGATTTTTGATAAAATCGTAACAATATTTGTTATGAGATTGAAGCGCGTCTTCACTATCACTATCATCATTACTACATAGTATAAAACAAAGTCGCCCGCCGTCTGTCTGTCCCTATGTATGCTATGATCTTTAAAACTACGCAACGGATTTTGATGCGGTTTTTCTTAATAGATAGAGTGATTCAAGAGGAAGGTTTATATGTATAATACATGCATTGTGGCAAGTGGGTTTCGTGGCAAGTTACATAATGAAACCAAAGGTCACTTTACACGTTTATTATCACGAGACACAGAAAATATCAGGGAGTGAGTTCTGAGGTAGTCTTAAGGTCTCTAAGCACTTGGGACTGGTCACTTGGTAGAAAGAAAGAAGTTACTGCCCTGGGCTTAGGCTACGCCGCAGCACGTGGGCCGGCGTGAGGTCGCAGGGCAGGCAGTGGAGCGGAGAGGCGACCCCAGAGGTCACCAGTGCGTGGGCAGCACCACGCAGGGGAGAGAACGACCGCGCGTCAGTCGCGCTCGCCGGCAGGTAGGCAAGCAAGGCCTTCGGCTTGGCACTGGGTCAGCAAAGGCAAGTAGCCTCAACGCGTGGCAGCGTGGGGTCTCGGCACCTACGTACCACGTGGATGTAGAACACAGGCGGCGGTAGCGGCCGCGTGGATAGTGCGCGGGTCAGTCGCGCTCGCCGGCAGGTAGGCAGGCAATGCCTTCGGCTTGGTGCCGGGCCAGCAGAGGCAAGTAGACTCAGCACGTGGCAGCGCGGGGTCTTGGCACCCACGTACCACGTGGTTGTAGGCACAGGCGGCGGTAGCGGCCGCGTAGGTAATGCGCGTGTCAGTCAACTGGAACTGTAGCCCTAAGCTTGAGGTCTAACCAAGACTGGAACCCTGGAATAAGCGCGTGGCGGGTGCATCCGTAAGTGTTGTGCCAGAACACAGCAAGCCTCCATCGATGCGTGCGTCTCCCAGCTGTAAGCCCAAAGCAAGGTGGATGGAGGAAGACGCACCCATCGTGGCGGCTCACAATAAGAGGTTATGCGCGCACATGCCCCCAGGCATTTCGAAGGTTACTTGCCGCGTGGTCAGGTGATTTAAGCGAGCAGCTAAGCGCTGCGCGGCGAGGCAAGCATGGTGCTGGATGGCGAAGCATGTGAGCGCATTCACAGTGAGGTGCAAGGTGGCAATTTATGTACATAGCTTATCTCGACAATCATTGCGATGCTGCCGAGAAGTTTTAATGGCGGCCAGACTGCGCCGAAAGAAATACTTATGTAAAGAAAGCGATCCATCAGGAATCAAATAAGAATTACAATCACACTGAGCACTTACCCGTATATCTCGGGGTTTAGTATTTAGACACCTGGGCTGGAGTTGAGAAAGAGGCCGCAGAATGACCTGCGAGGGCTTATATAGTCAAGTACGGACGCCTCTCCTAAGCAATCACGTGTTTGTATTTGGAAGATTTAGGAAAGTCACTCGTAACTAGTGATGTGCGTTTTAATCGGCTTTTAGAAAATCGACTACAACGCTGCAGCATAATATAGTAGAAAAACACTGATAATTTTAGAGGTTTCTAATATGTTGTCGTAAATAAAACTTTTTTTGCTTACGTTGCAAACGCTGGCTGAACCCTACGAGCTAGATCAAAATAATGTACTACAGTATTGTACACTTTAAAGAGGTCTACATAAAAGTATTTTATGGTATATGTCTATCTCTTAGGGATAACCCACAATAACCATTTTTATATCTTACTTTTTACGAGAAATAATGGCTTATTTACGAAGCGGTTTTAAGCAATACAGCAGTAATCCTTATCCAATTAAGTACATTTAATATATGTATGTCGCAGTTAGATGATTTTATTCCGTTTAGACTTTCACCATGTGGGCAGAACATGGGTTTCGTGCAATGAAAACACACACACACTGTACACTGCTTTTATCGAACTAACAAATTACTTGAAATAACAATCCAACACAATAACATTATAAATACCTGAATCAAAGAAAAACCAAAGAGAAGGAAAGAACATCCATATAAAGAAACTACTGGAAGAAAGAAAACAATTATACAGTGAAAAGAGAAGCACCATGAATCGGGTTACAGTTTCGGGACGTCTCGACTCCGCGGTGGTCAGACTCAGACTGTCCGCCTCGCTGGGAGCTCGAAACATCACGACTCTGTAGTAAGCGCGCTTAGGTGTGGGTAGACTGGTAAGTAGGTCGCTTGACTTTTGGCGCGCTTTCGATCCATAGTCCGTACTAATAATTTGACTCCGACATGTAAATCATTATGGCCCTTTACGGGCATGTAATTAAAATAAATATTTTCGAAGATATGTATTACAGATTTAAAATGCAGGAACATAGTGATTGCTGCGGTGACAAAAAAGCTATAAGCATATTTAGTATCAGCATTGCACCCTTGCGAAGCCGGGGTGGGTCGCTAGTTTAGTATAAAATTATAAACTGGCGGAGTTTTTTAATATCATATGACCAAAATTAAGCGATGCCACAGACAGACACACAGATACACACGTCAAACTTATAACACCCCTCTTTTTTGGTGGGGGTTAAAAAGAAAATCGGTGATAAGAATATAAGAAGTATCGAAACCGTTGTAATAATATATTAAGAAATCTGGAACGTGACCGTGATCGTAAACTTCTTGTGGAAACAAAGGGCTACTGTAAAAAGCTATGGCATGAAATTAAGAAAATATATAAGCAACTTAAGAACCAACTCATAATTCTCATTTGTGATAATATTAATGAACCTGCCATGCCAGCTATCATGTGGCGGACAATTATCTTTTGATAGAGTGAACCGATTGCAATGAAAAAAAAACTAATGTAACTCCAAGTTTTTTTTTTTTTGGGAGTGGCATCTCGCTGTTCAACCTAGGAGGTTGTCGTCTGCTTAACCGGACTATCCTGTGGGTGCCTTAAGAGTAAGGCCTCCAGCCAGGTGTTACTCCGAGTTACTGTAGGTAACTTTTATACACAATTGTTGTGTATAAAAGTTACCTACATTGCTTTCGTACATTTTACGTGATGCACGAACAATTAAACAGACAGTTAAAAAAATGCTGGAAATAGGTTCTGTTGGTTGTCCTTTAACACCCTGGCTATTTTGTTTGGAAATATTTTCGATGTACAAAAAAGACTTTTCAACAGATTTATTATATGTATATACATATATATAGATAGAGATGGAAGCGTGGAGTCTAGTAATACAGGCACAGCTTTGCGGAGGCTCCAAACACGTTAAAATGACGATTAAGTTCACACAACACGACGATAAATATTTTTTTGTTTTTAATTAGTAGTAATCAACGAAACATTGAACAAAATCGCCATTCAATGGCGCCAACTCACTTTTTTTTTTTTTGCTTTTACCTTTGCCTTTTATAACTGTAGCAAAATCAAAATCAAAATATTTTTATTTTACATAGGCCTACAGGGGCACTTATAAAACGTCGACAAAAAGGTGCTCGGTTCGGGTTGGTCGTTTCCTATGGAGAAGAACCGGCAAGAAACTCCATGGTTACTCTTTTAAAATCATTTGGTTTCACTGTGAAGAGTTAGAAATATCCTGAATACTGTATACTATCATGCTTATTGGTCTGGGGAATCAGTAGTATGCATTATGTTCGTATTCTTCAATTGTTACTGTGACGATCAGTCATGACATACATAACAACTCTAATAAAACCAAACGTCCACGAAGTAAATAGTGTAGCGGTTCCACGACCGCAAGCAATGGTTCGCAAGTTCGACCCCCAAACGGTATGCACTTTTTGTAGTTATTATATTACCGAGGAGCTCGTGGCTAAACAATATCAGCCGCACGGGTCGATCTTTAAGGTTAAGCCGTGCTGGCCGATGTTGGTTCGTGGATGGGTGACCATAATTACATACCGAGTTTCCACCGTGCCTCGGAAAGTACGTTAAGCCGTTGGTCCCGGCTGTCATTTGTAGATCTTTGACAGTCGTTACGAGTAGTCAGAAGCCAAAAGTCTGACATCCAGTCTTACCAAGGGGTATCGTATAACTCAGTTACTGGGTTGTGGAGGTCAGATAGGCAGTCGCTTCATGTAAAATACTGGTATTCTAGCAGCATCCGGTTAGACTAGAAGCCGACCTCAAGATAGTTTGGTAAAAGGCTAGGCAGATGATGATTTTAGCGAAATCCGTGCAAACGTTTAGGCGCGAAAAGGTAACAGACAGAGAAAATTACGCATTTATAATATTAGAATGGATTTAATTCATATCGTACAGATTTATAGAGCTTTATTTGTTGTACACTCATAGATTTTATTGTGATTCACCTATTTGTATGTTTATTATGTAAGGGAAGAGCAGAACCTCCAACTACAGGCATTTTCTATGCCTAAATGGAGAATCCTCGACCTGCAATGTAAGCCAAAATGTTAAGTAACAAACTTATATTTTTAATTAAAAAAAACAACTTAAATTATTATTTGCAAAAGAATAATGTGAAAACTGTGATAATATACAAAAAAATCTTTTGAAATGTTGAGTTAACTTTTTAATTTATTAGAGATTTTTATAGAATTTGGCGGTTTAATTTTGAACTTATACAGTCATGAGCAATGAGATGTAAACACCAAGCAAAATTCAAAAGCGATTGTCTGAACTCGGGGTTTCTACGTTGAGACAAGACATATTTCCTAATAGTATGCCTTGCAAAATGCTATGTTCGTGAAAGCGTAGAACATTAAATACAGTAGGAGAAAATCGCTTTTAAATATTGCTAAGCGTAATTTTGCTCGACATCGATTATTCATCATAGCAGTTTAAAAGAATTAATCACTTTGTTTAAAATTTTCAACCACATTTTATTTTTATTTTAAGTCGCCATAAATTTATTAATTTAAACTGGTATTTTTATTAAGAAGTAAGAAAAGTTCGGTCGTTTTGTGTCTCTAACAACCTTTACTAATACATTCGCTTCGCCGCCACAGACCGAGTGAGCGACAGAGAGAGCGAGTGGTGTCGTGTGTTTACTCCATATCTCGGTGAACTCGTTATGGGTGTTCAGTTGCATCTGGCTGCTGTCGGTCTGGACAGCTCACCCCAACATAGTTGGGCAAAGGCTAGGCTGGATGATGATGTTCAAACTTTTTGTATATTTCAACAAATTGTATCTTTGTCTGTTTATTAAGCCAAACTTGTGTAAATATTACCTACCGAAAAAATACTTTAACATTAAATATTGATACATAATCCAATGGTTATTATTTGTTGTTATTTATTTAATGCACAATATACGCAAAGGGGACGTCTCGTCCGTTCTACTAAACTAGTCCGGGCGAATCTACCCATGCGCATTTTAAAAAGTGGACAATTGCTCCGCAGACCAGTTTTTTGGTGGGCGAGATGTCCCATAACCCTTTACAAGCTGGGTTTAAAACTAGTGAGTACATGACCCTGTTAGGGCGCAGCAAAATAACTTAAAATTAATAATATACCGATCTAATATCACTCAACTTTGGAACTTTCACAAAAAAATATTATATTAATTAAACTTTATACATAAAAAGAAAATATATCACAATTAACACAAACCTACATATATATTTGAATACTATAATTACATTTTTCTTTTTTTTTCCATGACCACATGGGCACACACACACTTAAAATTATACAGGTTGTTTGGTGCATCGTTTGCCAAATTAAAATACTCGACTGAAGGGGTCATCTGCTATCTTTTAAAACCCTTTTTACTGATGGGAAATCATCAAATGACTCCTCCCGCTATGGGCGGAGCGGAAGGGAGTGTCAGACTTGTACTGACTAAAACCCATCCATGTTCCTTCTCAGCCCTTTGTGTTCCAGGGCCACGGTATCTCTTTCGAACAGTCACACAGCCCTGGTAGGCATCGACCCTCTCGGACCCCTTCCGATTTGCTGAAATCTCCTAGAGGCGCGCGTGGAACACGAACGCGCCGTCGACACGGCCTGTCGTCATAAGACGGAGGAACGGTGAGCTAGCCCATTACTCACCGTCCAGGCCCGCCAGACCCTTAACACCTGTCATGCCCAGTGGATATTTTTTATCGTCTTTTAATTGTAATATTAAATTATCTGTAAAATAACTAACTAAAACATTATAACTATAACTACTATAACAATAAAATTAACTATAAATTTTACATTCAAATGCAAATTTAAGGCGTAGACTCTTAATTTTAATTAGATGTGTGTTGTTTTAGAGTACTTTTAAATACTAAATTAGTGACATTAGTCATCTAGTATATTTTTAAGGGAACAAATTTTTTGAGCTGTTGTTTAAATATTCAAGATGTTATTATCATCAGTTGGAAAACATATTGAGCAGTTATTTAATTTAATGGCGGTTTATTAATTATTGCGACAGTAAAACATTTCCCATGAGTCAAACGATACTAGCGACTTCCTCGGCTAACTTTTTCAAATCGTCTTCGCTATAAGTGATCGCTACAACTGTCAGATATATGTGCGTCCTTGCAGTGGTGACATGAGCATCCACTAACACTGCGCAGTTCTGACTTAACTCATCATGTATAGCCTCACACGACACGGTACACTCGTACCACTTAATCAGCTCGTGAGGAATCACGCTCCGCTCACTGATATCGTAATAGAGCTTGCGTTTCTCACGAATGCCCTCGGTCATGTGCCCTGAGAGGGGGCTCGCTTACACCGCTGGTCTAGTAAGTACATCTGCTCCACACACTCGTGCCATAAGTGGGTTCGCTACACTCACTGTCTCCTAACAACGAGTGCTGCATCCGTTCGTCACAGGTTGAGGAACATTCGGGACTGAACTGGAGTCACGAGTGCTACTAAGCACCTCGCATAGGACACGAAGAAATTGCTGGTCAACCTTCAGCAATTGGAGAGACACCTTATGAAGAGGTAGAAGATCATTCGGGTACAAGTTCCCCAAGTTAAATTTCCTCGTAATGATTTTCTCTCTCTTCACTTGGGTGCTCTCCTATTTCTTCATATTGGTGTTGTTCAATTTCTTCTATCTGTTGATTGCACTCACGTCGGAAAAGCATATTTAAATAGAACGGTTCGCTTGGCTGAAATAAAAAAAAATCTTAATCAGTTTTGATGAACGAACTGGATCGATGTATCACAGTTATTTGCGACGCTGCCAATTTGCAGAACGCACACTTACACTTAGGGAATGCATAACCTATTCTTGCCACGGCACTGATGTGAAACTATTTATTCAAACAATTTAAAATATTATGCAAATTCAATATTAGAAAGGTGCTTGACATTAATTAGTAGTAATAGTAGTATTCGCCACTTTGATGAGGCAAAAAAGTATGTAAGGATTTTCATCAAGAGGCGTTCTTTACTGTCTACCCACCCTCATGGGTAAAGTGCTTGAGTTTATAAACTAATGTTACGATTATTGCGATCCTACTGATGATGGTGCCGCGTCCACTGATGACTCGTCAGTTAATGTTATAAGAATAAACTTACTGGGATTGTTGGTAGTCGGAGTGTGACTCTGGTCCAACACCATTTTCCAACCGCAATAATAAAAAGCAGGACCACCACCACTCCAAATATGGATGAAATAATAGTGATAGTATTGTCTATTGTTGTTGCATCTGAAACATTTACATTGAGATTATTGACTATCGATATTTTTAATAATTCATATTGCTCTGGTGTTGTAATCCACATAACAGTAATTCAAAAAAGGTAATACAATGTTTGGTGTTTGTGATAACTAACTAACTTTAGTCTGCGATTAGGCGCTTCTAGCGGGGCTCCACATCGCTGTCGATGTGGTGAAGCAGTCGACGGCCTCGGACACCATGGCCTTTCCTGCAGTAAGAGCGCAGGTCGGATAGCGCGGCACGCTAGCATTAATGATCTTATTCGTCGTGCTCTTGCCAGCTGCCAGCTGCATGGTGCCAGCTGTCTTAGAACCCAATGGCTTGGCACGTGTCGATGGGAAGAGACCAGATGGTATGACTATAATGCCATGGAAGTTGGGTAGGCCTTTGGTGTGGGATGCGACTTGCGTCGACACCCTTGCGCCATCCGATCTTCCTAGCACGGTGAGCTGCGCTGGGGCGGCTGCTGCAGGTGCTGAAAACCTTAAACGGCGCAAATACAATAACTTAATTGGTAATTATGTATTTGAGCCGTTTGGGGTTGAAACACTAGGGCCATGGGGCCCGAGTGCCTACTTTTTGTTTCGGGATATCGCCAAGCGGTTGGTCGACGCTTCACTTGACCAGAGGGCTGGCTTCTTTTTTGGTCAAAGAATTAGCATTGCCATCCAACGTGGCAATGCGGCCAGACTTCTGGGCACTTTTCCTGTTGACAGCGATGTCTACGAGTTTTTTGACGCCCTGTAATATTGATACTTGTACACATTTTATTTTTATTTTATATCTATTTGCAGTTTAAATAATGTACATCCATACTAATATTATAAATTTGAATATAATATAAATTTACTAACTTTAATGTTAAGTTTTTTTTGTTATGGAATGTAACTAATATAACAATTTCACATAAGTTGTGACTTAACATTAAAAAGCTATTCCTTTGTATAATACTGACCTGTTTAATTCAAAATTTTATGCAAGAGTAAGTCAGTAACTATCACATACTGCACTTTTGCTTCGTATTTTTTCATACCGTATAATAAGCATAATTGAAAAGTTAGAAATAAGCCATATAAATAGCTACAAAAAACAGCAGGAAGTTATAAGCTATACCGCCCCTTTATCTTAAGTCAGTAAAAAAATGTTTGAACTATTTGATTACAAAGTGAAGAACGTTACTGCTATTATAAGAGTAGCATGTTTTAGTAGAGTATATAAGGATTGTAGCAGTCAGCGTGCTGTGGTCTCTGCCTACCCCCATGGAAAATACGCGTGAGTTCATACATGTATATATGTCAAAGTAGCATTTTATATTTCTATCAATAAGTCATGAGCAGTATTCGTTCAATTATTGTGGAAAAGAACATTAACAAGCATTTTTAGTTGATACGTTAACAAAAGCATTACGTATGTATTGTAGTGTGTGTCATAACTATTTTCTAATAAATAAAACAGAAACAAGATTACTACCCAGACTGAAATCTATGTGCGACAGTGACTGAAACATACTAAAACTAAAACTGCAGCATAGCACCATACTGTAGATTTAACTTGTAAAATTTATTACATATAGTGGTTTATACCAATAGAAACTGCGCTATCGCTCAGACATACAACTCTTTTGTTTGTAAATTTGTTGATTTGAATGACTTACTGCCCTTGGTTGCAGTAAACTAATAAACAATATTTGATTCCTTTCTTACCTGCTGATTACCACGGCAGTACCGTCCTCGAATTTAATATGATATTTTTTGTCACCTACCAAATTTTCACAGCAATTCCATATTTGGTAAAACAAAGCCGATATTGATGTTAAATCATATCTCAACGAAAGAGAACAATCGACTCGTGTGAACATTTATGCGGAAGATGGCAGATAGGTATAACAGTTAGGATCTTAGTATACAAGATACATTCAAGAAGAAAAAGATTAGCTTGTCAGCAAGAATGACTGATAAGATTAATATAATAAAATTATACTTACTGGTACCATTTGTAGTCACTTCGATAGTTGTGGCGATAGTTGTCGTCTCTATAATATCATGACTTGGTGATGTGGGAACATAATCCGTCTGATTATTACTAGTTTTGTTTTTCACAACAGGCTTCAGTATTGTCGTAATCTTTGAATCGGTATCTAAAGGGGCGTCTGCAATACATAATTCATGTGAAATTATTTATGTGAAACATTATACTATTTGATGATATGAATTTCTCTTCATCAAAGAAAGTTCGACCGGCAGTTAAGATATCGGTCGACAAGACGTTTCTACATCAGGAACTCTTTGTCTCATAAATTATTAGTTCTGAATTTCTGATACCGTCCCTTGAATAAACCAGGTGTTCTGTGTCTTTTTTATTTAATGCACAATGTACACGTAGTTACACACTAGGCTTAAAACTAGTGAGTACATGACCCTGATACGGCGTAGCACGTTAAGAGTACTGACTATGAGAAATTTGAAAAATCGATATTTGAAGAAACTATTTTGCCTGCCCCCGGAGAGTGCGATACGGACAGCTGCGACTCAGACCGATTACATTCTTTTTATCAGTCACATTTTTTACAGTGTCGTTTTCCTCTATTTTCTCCTCGAAAAATGGAGCGATTCAATTCTTTTTTATATTATAGTTTTAAGAAAGAGTATGTTTAGGTTCCTATCAATTTCTTTTATGTTAAAAACTTTTCGAGTTTGTGTAGTAGATCTCTAATTACGGCGGTAAAAATGGGGTATAATTTATATTGTTCAGTCATATTTTTTTTATTTAATAGGTGCCGAAAAAAACATATAAGAGGCATTATTCAGGAAGAAAAAAGGGGAATACTTATGTATGGAGAATGATTCAGAAAAACGCAGCTAGTATTCCCTCTTAACGTTAAACTAAAATTTTGCAGCGTGTCTCTATTATTATCTAATGCCAAAAAATACGCAGGTAATGTTTTTTATAAAATCGCAGTAACTTCTAAACTGCACGTCAAATTTATTTAACTAACACAAAAAGCATTTTGATAAATATTTCAATAGAAAAGATAATTAAAAAAAAAACTACATATTTCAATCTGTTTGAAATTCGGTCACTGCGGCCAATCAGAACACAGATTAACCAAGTGCACAGCTGATAGTAGCTGATGGTACACAAGCGTGTGCGCAAACACAGTAGCACTCTTTGTTCTTACTCGCACAATCCGTAAATACTACAATCCTACACGAGCGGTGTGAAATTAAACGCTGGAACAACGTCCTCGAGGGTATCACACCACCTACTTCCAAAGTCTAATAATAAATAATCAAGGGAAAACCCAATCACATGAATCACACTTTCCTCAACCTGGCCCTCAAGTCTGCTATTACAAAAGTATCAGAATGGCCTATCATTGATTTCATAATTGTTGATTTTGACAAGTTTGGTAATCTACTAATTATAATGGCGTCATTATGACTTCACAATGGTCAACCACTGACACTCCATTGAAAGAAATGGCATGGAATTTGACAGACAAATGACAGATGAATGATGATGATGAATTTAGCAGATTACGAACTTTTAGCAAAATGACAATGGGATCGTGTTGGAATGACGATGTTTATAAAAATAGCAGACTTGAGGCTTGGGGCATGGGGGTTCTTGACGGATAGGGCCGTCATCTACCCCGGTCGCACCGGAGAATGGAACCGGCGAGAGGTGTCGTGCGGTGTTCCGCAGGGATCGGTTCTGGGGCCGCCCTTGTGGAACATCGGCTACGACTGGGTGCTGCGCGCCGACCTCCCTAGCGGTGTCAGCGTAGTTTGCTACGCTGACGACACGCTGGTGCTGGCACAAGGGAGGTCGCACGAGGCGGCGGCCGAACTTATGATACGCGGGGTTGCGATAGTCGTGGAGAGAATCCGGCAACTGGGTCTCGAGGTGGCATTGCACAAGTCCGAGGCCATGTGCTTTCATGGGCCTCGGAATGCGCCACCGTCGGGATCCATACTGACGGTAGGAGGGGTTCCCATCGGCGTCGAGTCGACGTTGAGGTACCTAGGGCTTGTCCTCGACAGCCGGTGGAACTTCGTGGAGCATTTCCGACGTTTGGCCCCCAAACTGGAACGGGCAGGGGCTGCGTTCAAGCGGCTCTTGCCCAACCTGGGGGGTCCAAACGCCTCCTGCCGCAGGCTCTACGCGGGGGTCGTGCGGTCCATGGCCCTTTACGGGGCCCCGGTGTGGGCGCGTTCTCTGAGGCGGCGAGCCGCCCATTACCTGAACGCGCCCCAGAAGGTGGTAGCCGTAAGGCTGATCCGGGGGTACCGCACGATCTCCGGCGAGGCGGCGAGCCTCTTGGCCGGATTGCCGCCATGGGATCTGGAGGCGATAGTCCTCGCGTGCCTGCACGAATGGCGCGCGGAGGCACTACGCCGGGGGGAAACTCCGCTGCCGCGGCAAATTGTCGCTCAGCGGACAGACCTCCGGCGCGATCTCATGGCGACATGGAGAGAGCGACTGTCGCAACCCCGTGCAGGGCACGCCACAATAGTGGCGATAAGTCCCCTCTTTGAGGAGTGGCTAGAGAGGCGCCACGGCGCCCTCACCTTCCGCCTGACGCAGGTCCTCACCGGACACGGTTGTTTCGGGAGGTTCCTGCACCGAATCGGGCGGGAGGAAACGCCCGGGTGTCACCACTGCGAGGATCGGCCGGAGGACACGGTGGAGCACACTGTGGAGCTATGCCCCGCTTGGGCTGAGCACCGCCGTGTCCTCGTAGCGGCGATTGGCGGCGGCGACCTCTCGCGTCCGGCCCTGGTTCAAACCATGGTCCGGAGCGAGAGGGAATGGGAAGCCGTCGCCTCCTTCTGCGAAGCAGTCATTCTAGCGAAGGAGGTGGCGGAACGTGAGAGGGAGAGAACCTCACGTCCCAGCCGCCGCGGGAGACGCCCCGGGCGTCGGGGGGCAACCAGTGGCCCCCGGCCACCGTAGGCGCGGGCCTGTGGACGGTGAGTAATGGGCTAGCTCACCGTCCGTCCGTCTTATGACGACAGACCGTGCCGACGGCGCGTTCGTGTTCCACGCGCGCCTCAATGAGATGTCAGCAAATCGGAAGGGGTCCGAGAGGGCCGATGCCTGCCAGGGCTGCGGGTTGTTCGAAAGAGATACCGTGCCCCTGGAACGCAAAGGGCTAAGAAGGAACATGGATGGGTTTTAGTCAGTACAAGTCTGACACTCCCTTCCGCTCCGCCCAGAGCGGAAGAAGTCATTTGATGAATTCCCATCCGAAAAAAAAAAAAAAAAAAAAAAAAAAAAAAAAAAAAAAAAAAAAAAAAAAAGGCCCTGGGAATCGAACCCGGAACCACACGTTCGACCTCGTGCTTGCCACCACGGGAGCAGTGGGACCGTCTTAGTCCGGGGTCGGGCATGGTAGTAAGTTACCGACACATTCAGTTGAGATATCCACATTTAGAATGCAAAGGTTTTGACAAATTTGGTGATCTGAAAGAAAACAAAATAATCAATAGGTTGTTACTTTCCTTTTGCATAGATATTAATGTTCTGAGAAACAGCTATAATGATCAGTTGACTTAAGAGTTTAAATAATCAATTTACTCAAAATCGTTGCAGGAACAGTCATAAAAAGCTACAATTATTATAACAATATAACAATCTCTTACATTCACTTCGAGGTTTCTTATTTCCTGGCCAGTTAGTCTTCCCTTCCGCTAATATTAGAGATGAACACAAGACCGTGGTTCGGTATAAGTGCAGCTTGACTTTTAATTCAGCGGGATGGGAATGTACAATGATTGAAAAGTATTTATCAGCAGCTCTCCACGCATCGGTAAATCCTTGACCTGAAATATATTACAAAATCAAAATTACATATAACATTTTGAGATAATTGTGAAAAAGTGAATTTTGTCTTGAGGTGACGTAACTTAATTCTAGAGATTTGATTCCGTCTATTGTAAGTGAAAAACTTGGAAGATTGAAGCTTACCTGTGCTATATGTGACCTTATACCCGGTCACACTCAGCGGTTTATTTATAATTAAGATATCAAATCTTATACATGTATAATGATCCAAGTTGTAAACAAACTCCCAAGGGAGCTGCGATATTACACCTGTTCTTTTATCTAAAAAACAAGAATAATATTAAAATATGAAATTACATAATTCAGATTCATTTATTTGCAAAAACATGTGTACATAATATACATAGTAAGATGCTTATTATAGGTGTTAGAAGGTCTATATGATAATAAACATTATCAATACATAATCAAGTCTAATGGGACACCAAATGATTTTTAAAGTTCATTCGTTCGATGTTATTTAAGTATTTGATTTAAAAAAAAAAAACCGGCCAAGTGCGAGTCTTACTCGCACACAGGGTTCCATAGCTCCAAACAATATAATGAAAAATATTTTGAACTGTCATTCATTAGTTAGTAGTATTAGTTAGTAAACTTCCACGCAACCGCAAAACTAAATTTGTTTTTCATAGTATGTTTATGAAAAACAAATTTACTGCTGTAGTTTGATGAAAAAATCCCATATCTCAAAAACTAAACATCATATCTTATTGAAACCAATTTTCGTTGATAGTTTTTTTTTTGTTCTACAATCCTAAATATTTTCAGAATTTTCCTCCTCTTACTTTAGAAATTAGAGGGGGGGGGACACACATTAAATTCTAAAATAATGTCAGCGGCAAAAAATAAAGGCAAAGCTGCATGGCAGATTATCAAAAACAAAACTGATTACGTAAACACTAAAACAAATATAGAAACTATTAAAATCAACAATAAACTTTTATACAAACCTTTGGAAATTGCTAAAACTTTTAATGACTTTTTTATTGATGTTGCCAAAGAATTCCATAACAACAAAAATAAGGCTTCACCAGATAAGACACCCAAAATAGATATACCAAATATGACTCAAACCATGTTTTTACATCCATGTTATGAGAATGAAGTAAGAAATACCATAATGTCCCTCAACAACACAAAATCTGTTGGATTTGACGGTATAGCAACTCACATACTTAAATCCTGTGCCAACATTATATCGCCAATTATTGAACACTTGATCAATCTCTCATTCTGGCAAGGGATTTTTCCAGATAAACTCAAGCAATCGATTGTGAAACCATTGTTTAAAAAAGGTGACACAAAAGACTTGTCTAACTACCGACCTATAGCGTTAATATCTAATTTATCAAAAATCTTTGAGAAAATTATGCATCGTAGACTCACAAATTATTTAGAAAAATTCCAAATTATAAAAGAAGAACAAAACGGTTTTCAAAGGGGTAAATCGACAACGTTAGCAGCATTTACTCTAATAAAAAATGTAATTGAAAAATTAGATAAACGGGTTCCAGTGTCCGTTATCTTCTTTGACATGAGCAAAGCTTTCGATTTTGTCAACCACGATTTACTTCTAAAAAAATGCAATAACTACGGAATCCGAGGGATAGTTATTGACTGGATTACTAGCTATTTATCTAACCGCCAACAAAGAGTAGAAATAAGTACAATAAACAAAAACAAAGAGTCAACATCAATCAGTTCGGAATATAGTCAAACCAAATCAGGTGTACCACAAGGAAGCATACTGGGCCCATTACTTTTCCTTATCTACATCAATGATTTGCCCACTGCTTTACAACAACAGTGTATACTCTTTGCTGACGATATATCGGTAATCGTTGCAAATGATAATAAATCAGACATAATTCACGAAAAAAACCTAAATACAATAGTAAATCAAGTTTTAAAATGGCTAGAAAATAATTATCTTTGTGCAAACCTTAGTAAAACCAAATACATAAACTTTCAAAATTACAACTCAAAACCAAAAACATATAAAGTAAATTGTCAAGGACAACAAATAAACGAAGTAAGTGAATATAAATTTCTTGGACTCATTCTTGATCAGCACTGTCACTGGAAATTACATATAGAACATGTTTGCAAGAAACTCAACCAATTTGTTTTTGCACTTAAACGTTTAAGACGTACCGCTAGTGAAGCAGTCGCCCTGACTGCTTACCACGGGTATGTATCCTCCTTACTCCGGTATGGACTCCTACTCTGGGGGAACTCGACAAATATAAATGAAGCATTTATTGTTCAAAAAAAATGCCTAAGAGCAATTTGCGGTATCAGCCCATTAACATCCTGTCGACCACTGTTTAAAAAATTAAGGCTATTAACTCTAACGGGCCTTTTCATAATGCAGGCTGGTATTTTTGTCAAGGAACACTCTAAGTTTTTTATAGCATGCGACCTGCATTCGAAATACACTCGTCGAGATCCCACAAGATTAAGAATACCTGCACATCAAAGCACATTATGCCAAAAAAATAGTTTAATCACTGCAATAAAAATCTTTAACAACATACCAAAAGAATTAAGAGAGCTCCCTTTAAAATATTTTAAATCCAAATTGTATAAATGGCTCATTGATAATTGTTTTTATAGTGTAAAAGAATTTCTAGAAAAAAAAATAGCTGATAGATATGGTTACTGAGCTCTACAAAATATTTCATGTTGCTGCTTTTTTTTAGTTTTTTATTCTTTATTTTTAAGTTTATATTAATTGTTTAAAGATTTCGAATGAATACGAAGCCTAAAATTGTAAGTGCTAATATAGCACTAGCGTTGTAGTATTAATATTTTAACAAATTTATGTTTCGTATTAAAATTCACGTTTAACATTTTCAAATATTTGTATGCCATTCTATGGCAAAACATGTAAGTTCACAACCCTATTTATAAGACCTAAATGTACCATGTTTTTACGCAAATAAAAATTATTCTATTCTATTCTATTCTATTCTTCATTTAACCACTTTGGAAGTGGCTCTAGCGCAAACTATTCAGTTTAGAAAAAACCGGCCAAGTGCGAGTCTTACTCGCACACAGGGTTCCATAGCTCCAAACAATATCATAACAATATTTTGAACTGACATTCATTAGTTAGTAGTATTAGTTAGTAAACTTCCACACAACCGCAAAACTAAATTTGTTTTTCATAGTATTTTTATGAAAAACAAAGTTACTGGTGCAGTTTGATGAAAAAGTCCCATATCTCAAAAACTAAACATCATATCTTATTGAAACCAATTTTCGTTGATAGTTTTTTTTACGTTCTACAATCCTAAATATTTACAGAATTTTCCTCCTCTTACTTTAGAAATTAGAGGGGGGGGGACACACATTTTACCACTTTGGAAGTGGCTCTAGCGCAAACTATTCAGTTTAGAAAAAAATGATATTAGAAACATCAATATCATTTTTGAAGACCTATCCATAGATACCGCTAAAAACCAAAAAAACATTTTTCATCAAACCCATACGTGTGGACGTATGGGTTTGATGAAAAATGTTTTTTTGGTTTTTAGTTCTAAGTATAGGGACCCCCTTAATTTATTGTTTTTTTTCTATTTTTGTGTGAAAATCCTATTGCGGTTTACAGAATACATCTACTTACCAAGTTTCAACAGTATAGTTCTTATAGTTTCGGAAATAAGTGGCTGTGACATACGGACGGACGGACAGACAGACAGACAGACAGACAGACAGACAGACAGACATGACGAATCTATAAGGGTTCCGTTTTTTGCCATTCGGCTACGGAACCCTAAAAACACGCCTGTGTCTGAAATCGACATTATTTTATTCTGAATCAAATGACATGATGCAACTATCATCACGCTTGTGTCTATGAAGTGTTAAGGCAGAAGTGTAAGTTCTCATACCGAGTAACTATTACTACGCCAGTTGTTTTTAAGTTCCATGCGTTAGGAGGAGAACCTATTGCCATCAACCGGGCACAAATATGAACTCCTCGGCCGACTGCCATGAAATTCTCCACCGGTAATAACATTTTCCAAACGTGACCTCGAACCCAGGACCCCATGTTCTACAGTCTCGCTAATGATCTAGATCAACGAGGCAGTCCTGTGTATCGTGGTTGCATTTTGGAATCACATCTCAGAAGTCAGACCTTATTTGCTAAATATATTATTTGCCTTTTATTAACTTCGAAAATAAGGTAATCTTACCAAAATAATCATGAACGGACACGTTCGCAGCGAAACTGATAGACAGTATAGAAAATAACAAAACAAAGGAAATCATTAACTGCATGATTAATTTAATAAAATAAAGTAACTTTGCAGCGGTAACAGAACACTAAATTGAAATGACTAACACTACGAGCAGTCGTGCAACTATTAGTACAAAACAAACTGAAATCAGTAACAGAATGCTTTACTTCTCGCTATATTGCTCCTTTATTCAAACAATTTCCTCCTAATAAAAATAGTTACACCACAGTAAATGCTAAGCGCAAGCGATAACAATGTGGTTGACTTTATGTTATACTAACTTGTCCCGCGTATGCACCTGCTTGCCCAACTCCTAAAAGTCTCTCGTAGAATAGAATAAAATAGAATATACTTTAATGTACATCAAAATGAAAACCCAACAGTTTTACACGTCAGTCCCATAACCTTCCTGAAGAATTGGGGTGTTGGTGGACCGTCATTGAGCGCGGTAGTAAATACTCTGCAAGCAATCTCGATAACTTCAGTCGTTTTCCGGATAGTGTTTCAAATTAACTCCGTGCATAGCCCAGTTCATGGTGCGCAGAGTGACCTTGAGTTTGTGCACTAAGTTGACAGTTAGAGTCCACGTTTCGGCACCGTACATCATGATGGGTAGGACCCGCTGGTTGAAAGCCTTAGTTTCAAACATTGACTACGCTTCGCTGCTTGCTTCGCTGTGTCTTAAGGTTCCGGGGAAGCCGACACCTAACTGAATGCCTAGTGCCCTTTTTACCAACATTATGTGACACCTAACTGACCCACTTGCTAGTGAGTTCCCGTTGGATATTCACTTTCCGACCACCAAGAGAAGATTGTGGCTAAATAATAACAGCCGCTCGGATAAATCGTCGGGTTAAGCCACGCTTGCCTAGGTTATTCTGTGGATGGGTGACCATCATACATACATACATACATAGCGAATTTCCTCCGTGCCTCGGAAAGCCCGTTAAACACATACATTTTTGGATCTTCCATAAATTCTTGGATACTATAATAACATTTTTCTAAGTGCGATGATATTATCCTAGCTTTAAATACACATTGTATTTTATGGGCCGTATATTTACCGATAATTTATTGTATTTCTATAAGCTCCGGTATTTCGGGCTCTTTTTGTACATTTTTAGTCTAGCTAGTTAATTCTATCAAGATTTGATTCGATTTTCAAGTTTGAGGGCTTGAATATTTAAGATTCAACAATATTACTCGGTTATAGCGGTTTTAGGCATACCATTTATAGCTATATTAGGATATTCAAAACCGTTTCCTCGTATAACTAAGGGCCAAACAAAATTTAAATGTGTTTCGCCCTGTTAGGTATGTAACATAAATACTTTCCTGTTTGTCTCGAATGAAGAAAACCACAACAGGAACATAATTTAAAATTTGTTTGTTCACTACAAATCCGTGACGCACCGGATACATATTATTTATTACCAATATTTTTTTATTTTTAAATTAAAAATTGACACTTCAATTTTAATTATTTGTACAGAATAAAGATTGTAAAACTGTTGTTATGTGGGCTGGTAACTTTATCTACGAAATGTGGGGATGGGTAAAAAATGTCAGATCATTTTGGTATTTACTGGGTTGAGAGAAGGTTCTTTTTTAAATGCTGTCAGCATACTTAGCTAATTTTTGATGTGTGGCTCGGTTTTGTTTGCAGAAGTACCTCCAAATAGCCTTCCCCTCGTCCTCCTCCTCCCTTAACAATTGGGCTTTAATAAACAAAAATACTTTATCATCTGATCAACACTCATTAACAAACAAGCGGTTAACGTAAGTTAATTATTCGGACATTACTTTTTGACCAAAATGTTTAGTGTTAATTCGGTGAAAAATGTATGCTTAGATGCAGGATGCAGCTGCACGACCCTCAGCCTGTAGTAATATGGATCTATTGCATTTGCGTGAAATACACAAACGTGACTGGACATCTGCGCAAATACATATTAGCGCGCCTTCATTCACATACAAAGCGAAGCTAAGAAAAATGCATAGCTTAACTTAGCTCCCAGGACTGCTGTGGAAAAGTGAGTTTATTCGCCGCTGCACGAGCTATTCTCCAGTCATTTGCCTTACTGTAATAGACAAACAAATGTTTTTCAGCAGAATATTTTTAAAAAAGCAGTACCTATTACACACTCTCATAGTGCGTTCCTCGTTCAAACAAACTCATCGTATATTATCTACAACGGTAATTTCATTTCTGTTATGGAATCATAGGTCGTTGTGTTCTGTATGGTGTCGGACGTAAAGAATAGCACCATCCCATATCTTGCCGTGGGTGTCGTAAGAGGCGACTAAGGGATTTGCCAGAGAATGGGCAGCAGCGTTCTCTGTGCTTTTGTGACAACGGTACTGCGATCGCCAACCCGCCTGCCAAGTGTGGCGATTATGGCAAAACCCCCCCTTTTGGGGGAGGCCTATGTCCAGCAGTGGATGTCCTTCGGCTGAAACGATGATGATGATGGAATCATAACTTTTATTGTTAGTCAAACAAACGCTATGCTTAAATAATATTAACTTTCTTTCTAGCCATATCATTAATTTATTCATTTATCACAATTTAAACAAATCTGAAAAAGCTTCCACGAGTGGCGCTACTTTAATGTACGTCCAGCGCACCTGGACAGTGGACAGTCAGCCCAGCATCGTTATACACCGGCTTCCAAAAGTGGAGGACCGTGTGGTTTCATTGTGTAGAAACTAGGACTATGTCTGCGCACGCGGCCTCTCTCGCGTGTACAAATAATAATAGTGTCGGTCAAGCGGCTACGGGTCCGACCGACACAGACTGATACTTAGTACAGTACCACGTTATCTATTCGGTGTTCGGAGTTCGGTGCCAAAGAGCCATGTCCGCAATTTCACCGAACATATTATTAAAGAGTCTCACAGGAGCTACGGCGTAGATCTTCAACTGTTACAGCGTAGCTCACCTGGTGCTACGGCGTAGCTGACATGCTGCTACGACATAGATCAGCTCGTTACGACGGCATTGCTTACACCTGTGCTTTCTGAAATTGGATAATTTATTTATCAATTACTCATAAGTACAAGTAGAAAATAAAACCACTAATTTCTACATAATATACTAGCTGTCCCGCGCAACTTCGTCTGCGTCACATTATCCCTGTTTTCGCAATATTTTTCATTGGTGCTCTGCTCCTATACAGCGCCATTTATTGAATACTTACTCAATCCAGTCAACAGATACTGCCATCTGTTAGAATCCTTTGGAGCTAATTGATAATTGTGTCTTAATTTGCAATAAAATAATATTGCGACTATAAATTGAGATGTAAGGTAAGCTATGCTATCTTTCAAGTTGGATCAAACTGCACACGGTGTGCAAATTTGATTAAAATCGGTTAAGTAGTTTAGGAATCCCCAACAAACAACGTGACACGTAATTTATATATGTCGGATATCCGGTTGATTTTTGATTAAAAGTTGTTAGTTTGAATTGTAACGGTAGTTGGTGAAGCGCATGGTTAGATCACGTGGGCAGAGTCATAATGGGCTGGGCGCCATTTCGGACGAGCAGTCTTTCCCGAACCGTCGAAGTGAGAGCACCACTCTGAAACTGTCTCTTCACCTACTTCCGCATTAAAGTATTTTGTACAAGTGTGATTTTGTGAACGCAATACAATATTGATTGAGTGTGTGTGATTTTCTTGCTCGAGCACCTACGCCATGTCAGAGTCTGAAGCGGGCAACCATTCTGATGCCTGTCGCGATGGTTCTGTCGCGAAACCTGGGCGTGTTCCGATATGTATATATATATCACGGCGGGGAATCCCGAGGTGAAACTCGTAATAGAATATCGACGCCATATTGCCTTTCAGTCGCTAACTGTGCGACATTATTCTTCATTGTTGGTAGATAGGTAGATGGGTAGTTGAAATCACACACAACACTTGACTCAAACTTCATAAGTTTATTTCTAATAAACCAGTTACAAGCACTTCAACACTTATAAACTTTCCAACATGGTTGATGACATGTAATGTGTGTTTTTTGGATCTGTCTTTCAATTGTTACAGTTCATAACACAACTTAATATTGCTCACTTTAAAAACTACTTTCAATTCATAAATATTTCAATTCTATAATCGCGAGCTAACTCGAATGAGACATCTCGATACGCCCGCAGTTCTGACTGGCCGGAAATACGCACACACACTCAATAGTTCAGTACAGTTATTCATTACTTATTAAGTTCATTAAAACTTCAGTTAAACAATACTACTACTTCATAATTAATTATTTTAGTAAATAACAAGTTCAATATTCACAAATGCAAAGGCGTTGTTATGTTAAAGCTTAATTAGTAGCTTCATTAGTTTTTACAACAATTGCTTGCTTAAAGCCATTTACGGCAGATCAAAAGATTTGATACAAAGAACAGTCTTCCGCTAATAAACTACTCTGTAAAATAATCTTATTACTTTTTAGTTTTTATTTAGTTCTAGAAACTAATTTAGTTGTTATTACAAATTATGAATTCAATAATTGACTAGTCGGCGCCATTTTCCACACAGTCGGATGGTGCTTCTTATAGATTGTCAAATTGCCAGTGTTAAAATCCAAATTGTCATTGCCAAAATCCCAGCTATCATAAAATATTTGCTAATATTAATTTTAACTATAGTTCTAGCTAAAGTCTTTTGTTTAATAAATTACTCGCTATCTAAGCCAAACGAATCTATTATGTACGCAGTAGTTAGTGTTTAACACACAAGCCAATAGATGGCGCTTAGTCAAATGATTATCGTTACGTAATCTTTGAAATTTATGCTGCCCCCACACAGATGGCATGGCAGGTTCATCAATATTATGACAAATGAGGATTATAAGTTGATTTTTAATTAGATTAATGAATAGTCTTAGCAGATAGACGCTCTTGCGGCGACATATATATGTTACCGGCCAAACCCGATTTCAAGCCAAACTAGTTTGTCCTAGGCCAAACCAGTTTACTGGATTATCACTGACCCAAACAAAACATTTACAATGCGCCCAATTTGGATGTGGCATCGCTCGCTACGCTCGCTCGGCTCGCGCGTTTATGGTCACAGTTCTAACCTAACCTAACCCATTTAGATGGGGTGCTCTATATGATCCTGTTATGATGAGTCCTAGTTTGGCCTAGGACAAACTAGTTTAGCCGGAAATCGGGTTTGGCAGGAAACATATATATAAATTAAAGAAATCACCCATGTGATAACCGAAACTGAATAAATGTTCCGGTACAGGTGTAGTTCTGTGCTAAATTCCACCTAAAACAATATACAGAATGATTGAAAATCGGGGTCATAACACATTTTATGTTATTTTAGAGTTTATTAGCTAGGAGCTCGTGGCTCAATAAAATCAGCCACTCGGGACGATCTTCAGGTACAAGTGCGCCTGCCTAGGTCACCCATCCACGGACCGATCCGTGGATGGGTGACCGCTAATAACATACCAAGTTTCCTTCATGCCTCGGTAAGCAAGTTTTTCTGTTGGTCCCGGCTTTGATATGTACATCTTTGACAGTCATTACAGCGGCCCGACAATCTGACAACCAGACTTACCAAGGGGTATCGTATTACCCAGTACTAACTGGGTTGTGGAGGTCAGATAGTTAGTCGCTCTATGTAAAATACTGGTTTTCAGCTGAATCGGGTTAGACTGAATACCCACACCAGCATAGTAAGAAAAAGACTAGACAGATCAAAATAATGAAGATATCCGGTAACGAACGGTTTCTCGGTAACTGTTTCTTCCTGCCTGCTCCGACTTTCGGTACCTCGGTTCACTCGTGCAAAGCGATGGTGAAATAGATCGTAGTGTTAAGCACAGAATAAACATTGGGTGGATGAAATGGCGGCAGGTCACGGGAACTATCTGCAACTCCCGCATTCCCCTTAAACTTTTTTTTTTTTTTTTTTTTTTTTTCTTTATTTAAAGGGCTTTATCGCTGAGCGATAACGTCGCCCTATAAGATCAACAGTTTAACTAAAACTAACACTGAACTAAAGATAAACTATTTCAGAACAAAAGCTGCTAATTTGTATAGAATCCCAGCTTGTTCCGATAAAGGACAAGCTAAGATTGCATTACATTCACCAATATCATAAATTTTGGTTGATCCGAGCAAACTATATCTCATAGCCTCATTCCGTACACATTCCATCAAAACATGTTGAACATCTTCGACTCTTCCACACTCTTCACAATTGGGAGAAGTGACCTTTTTCATAAGAAAACCAAACTTTCTTGATGGAATATGACCGGAACGGAGTCTTAGCGCCATAACTAGGTCACTCCTACTTGACAAATTATCAATCCAATTATTTATTGGAAGTTGCGGCTGGATGGTTTTGTACCATATTCCCTTTTCAGTTGATCTCTGGTCAAAGTGTTCACTCCATACATCTGTACATTGCTGCTTAATAAATTTTATATAATCTGTATACAGAGGCGAGACATTAACCGAAATTCCGTCTGTCACGGCTTGGTTAGCCAAAGAATCTGCTCTTTCGTTATCCTCGATCTGAACGTGAGACGGAATCCACTGTAAAATTACCGTAATCGACTTACAAGCCAGCTCATATATAGACTCCAAAATCGTGTAGGCTATCGGTACTCCTCGCACGGGCGAGGTGCACCGAGCCAAGTGTTGCAGAGCACTCTTAGAGTCTGATAGAATGACAAATTTGTCGTGATTAATAGAATTAATATAAGATAAGGCTTCCGCTATTGCAATTAATTCGATATGCATAATAGAGATATGGGAGTCTATAGCGAGCTTGACAAATGTATTCAATTGTGGGTCCCAAAAAGCAGCACCACCACCAGCAGCAGTCCTAGAGCCATCTGTGTAAACTATCTACTAATTATGGTAATCTGTATAGTTTTCTGCTATGAAACGAATACAAAGTTGTCTTAAGTTGCTGCAGTAGTAATGACGTTTAGGTTTAGTTATAGGGGAAATATTATATTTAATGGCTTTATGAACATTTATATTGCTGACCCATGTATCCAAAGAGAACATTTCAATTAACTTAACTGAGTGAACATTAGAAGATTTAAGTGTGTTATAAACTGAGACTAATAAAGGCTGTTTTCTACCTCTCCAGTATTGAGGGTTATTATTAATACTTGAATCTAAAGACTGAATCACATTAATCGAAATATTCCTCTGAAAGGACATACATTTTAGACAATATTTGCCTCCTAGAAATTTCCTACGAATGTTTAATGGAGGCAAGTTCAATTCACTCTCCATCACATGGATGGGAGTGCTTCTAATAAAGCCACCAATAATACGAAGAGCTTTATTTTGGACTTTGTCTAATTTAGACAAATGGCAGTTGTAACTACAATCATATAGGAAGCTACCATAATCTAACCTACTGCGAATTATAGATATATATAGCCGACGCAAATGTTTAGGGTGAACACCCCAACCAGGACCTGCTAAGACTTTTAGAATATTTATAAATTTTAAAACCTTTTGTACAGATTCATTAATGTGTTTCCCCCACCTTAAAGACCGATCCAACCACATCCCCAGGTACTTAATGGTATTAACTACGGTAAGATTATTATTATTTACTTCTAAATTAACGGATTGTCTAGACACACCTTTCTTAAAAATACAAACTTTAGTCTTAGTAGGAGATATTTCTAGACCCAGATCGGTAACTATAGAATTAAAAGAAATCATTGCAGACTGCAGCTCTGAGACTACTGCGTTGACATTAGTACCTGACTTAAATAAAACAAAATCATCGGCATATTGAGATATATCAACGTTCTTAATAGTTTCGCAAATATTGTAAGTAGCAATGTTAAATAATAAAGGGGACAATGGGTCTCCTTGAGCCAATCCTCGACCAGTAGATCTCGAAAATTCAACATTGCTAACCGCAATTTTAAGTATTCTCTCTTTTAAGAATCCCCACAAATATGAGCACATTTTACGACCCACCCTTAGTTTATCGAGTATGTTCAACAAACTCTTAATATCTACGTTATTATAGGCGTTATTGATGTCGATAAAACAGCCAACTGTAACAAGATTTGAGGCAAATCCAAGCTGGATCTTTGCTGTTAAATTATTGAGACAATCCAGACATGACTTAGCCTTGCGAAATCCTACTGTGTTATCAGAGAAAATGCATTTATTCTCTAGATACCATTCCAATCGTTTGTTTAAAATTGAATGAAAAATTTTACATAAGCACGACATCAGGGAAATAGGTCGAAGAGAAGATGTTAGTCCTGATTCACGCCCCGGTTTAGGAATAGGAATGATCTTAATGTTACGCCATTGAGTTGGAACAAAACCCAAGTCGTAAAATCTATTGTACAAAGAAAGTAGTAACAATTTTCCAATGTCTGGGAGATTCTTGACCATAGAAAATGAAATTTCGTCGCAACCAGGGGCCGTATCTTTTGATTTAATCGAATTTTCCAGCTCCTGAATAGAGATAACAGATTCTAATTTTAAATTATTGGAGTGAAAACAAGGTTCAGGGGGGGGATACATAGTCAGGCGTTAATTCTATAAGAAGTTTTTCTGCTAAATTTGGATCTGCGTGTTGATTGTGAGATTTACGGCCTTTTACCCACCTCATTTTGCGCCACATCTCACTAGCAGAGGTGATTGAATCGATACTTGAACATAAGGTTTTCCAAGAGTCACAATTTGCCTTACGAACCTGTCTTTGCGATTCCTGAATTTCCTCCTGCCATAATGTATGGTTTTGAGGTGTGGGGTTGCGCCTAAGCTTTGCTAACGCTAAACGACGTATTGCTACAAGTCTCGACAGATCGGAATTCCAGTACGGTTTTGGCGTAAACTTGCTGCGGATGTGTTGAGGAATAATAATTTGAGGAATATGGGCATCGGCTGCCTCCTGTAACGTATTTTCAAAAAAATCATAACACAACTGAGGATCTTCCGGAGCTACGGAATTATTAAAACTACTCTCTATGGCCTCAACATACTTCTTCCAGTTAGATTTTTTAAAATTTCTTTTACGAATAGTATGTCTATTTACATTAAAACTGGTGGACAATTTAATAATTAAATGATCGCTCCCTAACGATTCATTCGACACATTCCAATTAAAATTTAAAGCTAAGTCTGAAGAAATAAAACTAATGTCGGGAGAAGATTGCTGTATAACGTTATTAACTAATTTTATACGAGTCGGACTTCCGTCATTAATAGATATGAAGTTATGATCTATCATTGTATCGAAAATTTGAGATCCACGCTGATCAGTTTTATAAGACCAGTTGGAGTGGTGGCCGTTGAAGTCGCCTAAGATTAAGGTTTTGTTATTTGCAATAGAAAATATATGATCCCAATCCCTCTGCAAAGTACGCACAGTTGAAGGACAGTATACTGCAATGATTCTCTCAATATGCTGACAATTTAACAATTTAATGCACAAAAGTTCTATCCCGGAATTGTAGTTATGTAGATTGCATATTTGAGCTTTAATAGATTTATGAACAATAATAGCTACCCCCCCATATCCGTCATCACGGTCTAATCTGAAAACGTTATATCCATTAACATTGAAACGACTGTCTGGTTCGAACCAGGTTTCACTTATGACGGCAATATAAATTTTATCTTTAAATAATAATTGTTCTAACAATAAAGACTTGGGCCTTAAACTTTGTGCATTCCATTGCATAATATTTAGTTCAAGAATGTCATTATCATGATCCATTAATAAGTTTACTTAACATTGAATTATCCGACATATTATTGACCACAATTAATACAAACCAATCTACGATTATCTTAATCACACTGTGTATTTTATCCATAAGTGTACCTTTTTTTAAAACTCTGTCCATAATCTTACTTATTAAATTACCAAAAGAAGTGTTTTTTTTATGGTGGTCACCAGGTTGCCGTGGTATATCAGATTGCGATGATGGTTCACATTCTCCGATGGTAGACGAATCGTCCGAATCCTTTTCTATAACAGCAGCGGTGGCCGGTCGAGACTGCCGACGTTTTTTATGTTGAGTTGGTTTCTGTTTAGTATTTCGTTCCGTATGCGTAGTCTGCTTTGGCCTAGACAAAGTGACATCAGCCTTTACTTTATCAGCGTATGTTGTATGATCCTCATTCAAGTCAACTAAGTAAATATTTTGTTGCGTGGTATTCTCTTTCTCTGTCACAACAATGTTTTGTTCCTGAGAGATAGGGGGAGGAGATGGGGGTACATATAACAACAAAGCTTTACGGTATGTACAATTGAACTCAAACATCAAATCGCGTAACTTTTTCTCTTTCAAGTAGATTGGACATGATTTATCTAAGGCTATATGGCTACCCTTACAGTTTACACACACAAATGTAGTTTCTTCACACCGATCATGGTTACCCCCACATCTAGGACAAATAGCTTTACTAGACTTATACATTTTTGCCACATGACCAAATCTCCAACACTTGGAGCATTGTGTTACGGGGAATGTATATCTCTCCACTTTGGCTCTCATGCCGTATATATTTACATGTGAGGGTATAAATGCCCCTTTAAAACTTACGCGTATAGACTCGCTTGCAGTCCATCCATTAGAATTATCAGGATTATTATCCGGTTCTTTGCATTTTCGATCGAGACGTTTCGCTGATAGAATTTGCACATCACAGGTAACATTACTAACAAATTCCTCCATAGAAAGATCCAATTCAATATCTTTGATTATGCCATACGATACTCCAACTTCCCAAGATTTTTGTGACCGCCATCCCATGTCATTGAATACTTTGCAATTGAGCATTTTTTCGGCATAGGTTTCGTTGTCAAAAGTGATTTTTAATTTATACGGATTCACATATTTTACGCGAGATATACCACAAATCACGTTTGTTTTGAATAATTTAGCTAATGCAAATTGTTTCGGAAACTTCTCGCTATTAGTTATGCATATCTCAACTTTGTCTTCTGTATTGTTGACGCCTATATCCTCTGGTGATGTATGTCTTCTTGATATTCTCTTCTCGTGTCTATTAACTGTTGTCCAACCTCCTGCTAGATCCTGCCTAGCCCTTTTTCTCCCTATAGTAATGCTATCATCGCCTTCTGTACTTTCCCCTTGATGTGTAGTCACCTCCATATCCAAATCCTCCGGGTCTTCCTGATGTATATTATCACGACTTCCATATTGTATCGAACAGGCATTATTAGGTGAATTACTCATATTGTGAGAACAAAAGCCCGGCCGGCCGAGCGCGGCGGCGACGGCGTTAGCTACGTAAATCTTATCGCAAACCGGTTTTTGTGTTGATTTGTACGCACGACTAATTAGACCGAGTCGCAAATCGACACTGCCCCTTAAACTTAAGGGGAAGATTTATAAAACAATGGTTAGACCTGCTGTCTTGTATGGGTCAGAATGTTGGGCCACAAAAGGGATGAATGAAAGGCACTTGCATGTGGCTGAGATGAGAATGCTAAGGGGGATGTGTGGTGTTGTTACGCGAGTGGATAGAATAAGGAATGAGTACATTAGAGGAAGTCTGAAAGTGGCGCCGGTGACTGAAAAGATGCGTGGAAATAGGTTGTCGTGGTATGGGCATGTGATGCGGAGGAATGAGGAAAATGACGTGAGGAAAGTTTTGAGTATGAATATGCATGGGTATAAGGGTAGAGGAAGACCAAAGAAACGATGGATAGACTGTGTGAAAAATTATATGGCAAGAAAGGAGGTATCTCATGAGATAACAAGTAATAGAGAAGTATGGAAGAAGAAGACGTACTGCGCCGACCCCAAATGAATTGGGATAAGGGCAAGAGAATGATGATGATGATGATCAGGTAAGCAACAAAAATTGGAATCAAGAACCTCCTGACTAAAAAGCTTATTTTAAGCAAAGTCGCGGGTAACAGCAGCTAGTATACATATAACTTACAGCGAGATTTCAGATCGATACATATTCGAAAGTAAACCGTACTGACTAATTTATGAAACAATCTATTCTCTACTACTACGTCATAGGGGTTCTTTCTGTCGTCATGTCCATTCATGATTCATGTCGGTAAACTCAAGACTTTTATGTATGTAGGTACTTCAATGTATATCTTTTTATTATAAATCCAGAAGGCTTCTAAATTATTTATTTTCAGGATTAACAAACTAATAAATTAATTAACTATAATAAGAATAAACTATAAAAGGGCGTCAAAAAACTCCTCCTCAACGCTGTCAGCTGGTAATGTGCCCAAGAGACTGGCAGCATTGCCACGTTGTATGGCAATACTTAGCCTCTGGTCAAATTAAAAGCCAGCCCATGGATCACGGGAAGCGTCAACTAGGCGTTTGGAAATTTCCTTAAAAAGGCTGTGAGCACTTGGACCCTACTGCCCGATTGATATTATTATTATATTATATCTTGATTTTAATAAACCATGATTATATACTTTTTGCATGCCTGACGGTAGAATCAATTGGAACATGTAAATACGTGCATTTTATAACACTATTCTAATAGCGTTCTTCAAAAATAAAAAAAATGAACTTGAGATTTTGAATTTGTTATGGTTAAAGAAACATTAAATATTTTTAAATTAGGACTTTTAACTTTTATTTAAGCGGTTTTATGTATTTTGTATATTATCGATTGTTATATTTATGACAAACGGATTTAGAGCATCTCGGTATGACACGTCATCATTTCATCATTTCAGCCCAAAAGACGTCCACTGCTGGACATAGGCCTCCCCCAAGTGTCGCCATATTGACATTTTGGGGGGTTTTGCCATAATCGCCACGCTTGGCAGGCGGGTTGGCGATCGCAGTACGGTTGTTACAAAAGCACAGAGAACGCTGCTGCCCATTCTCTGGCAAGTCCCTTAGTCGCCCCTTTCGACACCCACGGGAAGATATGGGATGGTGCTATTCTCTACGGCCGACACCATACAGAATGGTATGTTACGTGGTTTAACCTAAATATTATATTTTTTTAAATATGGGCTCGAAGAAATCCAAACTGAGTGCTGTGTTATCTAACTTAGGCAAAAAGAAAAACAAGCAAATAACACTGGTTAACAAAAAAAAAACTTTTACGATGTAACATGAAAACTTTTGCCTAATTATGTTTAGAAAGAGGATCATCATCAGCCTATAATGTTCCCACTGCGGGGTCACAAGCCTACACAACCAAATTTAGATTAACAAAAACTAGCAAGTCATTTCTTATAAACAGTATACGCTTTTATAATAAGTTGCCAAAGTCAGTTATTGAACTGACCGATGGAAAGTTTAAAAATTGCATCAAACGTGTCCTTATTAAAAAAGCATATTACAAAATTAAGGACTATGTTGAAGATAAAGAAGTTTGGCTGTAGTTCCCTCTGCTCATGCGGCTTCCCTGGTAGCTCATAAACGACACAAATATGTGGATGTCTCTAACTATTCCGAATTTTATTTATTCCATTCATTTTTTTCAGATGTTTTACAATAGTTTTCAAATCATTGCACCGTTTATTCATTGTGCAGAATAGTTACAGTACTGATGACTACATTTGTGTCAATTGTTTATTTAATTGTTCTTAGTTTTATTTTTACTCTTGTATAGATTCTTTTTCATTCATATTTTTTTGAATGTGTGGACATTGTAGGCTTTTTATATTCTTATAGGATTCGTCAGCCGAAAGGGCAGCGATATCGCACGATCGTGGTGACGCAGCGAGTGGTGGGGGCAACGGATAAGCGGTGCGCTCTCGGAGCGCGTTCGCCGTTCACTTTGGCTCGGAAGTTCGGATGCGACGGACGTTTTCGTAGAATTTAAAATTATTTCGGTGTATAACGGTGTTTGGTAATTTATTTATTTATTTATTAGGGACATAAAACAGTTACATGCTACAGAAAGCAAAAAAACCTTGAAAACTACAGTTATTAAGCATGTAACCCACACCAATATCCACATCTAAACAAAAGAATAACAGACAGCCGATTTTACAGAGTACAGAGACTTCTGTGATTGAACAATTAAATTAAATAGTATCCATTTAAATTCAAAATGAATAAATATTAAATACAAATTATATCAATTCCATTAAATTATTATTCAAATCAATTTAGTGCCATAAAATTGAGTTCACGATATTTCAAATCTACCTAATTCAAATCGTATCAAAATAATGCAATTAAAAATAATTCAAAAATAATACAAAAATAATTCAAAAATAATTCAAAATAAAATACAAAATAATTCAACAAAATTAAAATTATAACCTTCTCTTTACCGCTTTTTTGACAAAAGATCTATAGCTTTTTTTAAACATCTGGTTTGATAGAGTAAATATATCAAGCTCCATAAAGTGAGTGTTGTATGACTCAACAAGGCGACGAAGAGGTGCGCGCACTCCAGCGTTAGTTTTGCACAGGTCTGTATGGAACAGTCGGGGTACGCGCACCCCCCGTTGGACAACAGTTCTAGGTACTCTATAACATAACTGATTGGTAAGTTCAATACAGTCGAATTTATTATTACATAAGCCATGTAATGTCATTGCACCCAGAAGCAGTCTCCTGGACTCCAAACTCAGAACGCCGTATCGCTGCAGTAACTGCACGTACGAAACCTTGGAATTAAAACATTTATAGTTCATAGACCGCAAAAACTTTTTCTGTATCATTTCCAATCTGGAGCAGTATTTGTCATAGAAAGGGTTCCAGATCTGGATGGCGTATTCCAATTGGGAGCGTATCAGAGTATTGTATAATAGTAAGAACGTAGAGGGCCGCACAAAGTCATTAGATGATCGCATGACGAAGCCATACATACGAAACGCCCTGTTTATCATGTTATCAACATGTGTGTCAAAATGTAGACGAGAATCTAGTGTGATACCCAAGTCACGGACGTTTGCAACACTGTCTAAACGTGCTCCATTAATATAATAATTGAATTGTATTTTTTTTTCTTGTTTTTTGTGAATGAAACAGTATGACATTTTGGAAGGCTGAGAAAAAGTTTGTTTTTAATACAGTACGCATAAAGCCTGTCTAGGTCGTCTTGCAGGAGAACGCAGTCTCGTGTATTTTTACATGATCTAAAGAATTTTATGTCATCTGCATACATTAAAAAATCTGAATTCTGGAAGCAGTTTTTAATGTCATTAATAAATATTATGAACAGAAGGGGACCTAGAATGGACCCCTGTGGAACCCCAGACTTAACAACAACCGGCTCAGACTCATATCCATTAACTACCGTTCTTTGGGTCCTATTAAAAATATATGAGGCGAACCATCTCAGCAAATTACCACGAATACCATTGAAGGCGATTTTTTCCAAAAGCAGTGAATGATCCACCTTGTCGAAAGCCTTCTGAAAGTCTGTATAGACTGCGTCTACTTGAACTCGTTGATCCATTTTTTCAAAGAGGTAAGTCGTAAAGACTAACAGATTTGTCACGGTTGAACGACGTTTGACAAAACCGTGTTGTTCAGGTATAATCAGTTTATGAATATGGGGATACAAGGCGCTGTGAACAAGACTCTCAAATACTTTAGACAAAGTGGAAAGGATCGAGATGGGGCGGTAATTCTCTACATTATTCTTATCACCAGATTTATGAACAGGAGTAATAAACGCACGCTTCCAAATTGTGGGAAAAACACCCTCACCCAAACATTTGTTAAAAATGATACGCAGAGCATTACACAAGGCGTCACATGTTTTTATGAAGAAGTTTGGTGGTAAGCCGTCAGGTCCCGCCCCTATAGAAGGATCCAAAGATTTCAACTTAAATCGTATAACTTCCAAAGATAAGTTAATTTCGGAAATACAAGAAGAGTTATCTGCAAAGCTGTCAGAAGGCTGCCATTTTTGTGGGTCAAAAGTGGAGGGTTCGTAGACAGAAGAAAAGAAAGATGAGAAGAGATTACATATGTCCGTGGGGTCATCAGAAGAAACGTTTTTGAAGTACATACTGGCCGGATAATTCGCTTTTCCCTTTCTAGATGAAATGTAAGTCCAGAAATGCTTTATATTCTTAGGAATGCTGTCTTCAACCGCTTCAATGTACCTCTTATAGCATTTGATAGACTCTCCATGGAAAAGTTTCCGATACTTAGAAAAATTTAAGTAATCCGATTCATTGTTGTATGTCTTCCATTTAATCCAGGCGCGTTCTTTAGTTTTAAAGATTCGTATGAGAGAAGGCGAAAACCAGATTGGAAAACTAGAATTTTTGGTTCTAGTTAACGGAACATGCAATTTGATAATACCGTATAGTGCCTCATAGAAAACGCTAACAGCTTGCTCAGACCCGAGGTGAGAGAGTGCATTTTCCCAGTCTATTTTACCTAGTTCATAGTTTATAGCCTCGTAATTGGCTTTATGAAAATTATGTCTATGAATCGTACGGCATTTTAGGGGAGTATATTGCGTAGTCAAGCAAGTCAAAGCAGAAATAGCAGGGTGATGGCTATCAGGATCAAGTAAAGCATTGCATGATACCACCTGACAATCTACATTCGATATAAGTAAATCGAGTATACGACCTAATTTATTTTTAGTGACATTAAATTGTAAGCCATTGATCAAATTCATAAAATTCATAAATATTCGTCCTATTGTGTTTGAAACCTGCGCAATCGCATGGTTCCCTTGGTCCGACCAAGCGATATCTGGTAGGTTAAAATCACCAACAATAAAGTATGAGTCAGTGGCAGGAGCGTTAACCAAGCCTTGCAACATGTTAAAGTATTGTGTGTATAGTTCTTCGCGAGTTCGTGGTGGCATGTATACAGCACTGATAATATGGTGTTTGTTGTGCTGGGAAGCAGGCAGTTGGACCAAGACGTGTTCGACTTCTGGGTTGACAAAATATGTTGTCAACTTAGTAGGACGCAACTCACGCAGCACCGCCACCAAAACTCCACCGCCTTCAAGTTTTTTAGTCGCAGAGCGATCGCGATCGCATCTGAAGACTATGTATCGATCGTCAATAAATTCGCTATCTTGGATGCTGGGAATGAGCCAGGTTTCAGTCAGTATGATGACATCATAGGCGCAAGCCATTATATTCATATAAAGAGTATGTAACTTTGTACGAACCCCTCTACAGTTCTGGTAATAAATCATAACGTTACTAGAAGCCATTGATTGAAAAGTTTGCAACAATTAGAAATAATACAAGAATATATTGAACATATAATGAACAGCAATTCTATGTTTGTAGCCCTTTCCACTACTACCCGGTAAAATTTTGTGAAGGTAACAATTTCTTTAAAATATAATTTTAGTTGTCGAAAATTAAGGAAAAACACACATGAAACATACCCATCAAACTGAAGAAGACACAGGATTGCAGTAATATTCAACAGCAAACAGATTACAGACAAGCCAAAAGAGGAAATTGAAAAATAACAGCAATACATGGACAGTTCTGAGAAAATGTAGGTTAGAACATAAAATACACCGCACGAAAGCAGTAAGCCAAACGATAACGTAATACTCCATGATACAGTAGTGCATTTAAATTCGTTGATTTGCACCACCTGTACAGGTTTTCTCGCTGGCGACGATCTTTTTGAGGTCTTCGGTGGATCGAATCGCAAATGATTTGTCATTGTCTCGTTCACGCACAAGTATCGTCGCATTCCTGACCCAAACATATTTAAATCCATTTTTATTTGCAAGAGTTTTGGCCTCACGAAATAAAGCCTTATTTTTTAGGGTCAGATGCTCATTTAAATACACAGGAACAGTAGCGCCTGATATTCCTACCTGATCAGACTTAAGACTCTTAACGTTCCGGTAGGCGCTTAATATATTGTCGCGGACGATCCGCGACCTGAGCTTGACAATTAAATTCTTGGGTTTGGTATCCTGCTGGCGTGCGTGTGGGACTCTGTGTATAGATATGATGTCATTATGCGATACCGGAGAATTGATGGCATTACATATCGACTCCATGATTGTCACAAGGTTTTCATTGCGTTTTTCTGGCAAATTACAGACCTCTAGGTTTAACTGGCGTGCCTGCTGTTCCATGGAGTCTATTTTTGCCTCCAATATGGCCACCCTTTGATCGCTACCATTGCTGGTTACTTCCTGAAAGCGCTTCACGCATTCCTTGTGTTCGGCTTCCACGGCATCCAAGCGAGTCTTCATAACCTCAAATTCCGCGTTGAAGAATTTAAGAGATTTTTCAATCTCAGAGTTGGAGTTTTGGATGGAGATATTCTGTTGCCTCAATTCAGAAACGTCAGTCACCAATTTATTGAGGATTTTATCCTGATCAGCCTTCCAAGAAATTAGCATGTTCTTCAGTTCCTCGAACCCGCTATCCGCCTCCGCCTCCGCCTCCGCACTGTTGCCATCACCTCGAAAACGTTTATTGCCCGGCCTTGTAGTAACATTAACCGATGCAAAAAGCTTACCATCGGAGACCGAGGCAGCCGGAGAAAGATCGGGTTCTGACCGCGTCTGCGGTAAAACACAGGCATTTGGAGAACTCTTGGGAGGTGAGCGAATCGTGCGAGGCATGGTTAGCAATATGAGGCAAATTCAGTTCCGAAAACAGCAACAAGCAGGGCAAAACAGTCAGACGGTCTGGCAATGAATATACGTAAGCAATTTCGTTGTAGAGCTCCTATGGTTGTTTGGTCTAGTGCGCAACGACGCCGTCTCCGGTACCTCCAACCAAAAAGTCGCGGGTTCAAACCTCGGCAAACGCAAAAAATTTTAATAGATTTCGGAGTCAATTTTTAAATTCCTAGCAAGAAGCACGAGCTCACAGAAATCCTCTATCCTTCTCTAGCTCCGCCCAATGGGCGTTGGCCACAGGTATAAACACAAAAGGAGCGACAAGGAATCGAGAATAAGCACCACAGCCAATCACAGCACAGAAAGTCACACACGATTCAAAAATCACAGCGCACGTGTCGCACGTCTGTCCGACTCGGAGTACGAAAGCACACTGATGTAATTGTGTTGATTTTGCGGTTCGTTATTTAAAATAAATAGTGCTAAGTTGTTTTGATGATTCTTTTTAAAAAATTAAATGAGCTTCTGATCAATAAGATCAGAAGTGGGATACGTTTGAAAAAAAATACACGCGACTTTGATCGTTCGCCATCTATTTTGTATTTTTAAACAGTGTATGTTTTAAAAATAATGTTGCTGTTTCGTTTTAAAGTAATTCCAATCACGTGTGTTTATTTGTGGTTTACGTTATTGTGCTAACTGCTATTTAATCATGTTGGATCGCGAGTGCACGCCGCGTGAAAATTCGTCTAAGCGTAATTCTCGCGACCACCGTCGTAATGAGTCGCGTAGCCGTCGCGATGTTCATTCGGAGCATCGAGACCGTCATCGTGAAACGCGTAGCAGATCCTCTAGGCGTTGTCGCGATAGATCAGCTAGTTTCGAAAGTCCACGTAGGCGCCGTGATCGTTCTTATGGGCGTCGGGACAGCCCTCGCCGCAACCCTTTAAATGAAGTGCTTGATCGGTTGAACGCCTTAAAGCAATGGTTGGCTCCAAAGGCGATACAGACGTCTACTCCAATCACGTCGCATCCGTGCACGAGAAGCTACACGCCGGCGCCGGGATCGGCGGCAACCGAGGAACCTGTTGCCATTATGGAAACATGTGCTACGGGGACCACCGCCCTCGAGGTATCGCGCGACGCTGACGCTGACGCTGCGGACAGGATTGTGGGTGCACTTTCATCCCTGATTCAAGTAAGATCGAACCATTACTATATTTCGAATTTCGATCCCAGTGTACATGACTTTGACGTGTGGTGTCCGGAGGTAGATAAGGGTCGCGAATTAAGCCACTGGGGCGATTGTGAATGCCTGGGACGCATTGGTGGTTGTTTACGTGGTGATGCTAAAACGTGGCTCAACGACTGGGTGACCAATGACCAAACGTGGACCAATTTTAAGGCTTATTTGGTCATTGTGTCCGCGTGAAGTAGATATGGCCACTGTGCTGTATGACGTGATGAATACGAATTCGAACAAACAACTCTCAACGCTTGATTACGGTCGTGATATATATAAGTGTCAACTGTAGAGTTCGCTAAGATAAAAACGCCTTTGGCTGGTGATGAAAAAGAGTGTTTGTTGGCTCTGCTAAATGAATTTCCCGATACTTTTACCACTGCGACAGCGACATCTACAGTTGACACCAGTGATATTCGTATTAACTATCAGCCTTATAAACTCTCAGCAGATGAATAACGCCGCGTTCGCGAGATAATAAATGATCGGTTAAATAAAGGCGTGATCCGCGAGTCGCAGTCCGATTACGCGAGTCATATCATTCTTGTGAAGAAAAAGGACGCTTTCACAATTAAAGAGCGATTTCCGTTACCACTGATTGACGACCACATTGACAGGCTGGGTAGTTATAAATATTTCACAAGTCTTGACATGGCCACAGGTTTCCATCAGCTGCCAATGAAGGATGATGACTCCATTAGTAAAACAGCATTCGTAACGCCTGAAGGGCATTACGAATACTTAATAATGCCTTATGGGCTCGCTAATGCTCTTATCGTTTATCAGAGAGTCATCTCCAAAACTCTGAAGCAACTAATGGCTACTGGAAAAGTGTTGGTTTTCATAGATGATGTGCTTTTCATGTCCAATTCTGTCAGTGAAGGCCGAAAATTTTGCGCAAGGTGTTAAAAACACTAACTGGCGCGGGGTTTTCAGTAAACCTAAAAAAGTGTACGTTTTTGGACACAGAGCTCGAATACCTTGGTCGACTTATTGGACATGGTCAGGTACGGCCGAGCAGGTTTTTAATTAAAAAATATTTGTTGCAATATAAGTATGAGGCTACTGGTTAGGATTCTCGCCTTCTTTGTTTTATTATATTCCTAAAGGTCATAGACTTAGTTTGTTAAGAGCTTTTCACGATGACCACGATCATATTGGAATGTACAAAACTACGGAGCTTAAATTGCGTCATTTTTGGTTCCCTGATCTAAGACCTTTCATAAAGAAATATGTCGGTCATTGCATTGTTTGCTTGACCCACAAGAAAGTGCCTCGAAACCCTAGCCAACTGATAGAATCGTGGACGAAGCCTGAAATACCGTTCTCAGTGGTCCACACCGATGTGCTTGGCCCCTTATTGGAGTCAACCGGTATATACTCCTCGTAATCGATTCTTTCTCCAAATACTGCCTCTTGTATGCTCTATACAGGCAAGATACTGCCGAATTGAAACGCGTATTTTCAAATACCATTTCAATCTTGGTACGCCGTCAACAATCGTTTGTGACCGTGACAGGATGTTTGACAGCGCTTCCTTTAAAGACTGGGTTGCGGAATTAGGCTGTGTCGTACGCCGGAAATACACCGCGAGAACGGGCAAGTCGAGCATTACTGCCGGACGGTCCACAATATGTTGCGTATTGAGGTGAACAATAAGGGTGCTCAGTGGTTCAACGTGTTATGGAAGGTACAACTAACCCTGAACATAACAAAGCAAGCTACGACCCGCACCTCGCCTCTACAGTTGCTGACTGATGTTGAAGGCACCACTCCAGTCCTGAGATCTTTGGTGCGAAACGTCGCGCTGAACGGCTCTCATCCTAACCGAGAAGCGCTCCTTACATTGAGGAGACAGAGGGCATTTGAGTAGCTTTCTGAAAATTTTGCTGTGAGCCGCTGCTTTGTGTTTGTTAGCAAGGGATCTCAAAGCACTGGGAAGCTGGACTCCGGAATGCGCGGCCCCTATAAGGTCATGCAAGCGCTACCGCATCACCGACACGAACTTGAGCTAATGGCTGGCTCGCACGGAAAGAAGACTCGGGCTGCCGCAGAACACATGGTTCAGTGGCGTGGTGAGTGGACTCCGGAGGAGTGTGAAGCGTGGCAACGTTATTACTCACAGTCCCGACATTGTGACTGTTTGCCCCGACATTGTGGCAATTTCGTTTTTATAGCCTCGACATTTGGCTACCTCTATTTGCCCCGTCATTGTGGCAATTTTGTTTCATAGCCTCGACATTTGGCTACCTATGTGCCCCGACATTGTGGCAATTTTCTTTTATAGCCTCGACATTTGGCTACTTCTTTGCCCCGACATTGTGGCAATTTTCTTTTTATAGCCTCGACATTTGGCTACTTAATTGCCCCGACATTGTGGCAATTTTGTTTCATTGCCTCGACATTTGGCTACCTATGTGCCCCGACATTGTGGCAATTTTCTTTTATAGCCTCGACATTTGGCTACTTCTTTGCCCCGACATTGTGGCAATTTTCTTTTTATAGCCTCGACATTTGGCTACCTCTATTTGCCCCGACATTGTGGCAATTTTGTTTCATAGCCTCGACATTTGGCTACTTAATTGCCCCGACATTGTGGCAATTTTGTTTCATTGCCTCGACATTTGGCTACCTATGTGCCCCGACATTGTGGCAATTTTCTTTTTATAGCCTCGACATTTGGCTACCGTTTGCCCCGACATTGTGGCAATGGCCTCGACATTTGGCCATCTGGAACCCCGATGGTGGTTGCCAGGCGATGTTGTAGTTGTTTCAGTAATGATTGAGGTCCGGAACTCTTTCATTGGTGATACAATTTACCAACTACTGCCTATTTTGGTACAATTGCTAGTAATTTTGCTACAATAGGCAATTAAAAGTTCAAACTTTCCGAATACCTCATTCAAGTCTTGGCTCTATGTTTTAGATGACGAGGCTACCAATGAGGACCAACCCGGTGAAGACCAGGCGCAGAACTTATTTGTAGAAGAGGGACCAATGCAGCAAGAGATGCCAGACAGCCAAGCTGACGAGGTCGTTCAGCTGTCAGGAACGGCCGTCTTATAGGATTCGTCAGCCGAAAGGGCAGCGATATCGCACGATCGTGGTGACGCAGCGAGTGGTGGGGGCAACGGATAAGCGGTGCGCTCTCGGAGCGCGTTCGCCGTTCACTTTGGCTCGGAAGTTCGGATGCGACGGACGTTTTCGTAGAATTTAAAATTATTTCGGTGTATAACGGTGTTTGGTAATTGTGTTGATGTTGCGGTTCGTTATTTAAAATAAATAGTGCTAAGTTGTTTTGATTATTCTTTTTAAAAAATTAAATGAGCTTCTGATCAATAAGAATATTTTTTTTTTTTTCAGTATCATCTTTTTCTACCTTTTGTAGTAAGCGATGACTTATTGTCGGGCCTACGCTGTCCTCTCATACTTAAGTACTAACGCTGTTACATCCAAATATTGTAGAACCAAATGATTTTAAAAGAGTAACCATGGAGTTTCTTGCCGGTTCTTCTCCATAGGAAACGACCAACCCAAACCGTACCTCTTCTGTTGACTTTTTATAAGTGCCCATGTAGGCCTATGTAAAATAAAATATTTTGATTTTGATTTTGACACACAATGAGAGGGAGTAGGCTGTAATCCACCACGCGGGCCCAGTGCGGGTTGGTATATGTCACATGTCTTCGAATTTTTAGTTCTAGGACATGCCGGTTTCCTTACGATGTTTTCCTTCACCGTTTTTGAGAGCAGCGGTGATGAAATAAACTACACAAAGTAATGCGCCTGCCTGGGTTCGAAACCACGGCTTACTGCTCGTAAGTCGAGCTGCCACCAATGGACCACCGCTGCTCTCCAGAAAGAGGATAGTGATAATAGAAATGATATTAGAATAACTTTTGTTATTTAGAAAGTTTTAATAAACAATATGTAGTGAAAGTTATGGTATTGCCGTATTCTGGTTTCGTAGGCAGCCGAAGGGTTGATATCAATGCCCTTAAGACATTCATCTTTTTTACTTTAGGGTAGTCTCATTCCCACAGTAATCTGCGAGCATAATAATATGTGGACTAAACTTCATCATTCATCATCATCATTTCAGCCCAAAAGACGTCCGCTGCTGGACATAGGCCTCCCCCAAGTGTCCACATTGAAATTTTGGGGGGTTTTGCCATAATCACCACGCTTGGCAGGTGGGTTGGCGATCGCAGTACGGTTGTTACAAAAGCACAGAGAACGCTGCTGCCCATTCTCTGGCAAATCCCTTAGTCGCCTCTTACGACACCCACGGGAAGATATGGGATGGTGCTATTCTTTACGTCCGACACCATACAGAGCGGACTAAACTTACCCTAATGATTTTATACTGTAGAAAATGTCCTAGGAATCTTCATCTTTTACCATTGCTGACGGCGCTGAGATGTACGGGAAAGAACACAAGTGTGAATGTAGGGAATGTATTTTCAATAACATATTTATCTCCAAACCCTTATAAGCATAAAAGCTTTTCGACAAATCTAAGTGATTTATGAGTTATTTTCGAGAAAACTTGAAGTCACTTTAACACAAACACTAGACCTTGTAGCCTACCATGACGTCTTGAAATGAAATGAAATTAAATGAAATAATTTTATATGCTAAGAATGTAGGTACAAAAATATAGTGTTAAATAGGAGAAGGATCCAATACATTCTACCGTGAGACCGGCAAAATTTTTAAAGTAGAGTTAATTATGAAATAATTTATAAACCATACATAACCAAAAATGTATCTAATGTCAAATGATTAAGATAGTCAATCAAAAATATTAATTTGAATTCAATTTGTAAATTCATTCAGTGGTAAACAATGTCAGAAATAAGTTAATAATTAGTCAATAATACAATGTAAATAATAAGTTAATAATTAGTCAATAATACAATTACAATAATAAGTTAATAATTAGTCAATAATACAATGTCAATAATAAGTTATTAATTAGTCAACATCAAAATCTGAATGATTATATTATAACAAACATTTCATGAGGAAAATCATTGTTTCATTCATAAGGATTTGTCATTTAAAAATTCATCTATTGTATAATAACATTTTTCAACTAGCATTTTATTTAATTTCTTTTTGAATATTTGTAGTGTACAATTTCAATTAAATTTTTCTTGAAGCAGTATTATTTTAATTTTACTTTTGAGTTGGAGCTAGATGGCACTAGACTTCCTCTATAGCTCCGTCTCTTTCTCACACTGAAATGGCAACTGCTTTATGATGTCATAGTAAACCCCCTGATTAAATCAAAATAGATATAGTGTTGTAATCAGGGTAGGTAGGTTATTACAAATTAGTAACCTCTTTCTTGTTACAAAATTTTATTGACCAGTGTAATCCGATGTCAAAGTCAAAGTCAAAATTATTTATTTGCAGCAAATGTGGTACAAGAGATAGAAAAAATAATAGTAGTGCAATCACACATTTTGCCATAAAAATGGCATGCAAACATTAATTAATAAGCTGTTAATTTTAACACACAACACGTATGTGAACACAAACATTAAACTAGGTAACTATGTAAAGTATGTAGCGACCTAAAAAAAAGCAACTTACTACAAAAAGTACTACAGCGCCATCTATGACACTACGGAAGAACTAACATGAATTTCCTACATCGCGCAAGCAAAGTCGACTTAAGACTATATAGAGAAACCCGACATCAACTGTTGGGCAGTTGCCCACCAGACATAACACCTGTCTGGTCGGAGGATCCTCCCTTTTCTAAGGAGTAAAAGCGATTGAAAAGCGGGCCAAGAGGCTCATTGGTAATGAGGCACTGGTCAAGTCTAAGCTCCAGAGCCTTGAACATCGTCGCCGAGTTGCCAGCTTATCGGTTTTTTATCGGTTACATTTCGAGGAGTGTGCGATGGAATTGCATGATCTAATTCCGGCTAGCCCGTTTGATCATCGGACTAAGGTAAAAGTACGTATTCCCGTTAGTGTACTAGTTCCCGTTAACAAGTCAGTTTTTTTATTATTGCATTTTTCTACGAATGTATAAGAAAAGTTTGCGAATGGCAATACCTTCTCGGTAATATTTTGTACAATTGTAATGGCAACATTGTCCAAACAGTTTAATGGAGTCAAAACCATGCGTTGACAAAAGTTTGCTTTGTGAAAATATTATGGAAGTTCAAAGTTCTGTCAGTGAACTACGAAACCACCACGTCGCATTGATGAGCTAGCCATACTGAGACGGATCACGTTAAGGTAAAAGTGTTGATTTTCTAAAATATTTGAGTATATTATGTTGCGATATAACCTATAAATTGAGGTGAATCTAATTGAGAAATAAATTATTTTGCCGTTCACATCTATTGGTACCAACAAACCCTTCTTGACCTAGTACCCGTTAAAATCGTATTTTTTTACCGGATTTTGGTACATGGTGAACCCGGTAATACACGTTGTACCGAAACCCGTTATTGTGTAGTTATTGCCTTACAATAGGTCTCATTTTCCTTTAAAACTGTAGAATACGTTGCCGGATATTGGGACTTGCATTAAAAGTTGCATTTAAACCCGTCATCGTCCTTATTTCCTTGGTGTTAAGTTCTCTTTTCCTTCGAATCAACAGAATGCAGTTTCTATGTACCTTGTTTGTGTTGTAATCACCTGGATTCAATTGCCTCTTTAGTTTTTGATGTGTAACATCTTTACTATCGCTTCTGGGAGTGATTGATTGATTGGTGAGCGGTAAGTGATTGGTCAAATTGAATTGTATTTGGACATAGACATGGATCTGGAGTCGAAGTCGAAGCCGATGTCATATGTTACACATCATATGAGACAACTGTAAGGCTCACTCGTAGATCCAGCTCCACGAGGACCACCGCTGTGAGGGGTTAAATCCCGCAGAATTACGGATCTTCACGGACGGATCTAAAACAGGTACAGGTACTGGGGCTGGAGTATTCTCAGAGGATCTCAACATTCCATATAGCCGTACCACTGGGGGTCAACCTCCACAACACGGTATTTCAGGCGGAATGCATGGGCATTTCCCTGGCCGCATCAGCCATCTTAGCCAGAAAGGCTAGGGACCACTCTATCCGTATACTTTCAGACAGCAGGGCTGTACTGTTAGCACTTGACAACCACACGGTCAACTCCGGGTTAATATACGAGTGTCACCAGCGCCTTAACCAGGTCGGTAAGCACAACAACATAACCATACAATGGATAAAGGGCCACAGCGATTCCCGGGGCAACGATGCAGCGGACGAACTCGCTAGAAGGGGTTCCAGTATGGCAGCAGTGGGACCAGAACCCATCGTGCCACTCCCCTTCGGGTATCTATGGACTCTGGTAAGGAAACGCACCAGTGATCAACACCACAAACTGTGGCTAGACCATGGTGAGTGTAGGCAGGCCAAGGAAGCACTTCCTACTATAGACGGCCGCCTCACCAAACGGTTGCTTCGGCTGACCAAATTACAGCTCCGCATAGTCACAGCCGCCATCACTGGTCACGGCTCTTTTAATAAACACCTCTTTGTCCTAGGAGTCACAGATAGCCCACTGTGCAGAGCCTGCATGGAGGAGGACGAGACAGCAGCCCACGTGCTTCTACACTGCCCAGAGGTTGCAACATACAGGGCAAAGTACTTAGGTAACCCAGGTACTCTCCGCGAGATCGTCAGCAACACCTAGGAGCTGCTGGCCTTTCTCGGGGAGCTGGGGTGGTTGGAGTAATGTTCCCACCCGTACGCAAAATACGCGCTTTAGACGTGGAGTTGCGGAAACCAGCCCGCTATACAATACAATACAATACAAGGCTCACTCGTTTTTTACCGTACGCCACGTTTCTTTTTCAGTTTTTATGTCCGGTCGTTAAAATATTTTAAAAGTATTTATATTTTCCTATTGATACGAATTCAGAAATTTTCAAGACCAGTGTTTATTTTTTTTCAGATAGCCATGACTGATAGGCAGAAGGTCATATTAAACGCCATGGAGGCAGTCAATAAAGGAGCCTCAATTTCAGCTGCTGCCAATAAAAATGTATTTTCTTTGGATAACCCTTCTTCACTTATTTTACGCAGAAATGCAAAAACAGTGTTTCTGTGAACTTTGACGTAAACCAATAGAGTTCAAATTCGCATTGAATATTACCGGATTCAGGGACCATTTAACGTTTACTAGTACAAATCTACCGGGTACTGGTACAATTAGCCCTTTATTTTATATTTTTCTATCATTGTTAAAGAAAATTTATACTAATTAAATAAAAGAATATCACAATAAAACTTATATAAATTATCTCTCTAGTCATGTAATTATTTTTTTTGTAAGTCTTCTAGTTTTAGTATCGCAAACCTGCAGAGTCAGTGAAGTTCAAAACTTCACGGTTTCTGGGCCGTTTACCTTACCAGACGTACGGCGATGCGGCATCGGTACTTGGTGGACATCCCACACATACGCACTAAGCGTTTTGGGAATACTTTTATAATGCGTACCGCTAAGGAGTGGAATTCCCTGCCGAAGTCTGTGTTTCCCGATAGCTACAATCTAGGGTATTTAAGCCAAGAGTGAATAGGTTTCTTCAGGGCAAGCGTGCTTCACCGTCGACCACATCATCGCTTACCATCAGGTGAGATAGTGGTCAAGCGCGGGCCTATAGATAATAAAAAATAAAAAAAAAAGAGTATCGCGGAGCTTTACACCCTGTTCCTCATAAGTATGTTTTAAGTTTAATGATGGTTCCGTAAAGTAATAACTACACATCGGTATTCTCCATTAGGGGTAGCCAGATAATGTATACTACGAAAAAGTAACTTAACGCAAAAAAAATGCTGGGAAAAAATTTTTTTGGGGTGATATAACCATGTGTCACGATAGGACTCAATGTAACGCACTCAAAACACTGAGCTGATCATCATTCATCATCATTTCAGCCGAAAGACGTCCACTGCTGGACATAGGCCTCCCTCAACTGTCGCCAAATTGATTGGTCCCGTGCGACTCGCATCCAGCGGATCCCCGTAACCTACACCAGGTCATTGGTCCACCTGGTGGGAGGCCTTCCAACGCATCGTCTTCCGGTTCGCGGTCGCCGTTCCAGAACTTTTCGGCCCCATCAGCCATCCGTTTTGAGAGCAATGTGCCCTGCCCACTGCCACTTTAGTTTGGCAATTCTTCGGGCTACGTCGGTAACCTTGGTTCTCTTGCGGATGTCCTCATTTCTGTTTTGATTCTGAGCTGATGGATGCATTGAAGATTACGGGCATCAAGGAGGTATTATAAGTAAAATTATAACAATCAAAAACTCGTCAAAAAGTTGGAACTTTGACCTACAATGTCTCAGTAACCGGGGAGGTCCCCAGGAATGGACTAGAAAAAAAAGCAGACGGGTAGAACAAGTGCCTATGGGCTTCGTTAAGGGTATTTATGCACCCATTATAGTTGCCTGTAACACTTAAATCAAGTATGATTGGCCCATTCACTATTAATAACCCACTAGTATGACCTCGTTTCATACATGTCGTGTCTCCAGCTACTTACTACCTACAACCCAATAAAATATTTAATACAAGGGCCAAAAAATAGACCACGGGCTTGTGGCTTAATAGGTCTAACTTTTGCTCGCAGCTTTGCTCACATGGGTGTCGGGAAGTACCCCACATCATCATCATCATCATTTCATCCGAAAGACGTCCACAAATGGACATAGGCCTTCCCCAAGTGTACATAAGGGGGGATTTGCCATAATCGCCACGCTCGGCAAGCGGGTTGGCGATCGCAGTACTGTGGTTACAAAAGCACAGAGAACGCTGCTGCCCATTCTCTGGAAAGTCGCCTCTTACGACACCCACGAGATGATATGGGATAGTGCTATTCTTTACGTCCGACACCATACTTAGAACACGTTCCTAATCTATTGCAAGCGTCTTAACGCAACTTTTTTGAGGTAGTGATCTACTCTTAACACCGTCAGATCACGCCTGTAATCCCGGAGGGTTTGGCAAAGGTGTACCTCATAGTACATCCACATTTCGCCAGTTATGTTTAAGGCCCATTTAGTGGGGGCGAGCCTATTGCCATATGGTTTTAAAAATCCAGGCTCCGTAGCTGCTACTGATAAATTCCTGATAGAAAAATCCAATAATACTGCTCGACACGGGTATCGAATCCAGGACGTCATGCTCAGCAGTCGAGCTAGCGACCACTAGACCAACGAGACAGTCACTGATACAAAGTATTAGAAAACATTAAACAAAAGATGAATTGAATTGGTTAAATTGTTCTCAAGTTATGACGTGACCAAGGGAAATAGTGATTCATTTTTATATACATCATATTATTATAGATGTTTTCTTTGTTATTGTGATGCTTTTCAATTGCAGTTTATTTAAGTATAAGCTGTCCCGCGCAACTTCGTCTGCGTCACATTTTCTCCTATTCGCAAAATTTTTCAATGCTGCTCCGCTCCTATTAGTTGTAGCGTGATGATATATAACTTATAGCCTTCCTTGATAAATGGGCTATCTAACACTGAATTTTTCAAATCGGAACAGTAGTTCCTGAGATTAGCGCGTTCAAACAAACAAACAAACTCATCAGTTTTATAATATTATTAATTAATTAATTCATTAATATTGTATAGATGTACAAGCTAGCCGAAACTGTCAAATTTTCCCAATCAACCTTGAATCGTATTCTTTAACGATAAGGTTGAATATCTATTCAATAAATTTGACAAATTGTTGTAGCTTGGTGTGCGGGCGTCTGTACATTATTTAAAGATTTAAAATAATAATAAAACTATATATAAGTAACAAAAGGAAAAAGAATTCCAGGGCGTCAAATAAATTCGTCCACATCGTTGTCAACGGGGAAATATTGTTATAATAATTCTATAGCTTAGAGATATTGATGTCCAGGGCTGCGGGACTGTTCGAAAGAGATACCGTGGCCCTGGAACACAAAGGGCTAAGAAGGAACATGGATGGGTTTTAGTCAGTCAAGTCTGACACTCCCTTCCGCTCCGCCCAGAGCGGGAGAAGCCATTGGATGTTATCCTATCCGAAAAAAAAAACATATATTGATGCAGGTACATGAATGTAGGTTTATTGAAACTGTTGATGAATTAAAGAGGAAAAACATGGCTGTGTGATTCACGCTGTCAAATGCCTTCGTAAAGTCTATCAAGGACAAAAATATTTACCTATGTGGTTTTCTAAAATACCGAAAGACTTCGTTGGTCTAGATCGTAAGCGCGACTGCTGAGCATGAGATCCTGGGTTCGATTCCCGGGTCGGGCAAAGTGCTTATTCATTTATTTATTTAACAATTTATGTAAGAACACACTAAATACAGTAAAGAAGAAAGAAACAGAAAAAAAGTAAAAAGGTGATGCTTTTTCTAAAGAAATCTCTTCCAACATACCTGCGAAAGGAGATACGAAAAATAAGAGATGTAGACAAAGTGTGTAAAAGAAGAAGAGAAAATGGAAGCATACAGCAAATAACTATTTCAAATATTTATTGAAATACAAGTTTTATTATTCTTTTTTTTATTGATTCTTGATTTGTGTTTTTGTATTAAGAACACTGCCGAAACCAGGTCAAGTTAAAAACCAGCGTCGTCATTCGGGCAGCCTATCTGCTCGGGAGTTTGCTGAACTGGGCCTTTTGGCGCAGCCGTGAGACACAGAATAACCCTCTTTTTGTTAAGATTTAAGTTTTTTTTGATATTTTTGTTGTGTGCACTTGTGGCATGTGCCAAATAACCTATTTTCTTTCTTCTTTTTCCCTTCGGGGATTACAGGCGTATTGTTATGCTATGTTTTCTAAAATAAATGCGTATTGCGACCTATTGTTGCCAAGACAACAGTTGAATACACCTACTAAATTGTATTTCTAGAATTTTTTGGCCGCAATTGGCGGATCATCGAATAAGGTACCTCCTCTAGCTATCTATCTTCGTCAAACCCATAGTTGCATTCAAAAAATGCTTAATATCGTAAATTCGTAAAAATATATTAATGTTCGTACTTATTCGCTTATATCTAAAACCACCAGATCGATTTTTTGACAAGTGCCGTTGGCAACAAAAAAGTTCGACATTTTCTTTCATACAAACCTTGTCCTAACAGCAAAAGTCCTATCCACCCGCGGCTTCGCTCGCGTTTTTTGTTAACTTTTTTTTTTATAAATATAATCTATGTAACTGTAGAATATCACTAAAATCTGTTTAATAGTTTTTGCGTGCAAGACTAAACAAACATTCATTCTCACAAGCTCTCGCACTTATAATTGTAATTTCCGACCATAATGCGAGCGTAGCTGCGGGCAAACACTATTTTAATATAAATTAGGCTAAGTGGATTACATGTGGCACAATGTAGGAATATGGGCGGTGGAATATGAGGTCAATAAACCTAAGTTTGTCACCGACGCGAGTTGCGCGCCACCTACCGGACGAGATCGTCGCTACGAAAATATCACCGAGATTTGTAGCAATCTATACAGCCTACTATCGTCGCGGTTTCGCGCGTGTTCAATTAGAATTGAACATTTGATACAATTGATTTACCTCAGTAGGTACCGTCCACCTTTTGTAATAAATTATGTTTAAGAAACTGCTCGGCCGAACACTGTCTCGTAAAATACAGGTGCAATCCTAGTTTAAGAGGCAGGGTTATATAAAATATTGTACAGATTTTGTAACATTTGTATTGTTATATGTATATCTGTAGCTTTTGTTGGTGGATAAACAATTTTTTTATTTATTAGTTATTATTTATTAATTTAACAAAAACCGGTTCGGAAACACAGAACAGTATTTTTTTCCGGGATGAAAGGTACCCTATGTCCGTTTCTGTACACCTGTTAGGAAGTTAGGAGCGATTAAGACAGTACAGACTACAATAGATCAATTCCTACTGTAGTCTGTACTGTCTACACCGTACACTACACACTGAGACTGACCGTAGAGACTGTACAGTACACAGTCTGTGCTGTCTATCACTCTATACTGTACAGATTGCTTCACCGTGCTGAAATTCTAAATAGATTTTAAAAAAATTAGTGTGTGTAAGTAATTTAAAAAAAAACGCTTTTTTCTGAATGTATATGAACTTATATACGGTACTAACAACGAATTTTTTTTTGTCCATCTTTCTGTTTATTACGGCTAATCTCCAAAATGGCTGGACTGATTTTGGCGGGACTTTTAATGGCAGATAGTAGCTGTTATAAAGAGTTTACGCTAATTGTTTTAGTCAAATAATTAGGGTTCCGTGCAAAAAAACTAAAAGCTTTGAAATAACAAAATCCGATTCGAATACATAGTTACATTTTATATTAATTTCATGTGGACGAAATTCGCGTGCAACAGCTAGTTTTATTGAATATAAGTTATTCGGAGCACATGTCACTGACGGTCGACTACATTACAACCTTAAATCTCAAGTCATAAGGATGAAAATTTGTCAACCTTTACTGAACTCGGTAGTACCTACACACGGTGACACATCAAGCTGTACATTTCCAGTATAACATGGCTTCGCTTTCTATAAAGTTTGCATACAATGAGAGTTCTGCATAAACTGGTTTTGTATAGCTTGATTGGTCGTCGTGATAATACCTAACAAAACAAGAAACATGAAATATTCATGGAAGTGATACTAAGGAATTTAAAAAACCCGAAATGAAATTTTTGAAACAATGATTTAAAATAAACCAATTTTAAACATTTCGGTAAAAATAATTATTTTTATTATCAAGAATCACAATCAATATCTTTGTATTGTGATGTCACACAATTAATATTACATTCGTTATTTTCTTCGATCGATATCTATCGACAAAAAAAAACTAGAGTAGAACTTTGTTAGATAAAAACTATTCAAACCACACATGAAATTACCTAAATGACAAAGGTAGGTAAGTATTAAATTCTGTAAATGCAGATAAGTATTTGTCATCTAATGAGCGGTTTCAAAGAATATTTACAACAACAAAAATCTATATATATAAAAGTCAATGCCACTTTTCGTTGTAATTGTAATCATTTAATTGATACTATTCTGAAACCATATAAACGAATGAATCACCAATTTATAAGAAAAATACTTATGCTTTGGGAAACGCCGTAAAGGTCATATTCTGAATATTTGACCTGATGTGATTGACTAGGACTCGGCGCATTAAGTCAAACAACTAACATCACATGGTGGAAATAAGAAAATTTGCAACAAGGAAGCCGTGCATCGTTTACGATGTTGTTGCACTTTTTGAACCGGCAACTTTTGGATCTTACCATGTATTTATCCCAATGTTAAATTGCTCGGCCAATGTTAAATTAGATGCAACATTCAAAATCAAAAAAGGAGTTTTACAAGGTGATCTGCTCTCTCCTAAACTATTACCGTTCACCCTTGAGGAGGTCTTTCGAAAACTTGCAGACCTATGGACGACGCAAGGCATACCGATTGGGCACAAAAAGCTATCGAACCTTCGCTTCGCAGACGATATTTTTTTTTCCTGTAGCATGCAACTTCAACAAATGCTCCAAGACCTGAGCTCTGCAAGCTTTGAGTAATTTTTTTTCTCGCGGGAAAAACAGAGGAGCGGTTTTTTTAAATAGTTGATTCATGTGTTGTTCACACCACGCGATGTGTTCAGCTTACGCCTAGCCAAGCCAAGTCAACGCCATCCTACGACAATTTAGAGCCAAAGTTGTCAGCCAAGCCAGCCAATGACTGTTATTGACGTCAGATTCGACGCCCAGACAGTATAAGTACTCGGGTCGCTTATTTTGCAGACACATTGAACTGTTGGTAAGTTAGGGTCAAACGGGCCACCGACCACAACCACAAAACGACGCCACCGGCATATTTCCAGTAGTTTTCATACATTGCAGCGACGATTTGTAGCGTGTGGCGGCCACCGGCGGCATCAACCGTGTACGGCGAATCCGTATAAAATGTATGAAAACTACAGGAAATATGCCGGTGGCGGCGTTTTGTGGTCGTGGCCGGTGGCCCGTGTGCGGTGACACTAAGTCGTAACTCTGTCCAAATGTCAATCATTGCGATTATTCTTGTAGTGTGTGTGTTATTGATTACCCGTTTCACATGTTAAAAATTTAATAATACGTAACCCTTTTTTGCCAATCGTACAAAAAACTAAGTTTGACATATACAATAAATATGGGCCGTAGAAGGAATTTAAAACAGGACGAAGAAGGAATAAAACAATTGAAATTATATTTTGGGACGAAGAAAGCATACTCTTTGGGACAAACGAAGAATACTACTTTATGACGTCATGGTAGGCTACCAGGTGCATAAAATCTCATGTTGTGAAACTTAATAGCCAGTATGAAGACAAATGGTGAAGGTTGCATTTAATAAATTAAGTGATTAACTAGCAATTGGTCGCTTTACTTAGAAATACATGTGTTGGTTTCCTGTAGTTACCCGATCGTAGGAACAGTGCCAAGTATGGTGCCAGGCGGAGTTATGGCCAAGGTAAGACCAAAGAAACCAGAGCCGCCTCTAAAGCTCGTTGGGTCGATGATGTCGTCAAAGTCGCGGGAAATCCCTGGATAAGGGACGCACAGAACCGGGAAATGTGGCTGAAAAAATGGGAGGCCTATTATACCCAGCAGTATGTGATTCCGGGCTGAAATGATGATGATGATGATAAGGATCATACTCAGCTTGTAGTGTCTTCAATACTTGACACAAGCCCAATGTGATAGGGACAACATACAACATAACATCACGCTTTTAGCCCCGAAAGATAGGGCAATAAAATATCCTCTGCCTAGCCTTTTCCTTTTCCAGTCTTACCGGATACAGCTGAATACCAGTATTTAACACACGACCAAAAAAAAAAAAAGAACTAATAACGTATTGCACTCGTTAATAGTACCAAAACTAAACTCTAAAAACCTAATGACTTCGAACCTACGATCCACGACGCTACAGTCAGGGCGTTTACCGCTGAAAAACGTGAAATAGCATACTGAGCATAGCTTAAAACATTTCCACTGTGCCAAGATACCCCGAAACTAAACAATTTTATCATAATAATATTCTACGTTCAATGTTATGTAGAAAAAAAAACACCTGAGAAAATCATGATAGCAACTTGTAACGTAATTACAATAAGAATTCACCAACCTAACATTGACAGTCGTTTCAGGTTGTCAGTAGCCCGAAATACTGACAATTGTGACAATCAGTCTTAGCAAGGGTATTGGCAAGAGCTGGATGAGACTGGCCGAGGATCGTGCTCAGTGGCGTGTCATGGGAGAGGCCTATGTCCGGCAGTGGACAGTACAAGCTGATGATGATGATGATGATGATGATGATGATGAAAGGGTATCGTATTACCCAGGACTAACTAAGTCGTAGAGGCCAGATAGTCAATCGCACCGTATAAAATACTGGTATAGTGGTATTCAACCGATCCCAAAATAGTTGGGAATGACCAACACCTTATAACCCATTGACTGCAGTCACTGTTTCCGAAATCATCTAGAAGGCATCATCATCATCAGTTGGGAAAAGGCTAGGATCATCATCATCTGCCTAGCCTTATCCAAAACTATGTTGGGGTCGGCTTCCAGTCTAACCGGATGCAGCTGCATACCAGTATTTTACATGGAACGACTGCCCATCTGACTTTTGGGTCATCCATTAAATACAGTAAAAGAAAAATCATATATACATATATGCCACAAAATACAAATGACAGCCGGGACAATCAGCTAAAAGTGTTTTCCGAGGCACGGAGGAAACTCGGTATGTAAGGGTTGGCCACCCATCCAGGAGCTGACCTTGGGTTAGCGCAGTTTAACCTTGAAGGACCCTCCGATATTTTACAAAGAGTGATTATTAAGTACTGATAGTTACCAATCGCAATTAAGTTACAGGTCACAATTTTCGGCGGCGTTCCATCAAGGATTTTGTTTACGTGTATGGGTACTCTTTTATCCATCCTTATTTATTATAAAAACTTTCTACAAGAGATTCCGCATTCCTCCGGATCACATGCCCATACCATGATAACCGCTGATAGTTAAACTTTTCAGTCCCATGCGCTACATTCAGACTTCCTCTTATGTACTCATTTCTTATTTATCCATTCGCGTAGGTACTTGAGAGCAGCGGTGGCCCAGTGGTGGCAGCCCCGACTTACGAGCAGTAAGCGTAGGTCCGAACCTAGGCCAGAGCACTTTATGTAATTAATTTCATCACCGCTGCTCTCAATAACGGTGAAGGAAAACATCGTGAGGAAACCGACATGTCCTAGAACTAAAAATTCGAAGACATGTGACATCTACCAACCCGCACAGGGCCCGCGTGGTGGATAACAGCCCACTGCCTCGCATAGAGAAGAGGCCTGTGTCCCAGCAGCGGGAATATTATAAGCTGATGATGATGATGTGGGGACTTAAACATACATGTAATATCTTACCTGTAATCCCCGATCACATTTCGCCAGTTATTAAGTCCCATGAAGGGTGATCCTATTACCATCAATGGGACACAAATCCAGACTCACTGGTTCAATAACATTTAGCCCGAGCTGAAAATTGAACCCAACACCGCATACTTAGCAGTCTCCCTTTGCAACCACTAGACCAAGAAGACAGTTAGAGCCGTACCTGATGAAATAAAAGTGTACTCTGTGGGGGCAGACAGTTGTGTATACCACTGTCTACCCCCTTAGAGTAAACACGCGTGATGTTATGTTAGCGTATGTCTGTTCTGTCCAGTGTTTGTCAGTTGTAATCATGGGACAAGTGACGGCTGTGTCGTGTCACCAAATTACACGGTGCTCGATGGTTTGTGTTGTGATGGATGTCGATATCGATAAAGAAAGATGAAAAAGAAAGAAAACATATTTATTTATCACATGCCATAAGGGCACACAACACAAAAAAAAACTTAAATCTAAACAGAAAAAAAGATAATATTGTGTGGCTCATGGCTGCGCCAGATAGGATCAGATAAAAGTGTTGGAAGATTTTTTTATGATGGTTGACCTGCCTAAATTCCACTATTACGCGAACAGGCGTAAAACCTGTATTAATCAACAGTTGGCATCAATACAAAAAAGATTTCTTGAAAAAAAAAATTTTTAAAGTTAAATCTATGAAAATAGCCCTTTGTTTATTTGATGATAACTAAGTAAATATTTGTCTCGTTGATCGAGTCTACTACAAGCACTACTGCTGAGGAGGTAAGGTTTTAGCTTCAACCACGGTTCGGCAGTAGACTGTGTTTTTTCATCAGGATTATTTCAGTAGCAGCCTGGAATCAGACTGATACCCGGTTGAAGGCAACGATTCGCTCTTATTGCACGGTTCTTAAACATAATGACGAAGTAGGTATGCGTAAACAGTAGGCAGCGAACCTCGACCTCAAGTGGTACTTAATTTGAATATTTTTCAGGGGTTTCATGAAAGATTAGGCAGAGGCCAACCATTGCCTAGTGCAGCCGTCTGTTTGTCTACATTCAGATTGTTATTTTATGTGTAAAGTAATAAAATTGTTACATTTTTAACACGACCTGGAATCCAACTTACGATTCCAATGGGTAATTGTAAGTCTTTACATTCATAAAACTTGTCCGTGTGATTCGTACCATCGTACAATATTTAAAACGCTGAAAAACACGTTTCTTGTATGGGGACCTCCTTTAATTTCTAACTTTATCATTACATATTTTGTGATAATTTTATAGTATAAATTTTTTTTAGTGTGAACAATTACAGTTCATGAATAAGTTACAGGCCTGTGACCGACGGCGCGTTCGTGTTCCACGCGCGCCTCAAGGAGATGTCAGCAAATCGGAAGGGGTCCGAGAGGGCCGATGCCTGCCAGGGCTGCGGGTTGTTCGAAAGAGATACCGCGGCCCTGGAACAAAGGGCTAAGAAGGAACATGGATGGGTTTTAGTCAGTCAAGTCTGACACTCCCTTCCGCTCCGCCCAGAGCGGGAGAAGTCATTTGATGATTTCCCATACTAAAAAAAAAAGGCCTGTGACCGACGAATGGACAGACAGATAGCAGAGCGTTGGCTCTCTTTGGGTACGGAACCATAATGACGTTTATGATGTGGGCATGTCGCCTGTGGAATTGTTATTAAACGTAATTCATGCACGACCGACTTAGCCTTGGAAAGATCTATCTCAATAACAAAACATTCGAAAATATATTCCGCAAAACGTTTCTTTCTTGTGGAACGAAATTGTGTGCTATAAATAATTATTTATATCGTTAAGAGTACGATTTACACCAGACGGCGCGCTTTGGGCCGCAGCGGAGCGTATTTCACAATGTGTTGAAAGAAATTGAAATTTGTGTGATGAAGAAGTTAAATGAAGAAGTAATAGTCACTGTTCTCATCATCAACATCTTTCCAACCTAGTTCTACACGTCTTTTCCTTCCATTCTCAAATTTTTCTTGGTTATTTTTGGGAGAATTTTCAACCTACAGGCGGGCAAAGCCGGAAGCAAAAGCCAGTGACGTAACAATAACTAATAGCAAATGATTGCATAACTCTCTAGATTTTCTCTATGATAAAAAAAAAAAACAGAACTCCTCTCCGAGGTAAAGATGACATAAACAGTAATTCAGCCACGTAAATAAATAAAACAAAAGAAAATTCTTATCGACAGTTTTTCACTGTCCCATCACTAGTCATTACCTTGTCATTCAGTCGGCCATCTTGGATAGTTCATTTGAAAATCGAACGCCGCCGCGGAAGCGCGTGATACTGTCATGGCGCGCGAATAATCGTAGATAGTGAAAATAAATCATTATCTTTTTTTATGAACAATTTATAAAAAATAAAACTGTTTTAAAGTATCATGAATAGTTACACGTAATTACATGTTATTTTTGTTGTTGTGCAGTGTTTTAAATGGACTAATAACAATTAAGGTAAGACTTAAAACATTAATGTTGTACTCAGAAAATTCGCGTGAAAAAACTTGTCGGTGTTTTTTGTGAATTTATTTCTTATCGTTACAAGCTGAGTTTGTTTACATTACAGCGAATTTTTCACACTTTTAAAACCTACTAATCAATTAGTACATTATTTTAAACTACACTTTCTCTGCTATTGTAAGCCGAAAAGCAGCATCGATACTGTTTGCAGGCGTCACTCCACTTCTGGGCAAAGGCCTTTGTGTTTATGACTGCCAGTTCTTCCCGTCAAGGGACTTTGTAGACCACTTGTCGTTGGTTTTGCCCAGCCTGTCGCGTGATCTTCTTTGAGGTTAGCCGAAACAATAGGAGTCAGATCACCATCAGCCTATAATGTTGCCACTGCTGGGACAAAGGCCTCCTGGGGCCGGGCTCCGCGGGCCCAGTGCGGGTTGGTAGATGTCACATGTCTTCGATTTTTTTTTTCTAAGACATGTTTTCTCACGATGTTTTCCTTCACCGTTTTTGAGAGTAGCAGTGATGAAATAAATTACACGAAAGCAATGCGTCTGCCTGGGTCCGAACACACAGCTTACTGCTCGTAAGTCAGGGTTGCCACCACTGGGCTACCGCTGCTCTCTAAAAACTAGCTAACTAACAAAAGGAGTATACTTATCCTAAAAAACAAAAACAAAAATCCTGTGTTTGCATCGGCCAGCTTTAAACATCTCGCATTCGATAGACTAATCAAAACAACTATATCTATACATCTCTACTAATATTATAAAGAGGTAAAATTAGTTTGTATGTTGTGGTAATCTTCGGAACTGCTGATCCGATTCCGAAAATTCTTTTACTAACGGGAAGCTACATTATCCCCGAGGCTATAGGCTACATTTGAGAAGTTCCTGTGGGGTCATTTCAGTACATATCGGCAGCGAAGTCGCGAGCAGAAGCTATAACAGAACATTTACAGCAAATAGCAAGAAAAGTATGAGTAATTATCTCATTTTGTGCTGACAAAGAGAAATAATTACGCATAATATATATATATATGTTATTATTACAACAATAATATAACATCTCGTCTGTAAGTAGGGTTGCCAACTATACTGTTAAAAACAGTAATAAACTGTTTTTCACTACATTATACTTTTTACTGTTGAACAAAAGTAAAGTATACAAAATACTGTTTTCAGAATCAAAATGCTTAACACTATAAGAATTTTTTTTTTGTGTTTGTCACTAAATTCTTTGGTCATCATCATCATCATTTCAGCCCAAAAGACGTCCACTGCTGGACATAGGCCTCCCCCAAGTGTCGTCACATTGACATTTTGGGGGGTTTTGCCATAATCGCCACGCTTGGCAGGCGGGTTGGCGATCGCAGTACGGTTGTTACAAAAACACGGAGAACGCTGCTGCCCATTCTCTGGCAAGTCCCTTAGTCTTACGACACCCACGGGAGGATATGGGATGGTGCTATTCTTTACGTCCGACACCATACAGAACAAATTCTTTGGTCACATTTGATCATTTTGAGAAAATAAGACAATCTAAATTTGAATAGACTGAATATTAGTGTGGATGATTTATATTCAGAACTAGCTGTCCGGCGCAACTTCGTTTGAGTCACATTTTCCCCGTTTTCGCAACATTTTTCATTGCTGCTCCACTCCTATTGGCCGTAGCATGATGATATATAGCCTTCCTCGAAAAATGAGCTATCTAACACTGAAAGAATTTTTCAAATCGGACCAGTAGTTTCGGAGCCTATTCAATGCAAATGAACCAACAATCAAATCTTTCCTCTTTATAATATTAGTTTAGATTAACAAATTTCAAAGTAATTTATGAAAAAGTATTAGAAGAGAAAGATTTTCTTGAAATGAGTACTGGCTAAAAGTGGAGCCATTTATTTGTACTTAAACATCTCAAAATTTAAAATTATTACTATAATTGTCTAATATCTACTTTCTGTTCCCGCCACTTCAGCATTTATTGAAAGAGGTTTTTCAGTAATGAATGCAAAGATAGAAATAGAGCAACTATTAAGTTAATGAAAATTGAGCTCCTCATTTATTTAAATTTTTGTTATAACTGTGGCGAGGCCTGTGAAGTTTTTAAAAAAGACTGTAATTTAATAAGTTGTGCGAGAAGCTCTAAAAAATATGTATTTGAAACGTTAAATAAATAAAACACTGTTCATTTTTTAAAATGCTGTTTAATATTCTTCTCAGCCCTAAAAAAACTTTATTTCTTGTAAAAAAAGTTGGCAACCCTCCCTGTAAGGTAGACAGAAGTGTTCCTAATAGTACACCCTTATTTCGCCAATAAAATTTTTAAATCCCTTGTAATAGGGGGCGAGCCTATTACCATCAACCAGACACAAATTCAGACACCGTGGGACTGAGAAATTCCGAAATTCGAAGATTTTGTTGGCGCGAAGAGAGACAATGAGCCCCGCTCGTCTGCGCTGTCGTACGGTGTACGTGTATTAGGGTTTTCATATGAAATGATATTTATTTGACGGCACAGTGGGCACAGTGGTTGAGCGATCGACTGCTGCGCTGCGTGTCGCAGGTTCGATCCCCGCACGGAACATATATTTGTATGGCCTACAGATAGTTATTCCGGGTCTGGCTGTTTGTGTATGTGAGTTTCAATGTTTGTAAACGCACCCACGATACAGGAGAAATTCCTAGTGTGGGGCACTTTTTTAACGAAAAAAAAAAAAAATATTTGCCAGAATATAGGTACACGATAATGTGGTAAAATAATTCAAGCCAATGCGACCCGCTTCACCGTCCAACCGCGCAGACGAGCGGTAACACAATTCCAAGTTTCAAAACAATAAGAAATATAATAATAACACCGCCTCGTTGGACTAGAGATCGAAAGCGCGACTAATGAGCATGAGGTCATGGGCTCAATTCCCTGGTTGGGCAAAGTGTTTTTGGGTTTTTTTATTTGGGATTGAGGAAGGATTTGAACAGCGAAATGTGGGTGTAATATTAATTTGCGTTACGCCTCTGCCAAACCCTTCGGGGATTACATAACAGGCGTAATGTTTAGTAATGGTCTGGAACACACCGCATCACTGCCGCGGGCGGACGCGCTTAGTTCTTTTTTTTTAATTCACCCTGGCCGTTTATACACTCATAAGACCTCAGCATTATTTTTTCTATATTATGTTAGATTTTTACAGCCGTATGCATAACCAAATTAAGTTCCACTTTTAAAATTTATTCCTACCCTTCCCGCCCAAAGGTGTGAAGGGTAGTAGGTACTTCTTTCCGAGTATGAGAAATAAAAAGTTATTTTACTAAGAGCGCTCTCTCCTGACAACGTCATTCAACCGCCAAAATAACCGTGTTGCCATAATAAGTTGTCAACTTACAATTAGTTATAACATCACTAGCTGTCCCGCGCAACTTCGTATGCGTCACATTTCCTCCGTTTTCGCAACATTTTTCATTGCTGCTCCGCTTCTATTGGACTCCTATTGTGCTCCTATGTCCTTCCCCAGGTTGAAATCTATCTTCTTGCCAAATTTCATTAAACTCCGATCAGCCGTTTTGTCGTGAAAAGGTAACAAACAAATGTACAAACAGACAAACAGTTCGCATTTATAATATTAGTATGGAATATTATTCATAGTAAATTGCCAAGCATTTATAAACCGGTCTTTAGCTAAATTAACACGTGACGTCCGTGAAAAAAGGTTAAAATGTTCTTGAGGATGTTGCAATTATCATCGCGAGATCATCATCTGCCTAGCCTTTTCCCAAACCATCTTGGGGTCGGCTTCCAGTCTAACCGGATGCAGCTGAGTACCAGTATTTTCCATGAGGCGACTGCCTATCTGACCTCCACAACCCAGTAACTAGGTGATACGATACCTCTTGGTAAGACTGGATGTTAGACTTTTGGCTTCTGACTACTCGTAACGACTGTCAAAGATCTACAAATGACAGCCGGGACCAATGGCTTAACGTGCTTTCCGAGGCACGGAGGAAACTCGGTATGTAATTATGGTCACCCATCCACGGACCAATCTCGGCAAGCACGGCTTAACATTAAAGATCGATCCGTGCGGCTGTTATTATTTAGCCACGAGCTCCTCCATTATCGTCGCGAGTTAGGGGACTTTAATTTTGACATTCGGAGTTAAATTAAAAAAACCGGCCAAGTGCGAGTCGGACTCGCGCACCGAGGGTTCCGTACAAAATAAGTTAATTATATGATAAAACCAAAAATTTACAGTTTTCGCAATTTTTCCTTTATAAGAAGTTGCTTCGTACCAAATTTCAAGATTCTGAGTTCACGGGAAGTAGGTACCCTGTAGGTTTTGATTCCCTTGCGAGTGTCGAAAATTTGCAGCATTAACGGCTGTGTCTTTTGATTGCGTTGGCTTAGAAGTTTAAATTTTGCACTGCTCCAAGGGACAATAGACCTGAGTATTTCATATAAATTCCAGCTTGATACCTACACGCGTTCCTGAGAAAAAGGGTCTTGATAGACAGACGGACAGACGGACGGGCAACAAAGTGATCCTATAAGGGTTCCGATATTTCAAAACTACCTACGCTTCAACCAACTTATCTGTGCAGGCGGAAAAACGCAGAATTAAAATAAATGTACCAAGTTTAACATATCGATGATCATTATTATTGACAAGCAGCGCCGCTTTGAACTGCAAACTTAGAGTGATCATACTGTACACGTGATTGTTAGAGTTTCATCTTATGTTACTATCCATACTAATATTATAAATGCGAAAGTCACTCTGTTTGTTTGTATGTTTGTTTGTTACCTTTTCACGACTAAACGGCTGATCGGATCTTAATGAAATTTGGCAAGAAGATAGACTTCAACCTGGGGAAGGACATAGGCTATACATCATCACGCTACGACCAATAGGAGTGGAGCAGCAATGAAAAATGTTGCGAAAACGGGGAAAATGTGACGCAGACGAAGTTGCGCGGGACAGCTAGTACTATCATAAATGCGAAAGTGTATATAAGGATGCGTGGAGTGTGTAAGGATGTTTGTTTCTCTTTCACGCAAAAACTGCAGAACGGATTTAGACGAAATTTGGCACACAGATAGTTTATAACCTGGATTAAGACATAGAATACTTTTTCCCTTGATATTCGCCGGCGAAGAATAAGCTGTAGATAGGAAGAAAACAATTCATCATTCATCATCATCATTTCAGCCCAAAAGACGTCCACTGCTGGACATAGGCCTCCCCCAAGTGTCGTCACATTGACATTTTGGGGGGGTTTTGCCATAATCGCCACGCTTGGCAGGCGGGTTGGCGATCGCAGTACGGTTGTTACAAAAGCACAGAGAACGCTGCTGCCCAGAAAACAATTATGATACGTAAATAAGTAATTAATACGGGGTTAAGGATCAGATATCATTTGCTCCGTTTTACATAAACAAGTACTTGCATAATATACTTGGCACTATCGATGATCTAGTGGTCGCAAGAGTAACTGCTAAGCATGATGCTCTCATGGGTTCGACTCCTGGGTCGTGCAAAATCAAAATATTTTTATTTTACATTGGCCTACACGGGCACTAATAAAAAGTCGACAAAAAAGTGCTCGGTTGGGTTGGTCGTTTCCTATGGAGAAGAACCGGCAAGAAACTCCATGGTTACTCTTTTAAAATCATTTGGTTTTATAATATTTCTGTTACAGCCTTAGTACTTAAGTACGGGAGGACGTTGTGGAAAGCATGTTACCAAGTAATACCAAGATAACATGTTCTAATTTTTTATACCATTCTATGGCAAAACATGTAAGTTCACAACCCTATTTATAAGACCCAAGTATACCATGTTTTTACACAAAAAAAATATTCTCTTATATTCTATTCTAAGCGTTATTAGGTTTTTCCAGCAGGAATCTTTCAATAGAAGACACGGATTTGTGGCAATCGGCAATAGGATCGCCACATATTATATGAAACTGTACATAACTGGCATAAGGAGAGCTGCGGTGGCCCAGTGGTGGTAGTCCAGACTTACGAGCAGTAAGCCGTGGGTTCAAACCCAGGCAGGCGCATTTCTTTGTGTAATTTATTTCATCACCGCTGCTCTCAAAACGGTGAAGGAAAACATCGTGAGGAAACCTGCATGACCAAGAACTAAAAATTCGAAGACATGTGACATCTACCAACCCGCACTGGGCCTGCGTGGTGGATTACAGCACACTCCCTCTCATAGAGAGGAGGACTGTGTCCCAGCAGTGGAAAAATTATAGGCTGATGATGTACATAACTGGCGAAATGTGGGTATGGTTGCTGTTAGTATACCGCTGCCTAATTTTTAAAGGATTGTAGACGTGATGGTATGTGACGCTGGGTGAAAGGCACTTGTGGTTACCGTCAATGCGATATTTTTGTTTGTTCTTGACCATAACTCAAACTCAAACTCAATTTCAATTAGACCATTAAAGGCACTTTTGAAAGTAAAAAAAAAAAAAAAACAAAACAAAGCTACAGTCCCAGACACAAGGCATAATAACTTGTGAAAGTACTGTATAGTTGCCCATTCCAAAGCGTAGACCTCTATGGAGAAGAATGGGCAAGAAACTCCATGGACACACTTTTAAATCAAATTATTGTTACAAAATCTTGGTTACATCATGAATGTTGAGAATTACAAATATGTGAGAACGACGTAAAAATACGTGCAAGTTAAGAGCGTCCAGAATAAAAGACGAAATCAATCATTCGAAAATAAAGTATTAAAATAAAATAATTTAAATAAACCGTGGCAGCTAAGAGATGACCAGTCACAACTGATAGCGCCCATACCTGGGAACCATATACAATACCCTACCTGGGAACCTTCTAAGAGATATTGAAGGCCAAAGTTCCAACTATATCACTAATTCCTTACTTCATCGATTCGAGTCACTCCACATTCTCATCTCCGAAATAATATGCAAACGTTTCCAATTCTTTGCCAGCCAAAATCTATAACGAAAAGTATTATATAAAGCAATGTTTAGAACTTCAACACCCACGGTTGGAAATTGTGGAACTATTTTTACTCGGTCTTACGACAAAATTATCTTCTATACGTACTGACGTCAGATAAAACGTAGTATCTACTGCAAGTGCTTTTATAATAGGATGTTCTAAAAGTCAAGAGTAGCCCGCGAAATCTAAATATTCTTACGTTTTTTGCAATTTGTAGGTCAGCTTTCAGCACAGAAACAGTAGCAGCAGTGTTATACAGGGTGTAACATAAAGGGTATTTACATACTTAAGGGTGTGCTACAGACCACCAAACTGAACATATTTCTCCATTGGACAAACATCGTAATAGCGAAAAAATTCTCTACTCCCCATACAACATTTCAATACCTATTCGACCCAAATGTATGGGGAACAGGTAATATTGTTGCTATTATGATGTTTGTCCAATGAAGAAACATGTTCAGTTTGATGGTCTGTAGCACATCCTGTATGTATATACCATTTCCGTTACACCCTGTATAATAGTAAGGTAGAAAATATACATAAGCCAGTAATAACTAATTATAAACATGTTATGCTAGCAAGATTTTTTACTTACCCACGTAAATTATGAACCTAAGTATCTAGGTACGTACAATGTACTTTATATGTGATTTTTTGCTATGTTTTCCGGTTCTGTCTTGAACATAATATTTTTTGATTAATTAAATAGTTATTATCATAAATTCTGGTTTTGATACAAAAACCGGACAAGGTTCAAGGGCCTTAGTGGCTATTATTTTCTGGTTTTTACCTATAATTTAAATAGATGTATGAAGTACACAGGCTATGCTGACCCGACACCGCTCGGTCGTGCGGTGAAGCGCATCTCACGTCGCTATGGCTTGTATGAAATCTGTTGATGCCTAAGACACGTACACCGCACATCCGCGCGGACGAGCGGCGCTCACCGCCTCTCCACGCGGAGGACTCCCCACACATTTGTTCGCCATCTCTGCCCGACCGCGCGAACTAGCGGTGTCGTGTGAGAATCGCCTTATTGGTTAAGATTTTTAAACAAAGAGGTGTTAAAATAACTGCGTACCTACATTCTCACGGCACATAACATAACATCACGCTTGTAATCCTCCAAGGGTTAAACAAAGGTGTCGTAACACGGTGTGTAAGGGACAGCTCTCCGCAGACTAATGCAGTGCATCCAGCTCCTGATTTTGAATCATATTCAACCGGATTTTTTCTCATGAAACTTTTAGGGCTCAATTCTATCACTTAAAGATATATTCCGTGATTATTGATCAAAGAAAGAAGGTAGACAGATTTGTCTGCTCTTAATTTTTTAATTTCCATCCACCCGCATTCTCCAGTAATCCCGCGATCATGGCGCTTGGCAACAGCGTCGAAATATCGGGAACTCAAAACAGTCAAAAATCACGGAATATATCCCGTTAGTGATAGTCTAAGTTTAGATTAAAACCGTGAAAATTTAAAACAATCTTTTAGGGCTCATTTACGGAGACGCAGCGCGTCTTGCGGCGCGTCTGCAGAGGGTTGTTCCTTACACCTTGTATGAACACCTACATGGTTTAAGTCCCACGTGATATGTGGCGAGTCTATTGCCATCAACTGGGCACAGATCTAGACTTCGTCGAAAAAGTCGAAAGCTAGAAAAACTATTAATAGAAGTTATCCTACGGTCGCTTTGGTCAATGGCTGAATGAGCGCCTGTTAAGTTTTTGTCTTGAAGTCGTTCCCAAGTGGGCTTCCAGTCTAACCAGATGCAGCTTACAGAGGCACAGAGGGATTTAAATGTATTAGATGGTCCCCATCCAATAACCCAATAACCGACTTCGGTAAGCGTTGCTTTATCTTAAAGTTCGACCGTGCGGCTAATATTACCTAGCCACGAGCCGATGACCTTATATAGTATAAGTACTAATAACAAAATGTTTTAAATTATTAATTGTGCTTCATTGATTTGTGGTTTTATATTTTATTTTATTTATTTAAGGGATAAAAAACAACTACAACATATGTAAGACATAGGGTTAACAAAACATAGTAGTAATGTTGCAGTCCACTGCATTATCCGCAGATAGACATTTTTAGAGGACAGTGGTGGTGGTGGTGGTGGGTTCAGTGGTTTTGAGAAAGAATTTGCTGTTTTCATGACATAACACTAAACTATTGTAATACCATCTTGAACTCACTCATGCACGCCTGGTACTTGTGAGCCAACATGTGTAGAGACAGAATGACCTGTAAGAAAAAATACTACCTTGAATTTATACAAGCCTAGTACTTTTTGTCGTCTGTATGGTGTCGGACGTAAAACGTCAGTATCTTGTCGGATGTAAAGAACAGCACCATCCCATATCTTCCCGTGGGTGTCGTAAGAGGCGACTAAGGGACTTGCCAGAGAATGGGCAGCAGCGTTCTCTGTGCTTTGAAATAATCGTACTGCGATCGCCAACCCACCTGCCAAGCGTGGCGATTATGGCAAAACCCGCCTTCTTGGGGGACGCCTATGTCCAGCAGTGGACGTCTTTTGGCCGAAATGATTATGACTTTTTGTTGGATCTGGCAAGAAAGGAGGTGTATGATGAGATGACAAGTAATAGGGAAGTATGGAAGAAGAAGACATGCTGCGCCGACCCCAAATGAATTGGGATAAGGGCAAGAGAATGATGAGTAGGTACCTTTTGTTGGGTATTTATTCAACAACAAGACGGTTTTAGCGTTCCCAACACATAGGTATCACGGAAAATCAATAACATGAAAAAAATGCTGGCCGAATATTATAATCTCCTCCATAGTTTTTAGGCGTAGCCGAATGGCAAAAAACGGAACCCTTATAGATTCGTCATGTCTGTCTGTCTGTCTGTCTGTCCGTCCGTCCGTATGTCACAGTCATTTTTTTCCGAAACTATAAGAACTATACTGTTGAAACTTGGTAAGTAGATGTATTCTAAAATAGACAAAAAGCAATAAATTTTGGGGGGGACCCCCAAAATTTATTGCTTTTTGTCTATTTTTTTTTCCCCCCCATACTTAGAACTGAAAACGAAATAATTTTTTTTCATCAAACCCATACGTGTGGGGTATCTATGGATAGGTCTTCAAAAATGATATTGAGGTTTCTAATATAATTTTTTTTAAAACTGAATAGTTTGCGCTAGAGCCACTAAAGGAAAATTCTGAAATTATTTAAGATTGTAGAGCGTAAAAAAACTATCAACGAAAATTGGTTTCAATAAGATATGATTTTCAGTTTTTGAGATATGGCACTTTTTCATAAAACTGCAGCAGTAACTTTGTTTTTCATAAACATACTATGATAAACAAATTTAGTTTTGCGGTTGAGTGGAAGTTTACTAACTAATACTACTAACTACTGAATGACAGTTCAAAATATTGTTATTATATTGTTTGGGGCTATGGAACCCTGTGTGCGGGTAAGACTCGCACTTGGCCGGTTTTTTTTTCGTAGGGTTAAAAACGAATTATCTTACTACAGCCGTTTCTAGTGTTTGCTGTGAGTCAGGCTCTATGGTAGGATTACTCCATTGTTTTATAAAATACCGGAAAGCTGATGCAGAAGTGTTTATCTTTAAACATAATGGAAATACTTGACACTCCTCAGTGCTATAGAGTCTAGACAGAAACAACAAGCAAAAAAAAAAAGATGATCTAATCATATTTTCCTTCTTTTCAACGGCATGACGGGCGATAACAATGTTATGTTTACACTTAATAAATATACAGCTCGAACTAAATAAAAATAAATTTAATCAAATTTAAATCAGTTAAAAGATAGTTAGAGCAGCGGTGGCCCAGGTAAGCCAACCAGGCGCATTTCTTTGTGTAATTTATTTCATCACCGCTGATCTCAAAACTGGTGAAGGAAAACATCGTGAGGAAACCGGCATGTCCTAGAACTAAAAATTCGAAGACATTGACATCTACCAACCCGTACTGAGTCCGCGTGGTGGATTACAGCCCACTCCCTCTCATAGAGAGGAGGCCTGTGTCCCAGCAGTAGGAACATTAATAGGCTGATGATGATCTGACTCCTTTTGTTGCGGCCAACCTCAAAGAAGATCATGATGATGATGAAATCAGTTAAAAGGTTATAGTTTTGCCGCACGTTATTTAACCTTCTTTCTTTATATCAGAATCCGATCTCTGGCCATGATCCATGTAGGCCTATGTAAAATAAAAATATTTTGTTTTTAGGGTTCCGTACCCAAAGGGTCAAACGGGACCCTATTACTGAGACTTCGTTGTCCGTCCGTCCGTCCGTCCGTCCGTCTGTCACCAGGCTGTATCTCATGAACCGTGATAGTTAGCGAGTTGAAATTTCTACAGATTATGTATTTCTGTTGACGCTATAACAACAAATAATAAAAACAGAAAAAAATAAATATTTAAGGGGGGCTCCCATACAAAAAAGTTTCTTTTTTCGTTTTTATAAATAATGGTACGGAACCCTTTGTGCGCGAGTCCGACTCGCACTTGGCCGGTTTTTTATTATAATTTGTTATCTACTCCTATCATTATTTCTGACCTGACACTCCTATTCTCGTTGAAACTCTGGAGTGTGTAAAAACTGAAACTCTTTTACATTAAACTTTCTTCTTCTTGTATACTTGGACTTTCTTTCTTTATTCCAACGCCTACACCAAAGAAAGGAAATTTGGACGTTCAGTTTGATCTATCTCTGCCTACCCTCTTATTCACATAGCCACAAGTACAAATCGACGAGGCAATAATTTCCCCATACATTAGCTCATCAACAGATTACACGCTCGAAGGTCATTATGCTTGATTTTATTTAATCGGCCAGATTTACTTGAACTATAGGTAGCGTATCAACAAAAAGGAGTATGAAAAAGTCAAAAACATAACACCATGCCTATGTTTCTGCAAAGGGTGAGGCTGAGGAGTACCCATGGTATAAGACGGATGAGATTATTGCTATCGACCCGGACATAAAACCAGATTCCGCTTTGCTACCCAGCCCGTAACATATTTGGGTTTGATACAACTCCTAAGGTTCAATATCCCAATATCGTCTTTAGTTTCTAAGTGAAATAATATTAAAGTAATCCTTCTTATTTACGCGATAGACAAAGAAAGAATTACTATTGACCAGCTTTATGTGTGTGGATTGATCATCATTATCATTTCAGCCGAAAGACGTCCACTACTGGACATAGTCCTCCCCCAACGCCACATTGACATAAGGGTTTTGCCATAATCGCCACGCTTGGCAGGCGGGTTGGCGATCGCAGTACGGTTGTTACAAAAGCACGGATAACGCTGCTGCCCATTCTCTGGCTAATCCCTTAGTGGCCTCTTACGACACCCACGGGGAGATATGGGATGGTGCTATTCTTTACGTCCGACACCATACAGAACACGGATGACCATCATAAAATACCAGTTTTCTTCCATGCCTCGCCGTTAGTCCCGGCTGTCATTTGTAGACAGTTGTTACAGGAAGTCAGTGGGCAGTCTGACAACCAGTCTTAGCAAAGGGTATTGAATTACCCAGTACTAACTGGGTTGTGTAGGTCAGATAGGTAATCGCTACATGTAAATATACTGGTAATCAGCTGCATCCGCTTAGACTGGAAGCCGACATAGGAATAGGCTAGGCAGATATAATGAACACTCAAAGGATATACACAGGGTTATTGGTAAAAAGCCAACAACCTCTTAAGAGGTCATTCTACTGATCATTATGAATAACTCTTACTTTGAGACCAAACCCAAAATCGTGAAAAAAAAACAGCTGTTCCCTACATTTTGACGAGTTATGACATGTGAACATAAAGTACGGATCAGCTGACTTTTTTATCGCAATTTCTGGTTTGGTCCCATAGTAAATGTTGTTCATAAAGATGAGTACAACAACCTCTTAAGAGGTTGTTGGTGTTTTACCAATAACCCTGTATTTACCCCTACCTCACACGGGCAAACCAGAATGTAATAACGAAACTTCATTAGAAACTAAACATTAAACCCAAGGTTCAAATATAACTGGTTTATTAAACCATTCGGTCACGCAACTGAGTTCTACTATTAAAAGCATACGTGAGAACAGATGTAAACTGTGCATCCATTGTGTAGGTTTTTACATGCTTTTTAAATGGATCGAGGAAAGTAGAGGTGGATTAAACTAGTTCTAAATGTTTCCGAAAGGTTTGCTCATAACGGGTGTAAAAATACCGTTAAGAGCGTTTACAACATCGGCATTTCATACAAACTTTCAAGTCCTTATTTTCCGAAATGACTGGACCGATGTTTATGAAACTTCATACGCCTAAGCAGAATGTTTAGGTCTAAAAAGTTTCAGAAAAACATTTTCGAATGTCTTTAAAAAATATATTATTAGAAATTTCTGTTTCTATGGATAATTTAAATAATCAGTCTAATTTAACTGTAACAATATTTTTCGAAAATGTTTTTAGTAAGTGTTTAGACCAATGTATCCTGCTTACGCGTATGAAGTGTCATTAAAATCGGTTCAGTCATTTCGGAAAATAAGGACTTGAAGTTTTGTATGAAATGACGTAAAGCATAAACGTTCTTAACGAAGCCGGAAAGGACTTGTAGAACCCGTCTTTGCGATTTTTTTTTGTTTTGGGTCTATACCTAGGAACCTTCTACTAACGGAAATTTTGAAGGTCAAAGTTTACAACTGTTTCACATGGCTTGTGTATAAATACAAAACATTAGTTTACTTTAAATAATTTCATGAACGCTATTCAATATATTCATCAGCACAATGTTTTAAATGCGTTACACTGAGCGATACGTGAATCGTGATTATTTAAACCAAAAAAAAAACAGTAATTATTAATATTTGCACCGCGTTACCAAATATAATGTACAGAATGCTTGGTGTAAACTTTTTATTTAAAGATGACATACATATCATCAAGCTGAACCACCATCTTCATGAGACCAACAGCATCATCGCAAAAAAAAACAGGAACCCCGGACCACATATTTTTACATACATAACATAAACTCCTCATAATTCCCGAAGGGTTTTTGCAGCCACTCATGTAATAGGTAGGTTCCATGTAATAGGAGGCGAGCCTATTGCCATCAACCTGGCACAAATCCAGACTCCGAGACTGTTATTGAGAAATTCTCCATGGAAAAACCCAATAACACTTTGCCCACCTGGGAATCGTACACAGGACCACATATTCAACAGTCGCGCTTAATTGCGTTCCTTAGACCAACGGGGCAGTTGTATATCTTTGATTTCCTGCCATGTAAATTAACATTTGGCTTCTAAAACCGGTACTTAGGGGTTTACGTCTGCGGGACTGTTCGAAAGACATCAATCATCATCATCATCATCATTTCAGCCGAAAGACGTCCACTGCTGGACACAGCCTCCCCCAATGCCACATTGACATTAGGAGATTTTGCCAAAATCGCCATGTTTGGCAGGCGGGTTGGCGATCGCAGTACGGTTATAACAAAAGCACAAAGAACGCTGCTGCCCATTCTCTGGAAAGTCCCTTAGTCGCTTCGTACGACACCCACGGGAAAATATGGGATGGTGCTATTGCTTACGTCCGACACCAAAGAGAAAAGACATTAATCAAATAATCAAAATCTTTTATTTCAAATAGACCAGTCACAGGCACTTTTGAATACTCGAACGGCAATAAAAATGAAGTTACAGTCACAGTCACAAGACATAGTAACTGTGAAAGTAATGTTGTTGCCCATTCCAAAGCGTAGAACTCTATAGAGAAGAATGGGCAAGAAACTCCATGGACACTCATTCAAATCAGAATCTTGTTACAATAACCTTGGTTACCTCCGTGTACAGCTGCAGACCCTGCGGACCTGGAATATAAAGGGCTAAGAAGGAACGTGGATGGGTTTTAGTCAGTACAAGTCTGACACTCCCTTCCGCTCCGCCCAGAGCGGGAGGATTTGATTAAAGTGCTTCACGTAATCATTTTTGACGTGGCAGACCAAATCTAACGTATTCACATAAAATGCATTTGTAATCCATGTAGAAGTTTCCTATTTGGAATCGGTCCGATAACCAGTAATTGCCATGTTACATACCTATGTTTATTCCACCGTGGTAATTTCGATTCAATTTCACTAAAATTGTGGTAATTTCACAATCGATATAGACGACTTTTAAAGGTTAATACAGTCACGTAATCAGCCTTTAACGTTCCCACTGCTGGGACACAGAACCCACCTTCAAGTTGTAAACGGTGTTCACAAAGCCGCCGACCAAGCATTCTCTACACCAACCTAAGACTTCTTTTTTTTTTGGGTTAAAAATCGTTTTATCCAGCTGTCCCGCGTAACTTCGTCTGCGTTACATTTTCCCCGATTTTGAAACATTATTCATTGCTGCTCCGCTCTTATTTGTCGTAGCGTAATGATATATAGCCTATAGCCTTCCTCGATAAATGGGCTATCTAACACTGAAAGAATTTTTCAAATCAGATCAGAAATTCCTGATATTAGCGCGTTCAAGCAAACATACAAACTCTTCAGCTTTATAATATTAGTATAGATATACATAACTCAATGTGACGCACTCAAACCAATGTTCTGATGGATGCATTGAATAATTACTAGTACGGGGATTGTGGAAGTATTTAAAGTAGAGTAAAGTAACAACATTATAATGTTGTATTTAAAAAAAAACATAATCATATGAAATTGTTGGGAATTTGAACTCCAATATCTCCGTAACTAGAAGGATCCCAGGTAGGTATGGTCTAGAATAAAAATAACCGGCCAAGTGCGAGTCGGACTCGCGCACGAAGGGTTCCGTACCATTTTTAATTAAAACGAGCAAAAAAAACTTTTTCATTACTCATACTCTGAAAATAGGTCTGAAGTTGCCTGAGGAGCGGGATGAAAGTAATACTTTTCATCCCTAGGGTAAATCGCTTTCAACGGACAGATGTCAAATTATAAAAAACCGGCCAAGTGCGAGTCGGATTCGCGCACGAAGGGTTCCGTACCATTATTTATAAAAACGAGTAAAAATATCAGTTCGTTGTATGGGAGCCCCCCTTAAATATTAATTTTTTTCTGTTTTTATTATTTGTTGTTATAGCGTCAACAGTAATACATAATCTGTAGAAATTTCAGCTAGCTAACTATAACGGTTCATGAAATACAGCCTGGTGACAGACGGACGGACAGCGAAGTCTCAGTAATAGGGTCCCGTTTGACACTTTGGGAACCCTAAAAATGATTACAATGACAGGGAAAACAAGTGCGTTTTCGACGTCGAATAATATGGACTATCCCCACGCGGGTAGCTGTACATAAATGTCACTTCTTTTTGAAATTATTTGTTCAAGTACGAACTGAATCTGAATCTGAGATGACAATGCTAAAGGATGATGTGTGATGCCGAGAACGAAAAAATAGGGAATCCAATAAAGAATAATAGAATAGAGAAACTTCTTACCTAAAAGTCGCCTCTTAAAAACTCAAGTGTGTTAAAACAACCTATTTTAAACATAACAAAGTTTTTTCTCCGACTGATCTATTTTAGTTAACACAAAACATACGCACACAATAAACTGGAGCATTGTTTATGATTAAAACTCGTTTGTATTGAAGTGATTGATTTGTATGACAGTGTGCAAGGCAAGGCCTTATATTACGAGGTTTTTAGGGTTCCGTACCCCCAGCAAGAGTTACTGAGGAGCTCTTGGCTGAATAATTACAAACATACTGGTCGATCTTCAAAGTAAAGCAGCTTTTGCCAAAAGCGATCCGTGGATGGGTGGCCATCCTTTGCTTACCGAGTTTTCGCCGTGGATAGGAAAGCACGCCAAACCGTTGGTCCAGGCTGTCATTTTGTTGATCTTTGACAGTTGTAACAGGTTGTCAGTGGACCGAAATCGACAACCAGTCTTAATTAACCTAGTGGGATCGATTTATCTAGTTCTAACTGGGTAGTGGAGGTCAGATAGGCAGTTACTCCATGTAAAATTTTGGTTTTCACCTGCACCCGGTTAGACTGGAAGCCGATTCCAGGTAAAGGCTAGGCAGATGAAGATGACCTCCACAGTCGCTCAGCTCATTCTTAATGTAAACTTACACTCAACAGCAAAACTAAGTTTGTTTTTTCATAGTATGTTGATGTAAAACAAAGTTACTGCCGCAGTTTTTTGAAAAAATCTCAAAAATTAAATATCACTAATTAAACGGTTTTTTTTTCAAACCAATTTTCGTTTAAATTTTTCATAGTCCACTTTTGTAGGAATCAACAGATTTTTTTTTTAAATTACCGATATGACATTTATATGTGTGGTTCGTAATGATGTTCTGGTACAATTTTTGTTCCGTCCTGTTTGTAGTTTTAATATTTTTTTCTTGCTTTATACCTATCATCATCTGCCTGCCTTTTCGCAAACTATCTTGAGGTCGGCTTACAGTCTAACCGGATGCAGCTGAGTACTAGTATTATACATGAAGCGACTGCCTATCTGACCTCTGCAACCCAGTAACTGGGTAACACGATACCCCATGGTAAGACAGGATATCAGACTTTTGGCTTCTGACTACGCTTAACGACTGTCAAAGATCTACAAATGACAAACGGGACCAACGGCTTAACGTGCTTTCCGGGGCACGGAGTAAACTCGTTACGTAATTATGGTTACCCCTCCACGGACCAACCTCGGCAAGCACGGCTTAACTTTAAAGATCGACCCGTGCGGCTGTTATTATTTAGCCACGAGCTCCTCTTGCGTTGTACCTATGTTTATTGTTGATTTTATTTTTGTCAATTTGTATGCACGTCATGTCCCCTACGACAATAAAATAAATATTTTTTCATCCCACCATCTCGGAAAGAGTATTTTTAATCTTCAATGTCTGAGTGGAAAAGCCGTTTTTATTCTCTAGAGGATAAAGTAGTATAAAGTATTTTTCACCTCGTGCTCTTTTGATTCCCTCGCTAACGCTCAGGATTCTAAAATTGCAAATTCAATTTTAGAATCCTTCGGTTGCTCGGTCATCAAAATTGAACACGCGGTTAAAAAGCAACTTTGCACTCTTGTATAACAAATAACTATTTCTGTCTTACTGAATACGTGTTAATAGTTTGTGCGTTGATGTGACCCTTCCACCCCGTACAATACACATCGATCTAGAAAAATAATATGAAGCAAATTGAAAGGGTGGTTGAGGGTGGCTATTTCACTTTAAATAAATGATCCATTAAAGTTAAATAGCCCCCCTACATACGCGTGTAAGCCTCGGAAAAGCCAGATGGTCAATTCTGCTTATTATGTGTGCAATAAAGAATAAGAATAAGAATAGATGGATGAGTGGAGTGACTAAAATAAATTTTAGTAATGAACATAATATGAGGAAGTTTTAAATTGGCGCCTGTTACAGAAAACATGAAAGGGAGTCGTCTGTCTTGGTATAGACATGTGATGAGGAGGGATAGAACACATGTGGCTAAAAGAGTGATGAATATAAATATTTATGGATGAAGAGGGAGAGGAGGAGCTCGTGGCTCATTAATAACAGCCGCACGGATCGATCTTTAAGGTTGAGCCGTGCTTGCCGACGTTGGTCCTTGGATGGGTAATCATAAATACATACCGAGTTTCCTTCGTGCCTCGGAAAGCACGTTAAGCCGTTGGTCCCGGCTGTCATTTATATATCTTTGACAGTCGTTACGAGTAGGCAGAAGCCGAAAGTCTGACATCCAGTCTTACCAAGGGGTATCGTATTTCCCAGTTACTGGGTTGTGGAGGTCAGATAGGCAGTCGCTTCATTTAAATTCTAGTACTCAGCTGCATCCGGTTAGACTGGAAGCCGACCCCAAGATGGTTTGGGAAAAGGCTAGGCAGATGATGATGTGGGTAGATACTTAAAGTCCCGTCGTCGTAGTAACTGTCTCCTTAGTCTGGTGGTCGCAAACAAGTGCGGCTGCTGGAGGTACTAGGTTCGATTCCTGGGTCGGGCGCATTGTTATTGGGTTTTTCCATCAGGAATTTCTCAGCAGCAGCCACGGAGTCTGGATTTGTGCCCGGTTGGTAGCAATAGGCTCGCCCCCTATTTCATGGGACTTAAACATGACTGGCGAAATATGGATGTACTATTAGGTACACCTCTATTTAACCCTTCAGGGATTACTGGCGTGATGTTATGTTATTGAAGTGAAATCTTCTTTAGCGGCGTTGTGCACTTTTGTTATGGATAAAAAATGTTAAACTCGCGTCAGGTCTCGCGTCAGGACTCGTGAGCATCAGGTCACGTAGGTTGCGAAGGAATTTGAACTTTATGACATCTGTCATTGAGTTTGGGTTTCCAAAACTGGAAAATTCGTAAGACGGATTGACATTAAATCTAATTTCAATCCGTCTTACGAATTTTCCAGTTTGACATAAAGTTTGACATTTATGTCATCTGTCATTGAGTTTGGGTTTCCAAAACTGAATAATTATCTTATGCACAAACAAAATCTTCGGTATCTCCAAAGAGGAAAAAATTGTAAGATGGATTTTAATAGTTCTGAAGTGTTAAATTTAATGTAATATAAATTGTCATGTTTGTGTACGATAGCGCAATAAATGAATATTGTATTTTACCACATAAATCATAGTACTTTTATACTGATAATTGAAGCAATTCGAGCAAAATTATTCCCTAAGCATTCCAAAATATCAAAAATGCACAATTCAAGTTTAGTGCAGCAACCCGTTTTTTTATGTTATGTTATACACGATTGACTTTGATAACGGCTGATCGAATCGGTTGGAATCGCGAATAAGAACGGTGGTAACAAGGCCGTCATATTTCAATTTCAAACGTTTATATTTATTTATCGTATGGAAATCGTCATGGCTTTAAAATGACACGCTTGTTGTTCCGTATGGACATGCATTGCAAGTGTAGACCGTACCTAAAGTGCTGTGTTTTTTCCCTAGGGGTCGATATGGTAATATTTTATAATCATAGTATTTTGGTACCCATACTATTGAACATTCTCTTATCTTGAAGTTGCAATCGCTATTTTACGAGAAAATCGCTTTGGACTAGTCTTACCGTTGGCTTTATTTTTATCTTTATTTTCCATCCATACTAACATTATAAATGGAAAAGGAAGTCTGAACATGACCTGGTTAGTAAGACATAGGAGACTTTTATCGTAGTAAAACGTTCCCATGGAATAATAGCCGACTTCCACGGCGTAGTCGTAAAATTTTGTTTATTGTAAATGAATGTTTAGATGGATGAGTGGAGTGACGAAAAAGAATAAAGTTAGAAATCTATTATATTAGATTCATAATTCATTTATTTATTGTTTGTCACAGGTAAACATAAGATCTTACAATTTAGTGTATTGTATCACTGTAACATACCCATTGGGGTGTACAATATTTATATTAAAAGTCAATCATTGTTGGCTATGTTAAAAATAAGGAACAATAGCAAATTACACTCTTAGTTGGTTTGTGGTTTTTTCCATTACATTGGCTGTTTTAGTCAACCTCCTTTTACATTGACAATTATTACGTATTACCTATCACAATATTAAATCAAGAAATAAATTATAAAAATAAGTTTAACATGTCAATTTTTTTGTCAATTTCATCCGACATTATTAATGGTCATAATTATGTTGGTCATACGATTTACATTAAATAAGTACAAAAAATTAAATTAAAATTATTTTAACATGTCATGTTTTAGTCAACCTCATACTAACATTCACTATTAAACATAATTATTACGGTCATATAATTCAAATTAAATAAGTCAAGAAACAATTTTAGTCAATAATTCGGTCTGTTAGAAATTCATTAATTGAATAGTATGTTTTACTTATAAGAAATTCTTTTAGCTTTAATTTAAAAACTTTTAATGAAGAAATATTCTTAATACAGTTTGGAAGCTTGTTATAGATTTTGACTCCAATACCAAATATACTCGATTGAAATTTTACTGTTCTACATTTAATGCCCGTAAGTTCAGTTTTGTGTCTCGCACTTCTCAACGTTTCATACGTATCTATATCGCGTTTTATCATCCTAATAATGAAGCTGAAGAATTTGTTTGTCTGCTTGCTTGAACCCGCCAATCTCAGGAATTACTGGTCCGATTTCAAAAAATTCTTTCAGTGTTACATAGCCCATTTATCGAGGAAGGCTATAAGCTATATTTTATCATGCTACGACCAATAGGAGTGGAGTAGCAATGAATAATGATGAGAAAACGGGGAAAATGTGACGAAGACGAAGTTGCGCGGGATAGCTAATAGTTAACATATACTTATGAGGAAGTTTGGAATTGCTGCCTGTTACAGAAAAGATGAAAAGATGAAAGGGAGTCGTCTCTCTTGGTATGGACATGTGATGAGGAGCGATAGAACACTGATTTGACTAAAAGAGTGAATGTAAAAATATGGATGGATTTTGTGTGGAATGATACGAAAGAAAAAATAGTAAGTGATAGCGTGACGAATGACACGGGAGAACGGAAGAAAAAATCGTGTTACGCCGACCCCAAATAACACGAGCAGGAAAACGATGATTAATGCGAGAGTATGTTTATCGACTGACTTTAGTTGACTGTTACATTTGGTCTCTTCAACCGCTGAACGGATTTGTATGAAATTTATTACACGTGCTGACCATTACCGAGTAAGAACATGAGATACTGTTTTTCGTGGTAAGACATTTCCGTAGGATAATTCGGAAGAAGCAGCGGGCAAAGCTAGAGAAAAATAAGGTCAACGACACCATTTTGCGTATTTGTGTTAATATTAAATACCAGCACAGCTTCGTGAAGATACTATTTTCAGTACAAAAGAGTGGTAATTTTTATTCACACTTGTTTTCATAGAATTTATGCACATCCTAACTTCATGATTTTAAGGATGGTTGTCGCGTGAAGTTTGAATTATTATATGTTCCAGCTACAATTCGTTTCTAAACTTGTACACATAAGAAATAAGTCAGCTGCGCTTTCAACTTATTTTTATGGCTTTTTCTATGATACCATCAGCCGGCGTACCATGACGTCTTAAAGCAGTATTGTTTTACTCTTATTCCAGTGTGGGAAAGAGACGGAGCTATACAGGATGTGTAGCCCTCTCTCTTTTTCACACTGGAAAAGGAGTAAAAGCCAGCAGTAGTCATTCTCAAGTCAACTTAATGTGCACTAACTAAAGGTCTTTATTTAAAGTTGAAGATATATCAATCGGAACCATCATCATCTGCCTAGCCTTTTCCCAACTGTATTGGGGTCGGCTTCCAGTTTACCAGTATTTTATATGAATCGACTGCCTAAATGACCTCAAAAACCCGGCGTTACTGGGAGCGTAATTCGGTACCCCTTTTTTTACAGACGGGGAATCATCAAATGACCCCTCCTGCTCTGGGCGGAGCGGAAGGGTGTGTCAGACGTACTTACCTACTAAAACCTATCCATGTTCCTTCTAAGCCCTTTGTGTTCCAGGGCCACGGTATCTCTTTCGAACAATTCCGCAGCCCTGGCAGTCATCGGCCCTCTCGGACCGCTTCCGATTTGCTTCACATCTCCTTGAGGCGCACGTGGAATACGAACGCCCCTTCTACACGGCCTGTCATCATAAGACGGACGGACGGTGAGCTAGCCCATTACTCGCCGTCCACAGGCGCGTAATATGGTACCCCTTGGTGAGACTGGTTGTTAGACTTTTAGGCCACTGACCACTTGTAACAAAGTTCTATAAATGACATCCGGGACAGCTTTCCGAAGACTAGGGACAGTTATGTAATGAAAGGTCACCCATCAAAAAAAAAAAGTCATTTCGCAGCTACAAATTTTACATAGTTTGATGTACAGAATACTTGGTTGACCGCTTCCTGAACGGCTGTTTACATCTTGTATACGTAGAATCTACGAATGTCAGCAGATCATGGTTTAAGTTCACAGCTCATTAGAGTCACCCCGCACCGTCTCGTCGCACGGTGTCCACTCGTTGTCGACAGGTGGTCCACGGGTGGACGCCGAGTTATCACCAATAAACGTCGCGCGGTCAACCAGTGGACCTCGCGTCGTCAACCAGTGGACCCCGCGCGGTCAACGAGTGAACGCGTTAGGCTGGGAATGAACGGAGGGGACCGGCGCATCGCCCAGTATCGTCTTCGCGTGAATCATTCGCGGCAGCGTGCGGTCCACTCGGGACCCGCGCGTTGGCAATGCGCAGTCAACGCAAAGCAAGCATGCGAGAAGCAAGTTGTCACCGAGTGGTCTCCCCGCCGTCCGCGCGTGGAGGGCTTACGACTGAGGCGATCCGGTGATGCTACGGAGTTAATGTAGTGAGCGCATACCCATACAAGTTCATATAAAGAATACTAGCTGCAGAAGTCGAGGCAGTGGCGGGTGGCTCTAATGAGCTGTGACCTTTATCGTGTGTTAGGATTTTAGTAAACACGGTGCACAGTTGTCATTTATTTTATCAACTACCACCTTCTAGTTCGAATCATGTAACGGTTGGCTGGTGTTGCCTACATGACATATAGTTTAATTAAACGGTGAAACGGCCGTCCGCATCTCAGTTGTTCCAGCGAAGTCAAAGTGCAAAGAACTAAAAGTGATACTGTCACCCCGTGAAGAAATATTGCCATCGTTGCTGCAAGCCAGGTCAGTTAATTTTGTGCTAGAATATTTAAAATAATATTATGTGAATACTATTTCTGGTTATTCTTACTTAATTACTTGTGCCGTGTAACTTAATTTAAGCCTAAGATGTAATGTCATTTGCTGATGTTAATAATATCCTGTTTATTAAGTGTTTTAGTTTTAATAAATGCTTGTGAGATTAATCAAACCTTTTTTTTTATTTCAAACACCGCTCTACATAACCAATTTAATTAATTAAAATGTAAATAATACAAGGTGTTGTTTTGCATCTTCGTCGAAATTCAGGAGGTTGTCACAAAAGACGTAAACGATCAATTTAAATCATTTCAGCCGAAAGACGTCCAATGCTGGGCATAGGCCTCCCCCATGTTCTCCATATTGACATAACATGGGGGGTTTTGCCATAATCGCCACGCTTGGCAGGCTGATTGACGATCGCAGTACGGTTGTTACTGTTGCGGGTGTTCCTTCAGATAAAATAAAATACTTCGAAAATCATTTCACTTCTTTTATATTTACTCAATCCCTTACAAAATATACATTTTATCAAATACAACCCGACATGTCATCGACACAAAACCTGCTAGACTCCTCTGTCATATATGTTTCCTTTTGGATAGAACATTTACGAATTAAATCCAAACTTCTTAAAATCCCATAAACAATTCAACGTGCCAGTAATCTTCTACATTAAATTACTATTTCCATAACATCCCCTCTTAATTTTATGTCTATTAAAGTATAGATAACATCCTCTATAAAACCTTCATTAATCTCATTTATAACCCAACTTAATTAACTTAATTAACCCACCCAACTTAACTAACTATTACAAACAAACTTTAGAATTAATTAATCTAAACACCTTACTTAACTATCATAAACATTACAATTTCAAATTAATTCTCAAACAACCTTATAACTACTTAACTTACTTAACACATCACATTGCACAATGTTCTTTAAGTGTCACTCACTATACACTGTCTCAATCTCAAAAACTTTGTTCTATCAAGAGGTTTAGTCAAAATATCTGCCAAATTATTTTTCGTCGGACAATAGTGAATCTCCAACAAATTATCTATTTTCTCCTTAATGAAATGATATTTAACATCAATATGTTTGCTCCTTCTATTTAGAATTCCATTCTTAATCAAAACTATAGCAGATAAATTATCAACAAACAATTCAGTTTTGGGTAGTTTACCTGTCAACTCAAAGATCAGACTCTGAATGTATAATAGGTCTTTTATACATTCGGCTGCAGAAATATATTCAGCCTCAGTACTTGAAAGAGCAGTGACTGACTGTTTACGTGAGCACCAATGAATTGGACCACCACCATAAAATATGACAAAGCCAGTCGTACTTTTCCTAGTATCAGGATCACCTGCAAAGTCTGCATCACAATAAGCTTTTAAAGACAAATCTTTACCACGAACATACTGTATCCCACTGCTAACTGTGTTTTTTATATACCTAAAGAGATTCCTAACATTCCTAAAATCATTTAAACTAGGATGTTCCTGGTGCCTACTGCAATATCCAACATGAAAAGATAAATCCAATCTTGTCTTATTAACCAAATATAACAATGAACCAATCAATTGTCTATATTTATGCACATCATCAACGCCCACTTTCCCCTCTTGATGGGCATCTACCAAAATATCTGGATGACTACTATCTTTTAAGTTTTCATACTTAAACTTTTCCAAAATTTGTTGATATAACTTTCTTGATAAATCTTAATAAAACTCTGTTCTACTTTAATATCAAATCCTATAAATTTTTCTGTTTTATCAAATTTCCTCATTTCAAATTCTTTTTCCAATTTATATAGAATTTTATTCAATTCAATCTCGCTTTCACCAATTAAAATACCATCATCTACTTAAATAGCCAAATATATTTCTGTTTCTTTATTAACAAACACACATGGATCTGATTTTAGTTGTATTAATCCTAATTTCTTCAAAACCTTAGTTAATTTCTTGTTCCACATAAGTGGTGCTTGTTTTAATCCATACAAGCTTTTCTTTAGTTTACAAATCTTATTTTCTTTATTTTCCACCTCATATCCCAATGGGTTTTCCATATAAATTTCCTCATCTAACTCCCCATATAGAAAAGCCGTTTTAACATCAAATTGTTTAATTTTTAAACCTTTTTGTGCTGCAATCGCCAACAACAATCTCACACTACTTGCATTAACAACGGGACTATATGTCTCTTTATAGTCAATATTATATTTCTGTAGAAAACCTCTTGCTACTAATCTCGCCTTATATCTTCCACCAGGCTTTATTGTAAATATCCATTTACTTGTTATAATCTTTCTATTTTTCCCTTGACTTTTATTTACAATTTCCCAAGTTTTATTTTCCTCTAGCAAGTCTTTTTCCTCTTTCATTGCTTTTTCCCATAAATCCTTATCAAAACTATTAAAAACATCTGTATATGTTAAAAATGAAGTATACAAATCATAATCTTTTAAATATGCTGGCATTCTCCTTTCTCTTCTCAGTCTTTCTCTCAAACTATCACCAACTACTGGTTCAATTGCAAATTCTCTCAAAGTATTATCCTCTTCAACTCAAACTCTCATCTCATCAACGCTGTCCTCAAAAACATCATTATCTTCCTCAATTCCTCCTTCAACTCTAACTTCATCATTACAAACTCCTTCGTCAATAACTTCATCACTAAAAACTCCTTCGTCAATATCTTCATCACCACTTACATCCGCATCACCAATTTCTGCATCACCATCACTACAAAACCCATCATTACTTTCATCACTAAAAACATCACTAACCAACTCCTTAAATAAACTCTCCAAATCACTCTGTTTCACTCTACACTTACTTATTTTTAAAAATTCTGCAACATCACTCTTATTTTTATTAAACACCACATCTCTCGAGTAAATAATTCTAAAATCTGAATTGAGAAAAATGAAAAGATCCCATATCTTATAACCATTATTTGTAAACCCTACTAATAGCCCTTTACTGCTTCTGGAGTCAAGTTTATTCAAATTGTAATTATTTTTATAATAAGCCAACGAACCAAAAATATTTAAATGTTTTAAATTCGGTATTCTATTAAACCACATTTCAGCTGGTGTTTTAATATTTATTGTATTTGCAGTCCTGTTTAATAAATATGCTGATGTTAATACCGCTTCTCCCCATAAATTAAGTGGTAAGAGCATATCAAAAAGTAATGCTCTTTTTCTTTCCATTAAAGATCTATTTAATCTTTCTGCTTTTCCATTTAATTGTGGAGAATAAGGAATTGTGTAATCAATATTTATACCTTTGGTAATACAGTAGGTTTTAAATTGTTTGTTATTGTATTCACCGTCATTATCACATCTAAATGTTTTAACTTTTGTGTTAAATGATTTTCTGCCAAATTAATATAATTTATTATTTTTGAGAATGCTTCGCTTTTATTTTTAATAAGATAAACTTTTACAAAATGTGTATAATCGTCCAAAAATGTAATAAAGTATTTGTAACCATCTCATGTTTCATTATTTATAGGACCACAAATGTCACTATGAATGATTTCAAGTGGCTTACTAGCTCTTTGCCTACATGTGTTAAAAGGTTTTCTGCATAATTTTGCTTGTGTGCAGACTTCACAGATGTCGACCTCCTTTACTAAATTTCCATGCATGCCTTTAACAATGCCTTTTGTACTCTTTACAGGTACATGTCCCATTGCACGATGCCAAAATTCTGTATTTACTAAAAAAGTTTTGTCTGACCTGGAATGCACGACTGGCCTTGTCATTTTTATGTTTAATTTTAAATAATATAAACCGTCTTTCCTCTGCTCACATGTTTCAACTGATCCAGAGTCCTCACTTTTGAGTTGACAGCTTGTTCTGAAAAAATTAAAAAGAAGAAAAATTTTAAAGAATAATTATAATTTGTTAGACCTGATACTTAAATAATGTTCTTTTTTAATTGGGGAACACAAAGAACATTTCTTAAAATCATGTTTTCTGAATAAATATTTCCAATTATGTTTACATTATGAAAATGTCCATCTGCTGTCATTCAAAATCAAAAAAATCAAAATCAAAAGTCATTTATTCAAATTAGGCTGATAATCAGCACTTTTTGAACCTGATTTTTGATTATTTTGTGATCTATTTGTTTTTTATCATGAAGATAACATTCTGATGTTACAATATGGCTGCTTGATCCTGAGTCTATTATAAATTCCACCTCTTTTTCTGTATTATAATTTGTGTTAAAATTACTTACTTTTTGTGATAAACAGAACTTAGTATAGTGTGAATCCACCTTGCAATATATGCAGCTAAATCTTGAACTGCATTCTGTATTTATGTGTCCGTTTATTAAACATTTATAGCATATTTTATTCTTTCTTGTATCATCATTTTCGTTTCTACAAAATCTTGCAATATGACCAGTTTTACCACATCTGTAACAGTTTCTGACATGATAGTTCCTTTCAAAGTCATTTTGTTTTTGACAAGAAGTCATTTGTTCATGTTTCTCTTCTGTTTTTTTATTTTCTTTCCTTATTTTTATTTCTAAATTTATCCATGATACAAGATTTATCAAGTTTTTTTCTTCTCTGTTTGTTGATTCCCAGTCTGTTCTAAAATTTACTAGATTTTCTGGTAAATTCGATAATATTTTTGTCATAATCTGTTTGTCGTCGAAATTATATCCCAATTGTCTGATTCTGGTTGCTTTATTCTCAATTTCTGCTATTTCCGTCATGATGTCCTTTCCTGACATTGTATACTTATAAAATTCTTCAAGTAATAAAGAAATCTGTGTGTCTCTATGTCCTAAGAATAACGTGTCGAATTTATTTAGTATATCTCTGCTTTTCTCACAGTTTATAGCGTGTATGATGAATTTTTCGCTTAGAGCGCTTATTATAATCAATTTTGCTTTCGCATCCTTTTTCCTGAAGTCTTTGTCTGAATCTCCTGCTTTATCCAAAACCGTTTCCAAATCTTTCGCTGCCAAAATCAGTAATACCTTTTGTTTCCATAAATTGTACTCATTTTCATTTTTTTATTTTGAAATAGTCGTAAATTCTTCCGCCATCTTAAAAAATTTGTATATTCGTTAAAAAAAAAATTCAAATCTCTTCTCCATAAATTTTTGGCTTCTTACCTCAAAGCGTGCGGGGGCCCATAACCCGTTGCGGGTGTTCCTTCAGATAAAATAAAATACTTCGAAAATCATTTCACTTCTTTTATATTTACTCAATCCCTTACAAAATATACATTTTATCAAATACAACCCGACATGTCATCGACACAAAACCTGCTAGACTCCTCTGTCATATATGTTTCCTTTTGGATAGAACATTTACGAATTAAATCCAAACTTCTTAAAATCCCATAAACAATTCAAAGTGCCAGTAATCTTCTACATTAAATTACTATTTCCATAACAGTTACAAAAGCACAGAGAACGCTGCTGCCCATTCTCTGGCACATCCCTTAGTCGCCTCTGACGACACCCACGGGAAGATATGGGATGGAGCTATTCTTTACGAGTTTACGTCCGAAACCATACAGAGCGATACCTAGATAGTTATTAATAAACGCTACTTTTTTGTTGTTTAAGTTTATCAATATTTTAGAATAACCCCCTTAACATGGTTTAGGGGCTAAGAAATTATCGAATAAACGTTTGAGATTGTTTTTATGTGTGAAAGCGTGGTTATGGGGCGAGGATCAGGCAGGCCGCGTGTAAAACACGGGTGGCTCACACTTACCGATTTCCGTAGATAAATAAAAAGAAAATACCTACCCATTTCAATATTGATTCGGGTCAAAAATCATTAGCATAGTTACCTCCTTGAATTTGATGAGGATGCAAAACAACAGCTTGTCATCATCATCATTACAGCCGAAAGACGTCCTTACTGCTGGACATAGGCCTCCCCCACAAGTGTCGCCACATTGACCGGTCCCGTGCGACTCGCCTCCAGCGGATCCCTGCAACCTTCACCAGGTCATCGGTACACCTAGTGAGAGGCCTTCAAACGCATAGTCTTCTGGTTCGCGGTCGCCGTTCCAGAACTTTTCGGCCCCATCGGCCATCCGTTCTGCGAGCAATGTGTCCTGCCCACTGCCACTTAAGTTTGGCAATTCTTCGGGCTACGTCGGTAACCTTGGTTCTCATGCAGATGTCCTGATTTCTGATTTGATCACGCAAGGAAACTCCGAGCAAAGCCCTCTCCATTGCCCTTTGGGTGACTTTAAGCCTTCTGATGAGGACCATTGTGAGCGACCACGTTTCGGTCCCGTATGTTATCACTGGCAACACACTCTGGTCATAGACTTTCGTCTTCAGACACTGGCTGTATTTACAAAAAATAAAAAATAAAGTTAATTAATAATTGAAATGCTAACACATGCTTTCATCTATTATTTTATAGTGCCTTTAACAAAGCCGAAAGACACATGTTCTCCCCGTCACTGCGATATTGTTTTTGTTCTAGACCATCAGGGTTCTCGGTATTTTGATCACCCATCACCGGAACGACCTCGGCAACCATAGCTTAACCTTGATTGATCGATTTATTTAATTATCTTCAAGCTGTTACTAGCCACGAGCTCCTCTACAAAAATAAAGAAATACATTTTATCCTATCTAATTTATGGAGCCTTGGAAAATTTAATAATTAACTTTTAAAATGACCATGAATTTAAACACTGTGTTTTACTTATGTACAACTTACTTTAGGTACATTACGAATAACAATAGAAATAAACAGTAATAGAAATATACAGAATTAACTTGCAAGCCAAGTAATTTCAAGGAGAAATCACCGTGATCGACTATCTCTTATGCATATTAAACGAGAGATTCTTTAAAATTGTTTGTCACATTTTTTAAACTTTGCCCCACACTGGGAATTTCTCCTATATCGTGGGTGCGTTCACAAACATTTTAACTCACATACACAAACAGCCAGACCCAGAACAATTTGTAGGCCTTACAAATATTTGCTCCGTGCGGGGATCGAACCCGCGACACGCAGCGCAGCCGTCAATCGCTTGGCCACTGCGCTAAACGTGCCGGCAAATTTTGTTAATATCTTTTTCTTTAATAAAAATATAACATCATTCCTTGCAATCTCCAAAGGCCTACCAGCTTCTACAAAACATATTTTGCTACTTGGGCATATAATAAATACGATACGTACACCTCTGCATAACCCTTTGGGGTTTAAGGGCGTGATGTTATCTTATGTTAAATTCTTTAGCTAAAACCGGTTCAACTTTGATAGCGGACATTCATTGTCCTATAAAAGACTAGCTGTCCGGCGCAACTTCGTTTGCGTCACATTTTCCCCGTTTTCTCAACATTTTTCATTCCTGCTCCACTCCTATTGGTCGTAGCGTGATGATATATAGCCTATAGCCTTCCTCGATAAATGGGCTATCTAACACTGAAAGAATTACTACACTATTGTGGCGTGCCCCCGTAACGTCACCCTGAACTGCACACTTAAAATGTTTATACAATCATTAACTGCCTCTTTTCCCAACTATGTTGGGGCCGGCTTTCAGTCTTACCGGATCAATCTGAACACCAGTATTTTACATTGAGCGACTGACTATCTATTCTTCGCAAATAAAGATGAAAAAACATACTACATACACACAAACTAAAACTACACATAATTTTTTGCGCAATTTTCCGGTTGACGTTATAACCAGTTTGTTTTTTTTATAATGTGGTAACTACATACCTATCTAAACTATAATATTATAAAGAGGAAAGATTTTATTGTTTGTTTGTTTGCATTGAATAGGCTCCAAAACTACTGATCCGATTTAAAAAATTCTTTCAGTGGTATATAGCCCATTTATCGAGGAAGGCTATAGGTTATATATCATCACGCTACGACTAATAGAAGTGGAGCAGCAATGAAAAAAGTTGCGAAAACGGGGAAAATGTGACGCAAACGAAGTTGCGCCGGACAGCTAGTTGTTTATAAAACAAAAAGAGGTTCTTATCTACTCGAAATAGTAAGTAGCTGATAGAGCACGTTCTTCATTGGAGACTGATGGACTGCTATTGTTCTTTCTTCTGATTGGACATCACTGTCAAAGTGATAGTGTTCTTTATTTAAATGTTAAAATAAGCGCTCGATGAGATTGTGCCTAAATAGTAGCAACCATTTGGGTCTATCGTTAGGTTAAGCCGTGCTTGCCTAAGTTGGTCCGTTGATGGGTGACCACCCATTACATACCGGTTTCCTCCGTGCATCGGAAAGCACGTTATACTGTTAGTCCCAGCTGTCATTTGTAGATTTTTGACAGTCGTTACAGGAAGTCAGAGGCCCGAAAGTTAGACAACCAGTCTCACCAAGGGGTACCCTATTACCCAGTACTAACCGGGTTGTAGAGGTCAGATAGGCAGTCGCTCTATATAAAATACTGGTATAGGTACAGCTGTATCCGGTTAGACTAGAAGCCGACCCCGACGATGGTAATTGACTATTATCATTATCCTGTATGGTGTCGGACGTAAAGAATAGCACCATCCCATATCTTCCTGTGGGTGACGTAAGAGGCGACTAAGGGACTTGCCAGAGAATGGGCAGCAGCGTTCTCTGTGCTTTTTGCAACAACCGTACTGCGATCGCCAACCCGCCTGCCAAGCGTGGCGATTATGGCAAAACCCCCCCTTTGGGGGAGGCCTATGTCCAGCAGTGGACGTCTTTCGACAATAAAATATTTCGAAAGACATAATCAATAAAGTAAAATCTACGTCAAAATATGACTGGGCGAAAAAACGGGAACCTCTTCCTCGTGGTAATTCTCAACAGTAATTGAACTGGCTTTCCATTGATTTTTAGGGTTTCGTACCCAAAGGGGTCAAACGGGACCCTATTACTGAGACTTCGCTGTCCGTCCGTCCGTCCGTCCGTCCGTCTGTCACCAGGCTGTATCTCATGAACCGTGATAGTTAGGCAGTTGAAATTTTCACAGATTATGTATTTCTATTGATGCTTTAACAACAAATTCTAAAAACAGAATAAAATAATTATTAAAGTTACGTTTTTTTATAAAAAATGGTAGGGAACCCTTCGTGCGCGAGTCCGACTCGTACTTGGCCGGTTTTTTTTTAATAATAAACCGTTACTACCCTTGCTCTGTATGGTGTCGGACGTAAAGAATAGCACCATCCCATATCTTCCCGTGGGTGTCGTAAGAGGCGACTAAGGGATTTGCCAGAGAATGGGCAGCAGCGTTCTCTGTGCTTTTGTAACAACCGTACTGCGATCGCCAACCCGCCTGCCAAGCGTGACGATTATGGCAAGACCCCCCAAAATGCCAATGTGGTGACACTTGGGATGACGATTGATGATGATGACTACCCTTATTTTCAGTTTTTATTTATTTGCCACTAATAAGTCCCGTATCAGTTCTCAACAATAATGGCAACCCTACTGATACCCATCCACATTCATACTCAAAACTTTCCTCACGACATTCTCCTCATTCCTCCGCATCACATGCCCATACCACGACAACCGATTACCACACAACCTTTCAGTCACCGGCGCCACTTTCAGACTTCCTCCTAATGTAATCTATTCTAATGTTATCTTCGTGAGAACTAGTATAATAATTCCATAGTAACCTTTTTACACGTGAAGGCATTGAATGATACTGTAGATAAAACACAGACTGACCTTTTTTATCTCGCTATAAATAACTTAATCGGCCATCAGTGTGCAATCTATCTTAATACTTTGACATTTAATAGATTAAGCTGTTTGTTTAACAAGATTTAATAACGCGTGGTAAGGTTAATTATTAAGATTAAACTTGTTCAGATAGGCAGTCGCTTCGTGTAAAATACTGGTACTCAGCTGCATCCGGTTAGACTGGAAGCCGACCCCAAGATAGGTTGGGAAAAGGCTAGGTAGATGATGATGAAGCAAAAAATAGGTAGTAAAATTTCTAACATTCAAAACTATCTATTCCTACTATTTCTCGTCAGGAATTTCTCAGTAGCAACCACGGAGTATGGAGTTGTGCCCTTTTGCATCCTTCAGCTGCATGTGGTTAGACTGGAAGCCGACCCAGACATAGTTTGGGAAAGACTAGGCAGATGATTATGATTTTAATTAATGGACTAGCAAAATCAGTACTATAATGTTCCTACTGAAACACAAGCCCCCCCTCTGTGTGAGAGGGAGAGGGCCGTACTCCAACACGCAGGCCAGTGTGGGTTGGTAAATGTCAGTTGTAATAGCTTCGATTTTTTGGTACGGTACTAGAATATTCCAGTTCCGTCACGATAGATCTATTTTTATATCTATACCTACTTCAAACCATTGTCCAATTAACGTTCAAGCTTAAGAAAGGGATTTAAGATACTAAAAATACAAGATGTAAGCGGACCTTTTACGGAATCGTTAACCAAGCATTATGTAGAATAGAATAGAATAAAACTTTAGTGTACACCAAAAATGAAACATAACGGGCTTACAAAACTAATAATTTTATGGTTACAACGGCGGTCTTATCGCTGATAGCGATATCTTCCAGACAACCATTGGATGGACATTATGGAATTAAAATAAAAAAGGGGGTATTCAGTGGTGTACCACTTACACAAAAAATTTAAATGACAAATGTAAAGTTATCTACTTCATATATGTACATACAGGGTGTAACGGAAAGGGTATTTACATTTAAGGGTTTGCTACAGACCATCACACTGAACATGTTTCTCCATCGGACAAACATCGTAATATCGAAAAAATTTCTGCTGCCCCATACAAAATTTCAATACCTATTCGACCCAAATGTATGGGGCAGGTAATATTTTTTTCGCTATTACGATGTTTGCCCGATGTAGAAACATGTTCAGTGTGATGTTCTGTAGCACACCGTTAAGTATGTGTATACCCTTTCCGTTACATCCTGTATACATGTATAATATAATACATAAATAAATATATATTTAGATATTTGTGATTTTAACAATAAATGGCAAAAATAAAACTAGAATGGTGACAAATTTTGACTGAATGAAATTACAGAGACTGAAAATGATTTGTAACTAAGCTTTTAAAAGCAACGAGTGACTGTGCTTGTCTTTCTGACACCGGTAATTCATTCGTTCGTTATGTACTTACATCAAACTAAGCAACTCTGCGCCTTAAATTATTGATAGTTAAAATACTCTTAACTATACAAGGTGTTGTTTTGCATCCTCGTCAAATTCAAGGACTATACATGCTATATATATGCTAATGTTTGTCGTTCCGAATCAATAATAAAATGGTTATGTAATTTGTTTTTCTTCTTGTTTACGGAAATCGGGAAGTGTGAACTACCCGTGTTTTAAATGTTGCTCATCTGATTCTCGTCCTATAACCGCGCTTCCACACATACAAACAATCACAAACGTATATTCGATATTTTTTACTCCCTACACCACGTTAAGGGGGTTATTCTGAAATAATGACAAACTTAAACAACCAAAAAATCAACGTTTATTAATAATTAACTAATTAATACCAAGTAATTTTAATTGATTATTTATGTCTTTGGCCCGAAAGTCTGAAAACCAGTATTAACTGGGCTGTGGAGGTCAGATAGGCTGTCGCTCCATGTAAATTATTCAGCTGCATAAAGTTAGACTGGAAGCTGACCCCAACATAGTTGGAAAAGGCTAGGTAGATGATAGAGGCCTGTCAAACTGACTGTTTTTTGTTTTTGTTGTGTCAGTACAAAGTGAATTGCACATATATTGGTAAGCGAGAGGTATCGCTACATCAAATATAAGATTTTAGGGGTATGAGGAACAGGTTGTAAAGTTCCTCGATACTCCTAAGAAAAGGGGGGATCCTCCGGCCAGACAGGTGTTATGTCTGGCGGGCAACTGCCCGACAGTTGTAGTCGGGTTCTTCTATATACTCTTAAGTCGATGTAAACTTTGCATGTGAGATGTAGGAACTACTCTTTTTAGGGTTCCGTACCCAAAGGGTCAAACGGGACCCTATTACTGAGACTTCGATATCCGTCCATCCGTCCGTCCGTACGTCCGTCCGTCCGTCCGTCCGTCCGTCCGTCCGTCTGTCACCAGGCTGTATCTCATGAACCGTGATAGTTAGCCAGTTGAAATTTCTACAGATTATGTATTTCTGTTGACGCTATAACAACAAACAATAAAAACAGAAAAAAATAAATATTTAAGGGGGATCCCATACAAAAAAGTTTTTTTTTTTTCGTTTTTATAAATAATGGTACGGAACCCTTCGTGCGCGAGTCCGACTCGCACTTGGCCGGTTTTTTAAATTACACGTACCACGAAACATTTTCTCCTTTCCTAAGAAAGTATTCTATCATTAAAAATACAAAATAGCTACATGTCCAAGTCACAATCCTCTGCCTATAAACTGAACCTTCGAAGTCACGATTTGGATTTAAAAATACACACATGTACGTGGAAATCTGCCCACCCACGGTATGCTACGTAAACACTACGGACAGTTGTTGGAGTCACACGCTCGTCCGTCTGAATTATTGACGAGATATCGATCGGCAGTAACCTTAGCCGGACATTTAAACATTTAATATGGTCAGAGAATAAGCATGGAGAAGCGACAGTTTTGATTTATAGATAAATAGGGGTATGAAGAACAGGTTGTAAAGTTTTTAAACTGACCTCGTTAAATATGAGCATGGTAGTCTCTAAATTTAAAGTTGGTAAATATCCGGTTTCTAGTGTTATTGACAGTGTAAAGTTCTTCAACCCCCATAGAAAAGGGAGGGTCCTCTGACCAGAAGGGTGTTGTGGGCTACTGAAAACTTTAAGGGAAGCACGTGAAATTCATTTCTTAGTTTTGTTTTTAATTTTCAGGGCTGTTTCAGGCTCTAAAATCAAAATCATAATATTTTGATTTCACCTAGGCCTATATGAGCACTCATGAAACGTCAGCAAAAAGGTGCTCGGTTCAGGTTGGTCGTTTCCTATGGAGAAGAACCGTCAATAAACTCCATGGTTACTCTTTTTACATCATTAGGTTTTACAATATTTCTAATACAGCGTTAGTACTTAAGTATGAGAGGACATCATAAGCCCGACAATAAATCATTGCTTACTACAAAACGTAGAACGAGCTAAAAAGCTACCAAGGATCTAGGAATCTATAAGGCCTACAATGTCGACAGATTTACAAACAATCGGTAAATAAGAAGAAGAGTCTTTGCAACAAAAACCTAGACAGCAAAATGTGGGTACTATTAGTTACACGTCTGCCTAAACCTCTGGGGATTACAAGCGTGATGTTATGTTGTATATAGGGAACGATTAATCGAGTTAAAAGGTTAACCGTTTAGACTATAATCGATATGTTTGATTAAACAATAACCTGGTTAACCCTTATTTATTTATTTGGATCTCCAACAAAGAATACACATTTACAATGTAGGTCACAATCATACAAACGGTTCTTTTACGTGTGTTCCTTCAATTACAGGAGACCACAGCATGCATATATATATCTAGGTGTTTACAGAGAGATTAGAAAGAAATAAAAATATTATAAATCAAAATCAAAAGTCATTTATTCAAATTAGGCTGATAATCAGCACTTTTTGAACGTCAAAATTACAAGAGACAGTCCCCCAAAACGCCCGCCCTTCGCCACTTCCTAGTGTTTTAGCTGGGAAGAAGAAGTGGCGGAACAAACTCCCCAGCAACACATCTGTCTGTTAGGTTAGAAGAACCAGATTCTACACAATAGTGTTCAAGTTCATATAAACAAAGAATCTAATTAATGTCACATGTCAGCTAGCACACACCAATAATAAAATATTAAAAAATAAAGAAAAAAAATAATAAAGCCTCCAGACTAAAGGGCGTGCCCGCTTACACGTGCATACCGACGAAAAAAAAAAAATAAAGTAAAAAAGAATGTATATAAATAAAAAATAAAAAAAGGAATCTATTCATGAAGTTTGATCACATTTCAGTAAGCTAATTTGGAGAAAGAACACAAACATTGTCTTGAGTTCAACCCAGCGACCAACTATTCTTATCATTTAAATAGTCGTTAATGGAATAGTAGGCCTTTGAACAAAGGTTAGATTTTACTTTGGCTTTAAACGCATTAAATGGCAAATCTAGAAAGGAAGATGGTAGCTTGTTGAAAAAGGTAATACCAAGCCCTACGAATGAGTTATGAACTTTATGAAGCCGGTGAAAGGGAGCACGTAGTTTATGCTTATTTCGAGTGTTTATATTGTGAATATCACTGTTTTTACTGTACAAATGGATATTTTGTTTAATATATAAAATGTTTGCAAAGATGAATTGTGAAGCTACCGTGAGAATACCAATCTCTTTAAAAAAATCTCTCAAAGAAATTCGTGCACCCAGCTGGTAAATTGCACGAACCGCTCGTTTTTGAAGAACGAATATATTTTGGATATCAGCGGCTTTGCCCCACAGCAGAATACCATAGGACATAATACTGTGAAAATAACTAAAATAGACTAACCGTGCTGTATCAACGTCAGTGTATTGTCTAACTTTTCTGACGGCATATGCGGCCGAACTAAGCCTACCCGCTAGGCTTGATATGTGTGGACCCCATTGTAATTTTGAATCTACTGTTATACCCAGAAACACAGCTGAATCAACAGTTTTAAGCTCCTCATTGCCGAGAACAATGTTGGGACCTAGATTTTTAACATTTGGTAAGGCGAATTTAATACTTTTAGTTTTCTTGGCATTAAGAACTAGGTTATTTGTTGTGAACCAATCTGTGACCATTGATAGAGCGCTGTTTATGTCTCCAAAATCGTGTCTATTCCTATCTACTTTAAAGATAAGAGAGGTATCGTCAGCAAATAGTACTACATCACAAATACCCTTCAAATAATATGGTAAGTCATTGATATAAACCAAGAATAAAAACGGTCCCAGTATTGAGCCTTGAGGTACACCTAGCTGAACAGGTAGCCCGGAAGATTTCGCGCCATTGACATCTACACATTGGAATCTATTTTTTAAATACGAATCTATTACATTTAGGGCCTCATTTTGAACACCGTAATAACGTAGTTTCCGTAAAAGCGTGTCGTGGTGTACGCAATCAAAAGCTTTTGAGAGATCGCAGAAAACACCGATTGCATTTTGCGCGTTTTCCCACGCATTAAATATGTGTTTCAACAAAGCAACCCCCGCATCTGTAGTCGAACGACCTTTGGTAAAGCCATATTGATCGTTGTGAAGAAGGTTGTTTAGATTAAAATGTCTTAGCAATTGATTAAGTATTAACTTTTCAAAAAATTTGCTAAATGCAGGTAATATAGAAATTGGTCTGAAGTTACCAATATCATTTTTACTGCCTGATTTAAATAGAGGGATGACTTTACTGCTTTTCATAAGGTCAGGGAAAGTACCTGAATCAACGCATTTATTAAAAGTAACAGCAAGGTAGGGGGCTAAGATTTCTATTATATAATACTAGCTGTCCGGCGCAACTTCGTTTGCGTCACATTTTCCCCGTTTTCGCAACATTTTTCATTGCTGCTCCACTCCTATTGGTCGTAGCGTGATGATATATAGCCTCTAACCTTCCTCGATAAATGGGCTATATACCACTGAAAGAATTTTTCAAATCGGACTAGTAGTTTCGGAGCCTATTCAATGCAAACAAACAAATAATTAAATCTTTCCTCTTTATAATATTAGTTTAGACAACTAGCTTAAATTCCACGCGCACGCGAGGAATTTAACAGAACAGTTATTTAGTTTTTTTTTTATAAATTTTCTCAAATAGAAGTAGCCTAAGTTACTCCTTATTACATCAGTGCCAATAAAAGTCCCTTCAAATTCAGTCCAGCCGTTCCAGAGATTAGCCGGAAGAAACAGACATACAGATAAAAATTGTAAAAAAAATATTTTGGTATATGTACCGTATGTATATTCTTTATTTTAATATTAGTACTTTTGGTTTGTAGTCTGTAGTATAGATGTATAGCAGATGTTTTTTAATTACCTACCCAAAGCTGATTAATTTTTGTTTCTCCTTTATGATATTAAGTCTAAGTATGTACGAAGGTCACTTTTCCCGTTTATGGGTTACAATTTAAATCTTGTTGAATGAAAGAATGGAAGTGACAAAGCACCGAGCACAGACTTACTCCGCCTCTTCTTGCATTTGTGTACAATGTATTTATGTAGGTACACACAAAACACTGAACAGGACAATACAAGTGATTATTTCCAAATGTACATTAATATTCGGCTCTTTTCTAATGAAAAGAATGGAATTTATTAATTAACCCTATAATACAGATTAACCTTTACTCTAGGATTAAAAATAACTCAAAAAATAAAACCCGATCAAAACCGACGAGTAACCTTTTCGGTCTCTGGCTTTTAAGACGCTACTAAGGCATTGGATCACATTTTTCTCTATGACATTTTTCTGATAGCCTGTGTAAGGTGCCTCATAAATATCGTGTTGGAGCAAGCGCGTATCGTGGATCGTGGTATGTTAGGAGAAGTAAGCAATTAATCGGAAGCACGCACGATCGAAAATAGACCGTACGGTGTATTTTTCCTTTTATTATTAATTTATTGAACTAAAACTTCAATGAAATAGAATATATTTTGAGTAAACGTGATTTTTAGGGTTCCGTACCCAAAGGGTCAAACGGGACCCTATTAGTGAGACTTCGCTGTCCGTCCGTCAGTCACCAGGCTGTATCTCATGAACAGTGATAGTTAGCCAGTTGAAATTTCTACAGATTATGTATTTCTGTTGCCGCTATAACAACAAATACTAAAAACAGAATAAAATAAATATTTAAAGTGGTTCCCACACAAAAAACTATTTTTTTTGCTCATTTTTATAAATAATGGTACGGGGAAGCCTTCGTGCGCGAGTCCGACTCCCACTTGGCTGGTTTTTCTTTGTTAGCCTGTCATGTGTCCCACGGCTGGGCAAAAGCCTACCCTTTCTTCTTCCAAGCATCTCAATTTTGAGCGATATCTGGCTATATTAGACAAATTAACTTAAAAAAAACTAGCATTTACTAAGAAAATTAGGTTTATCCTGATGAATAAACCTAGTTTTGATGCATATACAAAGTTTCGTGTCCGTGTATTAGCCGTTGAGGAGGCGATCATGGCTGCAGGATCAAGTCATGTTTGTCATAAAAATGTAGTGTAGTAATACAATTTCCATGGGTATCGCTTCTACTCGGAATTTTACTCTCTGTTAATACTTATGTATGAATGACATACCACTGGTTCGTAGTATTGTTTCATTAGAATTGAATGGAAAAGTTGATGGAATGATATTCTCGTTCAACGATGATGTTCTCGGTGAATGATTTTGATCTTTCTTACCAAGGAACCAGCAGTTGCCCGGGACCTTCGTCCGCATGAAGTTATTAAAAGAAAATGATTTCCTATTTGAATCAGATTTTGTGAAAAATTTCAAGGATTCTAATTTTTTTTGCACGTATGCTAATTCTTATTATATTTAATGAGTAGTCCGTTCAGAAGTATTAAAATAGTTTGAAAAGGTAGCACAAATTAGCGTTGTGTAAATAATAAAGTTGTTTTTCGGAAACATTTGCTTACTTAACAGGCAGTGTACTCCTTAACATTCATTTTGTTCATGTGACAACGTCTAATAAATCGATGAACGCGGCGCTGCACGCACGAAAAAGGATGACTCCTTGTAACGTTACGCTCATTGTAGCGTTACGATCGGAGCGAAGGCGGTGCACGAGCGAGCAAAAGTCACGATCGGCTTGAGCGTTCGGCTTGCTATTCATAAAAGTATGCAATCATTTCATCAATTTTTTGTTATGACGTTGTCACGTTAAACTATCGTCCGTAAACCGACTTTACAGACAAACAATTTATTTTTTTTCAGGAACCAAACCATGGACGATGGCCGCTTCGAGGAAGCACCGATAAAAAAACTTTCGTCCCGCCAAAATAACCGCGCTCCCAAAAGAATTGACCAAATTGAACAGAACCTAGAATTATTGGCCAAAAAAGTCGGCCAAAGGTTTGAGAACAAAGTTGGGCCCAATACTTTGGATACTATTATTTATGAGAGTGAGAGGCTGAGAACTAGTCATAGTGAAAATTCTTCTAGAAGGAACAGCGACAATGATGACAGAGCAGCTAGGGAAGGACTCAGAGCAGGTGAGATTTGCGTAAGGGGGGTATTATAGAGCGGGCTTGTGGACGGGTGAGTAATGGGCTAGCTCACCTTTCGTCCGTCTTATGACGACAGGCCGCATCGATGGCGCTTTCGTTTTCCACGCGCGCCTCAAACAGATGTCAGCAAATAAGAATGGATTCGAGAAGGCCGCGGAACTGTTCGAAAGAGTACAGTAACAAGTCTGACACCCCTTCCGCTCCGCCTAGAGCGGGAGAAGTCATTTCATGATTTCCGACCCGAAAAAAAGAGGGTTTTTAGAGGCGGAGAACTTTAAATTGAAATAAAACACAGAACATTTTTGTTAATATCCATGCCAGCATCTGCCTATCTCTTCGGCCGAGCTCTGTCTGTCTGTCTTTTTTGCTAAGGTTATAGCGCCATGCTGAGCTAGGTACATTTTGGTCTCGTACATGATCAGTTTAATTTGTCTTATTTTTTATTTTTATATACGTTTTTAGGGTTCCGTAGCCGAATGGCAAAAAACGGAACCCTTATAGATTCGTCATGTCTGTCTGTCTGTCTGTCTGTCTGTCTGTCTGTCTGTCTGTCTGTCTGTCCGTCTGTATGTCACAGCCACTTATTTCCGAAACTATAAGAACTATACTGTTGAAACTTGGTAAGTAGATGTATTCTGTAAACCGCATTAGGATTTTCACACAAATATAGAAAAAAAACAATAAATTAAGGGGGTCCCCATACTTAGAACTGAAAACCAAAAAAAAATTTTTCATCTAACCCATACGTGTGGGGTATCTATGGATAGGTCTTCAAAAATGATATTGATGTTTCTAATATCATTTTTTTCTAAACTGAATAGTTTGCGCTAGAGCCACTTCCAAAGTGGTAAAATGTGTGTCCCCCCCCCTCTAATTTCTAAAGTAAGAGGAGGAAAATTCTGAAAATATTTAGGATTGTAGAACGTAAAAAAAACTATTAACGAAAATTGGTTTCAATAAGATATGATGTTTAGTTTTTGAGATATGGGACTTTTTCATCAAACTGCAGCCGTAACTTTGTTTTTCATAAACATACTATGAAAAACAAATTTAGTTTTGCGGTTGTGTGGAAGTTTACTAACTAATACTACTAACTAATGAATGACAGTTCAAAATATTGTTATTATATTGTTTGGAGCTATGGAACCCTGTGTGCGAGTAAGACTCGCACTTGGCCGGTTTTTTTTTGTTTTCTTTGTATTTTTGAAACATTTTTTTTCTGTCACGTGCGAGTCTAATAAATACTTTTCTTTCTTTCTTTTATTTCTTTCCTAGCCTTTACCCAGACTATTTTGGGGTCGGATTTCAGTCTAACCGGGTACAATTGAGTAATTTACATGAAGCGATTGCATATCTGACCTCCACAATCCATTAACTGGTGATTATGATACCCCTGGGAAAGACTGGATATCAGTCTTTCGGCTTCTGACTGCTTGTAACAACTGTCAAAGATCTACAAATGACAGCCGGAATCAACGTGCTTTCCGGGGTACGGAGGAAACTCGGTAAGTAATGATGGTCACCCATCTACGGAACAACCTCGGCAAGCGCGGATGAACCTTGAAGATCAACCCCTGGAGCTGTTATTATTTAGGCACGAGCTTCTGTTAATATCCATGTAATTAACTAAATATTTTTATTCCATCTCATAGCTTATTCCTCTATCTCCATTTCCCCAGACGGCACCAGTTCAGAGCCCCCGACAGCCACGGTGACGAACTTCTTCGCGTGGGGTGAGCTGAACAGCTCCACTTCAACCACAAGAACAGAGCTCAGCTTATCTGACGGAGGAGAAGACCAGGTATTACTTTTATTTGTTCCTATTCCGCCGTACTATTGCAGCCAGCATTAATAGTGGCCACCACTAGAAAAGCGCCGAAGCCGTGGAGCTTGACAAGTCCCGGAGAAGCCATTCAAATGTCTTGGACCCCGCAATGAGATAAATCGGAAAGGAATAGCGGAAGGATATGAAAGATCTTATTCATTTTAGGTATGGTAGGATACAATGAGTTAAGGGTTAGGAGGGATCTGGCACTCGCTTTAAATATATTTAAATTATTAAGAGGGAAAGCGCATAATGCAGTTGTTTTGGGTCAGGTGAGTCCGAGTGTTCCGGACAGGTACGTGTGGTGACGACGGCAACCACGACTACTAGTGGAGCCGCGGGCTCGTACCAATCTTTTGAAGCGGAGTGCACGCGTCAGCGGCGCTGACGCGTGCACTCCGCACGCTCAACCTCATAGCGAGTGAGACGAACTTATTTTATTGTTCTCTGAGTGAATTCACAAGGAATGCATTATTTGTCACTAGTTATAGATATTAGTTATAAGTATAATTAATTTAGTTATTACTAATTAAGGCGCATTTATCGCATTGGGGTTAGCCTGAAATGCAAGTAGATAAATAAATAATATCATTATTTCCACTATTGTCGATATCAAGCACGCACCAGAACAGGGCTAGGAGCTAGAAGATCAGGAATGACTTTCTAACTAAACTGATTAACCTAACGGTTCGAACTAGAGACCTGTGACTTAGCAGTCCGACGTTCACACCACTAGGCTGTCACTACTTACTGCAACTGTTATTAAAAGTATCTCTTTTACTGACACGGTTCCTTCAATTTTAAAATAGTCAAAAGCAGGTCGCTTTCTCGGCGGTCGTGGGACAGTTGCCTCAGTTTGGCAATTCTTCAAGCTGCACTGATGGACTATTTCTTTCCACCTTCCCCAGGCATCAAAGGTGCGTCGTCGCAGCCAGGAGTCAGCGTTGCCAGGGACTCCGATGCATCAAAAGGCACCTTGGAAATCTTCAGACAGTCTCGCTCCGGAGTCAGCTTTCGGGACATCCCTAGCCGATATCATGGAGAGCCCAGCTAATAAGGTGAGGTTTGAAATCGGGCAGTGTCCACTGGTGGTAGACCATGACGTCTTGAAGCTGTTTAGCTAGCTAGCGTATTGTCTTAATCTAAAGCCGGAGTGCGAAAGAAATGGCACTGGACATCCTGCATAGGTCCATCTCTTTTCCACTTTGTAACCCCCTGCTACAATATAAACATGTTAAAGAACCGATGGGGTAGACGTGTTCTTGAGTCGAGACTATGAATCGGCAAGCGTCAGTCCCCACTCTCATAGGTTAGATCTATGGACCGACGATCCTCGCAGGGTAGCTGGTAGCAAGCAGCTTGATGAGAGTTGCCGAAATTCGAGCTGGATAGCGTGCAATTGGTAAGGCCTATGTCCAGCTATGGACTACTGTAGGTTAATCGTGATGGGATGACACAACACCTGTCTGGTCGTAGGATCCTACCTTATAATAGGAGGAAAAGGAATTTCACCCTGATGTCATATTTATTTAAATAAATTTATATTTTTAACAAAAAATAAACGAAATATAAAAAAAACAAATTGCAGAACTTGGTCAAATAATAAGAAAAAATCAGCATGCGTGTCAAAATGGTCTGATATGTGATTTTAGAAACCGCCATATTTTTGCATTTTTATGGGCAGCAAAACTATTGGCCACCAGAATAGGAGAAGTACAAACTAATTATGTTGACTGTAATATATTTCGTTTATCTAGTGGTCACAAGAGCGACTTTTGAGCCTGGTCCTGGTGGGTTCCAGGGCGGCCAAAGTGTTATTGGTTTGTTTAAAGCCACTGAGTCTTTGTGCCCGGTTGATGGCAATAGGCTCGCCCCTATTACATGGGACTTAAAAATAACTAGCGAAATGTGGGTTTACTATTAGGTACTCCTCTGCCTAACCTTTCGGGGACAAATATACACGGATGTTATGTTATTTGTCATAGTTACCAATTGCAATAAAACAAATATTTTTTTTGGGTTAAGGCATTAGGTTCTTGCTCACTACTTACTTCGTAGCGCATGAACTATACGATTAACCGTCAGGGGTAATGCAATAACGACAGTGGAGGAAACATATGCCGTAACAGACGGTACTTATCATCATCTTCCTGACTTTGTCCAATTTTATTTGGGGTCGACGCAAAACGTTTATTTATCCATTCTCCCTTGTCGATGTCATGAAATCATTTACTCCTTTCTCTTTCATATCATTCCTCACACCATCCATCTTCTCTTTGGCCTTCTTCTCTCTCTCCATCCATCAACAATCATATTCTTCTGAAGAATTTGAATGTAAACGAGTGAAGAATTTCTTCACTCTTTTCGTCACATGCGTTCATTAGTAGCAGACGGTACTCAAATCAAGTCATTTATTCACTTTTTAGACGTCAAAGTTTATAAGAGACAGTCCCCCAAAACGCCCACCCTTCGCTTCTTCCTAGTGTTTTAGCTGTGAAGAAGAAGTGGCGCAACAAACTCTCTAGAAACAGAATCCGTCTGTTAGGTTAGGTGAGACAACAAGGGCACGCGAGTCATTTGACGCCATTTATGCTGTCACATTCTTTTGCTATTATTTTAGGCCACCTCTAATTTTCTTTATTTTTTTTCATATTTTCAGAGCATGCAACCGTATGATAACAACGATGAGAACAAGGTACATTTGTATGCATGTTTTATTCCGGGCTTGTGCAAAAATAAAATCGTCCTAGTACCGCTTCTTTCTGGCTTCCATTTTCATTGCAAAACCACTTTAAGCCTCCTTTACGGTGTCCTATGATTCTCCCGAGGCTATCGAAACTTGGAAACTCGCTTGCCCGAATTTTGACCAACCCGACAAACCATCTTGCCAGAGACGGTAGGATGAGCCGCTCTGCAGAGTAGTCCACGACAATTTACTGAATACGATTGCTGCTGGCTGTTGGTAAATAGGATCCGAAACTTTGGCTTCATGCACTACCGTCGAACGTACGTAAGACGGCACCACTTCCCGCCTCGCTGCTTCTTCATGATTAAGAGCCCTTCCTTATATGCTCATCGCTGTCACTATGAGATAGTTGTTGCTTCTCACACCATGGCATGTCGGGCAGAATGATTGAGTTTTTCCAATAAGAAATTCTTTGTAGCAGCCCGCAGTTTGCAAGTTGGCGATATGGTACCCCCGTCGCTCGGAAAGTATGTAATTATTCCTATATACCCCATCGGGTTATCCCTAACATTAAGGCAAGAAAGAATGCACCTGTGTTTGGGCTCACACTGGTGCAATATAATATTTCCTGTATTAATTAAAAAGGCTTTTCATCGGGTCCGTGGCTTAACAAGCTTATCACCTCGGGATTGCGTTCTCGTGGAATAAGTTATGACCACCACGCGTACAAAGCCACAGGCAAGAGCAAGTCATTCTCCAACCTTTATCCCAATTGATTTGGGGATGGCGCAGCATGTTTTCTTCTTCCATACTTCACTATTACTCACTATCAGTCACTAGTAGTCATCTCAGCTGTCACCTCCTTTCTTGCCCAACCATCCTTCACACTGTCCATCCATCGCTTCTTTAGTCTTCCTCTACTCTTACAGCCATCCACATTCATACTCAAAATTTTCCTCGTGAGTTAAGTAAATACGAAAAATAACTATCAAAGTTTTTTTTATTGTATTTAGCCGGAACCTACTTTTTCTGAAACGTACTCTAATACCAAAAGTGACCCAAAACGAGAGGAATTTTATATCGCGTGCCCCAGAAATGAGGACAAAATAAAGCTCCGTGTGCACTAGGTATTTTAAAATAAAGTGACGATTAACCAACCTATAATGTTCCCACTGCTGGGATACAGGCCTTCTCTCTATGAGGGGGAGTAGGCTGTAACCCACCACGCGACCCCAGTGCGTGTTGGTGGATGTCACATTTTTCAAACTGTTGGTTCTATGACAAGACATGACGAGTTCGCCATGATGTTTTCCTTCACCATTTTGATTGCAGAGATGATAAAATAAATAATACAAAGTTATGTGCCAGGTGGAGTTAATCGGTGATCCACCACGGTTGAAACACATATGACCGCGACACACGCTTATTCTTCCATACTTCTTTATTACTCTTCATCTCAGCGGTCACCTCCTTTCTTGCCATATCACCCTTCACACAGTCCATCCATTGTTTTTTTGGTCTTCCTCTACTCTTACAGCCATCTACATACATGACCTCAACATTTTCGTCATTCCTCCGCATCAGATGTCCATACCACGATAACCGATTACCACACAATTTTTCAGTCACCAACGCTAATTTTAGACTTCCTCTTATGTACTCATTTCTTATTCTATCCAATCGCGTAACATCATACACCCCTTAGCATTCTTATCTCAGCCACATGCTATAGCCTTTCATTCATCCATTTTGTTTAAAAAAAAAGTTGCCATACACTAAGAATTTCTCCTGTGACGTGCGTGCGTTTACAAACATTTAAACTCGTATAACAAACAGCCAGACCCAGAACAACTATCTGTAGGCCATACAAATATTTGTTCCGTGCGGGGATCGAACCCGCGACAAGCAGCGCAGCAGTCGCTCGCTCAACCACTCCGCCAACCGTGCCGTCCGTGTTTCGTGAACAATGTAGTGTAGTGTAAAGCAAGCTTTATACCGCCCCTGTTACCATTCGCTACATGAATGACCAACTTACATTCAGTAGTTGGAGCTCAGCTGTTTAAGACTGTAGACGTTCAAAAGTACTTACCTCATTCTTGTTCTTAGTCGTTCTTCAGTGATTTTACTTCTGATTTTGCATTCGTGAACTTTATTGTTAGGAAAATAAGGTGGTTATTAAGTTGTTGCCCCTGATCAATCTGTCAAGATCATAGTGAACTTTAAGCTGATTAAAAGACGGTTGCTTTTTGGTTGCAGTCAGAGGTAATATAACAGTGAAACGACTGTAGAATACAACTAGTGAGGCAGTTGTAGCAGTAATTGATAATAATGATAAATTCAAATAATTTCATAACTTCAGTCAAATTAAAACATATCAACGAAATTAAAGTGGGAGCAGTCAGAAATGGACCGTTTTGGGTGGTATGTTTTTTTTTTAATAATTATATTAAAATACAAGGTGTAAACGCGCCCTTCATGAAGCTAAGCTAGCTAAGCTAAGCTAAGCAACTCTACACAAACATGATTGCTGGAAAACTACTTTTTTGGGGTGAAACATCACGATTTACGGTAGGATGTAACGCACTCAAACATTGTGCTGATAAACGCATTGAATTGTACGGGAGTCATGGGGGTATTTAAAGTGAAGTTATAACATTAAAATCTTGTAAGAGCGTTTACGCCGTACGGCATTTCATACAAACTATCAAGTCCTTATTTTCCGATTTTAATGAAACTTAATACGCGTAAGCAAGATACAGAGGTCTAAAAAAATATTAATAAACTTTTTCGAAAAATAGTATCACAGCTATATAAGACCGATTATGAATGTGGATGGGTTTAAGGGTAGAGGAATACCAAAGAAATGATGGATGGACTGTTTGAAGGATGATATGGCAAGAAAGGATGACAAGTATGGAAAAAGAAGACGTACTGCACCGACCCCAAATGAATTGGAATAAGGGCAAGAGAATGATGATCGTATTACCCAGTTACTGGGTTGTGGAGGTCAGATGGGCAGTCGCTTCATGTAAAATACTGGTACTCAGCTGCATCCGGTTATACTGGAAGCCGACCCCAAGATAGTTTGGGAAAAGGCTAGGCAGATGATGATGAAATGGTATTATAGTAACGTAGGTTTCGAGGGGGTAACATAAGATTGTCGAAAAGGGGACACACCTCTTTCTACCCCCTCGGGAAATCCAAGCGTTTAGTTGTAACTTTACATTGCGTTACAGTTTTGTCGGACAGCCAAGTCATAAGTCCCGAGTTCAAACCCAAGACACGCACCTCTGATTTTTCGGATTCATGTGCGTATTGCATAATTATTATTAGCTTCACCGGAGCAAGTAATAATTATTTTATTTTATTTTATAATTTTATTAAAACATCGTGAGGAAACCAGCATGTCTGAGAGATATTTCTCGACGGCATGTAAAGCTAAGTCAGATGCCTGTGGGCGGCATAAAAATTCTGACATCAGGTTAAGAGCGTTTATACCCTACGGCATTTCATACAAACTTTCAAGTCGTTATTTTCCGAAATGACTGAACAGATTTTAATGAAACTACATACGCATAAGCAAATGTTTTTTTAAAAATGAAGATAATTTGAAATTTCTGTTTCTATAGATAACTAAAAATCGGTCTAATTTAGCTGTAACATTATTTTTCGAAAATGTTTGCTTAAGAAACATTTGCTTATGCGTAGGAAGTTTCATTAAAATCTTTTCATTCATTTCGGAAAATAACGACTTGAAAGTTTGTATGAAATGCCTTAGGGTATAAACGCTCTTCAGCCTAACCACACGATAAACAACGATCGCGTTTCTATAACTCCACATACTAACTGTACATTTCATGCAAAAGAGCAATTATATTTAATTACACATTTGCTCCAAATTAGGTGAATTTTAGTAATAATAAATACGGAATTTTGTCCCAAGAGCCATAAAAATTACGATACACATAATATTACGCCTATGATTCCCACAGGCATAGGCAGAGGTGTACCTCTATCGCTTGCCTGGTAACTTCCGCCTAGGACAAACTAGTTTGGCTTGTGTAGAAAAACCGGCAAGAAACTACGCGTACAAACGCGCAAGTGCGAGTCAAACTCGCGCACGAAGGGTTCCCTACCATTATTTATAAATATTACTTTTTTGTATTAGAGCTCCCTTAAAAATGTATATTATTCTGTTTTTAGTATTTGTTGTTATAGCGGCAACAGTAATACATAATCTGTAGAAATTTCAACTGGCTAACTATCACGGTTCTTGAGATACAGCCTGGTGACAGACAATCGGACGAACGGATGGACGGACAGCGAAGTCTCAGTAATGGGTCCCGTTTGACCCTTTGGGTACGGAACCCTAAAAATGATTGTTTTTAATATTTTGATATTTTGCTTTAAAATACTTCACATAACATCATCACTTTCCTACCCTTGTTCCATGTTACTTGGAATCGGTGCAACTAGTTTTTAGGGTTCCGTACCCAAAGGGTCATCATTCATCACCATTTCAGCCCAAAACACGTCCACTGCTGGACATAGGCCTCCACCAAGTGTCGCCACACACGACATTTTGGGGGGTTTTGCCTCAAAGGGTCAAACAGGACCCTATTACTGAGACTTCGCTGTCCGTCCGTCCACCCGTATGTCTGTCACCAGGCTGTATCTCATGAACAGTGATAGTTAGTTACATGTGACATCTACCAACCCGCACTGGGCCCGCGTGGTGGATCACAGCCCACTCCCTCTCACAGAGAGGAGGCCTGTGTCCCAGCAGTGGGAACATTATAGGCTGATGATGATGATGATACGTATATAAGATAATAAACAAAGAAAAAAAAACTACAATAATAAAGTGATATAATTATTGTCCGTTTAACTTATCCGAATATGAGGATTCACTGAACGTACGTTTGTAATATCAAAACATTCTAAATGAACAACACAAAAACACATCACAGTATATTATATAACCATTGCTGGACCAACTCTATTCTGGGTTATTTGTCCTCTGCTTAAGTCAGACGTACTCACATCTTCTCCACGACCTGATCCTTCACCTGCCGATTCATGGATGGTTTGCGACATATGCCTTGTTAAACAGATCACAATCAAGTCAGCTAAAGACAAGACCACAATCACTAATGGCAGCAATCCATTGAGTAGTAATATTAAGTTACTAACTAAATACGCTGATGTAAACACGATGGAGCTTACAAATAGTTCCAGTAACAAGCAAACTGTGATGCTATAAGTAAGAAGCAAGGTGGAGGCTCGGTATCTTAGCACACTGGACACGAATAAAGTTCCTATCATGATGTATACAGTGAAAACAGCAACCGGATGTATAAGTTCATGGGTAATGCTGAAACTCTCTTTTCCAGTTCTAGCACTTATTAGGTCTCCAGTGTTCAACAACAAGATAAAAAATTTAATCTGGTGAGATAGGGGATCAGTCATTAGCAAGATACTTCAACTTCGTACGTTTGGCTGAGACGCTGTTGCCTTGGTCATCGCAGACATTTTTAGTTTCCGAAAGCAGTGCTGTTTGTAAAGTTTTGTCATGTTATTTTGTGTGAGCAAGTAATTTATTTGACATGAAGACAATTTTTGACAATTCTTGTCGACATTCTGATATGTAAATCAAGTAGGTGTTAAAATAAAGAGTTTCGATTATAAACGGAAAATTCTGTTTAAAGGCCGGTTGCAGATTAGCGTATTTCCAGCTCGTATTTATGAGCTCGATTTTCGACACGCAATAGGTACGAGCGTTATAAATGCATAAAAACTATTATAAACGCAATCCCGAAGAAAGGGGAGGCCTATGCCCAACAGTGGCTGATTCCTGAAATTATGATGATGATGAAGTGCGAGCCACGAAAGATACATTCATATTGCTACTAACTGAACGCACCGCCCCAAGCGAACACGGATATAAGCGCGTTTACGCGCGTTCTGTTGTTGAATCGCAAAATGAGTCAAACGTTTTGCGATAAAACCAAAACCAGAATTTACGCACAAAAAAAAACTCTAATCTTAACCGCTCTATAGCGTTGCATGGTTGTTTGGCGCTTGCATGATATTGTCAGGGTGCTGATGGTAAATATTTGTGAAATTACATTCATAGAATGATTCATTTACCTATTTCTAACAGCTGGGTTATAGGCGTGAGCAACTGAGCATGTCATTAGTATACACATATTAAGTTCCATGTAATAGAGAGGAGGTCGTGGCTAATTAATAACAGCCGCTCGGGTCGATCTTCAAGGTCTACAAGCCGTGCTTGCCGAGGTTGGTGTCATTACATACCGAGTTTCCTCCGTACCTCGGAAAGCACGTTAAGCCGTTGGTCCCGGCTGTTATTTGTAGATCTTTGACAGTAGTGACGACTTGTCAGAAGCCGAAACTCCGACATCCAGTCTTATCGTATTATCCAGTTTCTGGGTTGTAGAGGTCAGATAGGCTGTCGCCTCATGTAAAATACTGATACTCAGCTGCATCCGGTTAGACTGGAAGTCGATCTCAACAAAGTTTGGGAAAAGGCTAGGCAGATTTGAATGTGTTTTAATAGGGAGCGAGCCTATAGCCATCAACCGGGCACAAATCCAGACTGCGTGGCTGCTACTGAGAAATTCTTGATTGATGAAAAACCCAATAACACTTTGAAGACACCAGAGATTCGAAACCCGGGACAACCTACCTGATCTCCACAACCCAGTTACTCCTCTCTTACTCCTTACTCCCACCTAACGCCTAGAAAATACAAGTTGAAGGCTTATCATATTTATGAATGTCATTCGTTCCCAGGTCCACCTGCGAGACGACATCAAGTCAATTCGTTCGGACACCAGCTCGGAAGGGAGGAAGACCAGAGGCTGGAGATTAGTCAGGAATGTGACTTCGGCAGCCGGAGCCTTTCGAGCGAAGCCTAGGACCCCTACTATTTTACCCGGAACACCTCTACCGAGTTTCCAGGTAGTTATTTTTTGAAGTTTTTGAGACGTTGGTCTAGTGGCCGCAATTGCGACCGTTGAGCAAGAGGCTCTGGATTGGATTCCCGGGTCGGGTTGTGTTCGGGCAAATTGCCATAGGGTTTTTCCATTAGGAATTTCTCAGTAGCAGTCACGGAGCTTGTATTTGTGGTCGGTTGATGGCAATTGGCTCGCCTCCTACTACATGGAACTTAAACATAACTTGGGAAATATGGATGTTCACTAAGTACATCTCTGCCTTACCGTTCGGAGATAAGAGGCGTGATATTATGTGTGTTATTTTGGGAACAACAACCGTATGTGTATTTTTTGAAAAAATTGTTTAAAACTCTGTTATGATTTGTTTAAACTTCACAGAAAGATCAAAATGGCGATCACGTGACTATGCCAGTTTCCTTACAAAAAAAAATTGGTTGTCTGTAAAGTCGGTTTACGGACGATAGTTTAACGTGACAACGTCATAACAAAACATTGATGACATGATTGCATACTTTCATGAATAAAATTGAATCATTGTTATTGAATAAAAGTGATTATCAATAAAAATTATTCAATTTTATTCATTTATTTTGTATGGATACAAAGAAGGAGTGAAATGAAATCTAGAATTTAATTGATGTAATAAACAATGAAAACCACATTATCTTTTCACTTCACTTTATAAACAGTTCACGTGTAGATGTAAGTTGTGTGCTGCCGCTGTCTCTCTTCTCCTCGGACGCATAGGCCAATCGAGTGGAAGAGAGACAGATGCGGTTCAAGCCGAACGTCAAGCCCATCGTGCCCTTCGCTCGCTCGTGCAGCGTTCTCGCTCCGATCGTAAAGTTACAATGAGCGTAACGTACGATCCGATCGTAACGTACGATGAGTCATCCTTTTTCGTGCATGCAGCCGGCGTTCCTCGATTTATTAGACGTTGTCACGTCGAAAATCTAATCTCTCATAATATAATTCTAATACTAATAACAAATACTAATCTCATTAAACCTATTTCAGTCAAAACCGGATAGCAAGAGTTCCGACTATGGGAAAGACGACAAGAAACCATCGGTGCCTTTTTACCCGAATGAAAAAGACGGGAACATTGGAGAGACCAATCCTGATGTACGTATATACAAGGTTTACTAGCATATACCCGCGGTTTCCACCGCATGGAGTTCGGTAATTGTCCCAAGGGATTATATTATCTGTATGGTGTCGGACGTAAAGAATAGCACCATCCCATATCTTCCCGTGGGTGTCGTAAGAGGCTACTTAGGGAATTTCCATATAATAATGAGCAGCATCGTTCTCTGTGCTTTTGTAATAACCGTACTAAGATCGCCAACCCGCCTTCCAAGCGTTGCGATTATGGCAAAACCCTCCTTATGTACACTTGGGAGAGGCCTATGTCCAGCAGTGGACGTCTTTCGGCTGAAATGATGATGACGATGATGATGATCCTATTATCAGCATAAAAACTCCAGGTTGTAAACTGTATGCCAAAAAAAAACATTTTTTTTTCATTTCACATATGCCAACATGGGCACTTATAAAACGTCGACAAAAAGGAGCTCGGTTCAGGTTGGTCGTTTTATGTGTGCCAGATTTAATACAACAAACAGAGGTTTTTGTGGGTAAAAGTAACAAACATCCATCTTCAAACTTTCGCATTTATAATAGTATAATATCTATTTACATAAAAATGAATCCCTTTATTCCTTGGTCACGCCATAACTCGAGGACTACCGAGTTTACTGACTTATTTTTTATTTATTTAAGCCTTGTATTTCCCAAAAAAAAAATAAAAAAAAAATTACAGTTAAATTTCATAACATGATATCTTAATTTAAAAAAAAATCATTTGATTCTTAAAACGAATAAATTCATGCGTGATAAGATAACTGAACATGCATTTTAACAATAATTAAATAAACAAAAAATATATTAATTAATTATAAGTGTTAGTGTAGTATTAAAATAGTAATTATTAATTAATCATTTGAATACAATATTAATTTTTCTAAAATAAATAGATTGATTCCATATTTTAGAATAAAACAAAATAAATTTGCTATTTAATCATTTGTTCAATTACTATAATTGGGTGCCCATTTAAAGACGAAGGCCTCCTCCATCTTATGCCATTCCTCTCTGTTTTGGGCTATTCTAGTCCAGGTGGGGCCGGCCATGGCCACAATATCATCGCACCACCGACGCCTAGGTCTGCCTCGGGTGCGTGGTGCATCTCGAGGGTACCAATGGAGAACCTTCTCGCTCCAGCGTCCATCTGTCGCTCTGGCTACGTGTTTACTGACTTAATTCATCTTTTTTAACCGACTTCTAAAAAAGGAGGAGGTTCTCAATTCGGATGTTTGTATTTTTTTTTTTATGTTAGTTCGCGCATAACTCCGTCGCTTGCCAACCGATTTTCAAAATTCTTTTTTTGTTTGAAAGCGTATACTTTCCAAATGGTCCCATTAAAATTTTACCGAAATCAGACAAGCCGTTTCTGAAAAAATCAACAAAAATTAAATATTTCTAACTTTTCGTTTACTCTGCATTGCGCATAACTCAGTCATTTACGAACCGATTTGGAAAATTATTTTTTTATTCCAAAGCCTATGCTTTCCATTTGGTCCCATAGTCACCAAGTCGGGATCTGATGATTGAATCTTGGCGATCGAGGGAACTCTTCAAGTTTTATAGGAAAACGTACAGCGATTTTGGTATTTTCTACAACAAGTGAAGCTTTTGCGTTCAATAAGAACCATTCTACCATCAGATCTGATGATGAAGCCAAGGCACTGGAACTCCATAATTAGACAATGTATCTTAGCTGTGTTTGGGTTTGTTGGAATTGTAACGGTATGCACTTTCCAGGTGTACCACAGACTAACTTATTGACTTTCCTTATTCAACCTACGTAACATGTAGGTCATCTGCTTTGACAGTCTGTTTTCAAAATGCGTTGATCATTTCTTTCCCTAATTTCTTTTAATCGTTTTCCTTTTTCTCAGTTTCAGTTCGACGCCTTTTCTCACACGAGAAGTATCTTTACTAGGCCTACCCATATTTTATTATTAGATAAAAAATATGTCACAAAAAATTGACAAATAAATTTTTTTTTACAAAAAAAGAAACCGACTTCAGAAAACACTTAATGCACTAAAAAGTTAAAAATAATACTATAACCTACCTATATTAATAAACCTAACCTAACCTACGATTAACCTATAATAAAATTTAATAATTCTTTGGAGTCGGTGCCAAGCAATATACGATACCTAAATGACTATATACAGACTAAGGCCAGAAAAACGCAAAACATAAATCTTACAGCTTCTAAATATTAATTAATTCATTAATTCAAATTATATTGCTTGGCACCGACTCCAAAGAATTATTAAATTTTACTATAGGTTAATCGTAGGTTAGGTTAGGTTTATTAATATAGGTAGGTTATAGTATTATTTTTAACTTTTTAGTGCATTAAGTGTTTTCTGAAGTCGATTTCTTTTTTTGTAAAAAAAAAAATATTTAAACATTTTCTGATAATTTGTAGAAGGTTTTTAGGTAGGTAGTCGGTTGGTAGGTAGTTGGTAGGTAAGTACTAGGTAGGTAGGAACAAGTGCATTGCAGCGCATGCTGGAATCAGCTAGCAGGTAATAATAATACCAAGAGCCTCGACGAACATCACCTAATAGATGGAGTTATAAGTATAAATAACGTAAGTTCACTTACTATTTAATATCTTAGCCACCACACAAAGTGTCTGGCAGTTGTGCTGAATCATTATACTATTTGTAATGTAAGACAAAAAAAATCACACTGTATAGTATGAAGTAACTTAGCAGCTAGTTAGCACAAGCCACCACGACCATCATCATCATTTCAGCCGAAAGACGTCCACTGCTGGACATAGGCAAGTTTCGCCACATTGATATAACATTGGGGGTTTTGCCATAATCGCCTTGCTTGGCAGGCGGGTTGGCGATCGCAGTACCGTTGTTACAAAAGCACAGAGAACGCTGCTGCCCATTCTCCGGCAAGTCCCTTAGTCGCCTCTTACGACACCCACGGGAAGATATGGAATGGTGCTATTCTTTACGTCCGACACCATACAGAGCCACCACGACCGACTTTCCATAATCCCCAATCGTTCTCACCTGTAGAAAGTTTCAAGAATGCGTTGTGTAAAGAGCGTCTTGGGTCTTCTGGCTTGCGGTCATAGTCAAAACGTATAAATATTTATAGTAGTTTATTCTCACAAAAGTGCACGGAAGTGACAAGCATTGAAGGAGTCGAGTGCGGTATCTTTGACGGGAACACCATGGCTTTTCTGCGTGTAATAGCGCTCATCTGTGCCACTAGAAAATCTTCATACAGCAGGTGTAGATCGTGTTGCAAGGGCAGCAGAATCCACCGCAACATCCGCAGCCTCCGCAATTTTTTATTATTTTGGAAGTTAACGACCCCGCCATTTTGTTTTTTATCATTGTTTGGCAAAATGGGATATATACGCGCTCCCGAGCAAGGCCCACTTAGTGGAGATGAAAGTGTCCCTGCATACAGATGCAGAAGACTTAAAAATGCATCGTAAACCGCGATTAACGTGGACACCTACTGGACATATATTCGGTTAGTCGTACCATTGACACGAAAGAAAAGTACGATTTCCATAAACAACTCCAAAAATATATTAGGTATCAACAGAGCGTCCTCCTGACAAAATCACTCAAAAAAATCTGTCTTGTCAACATAAAAAGTTGTGTTTCAAGTTGTCGTGCTTTTTTCATAAAATAAGTCGTATATTTAAACATTCTGATTCATTTATAAATAAATGGAGCCGCAGCCAGGTCACTCAAAAAGTGGTAGGTCAAAGAAACTTCCTAAAAATAAGCGAAAGAAATCATTAACTATGGCAGAAAAACTGCTGATATTGAATGCCAACAAATACCTTATGAGTATAGGTCCTAAAATGTGGCCTTTCGAGCAACGTGTCATTTACATTGGTGCGCTATTGGGACTGCCTCCAGGCTTAGTGACGCAGGCCCTTAATCGTCATCGCAAGCTACATCGAAATGTGAGTTTTATACAGAGATGGGACCAGTTTTCTCTATTCAAGTTAGGACCTATACGAATGATTTGGAAGCAGTTCATGCGGAAATCAAAAAAGCAGACTCAGGTGAGTTTTTTTATTGGTGATTGATTTCTTTTCGGACAACTTGCGGAAAGACATTGGAGTAATACATGACTCCTACGCGTATATCTTCTTGTATAAAATTCATGTAATCATTTATGATTTTAAAAAGCAGTGATATTGCCTAGTCGTGTGAGTGTGGGACTGCCATATCTTAGGTCGTAAGTAACTTAAGGCACGCACCACAACCTCTGATTTTTTCAGATTCATGTGCGTATTGTATAATTATGACTAGCTTCCTTTGAAGGAAAACATCGTGAGGAAACCAAACATGCCTGAGAGATATTTCTCGACGGCATGTAAAGCTAAGTCAGAGGCCCTTGGGCGGCATGAAAACAGCTTTGTGTTTGTTTATCATCATTCATCATTTCAGCCGAAAGACGTCCACTGCTGGACAAAGGCCTCCCCCAAGTGTTGCCACATTGACATAAGGGGGGTTTTGCCATAATCGCCACGCTTGGCAGGCGGGTTGGCGATCGCAGTACGTTTGTTACAAAAGCACAGAGAACGCTGCTGCCCATTCTCTGGAAAGTCCCTTAGTCACATCTTACGACACCCACGAAAAGATATGGGATGGTGCTATTCGTTACGTCCGACACCATACAGAACCATCATACGCACATGTGATTGTGCGTACTTTCGTAATTCTTCTCTTTGATTGGTAATTGGGCGCATTCCTTAAAATTGGTGATTCTAGACGTAATTTGCAACAATGTAGTTGGCGTCCACTCCAAACTAGGTTGATTTGGAGAAATCAAACTTTAAATTTTTTTGGGATTATTCCACCTTCCTGCGATAATTTGCTGATTGTAAAAAATCTACGCTATTCATGATATTAAACTGATACTTTTCTAAAAGCTAATGAACGAATAAATCGTTCAAAAAATTTCGAACGATCTATTCAATTAGTGAAAAAAACGTATCTCTTGCGAAATTAAGCACCGTAATGTTCGTATTCTGAAATTTTCCCTGAAACGTCCGTTGTTGTTCGAGACAGTTTTCTCAAAATAAGTGTCGCGCAAATTACAGGAAAGACATGATTGTCTCATCTTTCTAAAATGGTACCACAGTCCCCACTTTTAGTATATGTGCAGGAAACAAGGGCCCAATAATCGCTTTAGAACACAAGATTCTTTGTTACTGAGATTAGAAAATGCGTCTAGTTAAAGATAATTAATGTGAAAAAGCCGCTTTATTTGTAGCAGTTTCCATCTTATTTTCATTAAACTAAAACTATAATATTAAAAACCCAGAAAATACTCGTACATGGGATATTTTCGTAAACTCCTGAGCATGAGGTATCAAGTTTTTTTATGAGGTCGCTATTTGGATCGGCCTGTAATAGAAAGAGGTATAAACTCGGTTTTTAATGGATGGTCACCCATCCACGGACCGACCTCCGCACGCGCGAATTATTTTTGAAGATCGAACCGTGTGGTACAGATTATTATTAGCCTCTGAAAGAGCTCCACTCAAATAGCAAACCAGTATCACCAATATTTTGTACTCAGGGTTTGGAGCCAGAATCTTTGCTGTTTAGGGACGGCAGGAGAAGAATAGACATGGTGCTGGCTTACGAGGAAGAGGACTTTGGTGTCATGACTGAATCTGAAGCAAAGAAACGAGAGCATAGGAGAACATTCCAGGTGAGATTTCTGAGCTTTGATCTTTCCGTGTCTACTGGCGGCGGGCCATCCTCCAAAGTCATGACAACTACAAAATTTCAACCAACGTTCAAAAAAGCTGGAAAGCCTTACCCAACTTTTCTTAAAGTAGCGTAGGTCGAAATTTTGATTCCGTGTCTACCGGCAGCGGGCCATCCAGATTCTAAAACTTTGAAGAAGTTTATCAATATAGTTGTCATTAAAGATACTCGTATAGAAGTTCAAGGATATAATTAAGATACGGTGCGCCAAAGTTCACCTAAATTTTCAACTCCGATAATTGGAAATCCGAAAATGTTCTTCCTAACATTTTTCATCCTAACAATCGCAATTCCTAACTACTCTGTCTCTAAGGTTCATAATTCCGAAGCATTCAACTTCATAATGTCAGTAGCAATAAACATCTATTATACTTTTATTTGGTTTCCTATATTTTCTCAACATAACCATCTTTTACACTATTATTCAAAGTCATATCTTTTTTGTTTAGATTTCTTTTTATTCATAATAATCAGTATTATACACATTGATTTTGCGTAACTTTAAGTTTTTTATTTATTGCGGTGTGTACCTGGAAAGATATCCATAGGTTAGGTTAGGTTAGAACTATGACCAACTACGCGCGAGCCGAGCGAGCGTAGCGAGCGGTGCCGCGGCAGCGGCCGGCGATCGCTACCTCGAAATTGGTCGCAAAATTTTTCTAAGTATTTTTTTCATAGTGCCCCCAAGACGACTCTGACCTAATCCCCACCCAAATTTAAACTATAAATATCATCTTCTACCCACATATATTTTTATTACACTTGGTAAATGTTTCTATCTGAGTATCAGTGAAAATATAATGGTAAATAAGTTTAGGGATAAAAGAGTTATGATAAAAAACAGTAGGAGTTTAAATTATTTACATTAATGATATTATTAATTACAATTTTCGGAAACATGATTGTTATGAACATCGCCGGGTAGCACTACAAATAGTATGAATGAAAACTTTAGGATGAAAAATTTTAGGAAGAATGATCATTCGGATTACAAATCGTTAGGAAAAACAATTTCGGGTAAAGAACTTTAGGTGAGCCAATATGGACCCTTAAGATACAGTAGGTTGCATGAGCGAGTGGAGCGAGCGAAATGGTTCATGGAGTTATCCCCTATGACCTTAAAAACTATTTTTTTTTCACAAACTGAACTTAAGCCTAAGCTTTGAAACTTTGACTTCCAATAAATCTCGGTAACTAGAAGGTTCCTAGATATGGTCCAGAATAAAAAAATGTCGCAATGACAGAGAGAACAAATTTTCGGCTACATTACGGGTCGTTTTAGAACCTTATGAATTTTGAATGATATTTTGTTTCAGGAAAACCTAGTCAAGGAAGGTCTAGAACTAGAACTAGAGAACAAAAGCCTGTCTTTCGATGAGCAGACATGGTTCCTCAAGATCCACATACCTTGGAAGACAGAGATGAGGCTGGCAGAGGTGATAGGCATGAAGCTACCGACGCAACGGTTCATTCCTATATCGGTGAGCGCTTGGGTCAGTCTCTTTTTCTTGAGCATGAAAATAATCGATAGCTCGCTTTTTCGACGCTTTTGGGGCAGGTGGCTTGACAATCACCCATCATTCTCCTGCCCTTAACCCATTTTATTTGGGGTCGGCGCAGCATGTCTTCTTCTTCCATACTTCTCTATTCTTGTTATCTCATCAGACATCTCCTCTCTTGCTAACTCGTCCTTCACACAGTCCAACCATCGTTTCTTTGGTCTTCGTCTACTCTTATTGCCACCGACATTCATAATCAAGACTTTTCTCAACACATTTTCTCATTCCTCCGCATCACATGCCCATACCACGACAACCGATTACTACACAACTTTTTTGTCATCTGCACCACTTTCAGACTTCCTGTTATGTACTCATTTCTTATTTTATCCATTCGCGTAACCCCACGCATCCCCCTTAGCATTCTCATCTCAGCCACATACAAATGCCTTTCATTCATCGCTTTAGCAACTAGCCGAAAAAAAGAACCAGTGGTGGCTCAATGGTAACGTCCCCTTATCCTTAATTCTTCTTCCCAGCTAAACACTAGGAAGTGGCGAAGGGCGTGCATTTTGGGGGACTGGCTCTTGTAGTTTTGATGTTGAAAAAGTGCTGATTATCAGCCTAATTTTAATAAGTGACTTTTGATTTTGATTTCTTACCCTACTTACGAGTAGCAGGTCGTCAGGTTAAACTCAGGCAGGTAGTACTTTTTGTAATAATTTCATCATTATCATCTGCCTAGCCTTTTCCCTATGTTGGGGTCGGCTTCTTGTCTAACCGGGTGTAGCTGATACCTGTATTGTACATGGAGCGACTGCCTATCTGACCTCTACAACCCAGTTGGTACTGGAAGACTGTTTCGAAAGACTTGTTATCAGACTTTTGGGTCACTGACTAACTGTATCCACTGTCAAGGATCTACAAATATAATCCGGTACCAACGGGCGCGCGGTATTTACGTGCTTTACGAGGCATGGAGGAAACTGTTTGAATTGGGTGGTCACCCGCGCTTGGCACTTGCAACAGTGCCGATATATCGGGAACTTATAACAAATAGTAAACATGATAAAAATAGCCCGTTTTAGTGTTAATGATAGTGCGAGTGACCATGCCAGTAATAAAAAAAAACGTTTTGCTTTGACTATATTTAAAATCGCCAGAAGTATAAATAAAAACATATTCTTTCGAACAATTCTAATTGATCAACTTTTCCAGAACGAGGAAAGCAAATCAGTAAAGGACAAGCACTGGTATGCAAAATGGCGCCGACGTTGGAAAGAGCTGTACGAGTATGAACACACAAGGATAACTATTGAACCTTCGTTTTATGGCGCTGCGGAACAAAAGGGGACAAGCAGGGAAGAGGTGTTAGTAACATTCAGTATATCTCTAGGTTGTCATCATCTTCATTATGATAAACCTCATTTTTATTACTTTTATTAATCAAATCAAATCAAATCATTTATTTCAAATAAGCCAGTTACAGGCACTTTTGAATGGTCGAACAACAATAAAAATTAAGCTACAGTCCCAGTCACAAGACATAATAACTGTGAAAGTACTGTAGTTGCCCATTCCAAAGCGTAGATCTCTATGGAGAAGAATAATCTTACTTCAACAAAAAAAAAACTTATACAATTTGTAAAATAAAATGATTCCGCGCTTAACGTAGCTTGGACCGTGGTCCCAACACTCAGGTCACAACACACAGGACAGGACCAAGCTACCTGTAGGTAGGGCTCCGTAAACAGGAACCTCCTCTCAATACGTTCCTTACCGAGGAGTACTGCCTTCTAAATCAGGACATTAAACCTACCGCCTATTTATCCTGGCTTCGAAAGGTGTTGAGGCTCTTGGCCATCAGGCCAGTGGCCGTAACAACAATCGACATAATCATAACTGAGCTCACATTTCATTTATCGGAAACTTCATGCGCTGGAGATGTTTCTCTTTCTCATTGTGATCATCATTTGGCAGACTTGTTCCACCCAATGCTGACAGAATGTACAGAATGTAGGTTAGCTCCCTTGTTAGCACCAAAAATAGTATAAGTAAGTAAGTCATGTTCATCAAGTCATGTTCTGTATGGTGTCGGACGTAAAGAATAGCACCATTCCATGTCTTCCCGTGGGTGTCGTAAGAGGCGACTAAGGGACTTGCCAGAGAATGTGCAGCAGCGTTCTCTGTGCTTTTGTAACAACCGTACTGCGATCGCCAACTCGCCTGCCAAGCGTGGCGATTATGGCAAAACCCCCCCTTCTTGGGGGAGGCCTATGTTTAGCAGTGGACGTCTTTCGGCTGAAATGACGATGATGATGATGAAGTAAGTCATACGACTTCTATTTAATGGTTTTGTGCTTCATGGTTCTCGCTCATCATCTGCCAGGTATTGAATATGTTTGGGACAGCTTCCAGTCGATTCGGTTGGACTGGATGCTGATATCCATTAGCTAGTTCTTGTTACATTGTTATTTCGACATGTTACCTTTAACGATGTCTGTTTGAATGTTTTATTCTGCATCTAGAATCTCTTGGTTGTAATAGTCTGGCGACGTCATTTTGTGATTGCCTCGTTGGTCTTGTCGTCGCAAATGCTATTGCTGAGCTTGAGCTCCTGGGTTCGAGTACCGGGTCAGGCAAACCCCAATTAGGAGTTTACCACCAGGAATTCATTTGTATCTACTAGGCGTTTGAACTCAATCGTCTGGTTAATAAACAATAAGAGTAGTTACATGGGATTTGGACGTTACTGGCGGAATGTGGCTGTTCTACAGGGTACACCTCTGAGCCCTTCGGAGATTACAGGCGTGATTTGATGTTAAGTTTTGTGATAAACTGATCCGTATTTGTTTGCTTCCAGATTTTTAGTAAAAGACCGTCACACACAGTTCTCTCCTGCGCAGAGAAGTTTACTAGTCATGCAAATATTACTAAGAGCTAAATACGACAATGATGATCTTAAGGTACGTTTGCAGTAAAAATAAGGGATTTGAATTTTTGGTATGACATACTTCTGGCTATAACCACAATCAATTTAACATCCGTATTGATCCGTGACATCTGACAGGGAAGTATGGAAGAAGAAAACGTGTTGCGTCGACCCCAAGTAGAATAGGACAAAAGCATGAAGATGATGATTGATACAATGTATTTATTAATAGTGGTTTTATGAGTGGCTGTATTTTGAAAATAAAAAAAATGGTTGTCTGTAAAGTCGGTTTACGGACGATAGTTTAACGTGACAACGTCATAAAAAAACATTGATGAAATTATTGCATACTTTTGGTTGAGTCAGACTGTTTGCGGAAAGCGGAAAACAGGGTGTTGTGACGCAACTTGAAAGAGGCATATGTCCAACAGTAGAAGAGTCAAAATGAAAAGCAACCTTTTCAATTAAATCTTCTCGTCATTTTGTTTTAAAACCCTTTTCGATAAATCTTCTTTGTCGTTTCAGATGGGAATCCGTCGTCTTCTCAATGATTACACGTATTCAGCGTGTTTTCCTCTACATGAAGGGAGGTACGATGTTAATATGTCAGATGGCAGAGTTACTGACAGAAGAGTAAGTAGAACAGTTATTTTATTTCTCCTTGAGGTACTGGGATCGATCCCCGGGTCGGACAAACCTCGACGGCACGGTTGGCCAAGAGGCTAAGCGATTGACTGCTGCGCTGCGTGTCGCGGGTTCGATCCCCGCACGGAACAAATATTTGTAAGGCCTACAGATAGTTGTTCCGGGTCTGGCTGATTGTGTATGCCAGTTTGAATGTTTGTAAATGCACCCACGATACAGGGGAAATTCCTAGTGTAGGCAACGTTTTAAAAATAAAAAGTGATATGGGGTTTTTACATCATGAATTTCTCAGTAGTAGCCATGGAATCTGGATCTGTGCCCGGTTGATGGCAATGGGCTCGCCTCTTATTACATGGGACTTAAACATAACTGGCGAAATGTGGGTGCACTATGTATTAGGTACATCTCTGCCTAATCTTTCAGGGATAACAGGCGTGATGTTATGTGTTTTTCGTGTTTTTGTTACTATTTAATTTTATGGCGGCGAGATGGGCAAACATTGTTGCCATCGTGGAAATATCCTGGAGGCTGGCACAAGAACGTGGAGCTTGGCACAATAACGTGGAGCTTGGAACAATAACGTGGAGCTTGGCACAAGAACGTGCAACTTGACACAAGAACGTGCAGCTTAGCACAAGAACGTGCAGCTTGGCACAAGAACGTGCAGCTTGGAACAAACAAAGAGTGGCCTATATCCAGCAATGCGCAAAGTCGGGCTCTAGGTGATGATAGTGAGTGATGACCCTAAGAATAGTTGTGGGCCTCACTTTGTTCAAACACTAAAGTTCGTCACTACTGCTCTCAAAACGTTAAAGGAAAACTTCGTGAGGAAACAGGCATGTCCCGAAAACGAAACTTTGAAGATAATTATTATGTGACATACACCAACCCATATCTTCCCGTGGGTGTCGTAAGAGGCCACTGAGGGGCTTGCCAGAGAATGGGCAGCAGCGTTCTCTGTGCTTTTGTAAAAACCGTAATGCGATCGCCAACCCGCCTGCCAAGCGTGGCGATTATGGCAAAACCCCCCAAAATGTCAATGTGGCGACACTTGGGGGAGGCCTATGTCCAGCAGTGGACGTCTTTTGGGCCGAAATGATGATGATACACCAACCCTCAAAAATCAAATCAGAAATGAGGACACCGGCAAGAGAACCAAGGTTACCGACGTAACCCGAAGAAATGCCAAACTTAAGTGGCAGTGGGCAGGGAACATTGCTCGCAGAACGGATGGCCGATGGGGCCGAAAAGTTCTGGAATGGCAAACGTGAACCGGAAGACGATGCGTTGGAAGGCCTCCCACTAAACCGATGACCTGGTGAACGTTGCTGGGATGCGCTGGACGCAAGTCGCACGGGACCGGTCAATGTGGCGAAACTTGGGGGAAGCCTATGTCCAGCAGTGGACGTCTTTCGGCTGAAATGATGATGATGACACCAACCCTTACAGAACCCGCGTGGTGATTTACAGCCCACCTTTCTGTTATGATAATCTTGAGAATCATAATGACTGATGACAACCATCACAACAATAAGTAGACAATGTAAAAGTCTTCCCAGAAATAAATGAAAAAAAACCGTCAAGTGCAAATCGTACTTGCGCACCGAGGGTTTCTAGCTTGGAAAACTATACGAGGAGGAAGGGACACCAACGCTAAAATGGTTACAAAGTATTTCAGTACATTATTCTGAACACCGACATAGACATTTGCCAATATGTAATTAAAAAAAAAACAGCTGCTCCATACATTTTATTTATTTATTTATTTGGTAGACCAACAGCAATCATTTACCCGAAAGACGGCCACTGCTGGACATAGGCCTCCACCAAGGGTCGCCACATTGGCCGGTCCCGAGCGACTCGCACCTGTCAGGTCCCGCAACCTTCACCAGGTCATCGGTCCACCTAGTGGGAGGCCTTCCAACGCAACATCTTCCGGTTCGCTATGGCCATTCCAGAACTTTCGGCCTCATCGGCCATCCTTTCTGCGAGCACTGTGCCCTGCCCACTGCCACTAAAGATTGGCTATTCTTCGGGCTACATCGAGAAACTTGGTTCTCTTGCGGATGTCCTCATTTCTGATTTGATCACGCAAAGAAACTCCGAGCATAGCCCTCTCCATTACCCTTTGGGTGAACTTAAATCTTCTGATGAGGCCCATTGTGAGCGACCACGTTTCGGTCTCGTATGTAATCACCTGAGACACTGAGCAACAGCAATACATACTAAGAATTTATATGAGACAATTTAAATAATATTTATGATTTGTTTTTTATATGCATTTGACCGCTAAGGTATTGCAGTTTTGTAGGAAACGGCTGCTTTTTTTTGCATAACCGACGAAAAATTTGTACGCAGCGTTTTAGCGTCGATGTTCCAGATCCAAAGTTGCATTTTTATTAATTTGCTAAGATTTGCAAAGAATTTCTTCTGATTTCTTAAACAAAAAACCACAATGCCATTCTTATCTTTACAGCTTCTCTACTTGGAATGGGCGCGTCCGAGCAAATGGTACAAAAAGCAGCCTCTCTGGCTGGTCCGAAAGTACTTCGGCGACAAGATAGGCCTGTACTTCTGCTGGCTCGGTTTCTACACTAAGATGCTGTATCCTCCCGCCATAGTTGGGTTACTCTGCTTTCTATACGGACTGGCAAGCATGAATTCGGGAGATAATATTCCTAGGTAAGAATTAGGAGTGGTGAGGAAAAACGTAGGGGAGAACAAATGATGGATGGACTGTGTCAAAGACGCCATGGCTAGAGAGAGAGATATCGAGTTTCCTCCGTGCCTCGGAAAGCACGTTAAGCCGTTGGTCCCGGCTGTCGGATTTGTAGATCTTTGACAGTCGTTACGAGTAGTCAGAAGCCAAAAGTCTGACATCCAGTCTTACTTAGGGGTATCGTATTACCCAGTTACTGGGTTGTGGAGGTCAGATAGACAGTCGCCTCATGTAAAATACTGGTACTCAGCTGCATCCGGTTAGACTGGAAGCCGACCCCAAGATAGTTTGGGAAAAGGCTAGGCAGATGATGATGATGGACCGCCTTAACGTTACAATTTGTTACAATCTCTTTTTCTGTACAATGTCGTAAGGAAAGTTTTGAGTTTGAATGTGGATGGGTATAAGAGTAGAGGAAGACCAGAGAAGCGAAGGATGGACTGTGTGAAGAATGATATGGCTCGAAAGGAGGTGTCTGATGAGATGACAAATAATAGAGATGTATGGAAGAAGAAAACATGCTGCGGCGACCCCAAATTTATTGGGATAAGGGCAAAAGAATGATGACTTGTTTCTGTACAAAATCGAATCTTAGATTACAGATAAATGCTCCGATGAGAAAGCGCCTTTAGACTGGAAGCCGACCCCAACATAGTTTGGGAAGAGTTTAGGCAGATGCTGATTAACTTAGCTAATTTATTAGGTTTCAATGTTGTTTTTTGTTGGACTACCTCATTGATCGAGTGGTCGCAAGCGCGACTGCTGACCTTCAGGTCCTGGTTTCGATTCCCGGGTCTAACTAAGTGTTATTGGGCTTTTCCATCAGGAATTTTCTCAGTTGGAGCCTGGGTTTGTGCCCGGTTGATGGCAATAGGCTCGCCCCCTATTACATAGGACTTAAACATAACTGGCGAAATGTGGATGTACTATAATTGGGTACACCTCTGCTTAACCCTTCGGGGATTTCAAGAGTGATGTTATGTGTGCTAATATTATTTCTTTGTCTACAGCAAGGAGATCTGCGACACCAGAGGGCCAGGCAACATCACACTCTGTCCTCTTTGCGACAAAGCTTGTAAATACCAGAGATTGTCGGAATCTTGTTTATTCGCACAACTCACATACCTGTTCGACAATCCGGCGACCGTCTTCTTTGCGATTTTCATGTCTTTTTGGGGTAAGTTTTTATTATGCAAGGATAAATATTAGTAGTTAATTTCTAGTATTAGTTTACCGGCTTTCATATCCTCGGTCCACGTCACTGAGAAATTAATCAGGAATATCCTGGCTTCCACACTGATTGATTTTGATGTGCCGTGCGTCTCCGAGGCCATCGATGCTTGGAAACTCGCTTGCCCGAATACTGAAGAACCCGACAATCCATTTTCCCAGAGACGGTGGGACGAGCCGCTCTGCAGAGTAGTTCAGGACAATTTACTTCACACAGCTGCTACTACTGCTGAGCGTGCACGACTGCTTACTGTGGGTGAATGGGAGTCGGGTCTTTGGCTTCACGCACTCCCGTCGTCGAGCATAGGCACTTTGTTCGACGACACGACCTTCCGCCTCGCTGCTTCCTTACGTCTTGGTGCCGCCTGCTGCACTCTTCATCGCTGTCACTGTGGTGAAGCTGTCAACAGCCTCGGACACCACGGCCTGTCATGCAGCCGAAGTGCGGGCCGTTTTGCGCGGCACGCGAACATAAATGACATCATCCGTCGAGCTCTTGTTACCGTCGGCGTTCCAGCTATCTTAGAGCCCAATGGCTTGGCACGCGACGATGGCAAAAGACCGGACGGCATGTCGTTGTTTCCTTGGAAGATGGGTAGGGCTTTAGTGTGGGACGCATCATGCGTCGATACTCTTGCGCCATCACATCTTCCAAGCTCATCGTGCTGTGCTGGCGCTGCCGCTGCGGCTGCGGAGAACCTCAAGCGGCGTAAATATAGTAACCTTTGTGGTAACTATATTTTCGAACCGTTTGGGGTTGAAACTCTGGGGCCGTGGGGTCCGAGTGCTCACAGCCTTTTTAAGGAAATCTTCAAACGCTTAGTTGACGCTTCACGTGACCCAAGGGCTGGCTTTTACTTTGGCCAGAGGCTAAGTGTTGCCATTCAACGTGGCAACGCCGCCAGTCTCTTGGGCACGTTACCAGCTGACAGCGTTGAGGAGGAGTTTTTTGACGCCCTTTTATAATTTGTTGTTATTTTAGTTTTAATTATCTAGTTTTATGTTTAGTAATTAATTTAGATTTAGAAATTAGGATAAATATGAAATTAAATCAACTAGGGATATTTCGCAGACTGAATGATGTGACTAAATTAATTGTGGTTGTTGACTCCCCCCAATGAACATCATCGAACCAATGTTTCTGTTCCTTCGTGATGTTTAGTTAACGATGCCCATCACGTCTAGACAGTTGCTGGTGCACTTGCAAATTAAGTCCTAACCATTAAAATCTAAACGAATATTAGTAAGAGGAAAGATTTGATTGTTTATTTATTACGACTTAGGTAACACAAAATCTACTCCATCGATTTTAAAAATTCTTTCACCATTAGAAAGCAACATCTTTACCGAGTAACATAGGCTATATTATATCACAAATTTTGCGGACGAAGTCGCGGGCGAAGTGCTAGTCATAACTAATATTATAAATACGAAACTAAGTTTCGTTTGTTTGTTACCTCTTCACGCCTAAATCACAGCAACCGATCATCCTGAAATTTTGCATATACGTTGTTATGTATACAAAAACGGACATAGAGTACCTTTTATCCCGAAAAAAAGTACAGTTCCCGAGGAAAACAACAAAAACAATCATATGATAATAGATGACGCCACGTGTCCGAGACGGTGTCCGAGAATTGTCAAATTCTAAATTTACACGAGCGAAACTGCGGGCAGAAGCTTGTAAATAATAAAATCTTTTAAAATACAAAAACGTTCAACATTGCTTAAAAACTAAGATGCATGTGTTTGCGAAAATAGAGATCATACAAGTGGAGCAAACGCTCCCGGCTGTCATTTGTAGGTCTTTGACAGTCGTTACGAGTAGTCAAAAGCCAAAAGTCTGACATCCAGTCTTACCAAGGGGTAACGTATCCAGTTACTGGGTTGTGGAGGTCAGACAGGCAGTTTCTTCATGTTAAATACTGGTAGTCAGCTGCATCCGATTAGACTGGAAGCCGACCCCAAGATAGTTTGGGACATGGCTAGGCAGATGATGACAAGTAGAGCAAACTCTGACTCCCTAACTAGGAGATCCTGTGACTTAGGACTCAGTGTTCTGCTGTCACTATGATTGACGCAATGACGGTGGGCACACTGGCTGAGTTATTAACTGCTGCGCTGCGTGTCTCTGGATCTATCCCCGCATGGAACAAATATTTGTATTGCTTACAGTCTGGCTGTTCTGGCTGTTCGTGTGTGTCAGTTTAAATAATTGCACAGTCTCAAACTGAGACTGTACATAACCGCACCCAAGATACAGGAGAATTTCCTTGTGTGGGGCGACTAATTAAAACCATTTTAAATTTGACTCTGTATTGTATTTTTTAACCGACTTCAAAAAAATGTGAAGATTACAGTTACACGGTGTCATCTCTGATATGCTTTAAAAAAACTATGACGTGATTTTAGATTCCCTCGATATGCTTGGAAACTATGCTATTACTATGCTTGGAGAGCAGCGGTGACCCACTGGTGGCAGCCTCGACTTACGAGCAGTAAGCCGTGGGTTCGACCCAGGCAGGCGCATTACTTTGTGTAATTTATTTCTTCACCGCTGCACGCGTAGCATGACCACTGTATAAACGAGTTTTGTCTACGGAAGAATCGACGTAATGACAGATAGACAATGATAATGTGTCAGTTTGTCGATTCTTCCGTAGACAAAACTCGTTTCTACAGTGGTTATGCTACGCGTGCTGCTCTCAAAAACGGTGAAGGAAATATCGTGAGTAAACCGCATGTCCTAGAACTAAAAATTCGAATACATGTGACATCTACTACCCCGCACTGGGCCCGCGTGGTGGATTACAGCCCACTCCCTCTCATAGAGCGTAGGCCTGTGTCCCAGCAGTGGGTCCATTATAGGCTGATGATGAGCTTGGAAAAACCTAACTGTTCCTTTTATTTACAGCAACCACATTCTTAGAGTTATGGAAACGCAAGCAGTCTATTCTGAAGTGGGAGTGGGACATGGGCAGCGTCGATCAGGTATGTTGTCTCTTTCACACATCATCATTATAACTAATATAGCTTCACTGAGTTATAATCATTAAAGTCATTAATACAACCCCTTTAAGTTCATTTAACCCCATAGAATGACTCTTTCATGAAATACTCATTCATCGGGATTAAATCAAAATCATAATATTTTTATTTTACATAGGCCCTACACGGGCACTTATAAAACGTCGACAAAAAGGTGCTCGGTTCGGGTTGTTCGCTTTCTATGGAGAAGAACCGGCAAGAAACTCCATGGTTACTCTTTTAAAATTATTTGGTTTTACAATATTTGAATGTTACAGCGTTAGTACTTAAGCATGGGAGGACATCGTAGGCCCGACATTAAGTCGCTGCTTACTACAAAACGTAGTAGATAAGAAGTTACCAAGGATCTAGGAATCTATAAGGCCTACAATGTGATTTAACTGTATTTATTGTGCCAATATTAATATTTGAATAAATATATTATTATTATTATTCCCTTTATTCATTTTTATATACAAATTTGTTACATTTTTAAATATTCCTTATAAATAATAAAAAATAAAAAAACATTTAAAAATATATTATTATTATTCCGTTTATTCATTTCTATAACATATTTTTTACATTTTTAAATATTCTTACATAAAATCAATAAAAAATATAAAAACATTTAAAAATATAAAAATAGTAGCCCACCGGTATCGGGAACAGGGTCCAAGCTACCGGCGGTCAGGGCTCCAGAGAGAGGAACCTCCTAACAATACGAGCCGTGTCCAGGAGTACCGCTTTCTGAATCAAGCCCTTGATCCAGCTGCCTAACGAGAGCCTCTTCAGATATTGGTCGAGGCTCTTGGCAATTAGGCCATTGGCTGATACGACTATCGGCACAATGATCGCTGAGTCAACAGGCCACATGTCGACAACCTCGCGAGCCAAGTCAATATACTTGATTTGTTTATCTTTCTCGGCCTTCACGAGGTTCTCGTCATGTGGAACCGTTATGTCAACAATCATTGCGCACCGCTCTGATCGATCCATCACCACTATATCAGGCTTATTGGCTACAATAGTCCTGTCAGTGATGATGGATTGATCCCAATACAGTGTGATATTGCCATTTTCGAGAACTGGGTCGGGCACATACTTATAGTACGGCACTTCCGATTCAACAAGGCTGTATTTCAGAGCAAGTTGCTGATGGATAATCCTGGCTACAAGGTTGTGTCTATGCAAGTATTCTCCGTTAGCTAGACGAGAACACCCGGAGATAATGTGACGGATCGATTCGCCCGGACGGTGGCATGCCCGACATATGTCAACCGTGCCATCCTTCACAATAAATTTCCGGTAGTTTTTCGTCATCATAACTTCATCCATAATTGCACAAACAAAACCTTCGGTTTCTCCAAAGAGTTCCCCGGAACGTAGCCAGGCTACGGACGCTGCATGGTCTACATCAGGCCCATGCAGGGCACTGAAGTAGCGTCCGTGAAGCTCCTTACTCTGCCATACTTCCCTGCGGTCATTAGTGTCAAGCACTGCAGGTTTGCGCCAGTTCTCTTTAGCCAAGGAGAGCGGGGTGAGGGCCTTGTCCATCGCGACCACATCTCGATGCATCCCCACGTCGGCTTCTAGGAAATATTCCCTGAGACTGCATATCTCGCGATTGTGGAGAGTCTTGGCGTTTAAAAAGCCTCGACCTCCACAACTCCGCGGGATATACAGTCTCATAACCGAAGAACGTGGGTGATGCATTCGATATGCCGTCAACAATGTACGGACCTTCCTATCCAGGGCGTCTAGTTCTGTTTGAGTCCATTTGAGTACGCCGAAAGAGTACATCAAAACCGGCATGACCCAACCATTGAAGGCACGCACCTTATTTCCGCCTGATAAAAGACTATTAAATACTTTTCTCAGGCGGCCAAAGAAGCGCTCCTTCAACGATAGCTTCACGTCAACAGCATTGATGCCCAGCGCTTCCGACATACCCAAATACTTGTAGGTTTCGGTTGCTGAGAGGGATCTAAGATTTATGGAATCTGAGAGCTGGGTTCCCGCAGATTCCACAATCCCCCCTCGCTTTACATGCATGACCGCACATTTGTCCACACCAAATTCCATCCTGATGGCGCTACTGAAAGTTTCTGTTACCTTCAGTAGCTCCATCAGTTGCAAATTGTTGGGGGCAAAGAGTTTCAGGTCATCCATGTAAAGAAGGTGAGATATAACCTGACCACCTCTCCTCAACCGAAAGCCCAGACCTGAATCCTCCAGCAGCGTGCTTAGAGGATTCAAGGCTAAGCAGAACCAAAGCGGACTCAAACTATCGCCCTGAAAAATACCTCGCTCTACCCTTATCGGTTCGCTGTTCCCTTGGATATGCCGACATCCTGGATAGCGAAGGACTGTCCTCCATTGCCCCATACACGACATCAGGAAGGTGCGCAGAGTTGCATCAACTTTATACAATTCTAGCACCCTCATGAGCCATGTATGTGGCACCGAGTCGTAGGCCTTCTTATAGTCTATCCAACATGTCGACAGATCCCTTCGGGAACGCCGAACCTGTTGGTTAATGGCCATATCAATGAGGAGCAGCTCCTTAGTACCGCGGGACCCGTTCCTACATCCATTTTGAGAAGCGGACATGATCGAATTGTCATCAATGTGTTTGCTAATTTTAGCTCTCAAAATGGATGTAAGAACTTTATACACTGTCGGGAGACAGGTTATCGGTCTATAGTTTTTGGGCTCCGCAGTACTACCCGATTTATGGAGCAGGTGAGTTATTCCAGTAGTCAGGAATTCGGGCAGCGACCCTGACTCTAAGGTTGACTGGAATAGGGCCGCTAAGCGAGCGTGCGACCTTTGGATCCACTTAATCCAAAAGTTGTGCAGCCCGTCCGGCCCTGGAGATTTCCAGTTAGGTAACGGACGGACTGCACGAGCTACGTCTTGGGGGCTGATAGTGATAGCCCCCATTTCTGGAACTGGATCGCACACTCGCTCGACCACCCGAGTCCATTCACCCTCGGTGTGGCTGACAGGCACCGACCAGATGCTGCGCCAGAACGAGCACATGGCGTCATCATCCGGTAAGCGCGTGTCAGACACACCTTGGTCCGGTCGCTCCCAACTCCTATAAACCCACCTTTCATCTCTTTGGAATGTGCGATTCAGAGTGTATCGTTCCACCCGCCGCTTATACCTACGGATACGGTTTGCCCATGCATACACTTTCTGCTTCAGGAAGTCGATGCGCTCTGTGATACGGGACATATAGTCTCGAGGACTAATATCAGTACCCGCAAATGCCCGCCTCACAAAGCGCATCACTCGAGGGCGATTGTTGCCCTCCCTGAAGCAGATTAGTTTGCCTATGAGTGTTCTGGCCCCACCAATACGTCGCTCAATCCTGCATTGCCAAGCCGGTACGGCAGGTTTAGGTCGTGTAGCTCTGTCATCAGAAAATTGGACATGAGCTACACGACATGCCGCTACAGCCGCACAATACAGGATTGAGTGAGCATCAGTGAGGTCTTCACAGTTATCAAAATAGTTTGACAACTGCGAATCCAGAACAGCCACCAGCGCCCTATTTCTGTTATGCATGGGCAAACGAGGTAAGCGTGGTCTAAGTTCAGGCGACATGTACCGATATTCTCGAATCGCACACTCCAAAGCACTCCTCATTTCCTCATTGCATTGGATACTTACATTAGTAACCATGTCACTACTCACGTCGTTAGTGATATTCTGTGTTATGATAGGCTGTGGTGGTACCACAGCCTGCAACGACGGAGCAGTGACATGGCTACTCCGCATTTCAGTTCGCAGGCGATCAAGTACAGTGTCATCCAACATACGATTACGCTGGATGACTCGCACCTGATCCGACAGTCGTTGCGCCGATACGTTGACAGCTGGCTCAAGCACCTGAAACAGAGAGAGCATCCGAACACGGTACGCGGTCAGGTTGTTTCCTCCCTCTGTAGCCCCATAGTATGAGCGCATGACGTTCACGTTGATGGCTTGAGTCCATCGCATGCGCTGCACACTTCCGCCGGGAGCTGGGACCCTATCAGAAGCCGGTGGGCCTCGAGGTCCTAAGCCGTCCGGTGGCCGGCGTCCTCCCCGTCGACGAACAGGTGGTGGCGTCGTGGGCGGAGAGAAGTACTCGTCGCTGTCGCTCGACGCAACTGCCACGGCCGGTGTCACAGCACTCACAGTGAGGCTGGGTTCCGGCGGCGGCGAGGCGGAGCGAGGCGACGAGTCCGGAGGCGGTATTCGTGCTTTTCGAGCTGCTGCTCTGGTCAACATCGTCTTTTCTTCATTTTATTGATAGATATTTTTCTTACATGACACGTATGTCATATGTCATTATTGTACCAGTTTTTCTTTTCTGTATTTTGGAGCTTTCTTGCGTTTGATCATGGTGCGATTGGAAATAGTTAAGATAAATAATTTATTGTAGTATTAAAATCAGGTATCAGATTTATAAAAGAAACTGATTAAAAATTAAAATTGATGAAAATTATGTATTGAAATTGAAAGACGTCTTGACTTTGGTATTGCCAGCTTATTATTCCGTTTATTCATCAACTTAACATACATTTACATTTTTAAATATTTTTACAAAAAGATATAAAAAAAACATTTAAAAATATAAAAATAGTAGCCAACCGGTATCGGGAACAGGGTCCAAGCTACCGGTGGTTAGGGTTACAGAGACAGGAACCTCCTCACAATGCGAGCCGTGTCAAGGAGTACTGCCTTCTGAATCTGGCTCTTGATCCAACTGCCAAGTGAGAGCTTCGACAGATGTTCGTCGAAGCTTTTAGCCATCAGGCCATTGGCCGTAACGACAATCGGCACAATGATAGCCGAGTTCACATTCCACATGCTGACAACCTCGTGTGCCAAGTCGAGATATTTTATTTGTTTCTCTTTCTCAGCCTTCACGAGGTTCTCATCATGCGGGATGGTAACATCGACTATCATTACGCAGCGCGCTGATCGGTCTATCACCACTATGTCAGGTTTATTGGCGACAATAGTCCTGTCAGTAATGATAGGCCGATCCCAGTACAGCGTGACATGGTCTTTCTCGAGAACTGGGTCGGGCACATACTTGTAGTACGGTACCTCAGAATCCACAAGTTCATATTTCAAGGCAAGTTGCTGGTGAATAATTCTGGCTACTTGGTTATGCCTGTGTAAGTACTCGCCGTTAGCCAGACGAGAACAACCAGAAATAATATGTCTGATGGACTCACCCGGACGGTGGCATGCCCGACACACGTCCACCGTCCCGTCCTTCATAATATGTTTCCGGTAGTTGTTCGTCAGCATAACTTCGTCCATAATCGCACAGACAAAACCTTCAGTTTCCCCAAAGAGGTCGCCGAATCGTAGCCAGGACACGGACGCTAGGAAATCTACATCGGGCCCATGAAGAGCCTGGTAGAAGCGCCCGTGAAGCACCTTGCCTTGCCATACTTCCTTGCGGTCATCAGTAGTAAGTACTACAGGTTTGCGCCAGTTCTCTTTAGCCATGGACAGCGGGGTGAGTACCTTATCCACTGCGACCACATCTCGGTGCATACCCACCTCGGCTTTCAAAAAATATTCTCTGAGGCTGCACACCTCGCGGTTGTGTAGGGTCTTCGCGTTTAAAAAGCCTCGACCCCCGCACTTCCGCGGGACGTACAGTCTCATCACCGATGATCGTGGGTGATGCATCCGGTTTGCGGTCAGGAATGTACGGACTCTCCTATCTAGGGCGTCCAGTTCGGTCTGAGTCCATTTGAGTATGCCGAAAGAGTACATTAAAACCGGCATGACCCAACCGTTGAAGGCGCGCACCTTGTTTCCGCCTGAAAGCAGGCTGTTTAATACCTTCTTCAGGCGACCGAAGAAGCGCTCCCTCAACGACTGCTTCATGTCAGCTACGTTAATGCCTAACGCTTCCGACATACCCAAATACTTATAGCTTTCGGATGAGGAGAGAGATCTGAGGTGTATGGAATCCGAGAGTTGGATTCCCTCGGATTCCATAATCTCTCCTCGCTTTACATACATGACTGCACATTTGTCCACACCAAATTCCATCCTGATGGCGCTACTGAAAGTTTCAGAGGTGAAAGTGACAGAACCAAAGTGGACTCAGACTGTCGCCCTGAAATATTCCCCGTTTAATCCATACAGGCTCATCGTTCCCCTGGATCTGTCGACATCCTGGATATCGAAGGACCGTCCTCCATTGCCCCATACACGACGCAAGAAAGGTGCGTAGAGTTGCATCAATCTTGTACAACTCCAGCACCCTCATGAGCCATGTATGTGGCACAGAGTCGTAGGCCTTCTTGTAATCTATCCAACATGTCGACAGATCCTTGCGGGATCGACGAACCTGTTGGCTAATGGCCATGTCGATGAGGAGTAGCTCCTTAGTACCACGGGACCCGTTCCTACATCCATTCTGAGAGGCCGACATAATAGAATTACTGTCAATGTGTTTGTTAATTTTCTCTCTCAAAATGGATGTAAGAAGTTTATAGACCGTTGATAAACCACGTGTTTATCAACGGTCGGTCTATAATTCTTGGGTTCCGCAGGACTACCTGACTTATGGAGCAGATGGGTAACACCCGTTGTAAGAAAGTTTGGTAGCGACCCAGATTCTAAGCATGACTGGAATTGAGATGCCAGGCGAGTGTGTGAACTACTTAGCCATTTGAGCCAGAAGTTGTGCAGTCCGTCCGGTCCCGGACACTTCCAGTTCGGTAACGGACGAACTGCTCTGGCAACATCTAATGGTGTGATTGAAATTTCTTCCATTTCTGGGATGGATTCACACACTCGCTCGACATCACGCATCCAGTCACCCTCCGTATGGCAGACGGGCACCGACCAGATGCTGCGCCAGAATGAACTCGTGGCAGCATCATCTGGGCGGCACACGTCCGTCACACTTTGTTCGGGTCGCTCCCAAGCTCTGTATACCCACCTCTCATCACTCTGGAACATGCGATTCTGCGAGTACCGATCAACACGCTTCTTATACCGCCGAATACGGTTCGCCCATGCATAAACTTTCTGCTTCAGGAAGTCGATGCGCTCTGTGACTCGGGACATGTATTCTTGAGGGCTGATTCCAGTCCCCAAGAATGCCCGCCTCACAAAGCGCATCACACGTGGGCGTGTATTGCCCTCCCTGAAGCAGTATAGTTTGCCGATGAGTACCCTGGCCCCGTCGATACGGCCCTCGATCCTGCGTTGCCAGGCTGGTACAGCTGGTTTTGGTCGAGTAGCTACGTCAAAATTTGGGAATTTGACGTTAGCTAAACGACAAGCCGCTACAGCCCCACAATACAAGATCGAGTGCGTATCAACGAGGTTATCACTACTCTCAAAAATATTTTTGAGTTGAGAGTCCAAGGCACACACCAGCGCCCTATTTTTCTTATGCATGGGTAACCGTGGTAATCGGGGCCTAAGTTGGGCAGGAGTGGATCGATACACGTGAAGCGCATCTTCCAGAGCGCTCCTCAAACGTTCGTTGCACTGGCTACTTACCGTGGCAACCCTATCATCCTCTTCTACAGCACCAGGATTGGACCGCGGTGGTATTGCGTCCATAGTTGACGCTTGCACCGCGGTTTGCGCCGGAGTCAAGTCGATGTGGTTGCTCGGTACCTCTGAGCGCAGCCTATCAAGTGCGGCGTCGTCCAACATGTGATTGCGTTGGATGACTCGCACCTGATCCGACAACCGTTGGGCCGAAACGTTGACAGTTGGTTCAAGTTCCTGAAACATAGACAGCATCCTAACACGGTACGCAGTGAGGTTAGTTCCCCCCTCTGTAGACCCATAGTATGCGCGCATGACGTTTTCATTAATGGAATAAGTCCATCTCATGCGCGGCACACAACCACCAGCAGCGGGGACCCGGCTCGGGGCCGGTTGGCCCCTAAGTCCCAAGCTTCTTGGTGGCCGGCCTCGCCCCGGCCGACGTACAGGTGTTGGCGACGTCGGCGGGGAGAAATACTCGTCACTGGAGCTCGACGCGACTGCCGCTGCCGATGACACAGTTGATCCGGGGTCCGGCGGCGGCGAGGCGGAGCACAGCGACGAGTCCGGGGATGACGGGCGTGCGCGACGTGCAGCAGCTCGTGTTATCATTGTTAAATTTAATTAAATCATTCCATTTTCACAGTATTTTTCAATTTCATCTTCGACGTTGGAACGTTGACAGATGTCATTTCACTCCGGCTTTGTTTTTGGATATTTGTTATTCTTCTTTTATGTATTTTTCCAAACATGTAGCGGTTATATGAGTTTTCGACTTATTTAAAATGTAGTGGTAAACAATTTGTGTATTAAAATAAATATTTTAAAGTAAAAAAGGAATAAAAAAAATTTAACGTGTTGACACACAGAGTTGCCAGTTTTTTTTAATGTCTACACATTACAAACAATCGGTAAATAAAGTAAAAGTAAGTAAAATTAACTTGAAGGGGTTGTATTGATGATTTTAATGACTGCAATCGTAATACATACATTTTACTGCCGCGTATAATATTTTATTCATCATGAAAACTGACACTGACCGGCAAATTGCAAAAAACGTAAGAAAATTTGAACTTCGCGGTCTACCCTGTCGCTTCCATCTTAATGTTGGAAATTAGTGTAAGTGTGATATAGTAATTTAGTCAATAGACTCTTAAAATACAGACAGTCCTTGCCTAGTTTGGGGTTCTAAGGGCTCAACTATGATAAAATAATATAAACCCACAGATTAAATACAGAACAATAACAGAATCATTCTGAATTTGATCACGGATTTACTATGTATCAGTAAGGTAAAAAAGTTTCCAACTTCAAAAATAAAATAAGGGAATAATATCCAAACAAAAATGGATTGAAATAAAAGGAGACTATTTTGACTATACTACACTACTATAGACGACTATTGGACCATAGTGAAATGATAGTTTTTAGGGTTCCGTACCCAAAGGGTCAAACGGGACCCTATTACTGAGACTTCGCTGTCCGTCCGTGAACCGTGATAGTTAGCCAGTTGAAATTTCTACAGATTATGTATTTCTGTTGCCGCTATAACAGCAAATACTCAAATCAAATCCAATCAAATCAAATCATAATTTATTTATTAACATAGGTAAAAAATTGTACAGATTTTATGTTTGTTACCAGAACGCTATGTTATGCCCGGGGGCGTACAAATATGGTTTGCAAATCTAGCTGAGCATTATCAAATTAATCATGCATATTTATGGTATTACATTTGAAATTAATTGACCAATTACTTATTATTTAATGCTCCAATTATACTACTTACTAAAAACAGGAATAAAATAAATATTTATGGGGCTCCCAAACAAAAAAGTGATTTTTTTGCTCGTTTTTATAAATAATCCCTTCGTGCGCGAGTCCGACTCGCACTTGGAAATACACTAATGTGTTTAGACCGGAAATTTGTAACTTACCATGTAGTCTCCAAAAGAGATAAGTAACCAGATTCTCATACTACTAGTATGAGAAACTGGTTACTTATCTCCTTTGCAGACTGTCATCATCATCATTTCATCATTTCAGCCGAAAGACGTCCACTGCTGGACTTAGGCCTCCCCCCAACGCCACATTGACATAAGGGAGGTTTTGCCATAATGGCCACGCTTGGCAGGCGGGTTGGCGATCGCAGTACGGTTGTTACAAAAGCACAGAGGACGCTGCTGCCCATTCTAGTGGCAAATCCCTTAGTCGCCTCTTACGACACCCACGGGAAGATATGGGATGGTGCTATTCTTTACGTCCATACAGAACAAACTGTACCTACATATAACTTTATTCGTTTAACTCTTGTGGGCAATTTGAAGTTATTTGATCAATAAACATATTATTTCATACCTCTGCTTAACCCTTCCGCGTGTACAGCCGTGATGATATACTAATACTTTCTCCATCTCTCGACCAGGATGAAGATCTTAGACCAGAATTCGAAGCCTCAGTGAAGACATACCGGACGAATCCTGTTACCAGGGAGAAAGAGCCCTACATGCCAACCTGGCAGAAAAACACCAGATATGTAGCCAGTGGGGGTGCAGTACTGTTTATGGTAAGAATAGCTTATAGTCTAAGATCCCGGTATGCAACGACCTTCACCGAGCTGGTTAATGGATGAAACTTATTTTATATTAAATATGGCAATAAATATATTGCATAAGCGTTGTCTAAAAATTTCAGTTCAGGATATGATTAATTAGTATTTTTTAATTAATAATTTTTGATAAATGTTTCAAAAAAAAAACAATACTGACTGAATTTTTTTAGACAACCCATATGCAATATATTTATTGACATATTAATTTAATATAAAATAAGTTTCATCCATTAACCAGCTCGATGAAGGTCGTTGTATATCGCGATCCTATACTAAATATACTTGTAGCGGCACTACAAAAAGTACCTACTGCAGCAACAGAGAACAGAAAGCTACAGCGCCATCTATGACACAACTGAAGAAACGACATTTTTTATTATTCTTATTCAAAAAACACTGTTACAATTATTTGACAGATCGTAAGCATTACCACACAAACCATCGTGGGTTTAACAGTGGTATGCCAGACGCGGCAACTCGGTGCCACAACATTATTAATCACTAGCTGCTACCCGCGACTTCGTTCGCATGGAAATTCAGATGTTTTATTCATAAAAACTAGTTTATGTCCTTCTCGAAGATTTAATCTATCTCCTTGACAAATTTCATAACGATCCAATAAGCCGTTTAGTCGTGAAAAGGTAACAAACAAACATAGTTACTTTACTTTTGCATTTATAATATTAATATAAGGTAACAAACAAACAGAGTTACTTTCACATTTATAATATTAGTATAGAAGTATGGATTACATACTAGGTACAGGAAATAGAAAAAGTATAGGTACTAAATAGACACTTCCTTGGTTATACCACAATCCAGAAAGTATCTCTTTAGCACTTTCGAGCAATTTTTCACATTTATTGAGGTGGAAATTCTTAATTTTTTACCTTTTAGATGAAAAGGAATTTGATGTCGTTTTTGTTTTGTATTCTATTAATACTATTACATGCTATTGAAATCGTAATATAATTGTAAATTGATTTTTTATTAAGGAAAATAAAAATCTTAATTATTATTAATTTAATTATAAGATGTTGTCTTCACCAGATCGCAGTAGTGCTGAGTGCTGTTCTCGGGACCATCATCTACAGGATATCAATGGTGTCTGTGATCTACGGAGGCAGTGGCTTCTTCATCCAAAACCACGCCAAGTTCTTTACGACAGTGACGGCAGCCATGATCAACTTGGTCATGATCATGATATTGACTAAGGTACGTTTGTTCAGGGTGTAAACATGCCTTAAAAGGAAGCCGAGAGGCAGTTGTCCTTCCCGCCATTGCGATTATCTTTTTGATCTGCATCATACCTCGGAGAGCAGCAGTGCGACAGTGGTGGCGGCAGCGAGTTTCTAGCAGTAAGCCGTGGGTTCTAACCCAGGTAATTTAATTCATCACCACTGCTCTCACAAAACGGTGAACGAAAACATCGCGTGTAAGCCGGCATGTCCTAGAACCAAAAGTTCGAAGACATGTGACATCTACGAACCCGCACTGGGCCCGCGTGGTGGATTACAGCCCATTCCCTCTCATAGAGAGGAGGCCTGTGTCCCAGCAGTGGGAACATTATAGGGTGATTATGCTATGCAAACCTGGGAACCTTTTATATTTTAGATCTAATTGTAAGTAATAATGTACCTAATGAACTCAAACAAACATATATTTATATTGTTAAAAAAAAAACAATGCTATTCCCGCACATCTCTCCGCTCCGCTTCGGCGGAAACACGGCGTACATTACATGATCATTAACACTGATAACGGGATATATATCATGATATTACCATTTGTTTTGAGTTCCCGATATTTCAGCTCTTTTGCAAGCACCATGATCACGAATAAACTGAAGTTATTGCGGGTGTTTATGAGCAGACAAATCGGTCTACCCTCTTCCTTTTTCGGTTTTTGCGCTCGTTACCTCTACCACTATCACTCACAAGCCGATTCTGTTTCCCTGCACTCGAAACTCACTGTGTTAGCTCGCGATTTTTTTTCGTTTTTTACACAGTTCAACCACTGGATTCTAGGCACAAACCAAATAGTAAACATGGTAAATATCCCGTTTTCGTTGTGAATGATAGTGTTATAAGTTTTTAAACTGATATGGTCTACTATCAATATCACTAGTAACGGGATATTTACCAAGTTTTTTATCACTGTCCAGCGCCTGGAATCGAGTGGTTCAACTTTGTAAAAACCGAAAGAGTGCCGTAAAATGTTCGCGAGAGGACACAGTGAGTTTCGTGTTTCGGGAACAGAATCGAGTTGTGAGTGACAGTGGTAGTGGTACGGCGCGCAAAAAACAACGAACAAGAAAGAGGGTTGACCAATTTGTGTGGTCATAAACACCCACCCGCAATTACTTCAGTTTATCCGTGATTATGGCGTTTGCAACAGCGCCGAAATATCGGGAACTCAGAACAAATAATAAACATGGTGAATATCCCGTTACTAGTGTTTTTGATCATGAAAGTGTTAGTGATCATGTCAGCTCCGAAAACTTATATCGTAAATGATATGCTTTACGGCTTGTTCCAGATATACGCCCAAATAGCAGTTTACCTCACTAACCTGGAGAATCCTCGAACTCAGAAGGAATATGAAGACTCGTACACGTTCAAGATATTCTTCTTCGAATTCATGAACTTTTACTCTTCACTCATCTACATTGCGTTCTTTAAGGTAAGTCTTATCTGACAATAAACTTAGTTACGTGTACTTAGCTTGAGGAGCTCGTGGCTACATAATAACAGCCGCTAGGGTCGATCTTTAGGTTAAGCCGTGCTTACCTAGGTTACCTAGGTTACCTAGGTTGGTCCGTGGATGGGTCATAAAGCACGGGATGCCTCAGAAAGCACGTTAAGCCGTTGGTCCCGGCTGTCTTTTGTAAATTTTTGACAATCGTTACAGGTGCCTATAAAGTTGGAAAACCAGTCTTACCAAGTGGTATCGTATTACTCAGTACTAACTGGGTTGTGGAAGTCAGATAGGCAGTCTCTCTATGTAAAATACTGGTTTTCAGCTGAATCGGTTTGGACTGGAAGTCGACCCCAACATACTTGGGAAAAGGCAAGGCAGATGACGTTATAAAATAAATAGCATGAAAACATTTGCCTTTTTTGTAGCTTTTAGCTTCCCTCAAAAACGGTGAAGGAAAATATCGTGAGGAAACCGGCATGTCCTAGAACTAAAAATTCGAAGACATGTGACATCTACCAACCCGTACTGCGCCCGCGTGGTGGATTACAGCCCACTCCCTCTCATAGAGAGGAGGCCTGTGTCCCAGCAGTGAGAACATTATAGCCTGATGATGATGATGATGTAGCTTTTACTAACTAATATTTTCTTCCAGGGTCGTTTCTACGACTACCCAGGCGACGACGAAGCAAGAAAATCAGAATTCTTCAAACTAAAAGGTGACATCTGCGACCCTGCCGGCTGTCTATCAGAACTGTGCATACAGCTGGCAATCATAATGATTGGCAAACAGTTTGTGAACAATTTCTTCGAGCTCGCATACCCGTACGTACGTGTGTGTTTGTGAATGTCTTTAGTTGTAAGTGTTGGTTAGTGAAATGTGTATTTTTTTTTGTGTGACGTCTCGCAGTTCAACCTAAGAGGTTGTCGTCTGCTTAACCGGACTAGCCTGCGGGTGCCTTGAGTGTTAGGCCTCCAGCCAGGGCATAAGAACTACTTACAAACGACGCGACTACTCGCTCGTGGGCACCCCCTGTGGGGTACGAGCTGAGGGCGGCGCTGGGGGAGGACAGCATTGGGACAGGCTGGATCTGAATGATGTGAATTAATAAGGGATAGCGGGTTATACAGGGAGGAGCTCGTGGCTAAATAATAACAGCCGCCCAGGTCGAACTTTAAGGTTAAGCCGTGCTTGCCGAGGTTAGTCTGTGGATGGGTAACCATAATTACATATCAAGTTTCTTCCGTGCCTCGGAAAGCACGTTAAGCCATTGGTCCCGGCTGTCATTTGTAGATCTTTGACAGTCGTTACGAGTAGTCAGAAGCTAAAAGTCTGACATCCAGTCTTACCAAAGGGTATCGTATTACCCAGTTACTGGGTTGTGGAGGTCAGATAGGCAGTCGCTTCATTTAAATTCTAGTACTTAGCTGCATCCGGTTAGACTGAAAGCCGACCCCAAGATAGTTTGGGAAAAGGCTAGGCTGATGATGATGAGCGGGTTATACAGGGTTGAGACCAAACACGAAATCGTAAAAAAAAATCAGCTGTTCCCTACATTTTGACGAGTTATGTGAACATATAGTACGGAACAGCAGATTTTTTTTCGCGACTTCCGGTTTGGTCCCCATAGTAAATGTTGATCATAATGATGAGTACAACGACCTTTTAAGAGGTTGTTGGTATTTTACCAATAACCCTGCATAGCTGTATCAGGTACCTGTAAAGGTTACCTTTCTAAGGGTTTAAATTAGGTTAGGTGAAGAACCCATGAAGGTTGTTATTTATCAAATGTATTGTAACCCATGAAGGTTACTCGTGGGTTAATCAGCTCATAATAATCGGTTCACGCACAGGCTTCATTTTTGTACATAAAAATATGCAAGAAAGTGACGGACATAGCCCGGCTTCGGTGCTTTGTCTCTTTTATTCTGGTTAATCGGCAATATTTTAATGGTTTACCCGTTAATCATATATATGGATTTAACCGGTTAACCTTATATCCCGATTAATTGGGCCCTGAGTTATACATGTATCTTTAGGCACAGAGCTTTAATCCGAATCGGAAAATACACCGAAATCTTGTTTTGTCTTTTCATTACAATTTTCCAGCGACAATTCACAAAAGCTGACCAATAGCGCTGTCCAGACTATGTTATCCAACTGAGGAAAGATTCTTGCAGCGCTGTTATAGTCCAAGAGTTAGTGAACCCTCCGAGTAACGGTCTTCCTGTAAGATTGGAAATTTGTACACATCTGATTTATAGCATGCTAAGGGCAATAGCCATGACCTGGCAGGCGTCAGCCCTGCACGTCATCAGACCCTTTATTTTTTTAATTGTAAAATAAAAAGAGTATATAAACTTATTTCTGTAAGCTTAAAAATTTGATAGGGTATAGTTTATTTATCAAATGTATTGTAATTATCATTTTTATTTTATGTCACTCGCACTATAATAATATACGTTCACGTAACACCTCTTACTAGCACGACCTTAGCAGCTTTCCCCTCGCCTGTCAAGGTATTATGCTATTCAAAACCGCCTGTCATTTTACATATTTATTCTAAAACGTTTACTCAAAAACTTATCCAAATTGCAACTATACAGGAGAAAAAATATTTTACCTCATCAACTGTGCTCCTTTCAATTCACCTGTCACATACTTTTGCTCATTGTAATCGCCTGTCAATTTTTTTTTTAATTTACAGTAAATAAACTATACCCTATCAAATTTTTAAGCTTACAGAAACAAGTTTATACACTCCATTTATTTTACAATTTAAAAAATAAAGGGTCTGTTGATGATGGCTATTGCCCTTCGCATGCTATAAATCATAAGTGTACAAAATTCCCACCTTACAGGAAGACTGTTACTCGGAGGGTTCACTAGCTCTCCAGCTATTAATAGGTATGATGACTGGGTAAAGAAAACGAAATTCTATTTTGTCAGTCAGGTTATACAAAAATATTAGACACACATTTTTTTGTTTTATCAAATTAACAAAAAAAAAAAATATTAAGTTAAAATGTATTAAAATTGGAGAGTAGGGGCTCGCTACGTCTCAACTAGGTACAAAATTAAATTTACTTAACTGTGACGTCATTTGCCATTTCAACTCGATATATCTCCGTAATTTTTTGATTGCGTGAAAAAAGAAAAAATACTTGTCCAATATTTTTTAATAATCTACCTGATAGACAAAGAAATAGTCATCATCCTTAATAAAGAGTAGCGGTGGCCTGAGAGCAGCGGTGGCCCAGTGGTGACAGCCCCGACTTACGAGCAGGAAGCCGTGGGTTCGGACCCAAGCAGGCGCATTACTTTTTGTAATTTATTTCATCACCGCTGCCCTCAAAAACGGTGAAGGAAAACATCGTGAAGAAACCGGCACGTTCTAGAACTAAAGATTCGAAGACATGTGTCGTCTACCAACCCGCACTGGGCCCGCGTGGTGGATTACAGCCCTCTCCCTCATTGAGAGGAAGCCTGTGTCCCAGCAGTGAGAACATTATAGGCTGATGATGATGATCCTTATTGCATTGGTCAGTGTATCACAGGTTGGGGAGCGCCTATCGTCTATTTTCTCGCCCATGAAACTTGCTAAAAGCTTCAATGCCTTCATTTCACTTCTCCTCTCAATCCAGGAAGTTCTACAACTGGTGGCGGCAGAGGTCCCACCGGGCTCTGACCAGGGACCTCAGCAAGCCCCACATGACGTGGGAGGTGGACTACCATCTCCAAGATCCTGGACGACTGGCCCTCTTCGATGAGTATTTGGAAATGGGTGAGTTTATAAAACATCAGGCCTATAATCCCGAATGGCCAAAGGCTTATCCAATAGTCAACCATATTTCCCCAGTTATGTTTAAGTCCCAAGTAATACAGGGTGAGCCTATTGCCATCAACCGAGCACGAATCTAGACTCCGTGGCTGATACTGAGAAATTCTAGATGGAAAAACCCAATAACACTTTTCCCGACCAGGGAATCGAACCCTGAACCACATACTCAGAAGTCGCGTTTGCAACCACTACACGATATTTCGAGTACTCGAGTAAGGCTCTTGGCCTAAGATCCCGCTATACAACGACCTTCGCCGAGCTAGCTAAACTAGCGCAACGTAACTAACTAACGTAACTAGCTAACTAGCGGAGGAAACTTATTTTATATTAAACTTAATATGTCAATAAATATATTGCTTATAGGTTGTCTAAAAAATTTCAGTCCAGGATAATAGTATAATTAATATTTAACCTTAAAATTTTTATTTAATTAATACATTTCACCGGTTTGGTTAATAAACAAATTCCATACCAATCGAAAGGCATACAGGCAAACTTAAACTCTAATCGTACGTGAAGTAGGGACCAATGACGTCAGCGATCACGTAATGCGCGATGCCCAAAAGGGGCCCTCAAACGGGACCAAAGGATTCGGATGGGGTTAATAAGGTTATACCTGCCTACCCGAGAGTTGTGACGGGAAAAGAAAAGGCAACCTAACGTTTGCATATTCTATGGGCTTTATACTTTCGATTGGTATGGAATTTGTCTATTAACCAAACCGGTGAAAAGTTTCAAAAAAAAAAATGTACTGACTGAAATTTTTTAGGCAACCCATATGCAATATATTTATTGACATATTTAATTTAATATAAAATAAGTTTCATCCATTAACCAGCTCGGTGAAGGTCGTTGCATACCGGGATCTTAGACTATAAGCTATTCTTACCATAAATAGTACTACACCCCTACTCGTTGTATAGCGGGATCCTATACTATCTGTATGGTGTCGGACGTAACGAATAGCACCATATCATATCTTTCCGTGGGTGTAGTAAGAGGCGACTAAGGGACTTGCCAGAGAATGGGCAGCAGCGTTCTCTGTGCTTTTATAACAACCGTACTGCGATCGCCAACCCGCCTGCCAAGCGTAGTTATTATGGACAAAATGTCAATGTGGTGACACTTGAGGGAGGCCTATGTCCAGGAGTGGACGTCTTTTGGGCTGAAATGATGACTCTAGTAAGACAGTGACAGGACATCTGGCTAGACGCTGAGATGGCTGATGGAGTGAGGTTTTGCCCGAATGGCGTCTAAGGTTGGGCCAAAGAAACCAGGGCCGTCTAAAAGCGCGTTTGGTTGACGATATCTTCAAGGTCGTGGGAAACGGGTGGATAAGAGACGCACAGAACAGGGAAGAGTGGTTGAAGAAAGCGGAGGCCTTTACTTAACAGTGGGTGATTCTGGGCTGGAATAAAGATAACGATGATGGAATACCTCAGCTATTAGCGGGATAGCTGATTATTTTGTCGCAATAATTATATGTGCCCCATAGACAAAGTTATCCAGTAATAATAGTCGTCGAGGAGGAGCTCATGGCTAAATAATGGGTAGCTCACCGTCCATCCGTCTTATAATATGATGACAGGCCGTGTCGACGGCGCGTTCGTGATCCACGCGCGCCTCAAGGAGATGTCAGCAAACCGGAAGGGATCCAAGAGGGCCAATGCCTGCCAGGGCTGCGGGACTATTCGAAAGACATACCGTGGCCCTGGAACACAAACGGCTAAGAAGGAACATGGATGGGTTTTAGTCAATACAAATCTGACTCTCCAGAGCAGAAGGAGTTATTTGATAATTTCCCACCCGTAAAAAAGAAATCTTACTATCAGTCTTTCTGTACTAACTGGGTTGTGGAGGTCAGATAGGTAGTCGCTATGGAGCAACAGCCTATCTGACCTCCACAACCCAATAACTGGGTAATACGATAACCCTTGGTAAGACTGGAAGTCAGAATTTTTGCTTCTGACTAAGCTCGTACCGACTGTCAAAGATCTACAAATGACTGCTGGGATGGCTTAACGACGGCTTAACTTGCTTTACGAGGCATGGAGGAAACTCTGTATGTAATTATGGTTACCCATCCACGGACCAACCTCGGCAAGCATGGCTTAACCATAAAGATCAACCCGTGCGGCTGTTATTATTTAGCCACGACCTCCTCCAAAATTGTTCAGTTCGAAGGTCTGCACCACACCTCCAAATATGCCGCCGACATCTTTATAATACACACTGTATTTCGCTAAAGATAAACTTTATATTCCCAGTTCTCCAGTACGGTTTCGTAACACTATTCGTGGCGGCGTTCCCGCTCGCTCCGCTCTTCGCTCTGCTGAACAACATCGCTGAGATCCGATTGGACGCCTACAAGATGGTCACGCAAGCTCGCAGGCCATTGGCTGAGAGGGTCGAGGACATCGGTGCTTGGTATGTATTGTACAGACGCCGCACATAAAGCCCTACAGCAATCTGTCAAATTTCTTTAATAGATTTTCAACTTTATCGTTAAAGAGCACCCACATTCACTAGTGTCGGTACTTTCACAAAAGCCTTAAAGCTTGGCTTGTCCTTATAACCTACTATTCTTCATGATGTTAGGGATTTTGAACAGTCTGTTTATAAGCTTGCTACTTGCTGGCACGCCACTGAATTCACAATAAAGAGTGTAAAGGACACCGATGCAGAAACGGTTACCTTGTGTTCAGTATATTGATTCATTAATGTTAATTCTGAACCCCCCACCGAATTTTCAATCGGTATGTTTTTAACTTAATACTATCACTTACTTATCTGCCGGGACTATTGATTCAAATTTCAAAATAATCAAAAACCACAAAGATATCACGTACCTAAGAGGTGGTATAAATTTAGATAAAAATCGTGAAAGTTAATAACGGTATTTATTGTTAATCTGCTTTTCCATACATGTTTACCGTGTGGATATTGCAGTTTTGTAGGAAACAGCTGTTTTTTTTACCGATGATAAATTTTTATGTCTCCTCCTCATATTTTTGTTCAGATTGATGTTCTGAATATGTGATAAGCGTTTGTGCGTCCGTGTCCCTTACACCTTGTATACTAGCTTAATCTTGGATTTTCGTTTTATAATGTCATAAAATCCAATATACTCGCTTAGTTTTACTCGAAGAAGAACTTTGACTTTGACTCGTGACGAAATCGCGTATTTCGCCACGAAGCAATCTCAGAAAATTGTTTGTTTTAGGTACGGCATTCTCAAAGGAATTACATATGTTGCTGTTGTGTCGAATGTAAGTAATTTTTGTATACAGACTTCATAGAATATGGAATATTGATTGAGACAGTTTAACGCACGGTTGGCTCAGTGGCTGAGCGATAGACTGCTGCGCCGCGTGTCGCGGTTTCAATTCCCTCACGGATTCGATTTTCACCACTCTTCCTCGCGTCTCGGAGGCACCAAAGCGGATGTATTGGCAGAGTTCATTGCTGTCGAGCGGCGTCGTGTGTAAACCGCCTTAAAGTTCTGCGTAGTTCTTTTGGATAGTCGAATCCTACGTCGCCATCTTGTTTTTCAATACCAACCATTGACCACAGGCCTGATGATACTCATGTTTTTCTCAGGCGTTCGTGATAGCTTACACAAGTGACTTCATCCCTCGTATGGTGTATAAGTACGTGTACTCCAGAGACAACACACTCCGAGGATACATCGACCATTCTTTGTCATGTAAGTATATATTTTGAAAATCATCATCACTCTCTTGCCTTTATCCCAATTCCTTTGGCCCCGGCGCAGCATGTCTTCTTCTTCCATACTTTTTAATTACTTGTCATCTCATCAGGCAGTCCATCCATCGTTGCTTTGGTCTTTCTCTATTTTTATCCAGCATCCATGGCATCCACATTCATACTCAAAACTTATATGATGATTTGGGATTGAGACTTCGCCGCGTGGGTAATCTACCACAGCAAATATATCCAGTGATCTAGCTTTATAATGGACTAGCAGCCCGCCCCGGCTTCGCACGGGTATTTAACAATACACAAACATAAAAAACCCTTCTATTTGCGTAAGGTAACTAAAAAAAAATCTCTGTGGTGTGAAATTCTGTATGGTGTCGGACGTAAGGAATAGCACCATCCCATATCTTCCCGTGGGTGTCGTAAGAGGCGACTAAGGACTTGCCAGAGAATGGGCAGCAGCGTTCTGTGGGCTTTTGTAACAACTGTACTGCGATCGCCAACCCGCCTGCCAAGCGTGGCGATTATGTCAAAACCCACCTTATGTCAATGGCGACACTTGGGGGAGGTCTATGTCCTGCAATGGACGTCTTTTGGCTGAAATGATGAATGATGATGAACTAAAAAAAAAATATAAACCAAGTTTGAATATTCCCCTCACGTACGGCCCGTACCCCAGTGACGCCTGCATCGTATAAGGTGATGCCTAGCCAGCTGAGCGGGGTGAGCGGCGACCACGCAACTTTTTTCTAATACTTACAGTTTTAAACTCCTGATATCTTTCGAATGGAATGTCCGAATTGAATGATTCAAAAAGTTATATAAAGGTATTGAAGCAGTCTTGGATATGAAGTAATTTATTTTTATAAGGATTAATACCAAGATACAAATACAGAGTCTTTTCTAACGGCGGCATTAAAATATATTTTTTTAAATAAAAGAACACTTATTGTGGCATAAATATAATAGTTAGACATATGCTGTCGCGACACTTTTTGTAAATAATGATGTGTTCTGCAAAGTCGTAATACATTATTTTATTCTATCATCAATAGTTTTCGCAGCGCACGCGATGTAAAGAATATTTTAGGTAATTTTTATACACCTTGGGTTACATAATTGCAGTTTTAGTAAGGATCCCTAATTTTTTTGAAAATATAATGTAGCCTATGTCACCCACGGATAGTGTAGCTTCCCAACAGTGAAAGAATTTTTCAAATCGGTTCAGTAGTTTCGGAGCCTATTCAATGCAAACAAACAAACAATCAAATCTTTCCTCTTTATAATATTAGTTTAGATAAAGAAAGAATTATAACATTTTCCTCTAAAAATTTATTTAATTGATTCTCAGGGTTCAACACATCAGACTACAAGGAAGACTGGGGGGCAGACGACAACGAGGTAGACCCCGCAACGTGCGCGTATCGAGGGTACAGGAACTCCCCTGACAGTTCTGACCCCTATGGACTTTCCCCTCATTACTGGCATGTTTTTGCAGCTAGACTTGCCTTTGTCGTCATCTTTGAGGTAAGCGCCATCTATTGTTCAACATGAAAAAAAATACTCTACCATCTAGTGGGTATTGGTAAAACTGTTTCAGAAACTATGGGATTGTTAACAGTGCCACCTGTTATTGAATAGTGGAACTAAATCGAGCGATGTGGACTTTTTGGGGTATTTGTAATCATCGCCATCTGTTATGGAGTAGCGTCACTACTGTAAATTTTGTCTTAGGAAACAATAAAAAATGCCCTTTATACAACAACTCATACAAAAAAAAAAAAAAAATAATTTAATTGGTACTTTTTAAACAACCAGAAAAGAATAGTGGGGTTAGCTATTAGCTAATTCTAGGTTGAGTTCCTTTTGCATACAAGATATTGTAATCGCACCCTTCACGACCCGTCAACCAAGCTTTCTGAACACCAAACTATGTAACTATACGCAAAAAATATTATATGCATGTAAAAAATAATAAATGATTATTTATCTACTTCGGTTTCGTTATATTCGAATAACAACATTGACAGTGGTTTCATTATGATACCCATAACGACATCGGGTTGCATTATGCGAATCGTCATAAATTCTAAAACACAAATAAAGACATTCTGAACATACAGCCAGGTACCTATAATATTACTTCGAAATGGAGACAATGTAAATGATGTATATGGAACAAGTTTAGAACAAAAGTATCGTATACTATTTGGCTGTTGCGGCTACAAGATCTTTGCCTTATACCTAATAAAGACAAAATAAAAATAAAGTGGACGCGGGAAAAAAAATCTGAGAGAAATTTTATTCTAAATTTTATTAAAAATGTCTTCAACATCAAGTGATATTGAAAACACTCCACCAGAGATAACAAATACAGCAGTTGCGGCTACCGAAGTAGATAAAAATACTTATTTGTCATTATCTGTGTTTTATTCCTTCTTACGTAGATAAAATCTTGTATGCTCTTAATAACTCGTGCCCACCTATTTCGGTACGCGCTACGCTTGTACCGAAAAATGGCACACATATTAAAAGACCGTCCATAACGTAACAGTTGCATAAATAGCTATTATTTGATGTGCAATTAATATTATCCAAAAAAACTTTTCTGCTTTTCTTATGGGGTGAAAATTCCTACAGCAGGACTTAATGTACCGCACTCAAAACATTATGCTCATGGATGCATTGAATAGTCGTGGAGGTATTTAAAGTAAAGTTATAACATCAAAAACTAGCATTGAGAAAAAAAATATTGGTTGTCTGTAAAATCGGTTTACGGGCGATAGTTTAACGTGACAAACATTGATGCGGCGCAAGTGTCAATGAGCGTAACGGGATAATGAGCATAACTGGACAATGAGTCATCCTTTTTCGTGCATGCAGCCGGCGTTCATCGATTTATAAGACGTTGTCACATCAAAACTCGTGCAAAAGTTGGAACTTTGACCTCCAATATCTCCGTAACTAGAAGGTACTGTGGTATAGTTCAAGGGAAGGTGTTTGGCCGGAGAAAACCGCAAGGAAAGAATATTGGAAGGCTATGGCTTTTACCCAGTACAATAACAAACTACAATATAGGCTAAGGTCACAAAAGGGTGTTTTTACACCCGTTATGTTCTTTTCCCACGCCGTTTTAAGCCGTTGGTCCCGGCCTGCCATTAGTAGATCTTTGTCAATCGTTACAGGTCACACAGGACAGTCGACAGTGGCCGGAAAGTCTGACAACCAGTCTTACCAAGTCAAATTCAAAAATCAATCGTATTACCCAGTACTAACTGGGTTGTGGAGGTCAGATAGGCAGTCGCATCATGTAAAATACTGGTACTCGACTGCATCCGATAAGACTGGTCGGCGACCCCAATAAAGCTGGGGAAAAGCTAGGCAGATGGTGATGATGTTCTTTTCTACAGCACGTAGTGTTCGGGCTGACCGGTCTGATGCAGCTGTTCATACCGGACGTGCCGGCCGAGCTCAGGACGCAGCTGCGCCGCGAGGCCCTCCTCGCGAAGGAAGCCAAGTACGAACATGGACGACGAAGGCTCTCCACTGAGTACAAGCAACTTATCTCACAGAAGAGTGAAACTGGGCCTGGTGAGTTTATAACATGATTGTTTAGAGTTTTGTTGTCATTCATCAAAATCGAAATATTTTATATCACATAGGTCTACATGGGCACTTATAAAACGTCGGCAAAAAGGTGCTCGGTTCGGGTTGGTCGTTTCCTATGGAGAAGAACCGGCAAGAAACTCCATGGTTACTCTTTTAAAATCATTAGGTTTTACAATATTTTTCTGTTACAGCGTTAGTACTTAAGTATGGAAGATTATCATTCTCTTGCCTTATTTGGGGTCTGCGCAGAATGTTTTCTATTTCCATATTTCTCTGTTAGTCTTTATATATTCAGTCACCTCCTTTCTTGCTATATTTACCTTCACACAGTACATCCATCGTTTCTTTGCTCTTCCTCTACTCTTTAGCCATCATTATTCATGCCACAAACTACCCTCATGACGTTTTCCTAATTACTTCGCATCACAAGTAGTAGTCATTCGTTCAGAGTTAATGTCTACAGTGTTACATGGCTGTAGGTATTGATGTGTGAAATTAAGTGCATTAAGCCAAAAAATTCTCAAAAGGTAAAACAAAAATTATATTTGTCGGATTTTCTTGAGATTTTTTTTGAAGTGTGGAGAAGAAAATGTCACAGTATGCGATTTTTTTTAATTTTCTTTTTTTTTCTCTTGTTATATCTTGAAATTCGACCAATCTGTATTGTGGCATAATAGCGCGACCTATGTGCATCCATTAAACGCCACGCCAATAAGTGCTATTTGTTAACGTCAAGTTTTTTTTTTACTTTCCTGTTTTCGTCAATTATTTCTAAAACACTGAATTTTGGAACTAAGATTACTTTTGTCAAAGCGTTTTTTACTTTTTTCTCCGCAGCGCTAGGAACTCAATAAAGAAGGCAGTAGCAAAGGATTTCATTCAGACGATAAAGTGTCATACATCGCCCATTCAATCTTTAATGTACTTGTTCGCAGTAAAAAAAGAAACCCCTATGAAAAGAAATGTCCATCTTCCTTAGAAAAGCTTATCTCAGGTATTTAGATGTATAAGTCTTTCGCGCAGTACCGTAGTTCTCGACCGGCAGCGCTCGGTTTAGTTCGCGGCTCGTTTGCGAACTAGATCTCTCTTTTAGTTCGTCAGTTCCCTTCTCGAACCCGAGATAGGCAGATCGTTCGCTCATTGTTCTCTAGTAGTATTTAAAGTGGTAAATATTTTTTTAGGATTTATTAGTAATGTAATTATATATTATACTGTATGTCTATGTAATTTATAGACAATTTCGAAATTAATTACATATTTTTAGAAATTATTTTGTACCCTATTACAATGTTGTCCTTTTTTAACCCAGTAGTTGACTGGTAGAGAACGCCTCGTGGCATTAAGTCCGCCTTTGTACCTCTATTGTACATGAAGTTTAAATAAATCAATTAGTTCCAAATAGAAATATTGCTTATAAAATATTATTAATGTAGTTATTCTGTGTGTGTAAATAAATAGTAGCTTCAACTTGTAACATATTTAGTAAGTTTTGGTGTAATTGGTGCGATGAATATATTCCTTATTTTAATTAATAAACTCTTTTTTACTGACGTGACTGGCTGGGGCGGTGCCTTCTCGCTCTCTCTCGCTATTAAAACGGTCTTCAAAACGAAGCTAGCAAGGGAGGGATCTGGTTACTAGTTCTCTTAGTTCGTTTGTGGGTGCCTTCTTACGACCCAGTTCATTCGCAAAGTACACAAGATTAATAGACATTTGAACGAATTCTTGAATATAAGTCCTCGGACCTTGTATTCAGCAGTTGCTCTTGCGCCCAGACCCGACCAATACGTCCAATCAAAACTACCAATCCAATAATCATAATTCCATGTATTACAGAAAAACCCACTGGTGCCGCCTGGCTCCGGCGCACGTCTCGAGCTTCGGATGGACTGGACGCCCATGTAGCGGTCTCACAACGACCCACGTCACCCAGAATAACTCACTGACAGGACACCTTCTCAAAACGGTGAAGGAAAACATCGTTAGGAAACCGGCATGTCCTAGAACTCCTTCAACCAAATGTTTGAAGACATGTGACATCTACCAACCCGCACTGGGCCTGTGTGGTGGAGAGCAGCCCACTGTCTTAGAGTAAAGTCATGTGTCCCAGCAGTGGGAACGGAAGATGAAAGGACGATGGACGGTAGAAGTTCGTAGTTTATAAGTAGGAATTGGATGGTAGCTTTGGTAAAGTAGTTGGATTCAGTTCAAAGCTTGGTTATGGAATCGAGGATAATGGTTTTTTCAGTCCACAAATCACAGCTCTTATATGACTGATAGTCCTTAAACGATCAATTCCAAAATCAAGTATGCGCTTCGGCAATCATCGTCTGTCTTCGGTAAAACGAAAGCGTGATAAAGTGAGAAACAGTGATAAACCTGGAAATAGTGGTCAATTTGGTCGGAAAATGGATTAACAAAGTGTTACATGTAATTTCAAAATCCATTTCAAACTTTTCAATAATATATAAAGAGTTGCGACCGGATAATCTGTGCACTGCTACAAAAGTTTGCCTCTGTGAGGGATTAGTCTGTGGCGCGAAGTTCGTTCTAAAAGAAACACGAAGGTTACCGAGGCGCATGCATTCTTTAGTTTAACTGTAATAGTGTTTGCAGCTAATTGAATGGTTCCTAGGAGAAAGATCGAGAAAACGCATTTAAATCAACAATGCTCTGCTTTTAGTTAAGTTAGTTTAAAAAGGAAGGTTTAGTAATCAAAGAATTTTAAGACATATTTCTGAGGGTCCAAAAATTAGGTTAGTGTGACTCTATAAAAGTTAAACGAAAACATCAAAGTAAAAATTCCTTGTGTCGCAAAAATAATAATTGTGTTTATGATGTTACTGCCTCGGACACCATGGCTTTTCTTGCAGTAAGAGTGCAGGTTGGATTGCACTTCACTGACCTGCTTGCGGTAATGATCTCATCCGTCGTAGACGTAACAGCTGTCTTGGTACCCAAAGCCTTGGTTCGCGTCGATGAGAAGAGACCAGGTGGTCTGACCATAATGCCAGGGAAGTTGGGTAGGTCTTTGGTGTGGGATGCAACTTGTGTCAACACCCTTGCGCCATCCCATCTTCCTAGCGAGCGTGGTGAACTGCGTTGGGGCGGCTGCTCAGGTGCTCAAACGGCGCAAATAAATAAATAATTAAATAAAGCCGTTATTTCACAAAATAACAATATACATCATTCCAAAACATAATAAACAAAAATAAAACAACAAAAAAAAACAAAAAGCAAAACACAAACAACAAACATAATATTATGTTATGCTTGTTAATACAAATTCAATGATTGTTTACGTTATAGACAATTAAATTTATATAGAGTTAAGTATAAAAATTATATTTGGTTTTCATAATTCTAAAATTGTATTCTTTTGATTTTTATGTTTATTATATTATTTTTAAATTCATACTGTCATTTGATATTTATTTGATTAGATTAAATTTTGAATCATATTCCACTAAACGGCGCAAATACTACGGTACGGTACGGTACTTAATTGGTAGTTCTGTGTTGGAGCCGTTTGGAGTTGAAACATTAGGGCCATGGGGTCCGAATGCAAAACCTAGTATTTCGGGATATTGCCAAGCAGTTTGTCCACTCATCACGTGACCAGAGGGCTGGCGTTTTTTGGCCAAAGAATCAGCATTGCCATCCAACGTGGCAATGCGGCCAGCATTCTGGGCACTTTTCCTGTTGACAGCGATGAGGACGAATTTTTTGACGTCCTGTACTTCTTTTCGCGTTTTGAGATTTGTACATATTTTTGTTATTATTTTAGTTCTATGATGTTAAAAAGATCGGAATCTTACTTTTAGCGTGTCACACTGTTCTAAGTCATGTTGTAAATAGTTAATCTATTTATTAATTAAATGTAATGGACTAATCGAACCAAAATAAATGCTGGCATTTTTTCAACATGGTCTCACTTACTTGCAAGACAAGTTAACTTTAACATAGCTGGGCTGATGAAAAAAGATTAACATAAAAACTGGGGTTACCGCTAGATATAGGTTACCATAATTGGGATAAAGTCATTTGAAGATTTGTTTAAATATCTTATAATATTTTTTTTTCTGGGAATAAAATCATGGATACCGATATTTCAAAATCTAAATTATGCATACAATAAAACTCGGATAATGCATTTATTTATACAAAGATAGTAATTTTAATAAATAAATATAGATTTATTAAATCTTGGTGTAAAATGAGACGATTACTTATTATGATGACTTTACATTTTCAAGTACTTAGAACGAAAAAGTAAACATTTTTAGAAAAACAGCTCGTTTGAGTCTTTTCGAGCTCTTTGGGAATCTTTACGGGTCTCCAGAAGTCTGACAACCAAGGAGTATCGGTAACTGGTTTGGATTGACATGGATGCCAAACTGTTTATCAGATCAAGTATACCTGAACATAATGTGGTGTTCACTAGTTACACTAGTTAGGGTTTGCAATAAAATCACCAAAATTATCAGTAAGCAGATAAATTACTTTAAGGGTACGTGTAGTCGCTGCCCAGGATAAGTGTGGACTGCTCGACACGTAACCCTAAAGCTCACGCTACGTTTATTAGAATACCAGGCTATCATTATACTCGTACATACGTTGTAAATTAAAGTGTCAAATGATAAAGCCAAGAACACATTATAATATTAGTCAACTAGCACAAAAAAAATCGTAACAAGATGCCTTTTTTTATTTAAAACGTATTTAATAACTGTTTTAAGCTTTCACGGTTTATAACTAAACTTACAAAATTCTGAAAATAAATATTTAAAAAAAAATCTGAATTCGGAAAATATCTTGTCACTGACAAGATATCTTCCGTGATTATTATTTATTGTGAGCTCCTGAGTCATCCCGCGTTCATGGCGCTTAAAACAGCGTCAAAATATATGGAGCTTACAATATCCCGGTGACGGCAAATTTACCGATGTAATAAACATAGTTGGGAAAACAAACGACGATTTTATACTTAAATAAATTGTAATTCAGGTCTCTGAAAAAAGGCGCAGTCATAAATTGTGCGAGCAGGATGGTGTATATTTTCTACGAGATTTATACATTCGAGTTTAGTGTCATCTCGCTGCTGCGTTTAATAACCGTGGCATAAGCAACGGTATGAACGAACATGGGTAATTCTATTATATTAAATGTTCGTGCCCTTGCTATCTTAATTATCTGGATTCGATAATTAAATGAATTTCTTAAAATTATCAGTAACACTTGAAACGGGATATTTACCATGTTTAAATTTATATTGAGTTCGTAATATTTGAAAAACTATGAAGAAAATATTTTTGGTGTAAAAGCGAGGTTATTTCTCCAAAAAGCAAAAAAGTTTACCACCGTCCTCGATAGATGGCGTAATTCAAATGACGCACCAAATAAAATGTATTGGTCTGCGCATCTACGTAGGTAAAGATTTTTGATGCATCTTATTCCACTATCTAAGTAATTTTTCAAAGCATATGTAGTATTAGTGCTTATTAAGACCGAATGCCACGCGGACGAAGTCGTGCACGACAGCTAGTAAATAATAAACATGGTAAATATCCTATGTCAAGTGATCATGGTACTGACACTGACTATGTCAATTTAACTTAAAATTGTTACAAAATACTAGTTCTTGTTTCTTGCTTATGGGTGTTTCTTGATTATATATTTGGTAAAAAAATTGAAGTACCTTTGGTATGTTTTGGCTTTACATAATAAAGCCAAAACATACCAAAGGTACTTCAATTTTTTTGTAAGTTACTGGCAAGACGCAATGGATCGTTGTGACACTTGGAAGGGCAATAGGGTGATCTGTTAAACGTGAACAATACTTTAGGAGAGTGTATACTCATAAAAATGAACAACTTTTACTATGGGCCCGAACATGAAAACGCAAAAAAAACAGCAGCTCCATACATTATTTAGTCGCGTAACTCGAAACAATATAGGCACAGCGAAGTATTTATCTTTTTATTTCGTAATTTGTCCTTTATTAAAAGTTGTTCATATTTATGAGTACTCCTTGAAAATTTTGCCCGCGTTTAATCCATCATCCTGTATGTAAACTTTAGACAATTTATCTGTGTATGTCCCCAAAATAAATGTGATATTAGTTAATTTCACTATACAGTAAGGAAAGAATCTCTATTTATAAGTTTTATTGTTATCTTTCTGTGGTCAAATACTCAATTTTCTTAATTAAATTATAATTGTTCAAATATTATGTTTTTGTTTTCTTTTTATCTCATTCCATTCTCTTAATCTTACTTATATACAATTTGTTAAAGCTAAATACTAACAACACACGGGTTCAAACCCAAGTAACAAAAGGTTCTTTAACCAAGGCGTTTTATAACCAGACAGTGATATAGTAGGCCTATAATGGCAACCATTGTGACTGCTTGTACTATAAAGGTTTTTAACAGTGTTTTGGTTCTATAAGAATAAAGTGCATTTAAGTACTATAATTTAGTTCTTAGACCGCTTATAGGACCATACAATAGAATATTTAAAGTGTTGCACTGTAATAGATATGAAAAAAACGATTATGGTACTATTTAGTATCTGCACTATAAAAGTAACTTTCATAACCGTTACGTAACCTTTACGCTTCTTAAAAGCTCCCTCAACATTGCTATGGGGCTAGTGCTGAAAAGAAAAAACAAACAGATTCAGAAGGAGATTATAGAACTACTAGCTGTCCGGCGCAACTTCGTTTACGTCACATTTTCCCCGTTTTCGCAACATTTTTCATTGCTGCTCCACTCCTATTGGTCGTAGCGTGATAATATATAGCCTTCCTCGATAAATGGGCTATATAACACTGAAATAATTTTTCAAATCGGACCAGTAGTTTCGGAGCCTATTCAATGCAAACAAACAAACAAACAATCAAATCTTTCCTCTTTATAATATTAGTTTAGATAACTTTAAAATGAGTTTTACTTATAAAAGAAACCAGGGTTCGAAGTGTTAATTATCATTAAAAATTATCGTGAAGGTATTATTTACCTCGATAATTGTAAAATATCAAGTAATTAATCAGCATTGATTTGTTAATTATCACGATAATTATCAAAAAAAAAACTTGATATGTTCGAAGTTCGAACCTTGAAAGAAATCAAAATGGTCAAGAGATGGGTATAACTCTGAAGACAAGGCAATGGCGCACAATCAAAACGACACTACCGGTTTGTATGTAACTGTATGAATAAGCTTCCGTAGATGACGTCATTACCGCCTGTTCTTATAGGAGTATGAAGAACTGGATGTAACGTTCTTCATCCTCATAGAAAAAGGAGCATCCTCCGACCACACGGATGTTGTGTCTCGTTGCACGACAGCGACGGTTCTTCGTGTAAAGTCTTAGGTCACGGATAGCTTTCAAAATTTTGATGTAGTTTTTCCTTCGTGGCATAGATGGCACTGTACTACTTTTTGTACTAGTGTAAAACTAGGCGTGTTGCTGTGATCTACTTACTATTTCTTTACGATGGCTGCTTAGTAGGTGCAGCTTGTGGTTGCGACCACCTTCGTATTTTTCAAGCCAGTAATTCAAACTTAATGTTTTCTTGCCATCTATTGTCGAGTAGCTAAATTTTTACTTATCTGACAATTGCAATTGGTTTTGTACCTAAATAACAGATGGCACCACTTTTTTTTTTGTATTACTCACATTATTATCACACTTTCACATCACTGTTTCATTTTTTACTCTATTTTTTACTCTATTATTAAAATATGCTCATTTAAATGAATGACGTATTTGTCAATAATTATACATTAATTAAAATTAATTAATTACATAGTACATCCTTAAATATTCTACTCGACAATAGATGGCGTGCGGTTAAAAGTAGCAGTCAAGATAAGAATGCCATTTTGAAGAATTCCAATAACGATTGGGGATGGATTGGAATTATGGACAACTAGCTATCTATGACAACATTTTTCGAGTGCCGAGTTACATATCGCCAAAAGTTTGCAGAGGGGAATGATGTGTCGACGGAAACACGCAGCAAATCGTACCGAAACAACGAATGTACGTACGTTACAACGAAAGAACTAATAGAAAACAGTAAAATAAAAATATTTTACTTTACTGTTTTGCTATCTTACTACCTACTTCCTTTACACATTATGTCTATTCAGCCCTTTCCAAAAATGATGATACAGCCTTAGTGGCCAACTCCCACCGACTCCCTCCCACACTCACATCCTCCTTCTGACTTCTCTGCATATACCTTTAGATAATTTAAGGAGTAAAGTTATGTTCATCGTCATCTGCCTAGCCTTTTCCCGAGTATGTTGGGGTCGGCTTCCAGTCTAACCAGATGCAGCTGAATACCAGTATTTTACGGCGCGACTGCCTATCTGACCTCCACAACTCAGTTAGTACTGAGTAATAGGTACGATACCCCTTGATAAGACTGGTTGTCAGACTTTTGGCCCACTGACTATCAGTAACGATTATCAAAGGTCTCCAAAATGACAGCCGGGACCAACGTGCTTTCCGAGGCACGGAGGAAACTCTGCATGTAGTGAGTGGTCACCCATCCACGGACCAACCTAGGCAGGCACGGCTTAACCTAAAGCCAGCCCCAGCGGCTGTTATTATTTAGCCACAAGCTCCTCAACATACGCATTTATCTATACACTAGTTGTCCCGCGCAACTTCGTCAGCGTCACATTTTCCCCGTTTTCGCAACATTTTTCATTGCTGATCCACTCCAATTGGTCGTAGCGTGATGATATATAGCCTATAGCCTTCCTCGATAAATGGGCTATCTAACACTGAAAGAACTTTTCAAATCCGAACAGTGGTTCCTAAGATTATCGCGTTCAAGCAAACAAACAAACTCTTCAGCTTTATAATATTAGTATAGATGTAGGAGTATCTATAGAAATGTGAAACAAGAAGTAATAATATAATTATCCGCATTTTAAGCAACACAGCTATATATTACAAATTGTCGCGTATCACAGGGGTCAGCAGAGGTCACGCTTATCAATAGTTATCTATTAAACACTACTATAATCTGTTGGTGGACAAACTGTCGCAGTATTACTTCTCAGAAAGATGTGTTTTTTTAACAAATCACGTTTTCTGTGTATGGGTTTCAATGGCAGTATGGCGGGGCGCCGTAAATATCTCTGGTAATGCTAAAACGGGCACTGCTCTCAGGCATGCTGTTTCGGTTTCCTCACGATGTTTTCCTTCACTGAAACAAGTGATAATTATACAATTCGTACATGAAGCCGAAAAATCAGAGGTGCGTGTCTTGGGTTCGAATTCGAGACCCTGAGCGTTAACGCCGTACGGCATTTCATACAAACTTTCAAGTCCTTATTTTCCGAAATTACTAAACCGATTTGAATGAAAAGCCAGATACATAGGTCTAAAAATTAATAAAAACATTTTCAAAAAATTGTGTTTCAGCTAAATTAGACCTATTATAAATTATCTATAGAAACAGAAATTTCCAAATATTTTTTTCAAAGACATTTCGAAATTGTTTTTTTAGTAGCTTTTTAGAGCTATGTATCTTGCTTATGCGTATTAAGTTTCATTAAAATCGGTTCAGTCATTTCGGAAAAAAAGGACTTGAAAGTTTGTATGAAATGCCGTAAGGTGTAAACGCTCTTAATTAGTCTGACGGTCACAGCATTAGGCTATCAATCCTCACTTATGGGAAGCTACATTATCACTGAGTGCCATACGCTGTATTTAAAAAAAAAAAACCGGACAACAGCGAGTTGGACTGGCCCACCGAGGGTTCCGTAAAAATCTGTATTTTGATATAATCGACTACATTTTTTTATGATTTAATTACAAATGACCAGACTACAAATGTCATTTTTCAGATTTTTCTCTGAACTTGAAGTATAAGACGATATTACTTGCCAAATTTCATAGTTCTAGGACAACGGGAAGTACCCTATACATTTTGATTCCCTTGAGAGTGTCGAAATACCTATGCGATTGTTGCGGTATAAACGACCGTATCTTTTTTTTACGTTAACTTAGAATTTTGTTTTTTTTTATCACAACTTTAAGCGACCGTAGGACTGAGTATATGGTTTTAATTTCAACTCGATACCTCCACGCGTTCCCGAGATAAAGGGTCCTGACAGACAGACAGACGGCCAACAAAGTGATCCTATAAGGGTTCCGTATTTTCCTTTTGAGGTACAGAACCCTAAAAAATAGAACCATAACATGAGCGAAGACGGGGAAAAAGCCAGTTTTAAATTCCATTTTCACTTCAGTAGCTAAAACATGTAGGTTTTGCAGCCTGAAATTAGTGAGCAAAATGCGATTTTGCTCACTGAGTGAAAACACAAATTTGTTGTTCCTGCAACGAGGCTCAAAAAAGTAGGGGGTACGTTCAGATGCCAATGATACGTTTTTACAATAAGCTTCTTTGCTTAATGTATGTAAAATAAACAATATTGAAACAGTGAAATTGTTTTAATTAAATTTTAAACATTATCGCTAACATCGCGGAGGTAGTTTTAAAAATCATCGTGGTACGGAACGTATTAAATCCGCTTTTTCGGTTGCAACATCATTTGACATTTACTGTTTGTTTATTTTAGATTTCGTCTCAATTGAAAAGATTTTATTAAATAAGAATCTGAAAGTACAGCGCATACTCCACCTATGAAATCAAGTTCCAAACCGTGTTTGTCAGTTGGTTCGAAATTATCTCCGAAACTTTTTACTGAAAGTATTTTGATGCAATTGTCACGATATTTTTTTACACGGGGAACGTTAAAAGTAATCTTAGGGCGATGCCTTTCAATTGCGGAATTAATTATAAATCGTTTCTCGTAAATCAGCCTATCACGTCGTAAAAATCACATCAAAATCCAGACAACTAAGACAGATTTAGCTAAGCGACTTTTTTGGTTCTATTTATAATTGAACAGAGCACGATTTTGACTTAAAATATCGATGCAATGTACTCATTTGACAATAGCGATATTGTCAAATGAGTGCATTGTTTTTAGGTTATTGTGAGATTCACGTTTTCTTTTTCGTATTTCTCCATATTCCCGTTAGACAAGGCTTAGCCAATATTACCACTGTAATGTAGACATTACAAGGAAGAAATTAACATGCGTTTTATGATTAAATGGTACAATTTATGGGGTGGCCTATTCTTCAAAGAAAAAAAATTGTCTCCTTTGCTTTTTTTGTCGAAATTTCGGACTTCGCTTGTTTATTGTTGATTCCTTTGTTTATTGTTAATTCCTTTATTTATTTTTATTTTGTACACTGTGACATTTTTCATTTTATTTTTACCTTATTTTTTATATTATTTTAGGTGACATTTACCCATTTGACATGAATACTTATTTCAGTATTTGATTATTTTTTTACATTACTTTTTATTATTTTGATGTGACATTTACTGAATTGACATAAATATTTACTTTTTTTAATATTGATTAATACTATACGTGATTTTTAAAATTCATTTCGTTAATTATTATTAATTACATTTAATTATTGTGAATGTGAGGACCATGTAGGTCACATTTTTTTTTTATATATTTTTTTTTTTTCTCCCACCACTATCTGGCAGTTTGAGTACTTTATGCGACCTACCCAAATGTCCTTTCTTTGGTATTGTTCGTCGTTTCGTTGAGCTCCTTGAGTTATAAGTCGAGCTACACGATAACTGACAAATGCTTGCACTGACTGGACAGGTCCACTCAAATCTGTGTGGTTCTTTCTTCAAAAGACCATTTCAGACACGTATCTGCATAGTCCTCATGTGAGTTGGCCAAGATTATGTCTGGACCTTAAAAGAGACTGTGACCTCTGAGTTTGTTTCGGCTGTTTCTTCTCAGAGTAGTCAGGTACGAAACACCGGCCCCATCTAGTTTAAAAAAAAAATCACGTGTAAAAGTGTTTGTAAAAACCTACTTGCAAAATAAACATCATTTATCATTTAAGTAACTTTTTTTTTTTTTTTTTTGAAAGCCGCGAATTTCTTATTCAGCCTTGGGTTAATCATACAATTCGAAACGGGTGCGCCAAAGTTCACCTAAATTTTCAATTCCGATAATTGGAAATCCGAAAATGTTCTTCCTAACATTTTTCATCCTAACAATCGCAATGCCTAACTACTCTGTCTCTAAAGTTCATAATTCCGAAGCATTCAACTTCATAATGTCAGTAGCAATAAACATCTATTATACTTTTATTTGTTTTCCTATATTTTCTCAACATAACCATTTTTTATACTATTATTCAAAGCCATATCTTTTTTGTTTAGATTTCTTTTTATTAATAATAATCAGTATTAAATACATTCATTTTGCGTAACTTTTACTTTTTATTTATTGCGGTGTGTACCTGGAAAGGTATCCATAGGTTAGGTTAGGTTAGAACTGTGACCAACTACGCGCGAGCCGAGCGAGCGGAGCGAGCGGTGCCGCGGTAGCGGCCGGCGAGCGCTACCTCGACATTGGTCGCAAAATTTTTCTAAGTATTTTTTTCATAGTGCCCCCAAGACGACACTCTGACCTAATCCCCACCCAAATTAAAACTATAAATATCATCTTCTACCCACATATATTTTTTATTACACTTGGAAATGTGTCTATCTGTGTATCAGTGAAAATATTATGGTAATTATGTTTAGGGATAAAAGAGTTATGATAAAAAACAGTAGGAGTTTAAATTATTTACATTAATGATATTATTAATTACAATTTTCGGAAACATGAGTGTTATGAACATCGCCGGTAGCACTACAAATAGTATGAATGAAAACTTTAGGATGAAAAATTTTAGGAAGAATGATCATTCGGATTACAAATGGTTAGGAAGAACAATTTCGGGTAAAGAACTTTAGGTGAGCCAATATGGACCCATTCGAAACATTCACACTCTATCTCTTTCCCGCCAATAGAAAGAGAGAGAGAGAGACAAAGACCAGCCCTTTCGAAGTTCCTATTTTGAATTCGACCTCAAAGACAAACACGTTCGGAATTTCGTACTAACTAAAGAAATTTTGCATAAAGATAATTATGTATTTTAATGTAATTTATTGAATTTATAACTTATTGTTGTATTTTAACGAAAATAAGTATTAACTGCAAATAAAACTAATATTTAACCTGTAAATATTTATTTCTAGTTCAAATAATGTTACGTAATATATTTTGAATAATAAAAATAGCATGGGTGCTATTTCCGAACACGCCATAATTTAAATAAAAGAGCAGGAATAAAATTTCGTGGCTGGCGTAAAGAGTTGAATAAGTTAAAAAAATATTAAAATAATCGTAAAATATGAGTGAAACTAGCGACGAGAACAGTACCTCTACCTACAATGTTAATTATTTGGATTCACAATAAATAGTTATTTCAATCTATTCCTGTTTATTATTTTATCTCTTAGAGTGTTCTCGCTGCTGAAGTGAAAAGTTATGTGTGTTACACGAGAGCAAAGTTTTATGCATCTCGTGCCTTTGAATCCCTCGCCACACTCAGGATTCAAAATCAGCACTCGCAGCAAAAAAAGGCTTTGCTCTCTTGTTGCACAAATAACTATTTCGTAATTGCAACTACTTCAATTGTCAATTGTTTCTTGAAGAAAAAACTTTGAATGGGTCAACTGGATAAGAAGTGACTGTACGAATAATGTACAATAATTAATAGTTAAGCTTTTTTTGGTCATAACTCGAAATCTTGTGATTTTGATGACAACGTTACGACGTTACGTTTGTTCTTACCAAGGCCGTTTAAAGCAGGACACAATGGGTCTCGTAGCGAGCTTCATCATCATCATCATCATTTCATCTTTCAGCCGAAAGACGTCGACTGCTGGACATACGCCTCCCCCAAGCGACTCGCATCCAGCGGATCCAAGCAACCTTCACCTTCACCTGAGGAGCTTATGCAGGCTAAATAATAACAGCCGCACAGGTCAATCTTCAAGGTTAAAATACGCTTGCCAAGGACGACAAGTGACCACCCATAACATGGCAAGTTTCCTCCGTGCCACGGAAAGCACGTTAAGCCGTTGTTCCCGGCTGTCATTTGTAGATCTATATAGCCAGAGGCCCGAAAGTCTGCCAGCCAGTCTTACCAAGGGTATTATACATATACTTAGTTATGGAGGTCAGATAGGCAGTCACTTCATGTAAAATACTGGTAATTAGCTGCATCCTGTTAGCTGAAAAAGCTAGGCAGATCATGATGATGATGAGATTTTTTTATTATTTTTTTGTTACCCTGATCTTTTATCTCCTGGGCAAAGGCCTCCCGCCATTCCTTCCAGTTTTCTCTGGTTTTTGCCTCTTCTCGCAAATTAACGAGAAAGCCATCCAAGGCGTCATCTTCTTCTCGGTCTGCCGCGACCCCGTCCAGCTGTCTCAGAGCTCCAGTTTAGTGGAATTTAGGCCCACAGCTTTGCCGTTAAGGCTGGACTACAGATGAACATGTCAAAGACTAAGCTCATGACCAACAGCTCACCGATGAACGTGCACATAGACGGGGAGAAAATACACTATGTCCAAAATGATGATATTATTTATTTTTAAGTACGCGGACGAAGGTCGTGGACGACAGCTATATATATATGTATAATATATTTGGAAACATCTCATTACTTTACATTGAGTATGCACATGATCTGCAAGCCTATAATTATATGGTACTCCGTAATTTTTCTGAGCCAGTCTCTAAAATTGTCTTGTCATATCCGGTAATTAGTAATCTTCCATCCTTATAAAATTATTGTTGTGTACTTTATCGAGGAGCTCTTGGCTAAATAGTAACAGCCACTTGAGTCGATCTTCAGAGTAAGGCGCGCTTGTCTAGGTTGATCCGTGGATCACCCATACCGAGTTTACTCCCTGCCTCGGAAAGCACGTTAATCCGTTATTCTTGCTGTCACTTGTAGATCATTGTCTTGTTAAGTATAATCACTGGCCCGAAAGTCTGACAACCAGTCTTACCAAGCCTTTTCCCAAACTATCTTGGGGTCGGCTTCCAGTCTAACCAGATGCAGCTGAGTACCAGTATTTTACATGAAGTGACTGCCTATCTGACCACCACAACCCAGTAACTGGGTAATACAATACCCCTTAGTAAGACTGGTTGTCAGACTTTTGGCTTCTGACTACTCATAACGACCGTCAAAGATCTAGAAATAACAGCTGGGACCAACGGCTTAACGTGCTTTCCGATGTACGGAGGAAACTCGGTAAGTAATTATGGTCATCCACCCACGGAGCAACCACGGCAAGCACGGCTTAACCTTAACGATCGACCAGAGCGTCTGTTATTATTTAGCCACGAGCTCCTCTTATTTACTTGGGGTCGGCGCAACCCGTTTTTTTTCTTTCATTCTCTTCTGTCATTCGTCATGCTATCATTTATTCCTTTTTCTTTCATATCATTCTTCACACAATGCATCCATCGTTTCCTTGGTCTTCCTCTCCCTCTCCATCCATCCACATTTATATTTATCATTTATTTTATCACATCATCATCATCATCATCATTACAGCCCAAAAGACGTCCACTGCCGGACATAGGCCTCCCCCAAGTGTCGCCACATTGACATTTTGGGGGGTGTTGCCATAATCGCCACGCTTGGCAGGCGGGTTGGCGATCGCAGTACGGTTGTTACAAAAGCACAGAGAACGCTGCTGCCCATTCTCTAGCAAATCCCTTAGTCGCCTCTTACGACATTCACGGGAAGATATGGGATGGTGCTATTCTTTACGTCCGACCCCATACAGAACCACAATTATTTTATCACATGCAATTAGAGGAATGCAATCCAAGTATACGTGGCTGGAAAATATATAAACCGGACAGGTAAACCAAGTAAATCTCTCTGTGCACAATGCTCATACCGCCTACTATAAAGAAATGGATAGTCAACTAAAATCGGGTCAGCTGTGTCGTTTATTTTTCTTTTCGTACAAACAACAGAGATAGAATCACAATTCAGTTCTGTCACTGTATAAAGAAAACCAGTGAACCAACTCGGCCCTTTAAGCTGCGGTTCAACTGAGGCGGAGCGGAGCAGAGCAGAGACGAGCTGTGCCGCGATTCACCAATCACAGGGGTTGAAATCCACATCTCTTCTCCACTCCGCCTCAGTGGAACCGCAGCCTTATCGATAACGAACGCGGGTGTGAAATTAAGTTTTTATAATCCGGCATTACCACACGTTAAACGTAACCAACTGTCTCAAGTTATCAGCCCTGATTTGCTAGCTAATAACCTGTTAGCTGAAGCATGCTTGAGCTGGAGTGAGTTGATAACGACCACAGATATAGATACACCTAGATAGCGCAAATATTACGATCCGTGCGAAAACCAAACGTGTCATTTTTAGGGTTCCGTATCCAAAGGGTCAAACGGGACCCTATTACTGAGACTTCGCTGTCTCACGGACGGACGGACGAACGTCCGTCCGTCCGTCCGTCTATCGCCAGGCTGTATCTCATGAACCGTGATAGTTAGCCAGTTGAAATTTCTACAGATTATGTATTTCTGTTAATGCTATAATAACAAATACTAAAAACAGTATAAGTTTTTATAAATAATGGAACGGAATCCTTGGTGCGCGAGTCCGACTCGCACTTGGCCGGTTTTTTACGTCTTTTACGACTAGCAACTATGACGTCATAAGCACTATTTAGTTACTAACGTATAACGACTTACTATAGAACATAGACAACGTTTTGTTCTTTAAAAGTCGAAAACGAAGTTGTTAAGTTGTACGGTTGTTATTTAATGAGCGTTTACACCTTACGACATTTCATACAAAGTTTTAAGCCCTTACTTTCCGAAATGACTTAACAAATTTTAATGAAACTTCATACGCATAAGCAGGATATATAGGTCTTAAAAATTTACTAAAAATATTTTCAAAAAATAGTGCTACAGCTAAATTAGATCAATTATAAATTATGTATAGAAACAGAAATTTCCATTTTTTTTTTAAGACATTTCGAAAATGTTTTGTAGTAACTTTTTAGCCCTATATATCCTGCTTATGCGTATTAAGTTTTCGGAAAATAAGTAGTCGAAAGTTTGTGTGAAATGCCGTAAGGCATAAACGTTGGCTTGCTGCGACAGTAGCCACGTTAGCTTCTTCAGCATAAAATGCTCACTCGAAGTAGGTGCTCTTGCGTTGCCTAGGTATATCTGAAGGGTGTAAAAAGACCCTAACTAAGCCGAAAGGCGCTTGTTCTACCCGTCACTGTGATATTTTTTTGTTTCTGGACCTGGAACCTTTCTAGTTACGGAGATACAGGAGGTCAAAGTTCTAAATGATAGTTTTGACCCAAAAAAAGTCGTTTCCCAGCAATCATTTTGGTGTAGGATTACTTATTTTGATGTACAGAATGCTTGGCTGACGGCTTCATGAAGGGTCTGCTTACACATCGTACAGACAGCTTCAGTATGTGCTAGCCCCTCAACACTCCGGCCGGGACCGGGGGGGTATCTACTTAATGGTGCTGTGTGTACTATCGGGAAGTGGGAATAGGCACACTTTTCAAACAAAATCCCGTGCCACATTGTGTGTTTAATACCCTTACTCCTATTGGGCCGCACAAATTGTTTGCAGAACAATAGAAGTTAAAAAAAAAACGTGCCCCTTTTTTTAAAAATATGTTTTGTTTAAAAAAAAATCTCAGGCTCTGTTAACGATCTCAGATGTTTGACCAATAGGAATAAGACAAAAAAAGGGACCAAGGAATACAAAGTTTTTAACTGTTTTAACGCTTCAAGCAAGGATAGTCCCTACTGTGATCCGATACCCAGTTAATTGATAGTACATATATTTGTGAACACGACAATTTGTTCCAAGTTGAAATACTGCGCGTTAACACTAAAATGTTTACTCTGGTTCCGTCCAAACATGCGGAGAACATAATCATGCTATGAATGAACGACAAACCGGCACAGATAAGATAAGACTCGGAAGTACAGCCCTTTACAAACTAAAGTCAGGGTGTTCGGCGCACGTATGTCTATAATAAACAAATTAGAATGGTGTTGAAATATCGAGGCTAAATAATAACAGCCACACAGAATGATCTTCAAGGTAAAGTAACGTTTGCCAGGCTTGGGCTGTAGATGGGTGGCTGGCCATGACATAGCAAGTTCCTTCCGTGTCTTGGAAAGCATGCAGACATAACACAACCAAAGGGTACGGATTACTCAGTACTAACTGTATTGTGGTGTTCAGATAAGCAGTCGTTCCTTGTAAAATACTGGTACCTACCTACTCAGCTGCATCTGACTGGAAACCGACCCAAACATACTTGGAAAAAGGCTAAGCAAATGATGAACTACTAAATGAACATAACATCGCGCCTACAATCCCCGAAGGATTCGGCAGAGTCCCATGTAATAGGGGGCGAGCCTATTGCCATCAACCGGTCACTTATCCAGACTCCGTGGCTTCTACTGAGAAACTATACTACGTCTATTACTAACTAACTATGTCTATTTGAATTAACATATAAATTAAACAAATTATTCAAAATAATGTATGCCTAACATGGTGCAGCAGTGCAACCGCACATCAAAATTAACACACCAACAACTCTGTAACCACTGTTTCACGATAAAGATCTTTGACTTTAAAACTCTAGATGGTAAAACCCAAAAAAATGCCTGACCTGGGAATCGAACCGAGGACCTCACGCTCAGCAGTCGCGCTTGCGACCACTAGACTAGACCAACGAGGATGAACTACTACAATATAAGAAGGACCATATTAGATGGCATTAAGAGGGGACTCTAGAGGGCGATTCTCCATACAAACGTATTCCGCTGTTTTCTTCCTGGATAATGCGTCTAGAGCAATGATTTTTTTCTAAAAAATCGAGGTCTTATTAATACATGCCCCTATCATTTCCTTTTTTTCAAAACATAATCACTAAAAGAATTATGACAATCCAAAAACCCCGAAAAAAAACCCGTTTTTACCGCCATGTTCAGCCGACTAACAGACAAATTAATAAGATAAGTTTTTAACAAAAAAGAAAATAAAAGAAGCATAGATGAACTTTTCTTCTAAATTTTGATAAAAGAATTATTTAGATCAGTTTAATTTTGAAGAAGAAAACAGCGGAATACAAAACGTTTTTTGGTCAAGATTTTTGTAGGTAAAATCAGCCTGAGTTGCAGTTGTCCCTTTCGTACTTTACGGGGGCTTGGTCGGGCGCAGCGCGACGGCAATAGTTTCTTCAAATATTTATTCTTTAAATTCCTCGGCACTAGAGTCCCCTCTTAAGTAGTTACTGCCTACCCCCATGGAGAATACGCGTAAGTCTATGCACATAACTGCAGTAGGTCAGAGGCTCTGGTATGAGACCCTAAGATGCTATATAATTGAATCATTCACAGGAAGCAACAATTGAATGTAGTGCAGTGTGCCAGTGAGTCTTATTGGCTAATTAGACCGTTGACCCCGACGTTTGCGTTGTTTATACAACTCGCTTGGATTCACTAAAAGGGTAGACAGACATGCTAATACTAGATACTTTATTTGTTTCATCATTCATCATCACAACCCAGTTTCTCACCTTCGCAAAGAACTCAAGTGGCTCCCAATCCGCCTTCGCAGGAACACTAGGATCCTATGTCTCCTCTTCAATATCCTACACAACCCGTCCTATCCTTCTTACCTGCGCGAGCGTTTTTCTTACGCACGTCCCAGTGACGTACCATGTAGATCGCACCTTAGATCCATCCTTAAATCCCATCCTCATAAATCCAGTTATTACTCCTATTCCTTCTCTGTTCATGCTGTAAGGCTGTGGAACTCACTTCCGCCTAGCATTCGTGATTTAAAGACTATTTCATTGTTCAAAACCCGAGTGAAAGAGCATTACCTTTCCTCTCAATTCTGATTTATATATATATGTATTTTTATATCCTAACATTATGTATTTATATTTAGTTATATATGTATTTATATTTAAAATAGTATAGGTTAAGTTACTTAAGGCACATAAACACATTTATCTCTTCATTCTCTCACACACTATCGTCTACATTTCTTTTTCATTTTTCCTTTCGCAGGTCTGCTGGCAGAAATTTCGTATGAAATAAGCAGTACCTTTGTACTCAAATATTTTATGTTTTTTTTTCCTGTGATTTCTACTGTGTGTACATAAATAGTAAAATAAATCATTTCAGCCGAAAGACGTCCACTGCTGGACATAGGCCTCACCCAAGTGACGCCACATTGACCGGTCCCGTGCGACTCGCATCCAGCGGATCCCCGCAACCTTCACCAGGTCATCGGTCCACCTAGTGGGAGGCCTTCCAACGCATTGTCTTCCGGTTCGCGGTCGCCATTCCAGAACTTTTCGGCCCCAGCGGCCATCCGTTCTGCGAGCAATGTGCCCTTTATTTGTTTATGGTGTGCTTATTGCGTAATGGGAAAATTTCTCAGGCATGCTGGTTTGGTTTCATCAGGATGTTTTCCAACACAGAACCAAGTGATAATTATACAATACGCACATGCATCCGAAAAATCTCTGCTATGTAAAGCCGTATTGGTAAAGATCGTGAATGATATTTTGTTTAACATACAGCATACCAAATTAAAAAAACCAGCCAAGTCCGAGTCGGACTCGCGTACGAAGGGAATACCATTATTTATAAACACGAGCAAAAAAATCACTTTTTTGTATTTTATTCTATTTTTTAGTATTTGTTGTTATAGCGGCAATAGAAATACATAATCTGTAGAAATTTCAACTGGCTAACTATCACGGTTCATGAGATACAGCCTGGTGACAGACGGACGGACGGACAGCGAAGTCTCAGTAATAGGGTCCCGTTTGACCCTTTGGGTACGGAACCCTAAAAACGTAAGAATATTTTAATTTCGGGCTACCTGGCTTTTCCATATTAAACATAAATGTTTGTGTACCATAGATAATCTCCTGCCATGTTATGTCTGACTTGTATAATTCACAGATATAACGTTGAGAAAAAAAACTATTGTTCTTCTTCTTCTTTATGGGGTTTTGGTTTCCGCACTTAGTCCCTTAGGTGGACCACTGTGCGTGAGCCATAGTGGCCGTTACTCCAACCAGCCCACCTCCCTCCAGAAGCAGATCACACTTCCCGGTCTCAGGGCATCCGCAAGGGATCCTGGTGTTCCCAGGGTCGCCTCGCGAATCTTGGTAACACCGGTGCACTCAAGCAACACATGCGCCACCGTTTCCTCCGCATCCATGCATGCTCTGCACAGGGGATTGTCAGTGATTCCTAGAGTATGAAAGTGTTTATTCAGTGAGCAGTGTCTAGTGATGGTCCCCGCCACCAGACGCAGGCCATCCCTGTCCAGACGCAGAAGGCGCCTGGTCAGCTTTGCGTCAAGGGACGGCATAGCTTCCTTGGACTGCCTACACCCTGGTGTCGAGGTCCACCATTTTTCCGCCTGTGTTCGGGTGTGATCCTTTAACCAGTTATTTAGCTGCTTGAAAGGAATGGGCACAATGGGTTCGGGTCCGTAGGGTTTTGTGCTGGATCCTCTTCTGGCAAGTTCATCCGCCGCATCGTTCCCCAGGAGTCCACTGTGTCCTTTTAACTATTGTTTTTATTGTATATGTGTGTTACATCTACGTACGTACGTACGAACGTACGTTACGTTTCTGAACGTTGAAAATGGGGCCTAATAGGGATGGGCTATCATCAAATGACCCGCTCTGGGCAGAGTGGAAGGGAGTGTCAGACTTTTACTGACAAAAACCCATCCACGGTATCTCTTTCGAACAGTCCCGTAGTGGCAGACATCAGCTCTCTCGGACCTCTTCCGATTTGCTGACATCTCCTTGAACTATTAGGTCCCTAGAATTAAAACATAGTCCAAGAGACATTTAACCCTTAGGTATTTACCAATTTCGAGGTGAATTTTCTTTAACGAAGAAGAAGATTTACTCTTCTACTAATGCTTCTAGAACCAGCAGTTTAGGGCGATGCTTTTGAGTGACTGAATTTATGAATGTTGTTGTTAGCAAACTACCTAACGCACGGAGCAAATATTTGTATGGCCTACAGATAGTTGTTACGGGTCTGGCTGTTTGTGTATGTGAGTTTAAATGATTGTAATCGCACCCACGATACAAGAGAAACTCCTAGTGTGGAAAGTACTAAAAAATATTATCTTTTGTTTATTTATTTATCTTACACACACTATCTTTACAGGATAACCCCAATACAATAGTTGCAAAGTCGTTGTAGTTTGCAAAGACACACCAAATAAATTGAAAAAAAAAAACTTACGTCTAATACTTAAAAATCTATCTAAATATAAAATCAGACAGAACACAGAATATTAATATTTAAATATAACTAACATAGTTCAACAAAACTTTTGCGAATTCACTCAGATTGCACGAAAATAAGTCAAGTCTCTCATGCACTTCGTTTAGCACACATATTGTGCGGGTGAGGGGTGTTTTTGACAGCAGGTTGGTTCTGGCCACAGGCACAGCAAGCAGTAGCCGTCGCCGCAGCCTCCACACGTACCGGTCTGGCACGCACAGCTTCCGACCCTCAAGTCTCCTATTACAATAGAGTCAGAATGGCCTATCATTGATTTCATAATTGTTGACTTTGACAAGTTTGGTAATCTAGCTACTAATATAATGGCGTCATTATGACTTCCCAATGGTCAACCACTGACACACTATTGAAAGAAATGGCTTAGAATCTTAGAATGGTAATCTCGTAAACGATGACAAATGAATGACTGACTTGACAGACAATTTGACTTTGACAGCTAAACAGATAAAATATTGAGTTTTCTAATTACACATTTATGTTTTCTCCTATTTACAAACTTCTTACTGCTTCAGATTGCTTATAACACCAATAAATAATATGTAAAAATATATATAAATGAAATCTGGCATGAATAAATGTTCAAATTTAGTTGTAGTTTTTGCGAAACTCATTTCTGCTACCGGGTTTTATAATAATGACAATAAACTAATGTTAACTATAACACAATTCTATTACGAGACCATTGACAGACCAATGATCGACCATTATGAATCTGCAGATTACGAACTTTTAGCGAAATGACAATGGAATGGTGTTGGAATGGCGATGTTTATAAAAATAGCAGACTTGAGGCCCTGGTGACACATCACACCCGGGTTATAAGCTACTCCACGCAGGAGCTTTAGCGCAAATAAAAGTAAATTCCCGACGCACTCTCAGTTCGTTGTACCCCACCATACCCACTACAAACAGAATTCGATACATCAGCGGGTAAAATGGGTACACCCCATAAACTTTAAAATACGCAAGTCTTGTAAATTATCCTGTACTCGCTCCAGCATGACATTGTATTTCGCTTCATGAGGAGCCCAAATCACCGCACTGTGTTCTAAGTGACTCCTTCAAAGCATCATACAGCACCCTGAGCGTGGTAATGTTTGTGAATCCCTGCGACTGTCTCAGCACGAAACCCAAGTTTCTGTATGCCATCCCATCTTGCATATCTTAACTATATGATCCCGGAAAGTTAGATCCGGGGTAAGCAGTACTCCTAGATCTCGTACCTGAGACTCTCGCTGCATCGGCGCTTCCTCTACTTTTTATTCTTTTGCTAAGGCAGTCCTTGTCATCAGTATCACTGCTCATTTCGGTATGTTGGCGAACATATTTTTAATAAATAAATAACATTACCGAAAATAACTTCCCTATAAAACAATACCATTTTTAACTTGCTCTACTATATATTAAATTATTTATCATGCACAACTTGGGGTCACTATAATCGCTTCTCTTCTCTTTGATGTTTTATCTTATTGTCCTAAAAAAAGCAAGTTGATGTTGTTTTTGTTTTTAAGCAATTTACACCGTCTTTCGGGTTTTTCCACGTAAAGTCTTGTAATCTATATTATAATATAATATAATATGTAATAACAAAACATGCAATACTTAATAAATATTTAATTAAATGTAATAATACAAATTTCATAAAATTTAATAATAAATATTTAATCAAATGTAATAATAAATATTTTATTGATCTACATAAATTGGTAATAATAAACATCAAGATTTTATTCAAACGAAACTCATTCTCCTTCTTTATTTTTTATTACCTAACTCCTTAGTGACATAACAATACATATATAGCATAAGCATAACGACTGTAATCCCCGAAGAGCTAGGCAGAGATGTACCTAATAGCACACCGACGTTTCGCCATTAAAGTAAATAATATGCGCTCTGTTAAATTATTCAACAAAAAAAAAAACAAAACTCGCAAACGCAAAATGGTCCATTATGAAAAATCTCGACAAAAACCCAACATAAACTTAGAGATAACCCATTAAAATCGTTACAAAAAATATGTATACACTTAGATAACCCCGTCTGCTTGACCCAAGTATATGTTCAGTAGTGTGCCAACACGGGAGCGGAACAGTCGCGCGCTCGCTCCAAAACCGAAATAAAACTATGTGGTATTAAAAACAATAGCAAAACCGCGAAAATGGATCACGAACACTGTGAAAAACCTGCGCCTTCAGCGCCGATGCTGTCTAAACAAGCCAGTGAAGACAAAATGGTTGTAATCACGCCGCGCAACGGGGTGGGGAAGATTTTAATTCGGGAGGACACTATATTAGCCAATTTACATGGGTGTGCGGGTTGTGGAAGAGCTCAGTTTTCTTGTGGGGGGGCCAAGAATCAGTGGTCAGTGTTATGTTGGGGCAAACAGACAGAGAAGAAGTATTATTGTTGTAAGTATTACCCCCTTTTTTCAAGCCTTTATTGTTATCATCATCTGCCTAGCCTTTTCCCAAACTATCTTGGGGTCAACCTCCAGTCATCGGATGCAGCTGAGCACCAGTATTTTACATGCAGCGACTGCCTATCTGACCTCTACAACCCAGTAACTGGGTCATATGATACCCCTTAGTAAGACTGGATGTCAGATTTTTCGCTTCTGACCACTCGTTACCGCAGTCAATCTACAAATGACAGCCGGGACCACCGGCTTAACGTGATTTTCGAGGCACGGAGGAAACTCGGTATGTAATCATGGTCACCCATCCACGGACCAACCTCGGCAAGCACGGCTTAACCTTAAAGATCGACCCGTGCGGCTGTTATTATTTAGCCACGAGCTCCTACTGGATACCTATCAATTTCATACCAAGACCCTTCTGTGTAATTTTTCGAGGAGCTCGAGGCCAAATGAGAACCACTCGGGTCGACCTTTAGGTTAAGCCGCTCTTGCCTAGATTGGTCCGTGGATGGGAGACTACCCATTACATTCAGAGTTTTCTCGTATATCCGTGCCTCGGAAAGCACGTTAAGCCGTTGGTCCCAGCTGTCATTTGTAGATCTTTGACAGTCGTTAAGCAGTCAGTCGCCGAAAGGCAGTCTTCCCAAGGGATTTCTTTACCCAGTACCTAATGGTTGTGGAGGTCAGATAGGCAGTCGCTCCATGTAAATTACTGGTATTCAGCTGCATCCGGTAAGACTGTTTGCTTTACTTCACTTCCTGCTGTCTTGCTGACCCAAACAACATCATCACCATCATTTGACTAGCCTTTCCCCAAACCACCTTGGGGTCGGCTTCCAGTCTTGCTGACCCAAACATAGTAAGGAAAAGGCTAGGCAGATGATCACACTTCTGCGTAATTTCATATCGAGATTTCTTCTTGTCATTTTATATTGAGACCTCACATGTCTCGAAAAACACGAAAAGCCGTTTCTTCCGTTGGTCATTCGAAGATCTTTGACAGTCGTACAACCCGTCTTACCAAGGGGTATCGTGTTAGCCAGTAACTAGCAGGCAGTAGATCCAAGTAAAAAAATAGTCTTCAACTACTCCCGGTTAGCCTGAAAGCCGACCCCAATATAGTTGGGCTGGCAGATGCCAGGTAATAGGGAGGAAAAGGGACGTTACCACCTTGCTGAGCAAAGTACCACTTGCTCTCTTTATCGTGTGTCCAAACATGGTGTCAGAGTTTTTATGGGCCTCTGACTTGGCTTGCCTTGAAGCCATCAAGAAATATATTTCAGGCAATTAAACGCTTCTATAATCTGTTGGTGGACAAACTGTGGCAGTATTAGTTCTCAGAAAGCTGTGTTTTTTTTAAATAAAACTCGTTTTCTATGTATGGGTTTGAATGGCAGTAAGGCGGGGCGCCGTGAAAATCTGGTCCAGGGCGCTGGTAGTGCTAAAATCGGCACTGCTCTTAGGCATGCTGTTTTGGTTTCCTCACGATATTTTCCCCGAAGCAAGTGATAATTATACAATACGCACATGAATCTGAAGAGTCAGAGCTGGGTGTCTTGGGTTCGAACATGAGACCTATGACTAGGCAGTCTGACGATCACACCACTAGGCTATCACTGCTTTATGACTCTGCTGACAGGATCGTTTTATTTTCCTGCCCTCTGATTGAATTCACAAAAAAATATTATATGTGTTATGTGTTAGGGAGCTGCGGTGGCCCAGTGGTCCAGCCCCGACTTACAAGCACTAAGCCGTGGGTTCGAACCCAGGCAGGCGCAATCCTTTGTGTAATTTATTTCATCACCGCTGCTCTCAAAACGGTGAAGGAAAACATCGTGAGGAAACGGGCATGTCCTAGAACTAAAAGAAGACATGTGACATCTACCAACCCGCACTAGGCCCGCGTGGTGGATTATAGCCCACTCCCTCTTATAGAGAGGAGGCCTGTGTCCCAGCAGTGGGAACGTCATAGGCTAATGATGATGTGTTATGTTAATTAAAATACATTTGAACCACGCTATCGCATTAGGAATTTCCTATAATGTAAGCAGTGTTTGTGATAAATAAACAAGCATAGAAGAAGACTTTCCGTAGTAGGGGATTCCTGTAATATTTCCATGTAAGTATCAGTATTAACTGTTTCAAGAAAACAAGATAAATAAAATGGCCTTTATTTCTATACACTTATAGCATATAATCAATATTAATGATTCCATTATTGGAAAACTTGAAATACAATTGTAAACAAAATTGCTAGCCAACATAATCAGGGTTGACTGGTCAGAACCCACCCAACGTTCAAAATCAAGCAAAATTTTGATGTTTCACAAATCCTTCGCCATTTCTATTTTATTACCTAAAATAAAAGAACTTGAAAGACAGCTAGAAAATTTATGAACTGTCGTAAACGGGTTGTAATTTTTTATGAGAATTATTTTAACAACATTTTCATAGCCTAGCCTAGGAAGTTATTAGAAATAAATGATTTGAGCAGACATTACGCTTGTTTTAATCTATTTAAGGCGAGATATCCCCAATTTTACGTCACTTTGGTTCATTAATAAATAAACTAATAGTATTTTTTAAGCCAAAAAATTATATTTGATAGTTAACTTTATGTAGGTACTCTGACAATTTCTGATTCAAAACATAATATCAAAAACTTCTCTTGATCATAAAAGCATTAAAAGAGGAGGCTAAATTCGATATTTTTTATGTTTTTCCTATTGTTTTTGAAGCCTATTTATTAAAGCTCTACTTCCAAAAACCATTTCTAAGAAAAGGCTAATAACATATTATTTCTGGTTACATTTTGCATAATAGTTTCATTATTTTAATAATAAATTATTATATAACACAAAACGGCTTGCGTTCGTCGCTACAGTTGTTAAAAACCAACTTCGCTTGGTGTACCCGGCCTTAAGTACATAATTACAGATGTTGTATGCAAATGTTTACTCAATAATTTAATAGATAAGTAACGTTTCATATGTACTACAAAAGATACACGTTATAATTATGTAGTAAGTGATAATGGTGCATTTGTTACGGTTTATATTTGTGAACGATAGTCGCGAGTCATACACGGTGAAACCGGACACTTACGTGTCCGTCAACGAAGCATTCCGTACGTCAAAGTAATACTACGCTATTCAAGGTTATAAAAATCTTTAAACGCAATGCAAATTATTTTTGACGTGACAACGTCAAATAATTCGATGGACGCCGGCAGCATGCACGAAAAAGGATGTCTCATTGTACGGTACTATCGGATTGTACGATACGCTCGTTGTAACGTTACGATCGGCTTTAAAGCTTAAAAAGGCACGATCAGCTTGTCGTTCGGCTTGCGCCGCATTTACCGTTTTTCCACTCGATTGGCCTATGCGTCCGAGGAGAAGAGAGACAGCGGCAGCACACAACTGACAGTCTGACATCTACACGTGAACTGTTTCTTCGACTGTTTATGAAGTGAAGTGAAAAGATAATGTGGTTTTCATTGTTTATTACAACAACCAAATTAAAAGTAAATTTATCTATAGATAGAGTATAATACTGGGTAAAGAAAACGAAATTCTTTTTTGTCCGTCAGACAGGAAATACAAAAATATTAGACACGTATTTTTTGTTTTATCAAAATATCAAGAAATTACTTAGTTAAAACTCATTAATGTTGTGGGGGCTCACTACGTCACAAGTAGGTATAAAATTACCTACAAGTGACGTCATGGGCCATTTCAACTCAATATATCTCCGTAATTTTATGACCACGGTAAAAAAGAAAAAATACGCGTCTAATACTTTTCAATAATCTACCCGACTACGACCAATTTTATTCATAAAAGTATGCAATCAATTCATAAATGTTTTGTTATGACGTTGTCACGTTAAACTATCGTCCGTAAACCGATTTTACAGTCAACCAACTTTTTTTAATCCAGAAGTAAGTCTTCATTCAGTAAAACTTTCTACATAAAATACTAGCTGTCCCGCGGAACTTCGTCGGCGTCACATTTTCCCCGTTTTCGCTACATTTTTCATTGCTTCTCCGCTCCTGTTGGTCGTAGCGTGATGATATATAGCTAATAGCCTGCCTCGATAAATGGGCTATCTCACACTGAAAGAATTTTTCAGATCGAATCAGTAGTTCCTGAGATTGGCGCGTTCAAGCAAGCAAACAAACAAACAAACTCTTCAGATTTCATCATCATCATTTTCATCATTTCAGCCCAAAAGACGTCCACTGCTGGACATAGGCCTCCCACAAATGTCGCATTGACATTTTGGGGGGTTTTGCCATAATCGCCACGCTTGGCAGGCGGGTTGGCGATCGCAGTACGGTTGTTACAAAAGCACAGAGAACGCTGCTGCCCATTCTCTGGCAAGTCCCTTAGTCGCCTCTAACGACACCCACGGGAAGATATGGGATGGTACTATTCTTTACATCCGACACCATACAGAGCATTCTCATCTCAGCCACATGCAATTTTGCCTTTCATTCAGCGCTTTTGTGTCCCAACTCCCAAGCTTCGTATCCATAGAAAACAGCAAGACTAACCATGCTCCTATAAATATTCCCCTTAAGTTTAAGATGAATAATTCATTAGAAATCTTACTAAATACCTTAAGAAAAACATATGTTTTCTATATGATGATAGTGTCATTAACATATAAATAGATGGCCATTTTGCTCGAATTAATAGTTTGACACAAACATTTTTTATTTGTAAGCAATCTAACTGACTTGCAAAGACAACACAAACCTTTTTCAGTTGTCACAAATCAATTTTACATTGTAACTAGAAAATGTTTCCATATCGTCCTGTATGTTCACGAAGTACAAAATGTTCATATTATTGAGGATAGCTTATAAATTACAGATGCAAAGTTAATCTAATTTATATGGGACCACCGCGCAAGCTTCCTCTACACAAATGAAAAAATAACCACTTAAATTGGACCAGTAAACACGGAGAAATCGGTTAATACAAGTGAAAAAATATACTGGTGGAATACATTACCACCTCCGTTTTTAGAAGTCGGTTAAAAAATGTGAATAATATCAGCGTTCCATATTTCATCAAAATAGGCCCAGCAGTTTAGCAGCATACTCGCACTAAACAATCTGACAAAAAAATCAATTTGGAAGTATTAATTTAATAGACATTTTTAGTTAAAAAAACGTCGTAGTGTTGACAAAGTATGAATGACACCAGATAATTCGAACGAGGAAGTTCCAACAGATTATAATATGCTCTGTATGGTGTCGGACGTTAAGAATAGCACCATCCCATATCTTCCCGTGGGTGTCGTAAGAGGCGACTAAGGTATTTGCCAGAGAATGGGCAGCAGCGTTCTCTGTGCTTTTGTTACAACCGTACTGCGATCGCCAATCCGCCTGCCAAGCGTGGCGATTATGGCAACACCCCCCAAAATGTCAATGTGGCGACACTTGGGGGAGGCCTATGTCCAGCAGTGGAAGTCTTTTGGGCTGAAATGATGATGATGATGATAAATATACCAGCTACTTCATTTTTTTACTTTCCTCTTGAATCATTCAGTCTATTGATGAAAACCGCATCAAAATCCGTTGAGTAGTTTAAGAGATCTAAGCGTACAGACGGCGGGCAGCGATTTTATTTTAAACTATGTAAAGAATAAATATATAGGTTTTGCGTAGTTTAAAAAAAATATGAGTGTGGGCATTAGTGTTTGTTTTGTGATTAAGACCAAGTGCTGATTCACAATGTACGCACTCATATTTTTTTACTATGACAACATCGTTACGTGACTTTTTTGCTAGACAACGTCATGACGTCAAGCTTGTAGTCCTCAAAGGGTAAGGCAGAGACGAAGGTCACAGTATAAACTGTTAATCATTTAACATTTCTTTTGAATGCAAAAGTTACAAGTATTTTGACAAATTCTCACAATTCTCTCTCAATTCTCACTTACTCTTGAGTAGCCCATTAGTTTGATAGGTTTTTTGTGACCCTAAACAATCATGTTTGTATAGTGATCTTAGCTTACTCTTACTTACAATCAAATCCAAGGCTCATGGATGGCATAAAAACTCTGACACCACCCCCCGTATTCACAAACGCTCGGATTCGATTTCGATTCGGAAAGTCGTATGTCTATCTCGCTCGCTTTCGTAATGCCAAAACAAGATAGACATATGACTTATCGAATCGAAATCGAAACGAAATGGAATTTAACAAAAAACGTTATTTTTTTTTTTTTTTCGTTGTGCATTTTTATTTTTAATATTTTAATTTTTTTCTTAAATATATGTAACCTAAGATACTCCTTATTACATCAGCTATCTGCCCGTCAAAATTGGTCTAGCCGTTCCAGACATTAGCCGGAACAAACAGACAGATAAAAATTGCATTTTTTTTGTTTTGGTACATGTACCGTATATACATATGAATGTATAAAAACCAAAAAAACGATAAATGTGAATGAAATGTGAATGTGAATGTGAAATGTGAATGTGTAAAATAACCGCTTTTTACATGCATATGAATGCATGTAGTAAAAAGCGGTTATTTTAATATTACAAACAGACATTTCAATTTTATTTATTTGTATGTATGCATGCATATGCATGTATGTATAGATGCGAAAGTAACTGTTTGTTTGTTACCTTTTCACGACTAAACGGCTAATCGGATCGAAATGAAAGGGCAATGCCCATAAAATGCCTGAAATGGACAAACACTACGAATAGCCCTTAATGTATTTAAAATAAAATATGTATAATAAAATAATTCTAAAGTTTGTTTAAGTAGGGTATAAAATACAGGAATCATTAAAATATTTAACTTGATATCCGTTTAAGTTTAAGTCATTCTTATTTTTATTAAAGGTCAGTGTTTATTTGACACGAGTAAGTAACATTCGGCCAAGCAGGAATCGTCAAATAATCCCGATCGAACTATTTTATAGAATTAGTGCACAGTTATCATTAATTTATTATAATTCGACCTATTTGTACCATACATATAATTCAAATAATATCTGCATGTGAATATTAATTAAAATCAAATAATTTTTAAAGAGAAAACTTATCGTAGGCTGTATGAATCACATGTCCTTTGCCTTACTGACAGTTTGACATTAAGTACTGCATTTTCGATTGTTTGTTTACTGATTTATGGGTTTGCGCTTGCGACTTGCTAAAGCAAGTTAAAACTGACCTGTTTTCAATACGACGTTGTTGTGTGTTTTGGACTAGTGCCCCGTGTACATTTAAAAATGGATAAAAACCTGTACTGTGGTAATTGTTATCCCTAACCTGGACTTAACCTATATTTCAGAAAAAAATGGTAGTAACTGACTTCTACCTAGTTTTTTGATAATTATTAAAATTGTAATGTGTTACCTACGATATGTAGTAAAATTTGGCGTATATTTAATTGTTGTTCATTCCAGGCATTTTTTTATATGGCGGGTGGGCGTTCCCCTTTGGCAAGGAGATAGATTGTGTCCTGGGCACGTGGACACGGGCTATCTTTTTTTAAATTTCTATGCGAATGAAGTCGCGGACTACAGATAGTAAAATTATAAATGTGAAGGTTTTTGAGGAAGGATGGACGTTTGTTACTTTATCACGCACAAAACTTTTTTACCAAAATATAACCGGTTACAAAAAAAAAACTAAAACGTGGAAGTGTTATTTTTTTGTAGAAAACATTTTATTTATAATAATAATAATAATCATTTATTTGCTAAAAACATGGTATAAAAGATGGTTATGTTAATAATGTGAACAAACATGTTTTGCTTAATAGATATAAGCGTGCAAATGCGTGCATAACGAAACAATAAGTCATCATGCAATTTTATGTTCCAGGAACTCCTTAACACTGTAAAAACTATTAGCAGAGAGCAATTTGTATAATTTACTTTTGAACATTCTTGTATTTAATGCTTTTAATTCATTTGGTAGTTTGTTGTATACCTGGACACAAATAAACATACAGCTTTTATTATATTTCGCAAGCCTTGGGAGGACATCTAACACGAGCCTGTAGGGGTCGCGCCTGCTGCGAGAATTTACATCGCTTGCTTTCGCAAACAATTCCCTATGCCTCCACACAAACAAACAAATTTCAAAAATATAAAGGGACGGTAGCGGTAACAAATCAAGTTTTTTAAACATCGGCCTGCAAGATTCGTCAGGCTTAAGGCCACATAATGCTCTTATGCACCTCTTTTGTGCGACAAATGCTCTATTTTGATCAGTGCTGTTTCCCCACATAATTAAGCCATAGCGTAGCACTGATTCAACATATGCATGATATGTTGTTATAGACGTTTTAATGTTTGTTATGTTTCTAATCTGTTTTAGTGCATATACAAACTTATTAATTCGTTTGGATACTGTATCAACATGTGCTTTCCAGTTGATATCTTGATCCAAAGTTACTCCTAAAAATTTTGTTTGCGTTACTTCGTTAATTCTATGTATATTCATTTTAATATTTTGTTTTGTATTATTTGATTTATTGAATTGAATATAAACGGACTTTTTTAGATTTATGGATAAGTTATTCTCCTTTAGCCATTTTATCAATCTTTCAATTACATTATTAATTTCTGTCTCGTGGTCTTTAATTGTATTACTTTTTTTATCAGATGTCACAATAATAGAGATGTCATCAGCGAATAATATACATTTATGATTAGTTATAGTAGTGATAGAATTAATATACAATAGGAATAAAATAGGGCCCAGTACACTCCCTTGTCGGACGCCTTGTTTATTGGATTTAAAGTCAGAAAAGTGAGATGTCAAGTTGTTACTTGTATCCATTTTAGTAATAGTAACGCGTTGTTGTCTATTACTTAGATATGACGATAACCATTGAAGTGTAATGCCTCTAATCCCAGTTGCCTCCAGTTTCTGTAATAACAGGTCATGAGAGACTAAATCAAAGGCCTTTGATAAATCGAAAAACAGCCCTGTAGTAAGATAGTTATCGTTGATATTCGTTAATACTATTTTTATAAGACTGTAAATAGCTAACGTTGTGGATTTATTTTTTTGGAAACCAAATTGTTCTTTCCTAATAATGTTAAATTTAGTACAGTATTCAATCAGTCTTTTATACATACACTTTTCGAAGATTTTAGATAGAATAGGTATCAAAGTTATTGGGCGATAGTTATTCACGTCTGATTTTTCACCGGTTTTATAAAGTGGTTTAACAATTGATAGCTTTAGTGCTTCAGGAAAAATGCCAAGTGAGAATGATAAATTAATTAAATATGTCATAATTTCAATAAGTTCATTAGCACATGCTTTAATGATTTTCGTGTTAATTTCGTCATAACCTTCGGAGTTTGTGTTATTCAATGACATAATCTCTGCTCTAACTTCACTTTCGGACACAGGTTTAAGAAACATCGAATGGACTATTGAACATTCGTTACTGTTTATTTTTGCTCCCTTACTTGAAGATTGTGCCATATTAGTATAGTGGTTATTGAAAGCTGTTGCTATTTCTACAGGATCAGAAAGTACTGTGTTATCAAGTAGAATATTTTCTATGTTCTCCCTATCGTTATTGTTCCCGACTTCATCCTTTATTACTCTCCAGACAGCTTTACATTTGTTTTCACTATTGTTTATGTATTTGATGTTTGCGTTCTTTTTTGATGTGTAAACGCATTTCTGTAAAATCTTTGAGTATTGTATATATCGGCGCAACTACAACAATTCGTCTAGAAAAACCTAGAATAACTAAGTTTAATCATTTAATTGTCCTAAAAATTAGTTTAAAAACCATAAGTTGATTACTTTGAATTTATTACGATGTAAAATGAATGTCATCATTGTAATTTCAATACTTAACCTAAAATGAAACGTGCACGTACGTCGAGCCCTATAAATACGGCCGCACTGTAGGCGATCGGTTGAGTCTTGCTTGAGCCGCCGAACTGTACGGATCTATGTAAATAAGTCGTTACGCTGTCGGTTGAATAAACGAGTCATACAGTGTACTTGTGGTGTTTTACTTGGAAGATCGAAGATGAGTGACCCTGAACATAGTCAGTGACGTCAGCTATGCTGACGTCACGCTTTTTAAAAACGGAACGGAGACATTTTCTCCGTCATCAGAAGTGGGATCGCAAGAGATTTCTACTCAAGCCACTTCCTCATCAGCTCAGTTTACCACCTGAGCAACTGGAACCAGCCAACATTCGGCGTCAGGAGCCTGGACTGGTCTCCAATACATCAATAGAAGCCATGAATCAATCAAGACCGCATAAATACCCTGATCAAGGAATGCGGATGGACGGAATACCACCACAATTCCTTATGCAGATGATGGAAATGATGCAGAGAATGTCAGAGCGTTTGTGTGCTCCGCCTACCGAATCAATAATAAGGATCAAAGGCATTTACCTGCCATCTTTCGACCCGGATACCCATGTCGGAGTACGTGAGTGGTGTCAACATATTGATAGTGGCCATTGAGGCATATAAGTTGAGTGATTTCGACGTTCGTATGAAAGTGCAGTCTGCTGAAGGGACGTGCCAAAATGTGGATCGATGATTGGATGGTGACCAGTAGTACCTGGGAAGAGTTACGAAAGAACATCATCACCACATTTGAACCTGAGAACAGATACTCCCGAGACATTGTTATGTACAGGGTGAAAATAATTCATCAGAATAAAACCGTCTACGAGAATCCACAAAAATCGACGAGAACCAACGAGGCTGGTGCAGAGCGCGCACCGCCCGTCAGTGTGGCCGTATCGGAATCGGAAAACCGTAATTCATCAGAATAAAACCGTAAGTAACTTAATTCAAATATTCTAAATATCCCTCAGATAACTCTACGAGAACCTCCGAGAACTACGAGAACCTCCGAGAACTCTACGAGAACCTCCGAGAACTCTACGAGAACCCCCGAGAACTCTACGAGAACCTCCGAGAACTCTACGAGAACCTCCGAGAACCCTTTAATAAAATCTCCGAGAACCTACTAACCTTATCAGAATCGATATTCTCAAAAGACAAAACAACGCAAGGTGTTTACAGATGTACTACTCAGAGGAAGTTTTGTTTCTATTCTTTCAGGTCTACGAGAATCCACAAAAATCGACGAGAACCAACGAGGCTGGTGCAGAGCGCGCACCGCCTGTCAGTATGGCCGTATCGGCGCAACTACAACAATTCGTCTAGAAAAACCTAGAATAACTAAGTTTAATCATTTAATTGTCCTAAAAATTAGTTTAAAAACCATAAGTTGATTACTTTGAATTTATTACGATGTAAAATGAATGTCATCATTGTAATTTCAATACTTAACCTAAAATGAAACGTGCACGTACGTCGAGCCCTATAAATACGGCCGCACTGTAGGCGATCGGTTGAGTCTTGCTTGAGCCGCCGAACTGTACGGATCTATGTAAATAAGTCGTTACGCTGTCGGTTGAATAAACGAGTCATACAGTGTACTTGTGGTGTTTTACTTGGAAGATCGAAGATGAGTGATCACCCTGAACATAGTCAGTGACGTCAGCTATGCTGACGTCACGCTTTTTAAAAACGGAACGGAGACATTTTCTCCGTCATATATATTTAGTTTTATTTCGTAAATTTTTGGTCTTATAATATTGATAGCGCAGAGACCTTTTCGTTTTGCAACTTTGTTTTAGACCTTTGGTTATCCAGTTCTGTTTCTTTTTACTATTAGTATTCACTTTCACCTTTATTTTTGGGAAACATAAATTATAAATAAATTTTACCATTTTTAGTTGTGTTATCTCACATAAATCCTAGTCAAGTATTAATTTTAAAATGTAACTAGAAACCAGTACATCGTATATACACACGACACATATATAAACAAAAAAAAAAACATAAAATGAAAAGTAGGCCAAACTATGTTATTTTTTTATGGGACCAAATGGCAACTTTTCTGCATCAAACTAAAGAAGAATCACGTAAATCGGATCATAAATCTCAGCGTAATCAGTGTACGAATGTGTGTGTGTGTGTGTGTGTGGGTGTGTGTGTGTGTGTGTCGTGTTCGAGTGTGTGTGTGTAGTGTGCGAGATAAGTACTTATCTCCTATGCAGACTGTGCATACATAATAAAAAACATACGAATTGAGAACCTCCACCTTTTTGAAGAAGTCGGTTGAAAACTAATGGACTTTGGCCTGCCTACCCCTTCAAGAATTAGAGGTATGATGGTAAATTATACACCGTGGCATTTTAATCGTCTTACAACGGCAGCCCACTTCATGTATCCAATGATTAGTAAACATTCATAATAAAAAAAAACATATTTATGAACATTTGAATAATTAAAAAAATGAAAATATTATTTATTATTATGACGCATGACGTAGTTTGAAACACCCTGTTATGAGCGCGGTCCGAGCATTGCGTTCCAAAGGCGGCACGGACTGAAGCGGCGGCATCTTTAACAGAGTTCATTCCCCCTATTGCAAAAATGTGTTTCTTACTATTGCAATAATAAGAAATTACTATTGCAAATAAAAAAAAAAAAATCGTGTCTGGAGGTATTTTATGTCGGATACATTGAGTGGACCACCTTTGTAAGACGATTAAAATGCCACGGTGTATAGAAGTACGGCTAACGGTCAGTAAGATAGACAAACATAAACTAAGTAGGTTACTGTGGAAGTCGATATTGTAATATGTGTGTACTATTTAGTTATTTATATACTTGTATGTTTCTTGATCCCTGACCCGAAGCACGTGGCGAATTGATGTCAACGCACTCGCGAGTACCAGTTAATTATGACAGAGCAATTATAATGGGCAGCCCCGATTACGAGAGCAGCGGTGGCCCAATGGTGGCAGCCCCGACTTACGAGCAGTAAGCCGTGGGTTCGAACCCAGGCAGGCGCATTACTTTGTGTTATTTATTTCATCACCGCTGCCCTCAAAAATGGTGAAGGAAAACATCGTGAGGAAACCGGCATGTCATAGAACTAAAAATTCGAAGATATGTGACATCTACTAACCCGCACTGGGCCCGCGTTGTGGATTAAAACCCACTCCCTCCCATAGATAGGACGCCTGTGTCCCAGCAGTGGGAACATTATAGCCTGATGATGAATTATAATGGGTGTAAAAAAAGAACTTCCCTGTTGAGGGAAAGGAACAGGAGGTATTCGAAAAATTGGTACTTATTAAGAATGAGAATGTCTATAGGCTCATCAAATTCTTTTAAGATAAAAAAAAATTCAAAATTGTCTGGTTGTCCTCTACCGCTGTTATTAGAGAATAATAGCGGTAAAAATTTGGCCTTAATTATTTGTTTTACTATTTATGTTCACACAATAGACAACACTCAACGCTCTGTATGGTATCGGACGTAAAGAATAGCACCATCCCGTATCTTCCCGTGGGTGTCGTAAGAGGCGACTAAGGGACTTGCCAGAGAATGGGCAGCAGCGTTCTCTGTGCTTTTGTAACAACCGTACTGCGATCGCCAACCCGCCTGCCAAGCGTGGCGATTATGGCAAAACCCCCCAAAATGTCAATGTGGCACCACTTTGGGAGAGGCCTATGTCCAGCAGTGGACGTCTTTTGGGCTGAAATGATGATGATGAGTAGACAACACAGGAAAAACATAAAATATTAGTGCACAAAGGTACTGCTTATTTCATTGAATATGAAATTTCTGCCAGCTGACCAGCGAAAGAAGAAATGAAAAAGAAATGTAGACGATAGTGTGCGAGAAAAGAAAGAAAAATAAAACTATGTAATTTTTGGTGGGCCATATTTTCTTTACTTATTAGTTGCTGAAAAAAAAGCAATTGTCAGGGACGTGTTGTAGACCTTGATTTTATGGAACAAACTAATTGCTCTAGATGCATCATTCAGGAAGTAAAAAGGAAAAATAAAATGGAGAATCGAAGCCACTGTTCCCTCTTACTGGCTTTTTCATTTAAATTTATTTTCATTTTTATTTTCATTAATCATTATTATTTAATTATAAGATGATTGTAATACTATGTAAATTCAAATGCAAATTATTGTTAATGAATAAATGACATCCCCGTGGGTGTCGTAAGAGGCGACTAAGGGACTTGCCAGAGAATGGGCAGCAGCGTTCTCTGTGCTTTTGTAACAACCGTACTGCGATCGCCAACCCGCCTGCCAAGCGTGGCGATTATGGTAAAAACCCCCTTATGTCAATGTGGCGTTGGGGGAGGCCTTTGTCCAGCAGTGGACGTCTTTCGGCTGAAATGATGATGATGATGATGAATAAATGACTATGACTAATGAAGCCGAAAGGCATTATTGTTCTCCTTGTCATTGCGACTATTTTTAGATCTGAACCTTCCCTGGAATCCTACGTAGTTATGGAGATATTAGAGGTCGAAGTTCTAACTTTTCTTAAGGATTTTTTCCTCCATACAGTAGCGGCGTAAGGGTAAGGCGAGATTGGGTGACCGCCCAGGTCGCCGGATTTATAGAGGCGCCGAATAAAAAGAGGAGTCGAAAGCGCCCCTGCATGGGCGTCTTCAGGAGGGGGCAGCCTGCAGATGCAACCTCGAGATTTTTTTAAGTTTTAACTTTTTCTGCCTGTTGCCCCAGAATTAGAAAGTACGTTATAAATTGTAGCGAACAACCCTCTCACTTTTATGCCTTAAAAATAAAATGAGCCTCTGAGCTTCTAATCTTTTACAAACTAGTAGCGAAAAAAATATCAGCTGCCCCATACATTTGGGTCGAATAGGTATTGAAATGTTGTATGGGGAGCAGAAAATTTTTTCACTGTCACGATGTTTGTCGGATGGAGAAACATGTTCAGTTTGATGGTCTGAATCACATCCTTAAGTATGTATACATATACCCTTTCCGTTACAGCCTGTATAACCTGGATTAACACATAGGATATTTTTCATCCCAATAGTACGATCGTGTGGGACAATAACTAACCTCCACGCGAGTGAAACTGTAGGCATAAGCTAGTGGTTCTATATAAAACTCTGAATTAATTCGCCACGTCTGTCAAGTTATGATTGCGAACGTTTGCTTGGTGTCAAATTAACGGATCGTGTTCTGAAACTAGAGTACAATGCACTTCAAAACAAAATAGAATATGTACCTCACTATACGCTGCTGACACAGACCTAGAGCCACTGCTTCACCACGGCCTAGCTTCATAGTAAATTAGCTGTATAATGGGTTTAAAAATATCCCTGGAGGTAGGGTGAGTGTGTAGAGATGTTGGAAGACAGAAATCGCAACCTTATTGCTATTCCATTTTTTGCCATTCGATTTTACAGGAAAAACTTAGCGCCTTTCAGTCAAGGGTATAGTACCTACTTATAATTATTTAAACAAACAATTACGTTAAGGGCGTTTACACCTTACGACATTTCATACAAACTTTCAAGTCCTTTTCCGAAATGACCGAACAGATTTCATTGAAATTTCATACGCCTAAGCAGGATAAAAAGTTACTAAAAAACATTTTGAAGACATGTGACATCTACCAACCCGCACTGGGCCCGCGTGGTGAATTACATTACAGCCCATCTCATAGATAGGAGGCCTGTGTTCCAGCAGTGAGAACATTATAGGCTGATGATGATGATTCGATGATTTGAGATGCAAACTGATGATTTGTCAATGTCTGGTGTCCTCAGCAAGTCGGCAGTTTGTTCGGACCAGTTTTTCAGATCTTAACCACCACATCCTCCGTGATTTTTAGGTATTTACCTCTAAGTAACTATGACCATGAGAATTTGTCTATCTGTGTGTTTAAGATAATCTCCTAAACGTGTGAACCGATTTAGACGAGGTTGTGCAATATTATTTTAAGACCACGTTTTGTTTAAGTATACGTATAGATAAACTAATTATGAGTTGTTCTGTATTAGGAGTTTTAAAGCAGATTTCAAAGAATTTTATCATTGAAAATCGCAAAAAAGCAGTGAGCTAGCGTGGTAAATAAATATCAGTGCACAGTTTTAAGGCTCGTGAACTCGTGGCTAAATAATATTTTCTTTAATCTATACTAATATTATAAAGCTGAAGAGTTTGTTTGTTTGTTAGCTTGAACACGCTAATCTCAGGAACTGCTGGTCCGATTTGAAAAATTATTTCAGTGTTATGTAGCCCATTTATCGAGGAAGGCTATAGGCATAGGCGTATATCATCACGCTACGACCAATAGGAGCGGAGCAGAAATGCAAAATGTTGCGAAAGCGGGGAAATGTGACGCAGACGAAGTTGCGCGGGTCGATCTTAAGGTTAAGCTGCGCTTCCCTGGGTTGGTCCGTGGATGGGTGACCGCCCATTACATACCGAGTTTACGCCGTGCCTTGGAAAGAACACTAAGCCGTTGATCCCGGCTGTCATTTCTAGATCTTCGACAGTCGTTACAGGTAGTCAGTGGTCTGAAAGTCTGACGATTTTCATTAGTCATATTAAGAGGTATCGTATTACCCAATAGTAACCAGGTTTGGAAAGTCAATTAAGCAATCAACATCATCATTTCAACCCAAAAGACGGCCACTGCTGGACATAGGCCTCCCCCAAGTGTCGCCACATTGACATTTTGGGGGGTTTTGCCATAATAGCCACGCTTGGCAGGCGGGTTGGCGATCGCAGTACGGTTGTTACAAAAGCACTGAGAACGATGCTGCTGCATTCTCTGGCAAATCCCTTAGTCGCCTCTTACGATACCCACGGGAAGATATGGGATGGTGCTATTCTTTACGTCCGACACCATACAGAACAATCAATCGGAGAGGTAAGCAATCGCTCCATGTAAAATACCGGTATCCAGCTGTAACAGAGTTGGGAAAAGGCTAGGCAGATGAGGCATCATAAAATGCATTTTTATCATCTGTTCATTTAGCTTTCAGAGGATGCTAAGGAGGATGTGTGGTGACAACGCGAACGGATAAAATAAAAAATGAGTACATAAGAGGAAGTTTGAAAGTGGCGCCGGTGACTGAAAAGTGTGTGGTAATCGGTTGTCGTGGTATGGGCATATGATGCGTAGGAATGAGGAGAATGTCGTGAGGAAAGTTTTAAGTATGAATGTGGATGGTTATAAGGGTAGAGGAAGACCAAAGAAACGATGGATGGACTGTGTGAAGGATGATATGGCAAGAAAGGAAGTGTGTGATGAGATGACAAGTAACAGAGAAGTATGGAAAACATGCTGCGCCGACCCCAAATAAATTGGGATAAGGGCAAGAGAATGATGATGCTCATTTAGGTTTCGGAAACAACTTCCTAGTTAAATAAATCTTCATAAAAAAAACCCGAAATCATCAAATTGTTGGAATAAGCGAAGAACCCAAATCGCGGGAATTTTAACAACACACGATAACCATTAAGATAATAAGGTCGCCAATATGCCATTTCTGACTTGATAATAATTATTGTCAACATTTTTGATAAACGTGTTAAATGAGTCAATAATTTTACACGACTAGTCATAGAAGAAAGGAAGACCAAAGAAAAGGATGGATGGGTTTTGTGAGGAATGGTATGAAAGAGAAAAGAGTAAATGATGCCGTGACGTCAGACAGTGACAGGGTAGTATGGAAGATGAAAACGTGTTGCGCCGTCCCCAAGTAGAATGGGACAAGGACAAGAAGATGATGGTGATCATAGATCGGAGTAGGTAGATTGAGTTGGGGTCATTAATCCAAAACGTATATATTAATTTGGACAATCCTCCGGAATTGGTTGATTTGATTGAAAGTTGTGGCCATAGAGGTTAAAAGTAAAAAAATATTAATGCTTCAATCGGCATTCGATTGTTTTTATTATTCAACAGATAAATAATAAATTAATTTAGTTTTGATACCTGTCGAGTTTCCTCCGTGCCTCGGAAAGCACGTTAAGCCGTTGGTCCCGGCTGTCATTTGTAGATCTTTGACAGTCGTTACGAGTAGTCAGAAGCTAAAAGTCTGACATCCAGTCTTACCAAGGGGTATTGTATTACCCAGTTACTGGGTTGTGGAGGTCAGATAGGCAGTCGCTTCATGTAAAATACTGGTACTCAGCTGCATCCGGTTAGACTGGAAGCCGACCCCAAGATAGTTTGGGAAAAGGCTAGGCAGATGATGATGAGTTTTGATACCTGCCTTTATAATTTTGAATTAAGTAGTAATAATATCACTACCAACATTAACAATATTTAATTGAATCTGGAAATACCGGAATTACTTTCCGGAAAAATGGCTTATTCATGTTATTCTTTCTGTGTGCGTTTATGATACACTAGCTGTCCGGCGCAATTTCGTTTGCGTCACATTTTCCCCGTTTTCGCAACATTTTTGATTGCTGCTCCGCTCCTTTTTGTCGTAGCGTAATGATATATAGCCTATAGCCTTCCTCTATAAATGGGCTATCTAACACTGAAAGAATTTTTCAAATCGGACCAGTAGTTTCGGAGCCTATTCAATGCAAACAAACAAACAAACAATCAAATCTTTCCTCTTTATAATATTAGTTTAGAAGTACCAAAAATCAATCTACGTACTCCGATCACTAGTGATGAGTCATTAAAAGACACTGTTTTGTAGTTATTATCGTTTAAAAGTGGAGCGAATTTAATTCAGAAAACATTATATAGAATAATAATATGTCGTAATAAACTCAAATAAGTACAAGTACAGTAAACAAAAGAGTTGTTCTGTATGATGTCGGACGTAAAGAATAGCACCATCCCATATCTTCCCGTGGGTGTCGTAAGAGGCGACTAAGGTACTTGCCAGAGAATGGGCTGCAGCGTTCTCTGTGCTTTTGTAACAACCGTACTGCGATCGCCAACCCGCCTGCCAAGCGTGGCGAGAATGGCAAAACCCCCCAAAATGTCAATGTGGCGTTGGAGGAGGCCTGTGTCCAGCAGTGGACATCTTTCGGCTGAAATGATGATGATGATGAAACAAAAGAGATCATCATCATCTCCCTAGCCTTTTACCAACTATCTTGGGGTCGGCTTCCGGTCTAACGAATGCAGCTAAATACCAGTATTTTACATGGAGCGACTGCCTATCTGACCTCCACAACCCAGTGAGTAACCGGTAATACGATGATACTCTTTGGTGAGACCGGTTGTCTTACTTTCGGGCCACTGACTACCTGTAACGACTGTCAAAGATCTACAAATGACAGCAAGGACCAACGGCTTAACGTGCTTTCCGAGGCACGGAGGAAACTCGGTATTGTAATGGGAACTGGTCACCTATATACACGAACCAACCTAGGCAAGTAAGGCTTAAGCAAGATCGAACCGAACAGCTGTTATTACTTAAACACGAGATATATTTTGCCTTGGGTTTGCTCCTGACTCTTGTCTAGGTCAGAGATGACAGAGACAAAGTCGACGATGGTACGAGCTTACCCAGAAGAAGCCTGTTCATTCTAATTTTGAAAAGATTAGGGTTGTAAGCGTTCGGAAACACAGACGCAGGCAGTGAGTTCCATTCCTTTGCTGTGCGAATTATGAAAGACGTTCGCTTCTCGAATAAAAGAGATGAGTACCTAGACAAAATCAACACACACGTTGACACTGCATTTTTTGTGTGAAAGAGTTACAAAAATCCATTCTTGCATCCTTATAAAGGGGTTTGGGTAAAAGTGGCATGATTTCTTTAAGTCTGCGGCCACTGATGAAAATTATTTCATTAGAAAGAACATAATAAGACATTAATTTTCTTCTACTAACAATTTTTTCTAAAATGCTTCGGAGGCGAGATATACAGAGTGAATTTTTCAAGTAGGTGGCCAAATCCGAAACTATGAGGAATAGCGAAAAACACTCGAAGTAGTCGCCCGATTTTAATAAAACTAAAACTGCATCACTGGTTTTTTGAAAAATCAATATTCCTAGGTAGGAATCGAACCTGTTGATTTTGAAAAAAAACACAGCCTGTATTATTTCACCATTCGATAGTGTCTCTACTAAGGATTAAATTCTGGAAAGTAATAACATACGGCAAACGTAAGGAAAGAGTTCATTTTTGATAAAATATGTACAAACAGTTAGCAGTTATCACAAACACCACAACTTTGACATCAGATATTTCAGCTCCGATAATTATATCGGAGATATAATTATTTCGGCAAATTATTTTAGGAGTCATTACTATGATATATTCTACTATACGTTAGCAACAATTATCTTTGTGACCGCTGTGAAAAAAAAACACGCAACTAGTTCATACAAAGTTACCCAAACCCCAGATTATAATAATAGTAGGTTAACATAACATTACAATGAGACCAACTAAATTCACAATCCGCTTATAACATTCCCACAGCTGGGACCACAAAAATATAAAATTATATCTATGGCTGAGGAAACCGTCATGTCCTAGAACTAAAAATTCGAAGACATGTGACATCTACCAACCCGTACTGGGCCCGAGTGGTGGATTATACAGCCCACTCCCTCTCATAGAGAGGAGGCCTGTGTCCCAGCAGTGGGAACATTATAGGCTAATGATGATGATGATGACGATGATGATGATCTATGATTGGGACACAAGCCCATAACGAAAAATAATTTAGGTTGGAAAAGCTACAATTTCTTTTTAATTTTTACTAACCATTTATAAAAAGAATCTTCACTTGCGTCAAGTACGTACGTCAAATTATATTTTTAGAGTAAAAACTATTTTTAATGAGAGTATTGTCTATGCCAATTTTTTGCCAGTTCATTGGCTTAGTAAATTATTATTAAAGGTAAATGAAAATTACTCAAATTGCAAAAAGTTTTTAGGGGGCCTGCAAACGCATTATTTTCAGTATGGGGTCGTCTTTTAATCATGTGAAGTTCAAACAAGGGGGGAGGGGGTCAAAAAATAATCACAACTAATCACCACCGGGGATGGGATAATAATTATGACAGTCTCGTGTATTTTTTTGTCGACGACTACTATTTTACTTTAATTTTTAGGTTTCCGTACCTCGAAAGGAACAAACGGAACCCTTATAGGATCACTTTGTTGTCCGTCCGTCCGTCTGTCCGTCTGTCTGTCTGTCAAGACCCTGTTTCTCAGGAACGCGTGAAGGTATCAAGCTGGAATTTATATCAAATACTCAAGTTTACTGTCCCTTAGAGATGTGACAAAAAAAAAGAAGTGAAAAATGCAAACTTCTAAGCCAACGCAATCTTTTTTGATTGCGTTGGCTTAGGAGTTTGAATTTTCCACTTCTACAGCCGTTTATGCAGCAATTTTCGACACTCGCAAGGGAATCAAAACCTACAGGATACTTCCCGTAAACTCAGAATCTTGACATTTGGTACGAAGCAACTTCTTCTAGTACCGGTAAAGGAAAAATTGCGAAAACCGTTAAATTTTAGTTGCATCAATAATAACAATATTTTTAATAATTTTAGACTTACTACCCCTTTCCTCATGAACGCGTAGAGGTATTAAATTGAAATTCATATCAAATACTCAGGTCTATAATACCTTTAACCTGTAACAAAATCAACGCAATCAAAAGAAACAGCAATTTAAGCCGCATATTTTCAACTCGCAAGGGAATCAAAACCTAAAGGGTATTTCCAGTCGACTTAGAATCTTGAAATTTGGCATGAAGCAATTTTTTATAGCACATATAAAGGAAAAATTCCAAAAACCTTAAATTTTTAGTTACTTCAATTTTTTTTAAATAATTATAAACTTATTACCCTTTTCCTCATGAACGCGTAAAGATATCAAGTTGAAACTCATATCAAATGTCAAATACTTAGGTCTAATTGCCTTTTCGGAACCCTCAGTGCGCGAGTCCGACTCGCACTTGGCCGGTTTTTTATAAAAACACTAGCACTTCGCCCACAACTTCGTCCGCGAAAATTGTGATATAATATAGCCTACGTTACTCAGTAACGATGTAGCTTATAATGGTTAAAGAATTGTTTAAATCGGTCAAGCAGTTTTTGAGTTAAATCGTAACAAACTAACAATCAAATCTTTCCTCTTTATAATATTAGTTTAGACTAGCTGTACCCGCTGTTGCAATGCACTTTTTCCTGCCTACCCTACCCAACCCTACCCTTCCTACCTACCTACATACACTACCCTACCTACCTACCTTCCTTACCCTACCCTACCCTACCCTACCCTACCTTACGTACCTTTTAAACCTTTCTTGGGCTTGTACAAATATTAGAACCATATTTCAAAACCATTAACAAAATCGGTCCAGCCGTTCTCGAGTTTTAGTGAGACTAACTAACGTCATTTTTAGGGTTCCGTACCCAAAGGGTCAAACGGGACCCTATTACTGAGACTTCGCTGTCCGTCCGTCCGACCGTCCGTCCGTCCGTCCGTCTGTCACCAGGCTGTATCTCATGAACCGTGATAGTTAGCCAGTTGAAATTTTCACAGATTATGTATTTCTGTTGATGCTATAACAAAAAATACTAAAAACAGAATAAAATAATTATTTAAGGGGGCTCCCATACAAAAAAGGGATTGTTTTGCTAGTTTTTATAAAAATGGTACGGAACCCTTCGTGCGCGAGTCCGACTCGCACTTGGCCGGTTTTATTTTCTAAAAGAGTTGAGTTTGAGTTTGATGCTGAGAAATGAGCAAAACGTCGTGAGGAAAGTGTTGAGTATGAATGTCGATGGGTATAAGAGCAGAGGAAGACCAAAGAAACGAGGGAAGGACTGTGTAAAGATATGGCAAGAAGAGAGGTGCCTGATGAGGTGACAAGTAACCTCAGTTCCTTGTCACCTCATCATACTTCTCAAAGTATGGAAGAAGAAGACATGCTGCGCTGACCTCAAATTAATTGGGAAAAGTGCAAGAGAATAATAATAATTTATTTTAATTGCCAAGAGCCTCGACCAACATCTGATGAGGCTCTCGTTAGGCAGCTGGATCAAGGGCTTGATTCAAAAAGCGGTACTCCTGGACACGGCTCGTATCGTTATGAGGTTCCTTTCTCTGGAGCCCTGACCGCCGGTAGCTTGGACCCTGTTCCCGATACCCGGTGGGCTACAATTTTTATATTATTAAATGTTTTTTTTTTATTATTTATAAGGAATATTTAAAAATGTAAAAAAACTGTATATTAAAATGAATAAAGGGATAATAATTTATTTTCAATATTCGGATAACAGAAATCCATAGTGTTATAGTAACATACCTTATACCTAGTGTTAGTACACAATAATAATGAGTTTGAGAATCATTTTGCACAGAAGATGAACAAGTTTTTACTCGGTCATCTTTTCCACAAAATGCCTCATAAAAGGAGAAAACACACTCCCGGCCACTGTTTTTTAATGATGGCTCTAAAGTCTGTGAAGTAATATATCGTAAGGAAACCGGTAGTATCCAAGGACGTGGCTTGTCATGCTCATTTGAGCACAAAACACGACCAGTGTCATTTCTTGAGCAGCTGTTCAATAATTACCAGTAATGGCTGACAATTATGTCCCATGCATGGATGTGTAGTGTGATTCAACTATGATCAACACAGAATTCGACTGCCTCGTTGTCTTCTGGCAGCCATCTTTTTGTTTTTAGGGTTCCGTACCCAAAGGGTCGAACGGGAGCCTATTACTGAGACTTCGCTGTCCGTCCGTCCGTCCGTCTGTCACCAGGCTGTTTCTCATGAACCGTGATAGTTAGCGGGTTGAAATTTCTACAGATTGTGTATTTCTGTTGATGCTATAACAACAAATACTAAAAACATAATAAAATAAATATTTAAGGGGGGCTCTCATACAAAAAAGTGATATTTTTGCTCGTTTTTATAAATAATGGTACGGAACCCTTCGTGCGCAAGTCCGACTCGCACTTGGCCGGTTTTTATAATTTTTATATGTTGTTTTATAGTAAGATGTACTAAAATTATTTTTAAGTGTGCTTACTAACCTATTTATGGAACATTGTGTCTGAAAATAAATGAATTGAATTGTTACCAGATTATAAAAGTTGTAAACACACCCGTAAGTAAGTCGAAAGTTGCTTATTCTCCCCGTAATTGCGATTTTGTTTACGTTCTTGACCATACCTGGGAACCTTCTAGTTAGTTGAAAATTTCAACTTTTTCAAACGATTTTTATAATTATCGTTATCATCATCCTATAATGTTCCCAATGCAGGGACATAGGCCTCCTCTCTATGAGAGGAAGTGGGCTGTAATTCACCACGCGGGCCCAGTGCGGCTTGGTAGATGTCACATGTCTTCGAATTTTTTGTTCTAGGACATGCCGGTTTCCTTACGATGTTTTCCTTCACCGTTTTTGAGGGCAGCGGTGATAAAATAAATTACACAAAGAAATGCGCCTGCCTGGGTTCGAACCCACGGCTTACTAGCCACCGCTGCTCTTTTTTTTCTTTTGTGAGAAATCTTTACCCTACATTAGGGCCCCGAAACAATTTTTTTATTCGGGGCCCCGCCAAGGCACGCTACGCCACTGTTCGTGAAGGAAACGTTTACACGGTGTAGATCACTAAATACTGGCAAAAATACCAAATTAGAGATTAAATAACTCTGAAAGAATTGTAGTTTCCAACGGGTCTGTCAAAAGCCAAGAATACAACACGAAAAAACCCAATAATCATACTATTTAAAAACAACATCGTATGATCATTTCTTTATCAGGCAAAAGTATAATAATATCTCTTTTAAGGTCACTTTATAAATAATTTCGACTGTAATCAAGATGGTTGTGTTTTTATTTTGTCATTACAAGAACAATTTAGTTACTGTCAAAGCTCTTGTAATTTTTTGTCTGTCTGTTAGTTTCGCATAATCTCCCTAAAAAAGCTGTAGGTACCGATTTTGACGGGACTTTCACTGTAGGATAGCTGATGTTATTAGGAGGCTAACTTAGGTTAGCCTTAGCCTTAGGAGGTACTTTTATTTTAGAAAAAGAATTAGAGTTCCGTGCAGAAAAGAAATATTTTATTCAAGGGGAGTTAGTTAACAAAATCCGAAAGGGTCCCAAAGGGTCAAACGGGACCCTATTATTATTATTCGCCGTCCGTCCGTCCGTCTGTCACCAGGCTGTATCTCATGAACCGTGATAGTTAGCCAGTTGAAATTTCTACAGATTATGTATTTCTGTTGTCGCTCTATCAACAAATACTAAAAACAGAATAAAATAAATATTTAATGGGGCTCCCATACAAAAAAGTGTTATTTTTTTGCTCGTTTTTATGAATAATGGTACGGAATCCTTCGTGTGCAAGTCCGACTCGCACTTGGCCGGTTTTATAAAAAAAAATATATCACGCGGACGAAGTCTGCGGGCACTAGCTAGTTTAAAATAATGCTTGAGTCTTGAGTGAGGTTGTGTAAAACGAGCCCATGTGCCTGTCTGAATGCGAGCCCATGATCCATAATCCGTTACCACCTGATGGCCTACCATGACGTCTTAAAGTAGTATTGTTTGAATCTTATCCCAGAGCACAATGTTCAATTTGATGAAAAAAAATCTCTCTGCTGTTTATTGATTTATTGTATTATACAACATGTTTTTTTTTATATCCCATAACTCTAGGATATGATTGAGACCATATCAAAGAATCAACTGACATATGAATTATGTTTCAATAATACCTTTTTTTTGTTTTTTCGCATTTTCTTAGCTTTAAATATGAATTATTGGCTTGAATAAAAAGAATTACTCATATTTATCAATGAAACTATGATTGATGATATCTCCCAAACTATGCATTTTTGGACCACCTATTCTAGGAGTTTTAGTATTATTTTTACCTACAGAATATAACCCTAGAGTTACGGGATATAAAAAAACAGGTTGTATATAGCGATCAAGGGATGCATTTAAAATGCACGAGTAAAACACCCACGTGTCAATAACAATTTTGTTTTTTTTTTATTATGATCTTTAGGTGACTTTTTCATAAAAATAAATACCATTATTTTGCTCGTTTTTATAAAGAATGGTATGGATCCCTTAGTGCGGCAGTCTGACTCGCACTTAGCCGGTTTTTTTTGTTTATATTGAAGTTTTTTTTTGTTACTTTTGTTTAATGTTTTGTATGCAGGCATGTGCCAAATAAACCTATTTTCTTCCTTTTCTTTTCTTCTAAATAAATTAATGTTTTATATTTATTTGTTTCAGTATTGCTGTTAATATCAACAACATTCGTTCTGAGCATGATCGGGACGATATTCTTTTGTTTTACGAATACTATCAACGATGCCATTTTGTCTGTAAGTACCTATTTTGTTATTCAAAAGTCTCATAATTTTGTCATTTACACAATGAGGTCCATGGTTCGATTCCCAGGTGGCCTACGATGACGTCTTAAAACGTTATTGTTTTACTCCTTTTTCAGTGTGTGAAAGAGAAGGCGCTAGACATCCTATATAGCTCCGTCTCTTTCCAACTCTGGAATGTTATTGGGTTATTCAAATCATAAATCGTTCAGTAGAATCTTGGAGTCTGGATTTGTGGTAATAGGCTCCCTCCCCCCTATTGACGCACTCTGGGTGTATTTTATGGACCTCTGTGTAACACTTCACGAATAAACAATCGTTATGTTATGATTTATTTACAGTCAAAACCCTTCTTACACTAAAACTAACAAAATGCGATACCATTCCGTCTCTTTAATCTTCAAACGATTGACAGAAGGAGTATGAAGGTTTAAACACGTTCAGCGCTAAACGCGTTTAGAGATTATGGGGCAAACGAGACTAACTTGCTTGTCACTAAGTTAGTTGCGTGCCCTGGTGGTCCAATGGTTGCAATCATAACTGATGAACTTGAAGTCCAGGGTTAGTTTCGTAGGTCGAGTAGATTTTCTATCAAAACTAATCAACATTAATTCTCCTTATGAGTGATATTTTTGACGTGACAACGTGTAATAAATCGACGAACGCCGGCTGCACGCACGAAAAAGGATGACTCATTGTAACGTTACGATCGGAGCGAGAGCGCTGCACGAGCGAGCGAGGTTTGAGCGTTCGGCTTGCTATTCATAAAAGTATGCAATCATTTCGTCAATAATTTGACGCATGACGTTGTCACGTTAAACTATCGTCCGTAAACCGACTTTACAGACAACCAATTTTTTTTCCATGTTTTTAGAATTTGTATGTTTTTCAGTCATTTGTGTTCAAAAAACTGAATGATTTGGCAACTCTTAGAGACCACGCCCACCACGACGACGACTTTTTGCCGCAGATCATCCGACTTTTGGTCGAAACTAGAAAGAATGTTAAATCACACGACCAGTCGTCCGACCAGCCCCCGTATTCACAAACGCTCGGATTCGATTTCGATTCGATAAGTCGTATATCTATCTCGCTCTCTTTCTTAATGCAAAACAAGATAGACAGACATACGACTTCATCATTCATCATCATTTCAGCCCAAAAGACGTCTACTGTTGGACATAGGCCTCCCCCAAGTGTCGCCACGTCGGGGGGGTTTTGCCATAATCGCCATGCTTGGCAGGCGGGTTGGCGATCGCAGTACGGTTGTTACAAAAGCACAGAAAACGCTGCTGCCCATTCTCTGGCAAGTCCCTTAGTCGCCTCTTACGACACCCATATCTTCCATATGGGATGGTGCTATTCTTTACGTCCGACACCATACAGATCCTCCGACACCATACATATCGACATACGACTTATCGAATCGAAATCGAATCCGAGCGTTTGTGAATAGGGGGCCAGTTCAAGATAGCGGTCAGTCATGCGACAAGTCGTGGTCGTGACCGCATAGTGCGAAGTCCCATAAGCTCTTAACACTGATGCTGATTTCTTGTCCCCAGAGCATGGTAATCCGCAACAATTCCTTAGCCTACAAGATTTGGAGACGGCCAGACGTGCAGCCACTCATGAAGGTCCATCTCTTCAACTACACGAACTGGGAACGCGTCAAAGAGGGACTGGATAAAAGGCTGCACGTCAACGAAGTTGGACCTTATGTATACTCGTAAGTGTTTGTTGATGACTTCCCTTTTTGCTTACCTGTCATGTGCCCCACTGCTGGGCATAGGACTTCCAAGCCTCTCTGGTGCGATACCTGGCCATGTTTGCCCCGCAAACAAGATCAGATCGTGCCACCACCTTCGCCGCGGTCTACATCGACTTACCTTTAATTTTTTAGGTTAAGGAACCCTTCGTGCGCACGTTCGACTCGCACCTGGCCAGTTTTTTACAATTTTTATCTGTCTGTCTGTTTGTTCCGGCTAGTCTCTGGGACAGCTGGACCGATTTTGACGGGATTTTCGCTGGCAGATAGCTGATGTAATAAGGAGTAACTCAAGCTACGTCTATTTTAGAAAATTTCTAAAATAATAAAAAAAAACTAAATATCTTTTTTGATAAATTCCACGCGGACGAAGTCGCGGGCACACCTAGTTTAGATTTAAAATCGGCGTAAACAAATTATAATCAGTCATATTATGTTAATCCTTAGCAACAATATCAATATAACATGACATCACGCCTTTAATGCCAAAGGGTAAGCTGAAGTGTACCTAATAGTCAGGGTTCGAAAATATCCGATATTTATGATATATATCAAGTTTAATATAAATATCCATTTTGTATGAACGTCATGTTGTTATTTTATAATATTATTTATGTATGTTTTTTGCATATGTTTTACATAAACATACTAAATTATTAAAAAAAAACTAAAATGTTTTTATGGTTTATTTACATAGGTAAGTACTTAAAATCAGACAAATGAATTCAAAACATATGCACATTACAATAAAAATCTTCTTCTAGATTAGGCAAAATCAACTAAAAACATAAAATCATCAACAACAAAAATCATAATATCAAATAATGAACTAAAAAACATAAAACCTTTTTATAAATAATTCTAATCAGTCAATAATTAATATTGATATATTATATCACAAAAAGTCATTGGATATATATCGGATATACAGGGTGAAATTGAAGTCATGGGCATTATTTTAACCTAAGGCACTACTCACGATACTGATTGCTTTAGGGCTATTAATACGCAAATAAAAAATATTATTAATGCAAGTACGGAAAACCTTAAAAGTGTAGTAAACCGTGCAAAGTATCAAAAGTTGCGCATCGCGATATTCGCGATAGCGAATGCTGCCTTTGGTACCGACACTACGCCGTATGCCGCCGCGCCGGTGCGCTGTACGCATCATTGTCACTCATTGTGCGTGAACTCTTTCCGTACTTGCATTAAGTAATCATATGTTTGATTTGCGTATTAATAGCCCTAATGGAATTAGTATCATGAGTAGTGCCTTAGATTAAAATAATGCCCATGACTCTAATTTCACCCTGTATATCGGATATATATCGGATGTACATCATGATATATATCCATTGATATATATCCTTCGAACCCCGCTAATAGTACAAAACCCACATTTCACCAGTTATGTTAAAGTTCCGTTGTGCGGTTCCGGCGGCGAATCTATATTGCCATCAGCCGGGCACAAATCTAGCTGCTCACTCAGAAATTCCTGATAGCAAAACTCTATGACCCAATAACTGCTGACCATGAGGCCCTGGTTTCGATTGCCGGGGCAGGTAACGTGTTTTTGTATTAGCAATGTCTCAGTAGCGGCCACGGAGTCTGCGCCCGGTAGATGACAGTAGGCTCGACCCTATTACATGGGACTTAAACAAAGGTGGCAAAATGTGGGTGTACAATTAGGTACACTTCTGCCCAGGGACTTAAAAACACTTTCATAAAGGTTACAGAATTATAAGTGTTACATGTTGAATTGGTAACAGAATCAAATAGGTAACACTTTTAAATGTGTTTTTAATCTAACATATCTGTAACAGATTTAAAAGTGTTAATAAGTGTAACAGGTAAACGCAGCGTACTAAAACTATAATTGATTATTTCAGTTACACATATAAAAGGTTACAGTTTGATTCGGTAACATTATTGTATCTGTTACATTCAAAAGTGTTTTCTGTTAAAACTGTTTTAAATAAAACCGGTCAAGTGCGTGTCGGGCCACGCGCAGTGTAGGGTTCCGTAGTTTTTATAACAGCCAAGTGTGGGTCGTATTCGCTGACTGATAGTTTCGTACCATGCTCTAACTAAAAGCCAAACATGACTACCTACCTAATTGGACTTCCTATACAAACAACAACTGTTTGTTTTTTATAAAACTTATTTAGGAATGAAACAGTGCGATACAACTGACGCTTAGCGCCATCGATCGACATTTCTATGGAGTTGTTCGAAATTTTCGAGTCAAATACAATTGGTCGAGTATTACTCGTAAACTTGTAAAGCCCACTTAAGTGTGATAGTTTTCCTTTAAACTTCGTTATATATAGGTACTACTGCCGTGACATTTGTATTTCTAACTACAACCGTTTAGTCTGTAGAGGGGGGGGGGACACTTGACCCTAACGAAAATTGGTACTTTAAAGCTTGATAAGTCACGAACGGTTTACTTCATCAAAAAACGGTCTCCCCAAATCCCCATCAAATATTTTTGAAAGACTTATCCAACGATATGCCACACTATGGGAAGGACGAAAAAAAAACATCATCCCCACTTTACATGTAGGGGAGGTACCCTAAATAATTGTTTTTTTCAAAATTTTATTTGACCACTTTTTTGGCGTCATTAACGTGTATACTCATGCCAAATTACAACTTTCTAGTAATAATAGTTTTTGAGCTAAGCCGCGGACAGACAGACAGACAGACAGACGGACATGGCGAAACTATAAGGGTTCCTTGTTGACTACGGAACCCTAAAAACAGTGTTAATAACACTTATAACGGTTACAGTTTGAGTCCCTGCCTCTACCGAACCTTTTGGGAATTACAGGCGTGATGTTGTTTTCCAGCAGAAGAAAATCGAAATTATTGTTGCGAGGGACTGTATCTATAATAATATGTCTACACATTATTAATTTATTAGACTTTGGTCATCCATAGATACTATCTTCATATTTATGAATGAAAGCAGTAACCAACGTAATAATCCTACATATCGGGCGCTAATTGGGTCAATAAATTATTTATTTACTTTTCTTACATTGTGAAAAGACAATAACTTTGTCTATGCTCAATTTTTTTTTAATTCTTGGGGTAGAACTGACAGATGAATTTCACTTAAAATATACAAGGTAATCAGTCCAATATTCCGAACAACTGGGGGTGTTCGGAATATTGGACGAATTATATATTATCGATTTGAAATACTTTTAAAAAAAATTATATCATCTGTTACATACATTTTGACGTGAGGTACTTTTGAGAGCAGCGGTGGCCTAGTGGTGGCAGCCCCGACTTACGAGCAGTAAGCCGTGGGTTTGAACCCAGGCAGGCGTATTACTTTGTGTAATTTATTTCATCACCGCTGCCCTCAAAAACGGTGAAGGAAAACATCGTAACAAAACCGGCATGTCCTAAAAATAAAATTTCGAAGACATGTGACATCTACCAACCAGCACTGGGCCCGCGTGGTGGATTACAGCCCACTCCCACTCATTGAGAGGAGGCCTGTATCCCAGTACTGGGAACATTATAGGCTGATGATGATGATGAATTTAAAAATAAATCAGCTGTTCCATACATTTTGACGTGAGGTACTTTAGGAGGAAAGAGCAGATTAAAAAAAAATGACTAAGAATTCTTCTGTGGGGGGTATAGAATTATGTACTGAGTAAATGGTAACCGTTTTCGTGTCGGTGTCGCATCCACCCTGAATACGTTGGTAATATTGCAAATTATCTACATGAAATATTTGCAACACTCGATATACATATTACCATTTATTATAAACAATGTTTTAAATTTACATAATATGAGTGATCACGCATTGAATCTCTGCTCGCTTTTGTCTCGTTTTGATAACGTACAAAGGCATAGATAACGATGTTTTTTTTTAATAATTGCCCTGTGAACTCTACGTCAAGGCAAGTAAGTTGAAATGCAATAATAATTAATATTTTAGAGGTATTTATTGATTGGGATTGAGGTAATCTTTTGGAGAAATTAAATAAACTGGTGTAAATCTATTTGTTGATCTTATTTTTTTTAAATTCAATACTTAATGGTCAGGTGAGATTAAAATATCAATTGTAATATTACATATTGTTATTTATACGTATAAATAAAAAAAGAAGTATCTGTTTGCGATTTCACAATACTACAACAGTTTTATTTATTGAATGCATATGAAAGTAAGTATATTCGGTAATTGTAACAAAAAAAAAAGTTTTTTGTGTCGGTTTGTCTGATGTTCCGGCTAATCTCCGTAATGACTGGAGTGGATTTTGACGGGAATTTTACTGGTAGATAGTTGATATTATAAGGAGTAATTTAGGCTATTAAATTTATTATTATATTAGAAACTAGCTGTCCGGCGCAACTTCGTTTGCGTCACATTTTCCCCGTTTTCGCAACATTTTTCATTGCTGCTCCACTCCTACTGGTCATAGCGTGATGATATATAGTCTATAGCCTTCCTCGATAAATGGGCTATCTAACACTGAAATAATTTTTCAAATTGGACCAGTAGTTTCGAAACCTATTCTATGCAAACAAACATGAACAATCAATCAAATCTTTCCTCTTTATAATATTAGTTTAGAAAATGAATTAGTGATTCGTGCAAAAAAAAACCCTTGAAATCGTAAACAAAATCCGTTTCAAATAAATGGGATAGTGTTAAATAAGAAAAGTGGGACATTCTAGGTAACAGTGATTAAAAATAGGTGTTATGTCAATTTGAGAAAGGCAGATAAAATCATGTTTAGGTACAATCAACAAAATAGTTAGGTATACAGGCAAAAATATCCGTCCACTACTATTACATTATTCTCTAATATTTCGTATTTAGTAACATTTAAAACATAAGACAAGGGCACCCTAGTCTTACGTTTAAATGTTTGTTTGTTCGAAATATTACTGAATATTGTCATAGTAGTGGATGGATATTTTTGCCTGTATACCTATTTTGTTGAGTGTACATTAATTGATTACAAAATTTTTTATTACTTTAAACAATGTTTGTGATAATGATTGTCTTTCAATTCACATCAAGTATCTCCTGACATTGAAAGAACGAACACATAATTAAGTCACATTCTTATTGATTTAGTAAGACTATCACACAGATTAAACACCCGTGTCTATAAACAAGTCAAAGTGATAACTTGATTAAAAGTATTAAGAGTATATTCTTTAGTTTATTTAGACAAGAATTTGAACGAAGTAACGAACCGTCAAAGAAAAATAATTCGAACTTTTGACAATTCTAGCCTATAGCCTTTTTCCAACTATGTTAGTAAGTTGGGGTCGGCTTCCACTCTAACTTTATGCAGCTGAATCACAGTATTTTATATGGAATGACTGCCTAGATCTGACCTCCACAACTCAGTACTGGGTAATACGATTCTCCTTGCTAAGACTGGTTTTCAGACTTTCGGGCCACTGACTACCTGTAACGACTATCAATGATCTTCAAATGACAGCCGGGACCAACGGCTTAACGTGCTTTCTGAGGCACGGAAGAAACTCGGTATGTAATGGGTGGTAACTGGTCTATCCAACAATCTACCAGAAGATCCAAGCGGCTGTTATAATTTAGCCACGAGCTCCTCGGTGTCAGAAACTTTTTGCTTTGTATTATTGTCTATATTATAGTGGTTATGGTGGCCTGAACTGTGTACCCGCAAAGCATCGAACCCTCGGCCCTCGCGATATCGCTTCCGCCCGATATGGCGTAATATTTCAAGGCAAACATATGTTTGCGGTTGTTTAGGTGTTTGACATTTAAATGTATGCTATTTTTTCGCGTGTTTGTATGAAACAGGCAGATAGAGACTTTTTTTTTTTTTAGGATGGGAAATGATCAAATGACATCTCCCGCTCTGGGCGGAGCGGAGTGAGTGTCAGACTTGACTGACTAAAACCCATCCATGTTCCTTCTTAGCCCTTTGTGTTCCAGGGCCACGGTATCTCTTTCGAACAACCCGCAGCCCTGGCAGGCATCGGCCCCGTGGAACACAAACGCACCGTCGTCGGCAATGCGAGGAGGGTTGATTGTTTTGGGTGATTGTGCTACTAATAAAGTGCCAAAGTAAGGATATATGGGTATTAAAACGAAGCTTATATAGTCTAGTTTAATTATAAATAGGTTTTATTGATACCAATTACAATTCTAATTGGTAAAACTTTTATTCTTATTGGAGAAACTGACATTCAACATATATTCTCAAGTTCACATTTTTTTCGAAATACTTATATCTAGTTGTCGTAATTAGTTTTTACGTAGTTAGATTCTGTATAGTTTCAGCTATACACACGTATTTTTTGTTTTGGTGTAGCTGCAATAGTTTACGAGAAAATAAGCTTTAAATGGGAAGTGGCGCGGGGGGCTTGCGCGGCAAAAACTTTCCATGCGCGCGCGGCGTGCGCGCGGGGTAGCCATGGCTACCGCGGACATTTCACCGGTTAACCGGTGCTACGATAACGCCCTAAATAGGACCAACAATATATTCCGGTCCAACGCTTAGGCCCCGTTTGTTGCATCTAGATTTGTATCGAAAAAACTTCGAAAAAACTTAATATAACTGGCAACGTCTCTAAATGTACCGTCTATGGTCCCCTTTTATGGATACAGTATTAAATCCGCGTCTATGGCACAAAGAACGAGAATCTCAGCCGTACAAAATTAAATGTCAAAAAAGTTTTAAACGTCAGGTGTCAAATTTCACCGTATTGAGTTAATGTGATATAATTTTCCTGGTTTTAAAAAGTGAGTATTATTTTATTTTAACCCAATGTATATAGTGTTATATATCAAAATAAACCTCGTTAATCAAGCTTTACGAATATTTATAAACATCGTAGGTTCAAAGTCTGTTGAAACGATAATATCGAAATGTAAAAATGGCGCCATATCGAGCGTGAGGTGATGAGAGGAGGGTTGATTGTTTTGGGTGATTGTGCTACTAAGAAAGTGCCAAAGTAAGGACATATGGGTATTAAAACAAAGCTTATATAGTCTTGTTTAATTATAAATAGGTTTTATTGATACGAACTACAATTCTAATTGGAAAAACTAGACATTCTTATTGGAGAAACTGAAATTCAAAACATATTCTCAAGTTCACATTTTTTTCGAAATACTTATATCTAGTTGTCGTAATTAGTTTTAACGTAATTAGAGTTTGTATAGTTTCAGCTATACACACGTATTTTTTGTTTTGGTGTAGCTGCAATAGTTTACGAGATAATAAGCTTTAAATGGGAAGTGGCGGGGGAGGCTTGCGCGGCAAAATTTTCCGAGTGTGCGCGGGCGTATTAGCGGATGACTACCGCCGAGTTTTCACCGGGTACCATTATTTATAAAAACGAGCAAAAAAAATCACTTTTAATCTACCACGCAGGCCCAGTGCGGGTTGGTAGATGTCACGTCTTCAAATTTTTAGTTCTAGGACATGCCGGTTTCCTCACGATGTGTTCCTTCACCGTTTTTTAGGGCAGCGGTGATAATAGTACATTGTTACCCCAGGGGTGAAAATAACTTATTTAGCCCCAAGGCGGGGTTTGGCGCCTGAACGAAGTGAGGGCGCCAATAGTTCGAGGGACTAAATAACTCTTTAACCCGAGGTAAACACTGTGCTTTTCATTACGAATACAAGGAAAATAAAAATAAAAACATGAATTAGCTAAAGAAAAAATTAGTAAATTTTATTTCGGATTGCCGCTTGTTTTGTTTTTTTTTGTGGCCAGCCAGCTATTCAGGCATTATTTTTAATTTTCGACATTGAAAAAATGGTAAATATTTTGCCCAACTCTATGTTATTTTAAAGAAATTGTTGAAACTAAATTATAATAAAGTTATTTAAAAAAATTATATTCTTTAATCAATACTTAACTTTAAGTTATTTCAATTTTACATCGTGGCTGCATAGAAAGTTGGAACATGGTTCAATAAACATGTGTAAATAGAACTAGTTGTTTTTTTATGAATTTGACATCTGTCAGTTGAAAGCGATTCTGCCTAGGGATGAAAAGTATTACTTTCATCCCGCTCCTCAGGCTCCTTCAGACCTACTTTCAGAGTATGAGTAATGAAAAATAAATTACACAAAGTAATGCTGCTTGGGTTCGAACCCACGGCTTACTGCTCGTTATTCGAGGCTGCCACCACTGGGCCACCGCTGCTCTCACGAACCAGTCTAGAGCAGACATTATTATTCAGAAAAGAAAGAAAGAAAACATATTTATTTCAAACATGCCACAAGTACACACAAAAAATAATAATTAAAAAAACTTAAATCAAACACAAAATAAAAAGATAATGTTGGGTGTCTCACGGCTGCGCCAAATTGGACCAGTTCAGCAAACTGCCGAGCAGCTAGTGCCCGACGCTGGTTTTCAACTAGACCTGAGAGATAGTGACGAGACGGACGTAAAACAGTTTTGTACGTTGTGTTAATACGTGCATGAAAAGATACTTATATACATATAATAGTACATTAATAACAAATAACATTATAATTATAATAATAATCGGAGGAAGTAAAAAGGGAAAAACATTTGTATGGAGAATTGCAGCCGCTGTTCCCTCTTAACGATTTATTGGAAACTCCCGCAAGTTCCTATTGCAATGATATTTATTGAGTATTTATTTTAATTAAATCTAGATTATATAATAAATGTTTACTTCAAACAATTTGCGTTATCAGTGACAACTTTGAACTTCGTGTTAGACCGGGTTTCCGCCACTAGACTACAAAATTGACGTAGATTTAGTCTGGGAGTGACTTTAAAATTGACGTAACTACATTATGATGTCAGAGACATCATGTCATACTGCCGGTCTTGTGGAATTCATTGCTGACGTCTCTGTTACGTGGTGGTCTACCATGACGTCTTATAGCAGTATTGTTTTACTCTTATTCCAGTGTGGGAAAAAGAGGGAGCTATACAGATTTCTAGCACCATCTCTTTCCCACACTTTTTAAGGATACAACAATACTGCTTTAAGATGTTATAGTAACCCCCTTATCATCATCATCAGCCTATAATGTTCACACTGCTAGGACACAGGCCTCCTCTCTATAAGAGGGAGTGGGCTGTAATCCACCACGCGGGCCCAGTGCGGGTTGGTAGATGTCACATGTCTTCGAATTTTTAGTTCTAAGACGGTTTTTTCACGATGTTTTCCTTCACCGTTTTTGAGGGCAGCGGTGATGAAATAAATTACACATAGTAATGCGCCTGCCTGGGTTTGAACCCACGGCTTACTGCACGTAAGTCGGGGCTGCCACAATCTGGATCTCTTCACAGTTCGAGTGAATCCGTTTCTTCTAGGCAAGAGTGCTCCACCTTAGGATACATCATCGCTTCACATCAGGCGATTTGCGGCCGAACGCAAGCTAATTTGTTAAAAAAATACTCTTATACTAAAGATTCAGTACCACAATATGCTGCTGCCCCCACAGAGATGAAATTTTTCGTCATGATTATTCTTTTTAGGGTTCCGAACCCAAAGGGTCAAACGGGACCCTATTACTGAGACTTCGCTGTCCGTCCGTCCGTCCGTCCGTCCGTCCGTCAGTGACCAGGCTGTATCTCATGAACCGTGATAGTTAGCCTGTTTAAATTTCTACAGATTATGTAATACTGTTGATGCTATAACAACAAATACTAAAAACAAATTAAATCCTCATACAAAAAAGTGATTTTTTTGCTCGTTTTTATAAATAATGGTACGGATCCCTTCGTGCGCGTGTCCTACTCGCACTTGGCCGGTTTTTTTTATTTGCGATTTGTTTGCTCTTGACTCTAGTCTTAGTCAGAGATGACAGAGACAAAGTCGACGATGGTACGAGCTTACCCAGAAGAAGCCTGTTCACTCTAACTTTGAAAAGATTAGGGTTGTAAGCGTTCGGAAACACAGGCGCAGGCAGAGAGTTAAACTTCTTTGCTGTGCGCATTATGAAAGTTGTTTGAAAACGCTTAGTGCGAATTGGTGGAATGGCAATAAGGTAGGGATGGTAACTTGCAGTGCGTCTAGATGTCCGATATCAGGAGGGGGCCGGTAAGATGAGGTCGTGGAGTTCTGCATCTGCTGTTTTCTTGACTACCTATTTAACCTCGTGACTGCTTATCTGACCTCCACAACCCAGTTCATCATCATCATCATCATTTCAGCCGAAAGACGTCCACTGCTGGACATAAGCCTCCCCCAACGCCACATTGACATTAGGGGGGTTTTGCCATAATCGCCACGCTTGGCAGGCGGGTTGGCGATCGCAGTACAGTTGTTACAAAAGCTCAGAGAACGCGGCTGCCCATTCTCTGGCAAGTCCTTTAGTCGCCTCTTACGACACTCACGGGAAGATATGGGATGGTGTTATTCTTTACGTCCGACACCATACAGAACCCACAACCCAGTTAGTACTTAGTAATACGATACCCCTTGGGCAAACTGGTTGTCAGACTTTCGGGCCACTGACTACCTGTAACGACTGTCGAAGATCTTGGTACAAATGACAGCCGGGATCATAATCATTATCATAATCGATCAAAATGAACAGGAGAATTTTTCTTATATCCGGCGAAATTATTATAGCTTTTTTGACGACTTTGAGCGAATTTTTACTGTTCTGCCTATCCCTTTAATCGATATCAGCGTGATGGTGTTTTGTTATGAATGTTGTGTTTTATGAATGACTATGAAAAGCCTGCGCCCGCTATGGAAATATCCTAAGGTTGTGGCCTTAGTAAATGTAGGAGCGGGCTCACAAGCGGAAGCGGTGCTATAACAAACTGATGTCTGCTATAGCCTGGATTTGTGTGAGATGGCAATAATGGTCGCCCCTTCTACATTACTTGGGAATTAAACATAACTGGGTGTACTATAAGGTTCACTTCTCTCTAACCCTTTGGCCATTATGAGCGTGATGTTGTTATGTATAAGTGTGTCACTAATCCGCCATTTTCGAATTGAAAAGAATAGAAAAACATATAACCTCACTCATACCTGTATTGTTTAATATGTCTTTTTAGGGTTCCGTAGCCGAATGGCAAAAAACAGAACCCTTATAGATTCGTCATGTCTGTCTGTCTGTCCGTCCGTATGCCACAGCCATTTTTTTCCGAAACTATAAGAACTATACTGTTGAAACTTGGTAATTAGATGTATTCTGTGAACCGCAATAAGATTTTCAAAAATAGAAAAAAAAACAATAAATTTTGGGGGTTCCCCATACTTAAACTGAAAAACAATTTTTTTTTCATCAAACCGGGGTATCTGTGGATAGGTCTTCAAAAATGATCTTGAGGTTTCTAATACCATTTATTTCTAAACTGAATAGTTTGCGCTAGAGCCACTTCCAAAGTGGTAAAATGTGTGTGTCTCCCCCTCTAATTTCTAAATGAAGAGGAGGAAAATTCTGAAAAAAATTTCGAATTGTAGAACGTAAAAAAAACTATCAACGAAAATTGATTTCAATAAGATATGATGTTTAGTTTTTGAGATATGGGACTTTTTCATCAAACTGCAGCAGTAACTTTGTTTTTGATTAACATACTATCAAAAACAAATTTAGTTTTGCGGTTGAGTGGAAGTTTACTAACTAATGAATGACATTTCAAAATATTGTTATTATATTGTTTGGGGCTATGGAACCCTGTGTACGAGTAAGACTCGCACTTGGCCGGTTTTTTAAATAAGCTAATTGATTGCTGTTGGCAGAATAATTTTCTTCGATGAAGCATGGAAGAAGAAGATATGCTGCGCCGACCCCAAGTACATTAGGATAAGGGCAGAGAATTACGATGATTAATGATGATGTTAGTTTTGGTACTATGAATTAAGTTGGTCAATTTGATGGTCTATTCCACATCTATACTAATATTATAAAGCTGAAGAGTTTTTTTGTTTGTTTGTTTGCTTGAACGCGCTAATTTCAGGAACTACTGATCCGATTTGAAAAAAATCTTTCAGTGTTAGATAGCCTATTTATCGAGGAAAGCTATAGGCTGTATATTTTCACGCTACGACAAAAAGGAGCGGAGCACCATTGAAAAATGTTGCGAAAACGGGGAGAATGTGACTCAGACGAAGTTGCGCGGGACAACTAGTCCTTAAATATGAGCACAACTTTCTTATACGAGTACATACTGTAGAATCTACAGTATGTAGATTACTCGTACGGATGTTAGGAATGTTACGAATAATAACAACAACAACAACATTAGTACATTTATTTGCATGCAACTTTGGCCTATAGAAATATACCTTACAGACTAACATACATACTATTAAATACAATTTGCGTTATGAAATAAAATCTTAAATCTACATTTATGTTAGTAGTACTTCACTTGCACACTATGTCACTGTGCGTTCATGTGGCACTTGCCCGCGGAAGCGTCGGAACACCACTTCCCTGCGGACAAAAGTCCTCTTCCAAGACGAGGTGCAGATAACACGTTGGTATTCACACCACGAAATAAATGATTAATGTAGATCACCTAAGATATGACCCACGGCTCCCCGCTCCCGCTACCTCTCATGACTCAGTCCGCACCCTTAACAGTAATATTTCGGCCTCCCGTCGGGTAATCGGCCCCCATCAATTCCCGAGTTTATGATAGCCATAACCAACTTATATTTTGGGTGAATTACTGATGATAACGCTCGTCAATAGTCATATAAGTGGTATTAGTTTTAGTTACTTTCATTCTGTCAAAGTAACATAACATAACATCACGCTGGGAATCCTCAAAGGGTTAGGCAGCGGTTTTTAATCACGACGTAATAGGGGCCAGCCTATCGCCATCAACACAAATCAAGAATCCGTGTTACCACTGAGAAATAGCTAATAACGGAACCCAATAACACATTGGCCGAACTGGGAATCGAACCCGAGACTCCATGCACATCTCTACTTGTAGCGAAGTGTAGTTGATGACTTTGACGCAAATTACTATTTATTTGAGAGCAGCGGTGGCCCAGTGGTGGCAGCCCCGACTTACGAGCAGTAGGCCGTGGGTTCGAACTTCGAACCCAGGCAGGCGCACTACTTTGTGTAATTTATTTTATCACCGCTGCTCTCAAAAACGGTGAAGGAAAACATCGTGAGGAAACCGGCATGTCCTAGAACTAATAATTCGAAAACATGTGACATCTACCAAGATGCAATGGGCCCGCGTGGTGGATTACAGCCCACTCCCGTTCATAGAGAGGAGGCCTGTGTCCCAGCAGTGGGAACATTATAGGCTGATGATGATGACTACTTAATTTTAAACGACTTCTAAAAAAGGAGGTGGCTTTTTATTTTATAAAGAATTTTTTTTATGTTCACTGATTTCTCCGTGATTACTTGTTTAATTAAATTGAAAGTGCTACGGTAGCCCGCGAGATCCAAATTTTCAAATGATTTTTGCAATTTGCAGGCATATAGGTATGTTGAACAAAATATAATTGGCGGCCAGCTGGCCTACCATGACGTCTTAAAGCAGTATTGTTTTAATCTTATTCCAGAGTGGGAAAGAGATGGCGCTAGACATCCTGTATAGCTCCGTCTCGTTCCCACACTGGAATAAGAATAAAACAATACTGCTTTAAGACGTGCATAGTAAGCCCTCAGTTATTTATTTCAATGTTAACTATACAAGGTGTAAACAGTCCGTTCACGAAGTCGGCAATCAAACTAACTGTACGAAAAATACCGACTTCCAAAAAAACTTAAAATACTTAACTTTACTTTCTATTTTTTTATCGATTTTTTTGCCACCGACTTGGTGGCAAAAAGATCGATTAGAAAAAATAAAGTCACCGGCTTCCGAAAGTAAAGTTTTATTGGAAGACAGAATTTTTTTGCAAAAAAAGAAATTTGATATTTTTACACTAAAATTCGGACGAGCTCGTGGCTAAATAATAACAGCCGCTCGAATCTAATTTTAGGTTAAGCCGCGCTTGCGAATGTTGGTCCGTAGATGAGTGAAAACCAATTACATACAGAGTGTTGTCCGTGCCTCGGAAAGCACGTTGAGTCATTGTTGGCTGTCATTTGTAGATCTTTGGTACTCGTTACAAGTAGTCCATGGCCCGAAAGTCTGACAACAAGTCTTACCAAGGGGTATCGTATCACCCAGTACTACTCACTGCCTATCTGACTCCACAATCCAGGTTGTGGAGGTCAGATAGGCAGTCACTTCATGTAAAATACTGGTATTCAGCTGAATCCGGTTAAACTAGAAGCCGACCCCAGCATACAACGCTAGGCATTTATGATGATGTTAATATTGTGTTTAATTTGTTTCAGGCAACAACTAGAAAGAGTGAACATACAATTTGATGAAGACAGGCTGACCTTTCAAGAGCGCAACCATTTCCAATTTCTAGCAGAAAAGAGTCACGGAGCCCATTTTGATCAAGTTACTGTTCCTAACCTGCCTTTAATCGTGAGTATCCTATACAAATAAATAAACTTGCAGTGGTAAATAACAGCTATTTACTGAGTGCATAAGAAAATATATCTATACGGTACTTAAAAAAAACCTATTTTTGCAAAAAAAAATACAGACTTCCAAAAAAAAAAACAAAACAACAATCAAGTGGATTATTACTTCAGTATCGGAAGTCGGTGGCAAAAAGTCAATGGAACAAACTAAAGCCACCGAAAGCACATTTCGTTTTTTTTTTTAGTTTTTGGAATAAGTGTATGTTAAGATTATACATTATGTGAGAACGGTGTAGCAAGACGTGCACGTTTAAAGTGTCCATAGTAAAGACAAAAAAAGACAATTAAAAAATAAAATAAAATAAAAGTGTCGCCACATTGACCGGTCCCGTGCGACTCGCATCCAGCGGATCCCCGAAACCTTCACCAGGTCATCGGTCCACCTAGTGGGACCCCTTCCAACGCATCGTCTCCCAGTTCGCGGTCGCCATTCCAGAACTTTTCGGCCCCATCGGCCATCTGTTCTGCGAGCAATGTACCCTGCCCACTGCCACTTAAGTTTGGCAATTCTTCGGGCTACGTCGGTAACCTTGGTTCTCTTGCGGATGTCCTCATTTCTGATTTGATCACGCAAGGAAACTCCGAGCATAGCTCTCTCCATTGCCCTTTGGGTGACTTTGAGCCTTCTGATGAGGCCCACTGTGAGCGGCCACGTTTTGGTCCCGTATGTAATCACTGGCAATACACTGGTCATAGGTAAGTAAGTAATTAGATTTGTTACTGATGTTTAGGGGCAATAATTATAATCTGTCAAAATCTTTTGAAGTGTTTATGAAAATAATATCTAACCAACTTCTGCCCGCGAGTTCGACTGGATTACAATTACCGGCAAAAAAGTATCCTTTGTGTTAATCCAGGTTAGAAACTATCCGTATGCCAAAGTTTATTCGAAATCGTTCAGTAGTTTTGCGTAAACGAGTAACAAACAGCCGACCGTCGTCGATCCTCATAGACTTTCACGTTTATAATGTTACTAGCTACCGCCATCGGCTTTGCCCGCGTATTTCTATATATTTTTTTACATAATCTTGCCCTTATCCCAATTTATTTAGGGTCGGCGCGGCATATCTTCTTCTTCCATACTTCTCTATTACTCTTCATCTCATCAGACATCTCTTTTCTTGTAATTTCATCCTTCAAACAGTCCATCAGTCCAAAAAAAAATACATACAGTCGAACATAGAACCTCCTCCTTTTTTGGAAATCGGTTAGAAAACATTCGTTTTCAAATTTTCGTCTGTCTGTTTGTTTGTTCCAACTTTGCTCAATACGATGCGATTACCTTTTCGAACCTACCCAAATCCATTTTATTACTGGGAAATACTATTTTTAACAAAAACAACTTCTATTATCAGGTTATTTTGGTTCATTTATAGCAAAAAAAGATTAGATAGGTGTCCAAATATTAATACTAGTAACTATGTGTAATCTCCTAACTTGTAAACATAGGGGGGTCTGATAACTGGCCTACCGTCTTTCTCCATCGGACAAATATCGTAATATCTATTATCTGCTGCTCTATTTACATAATTTCAATACCTATTCGACCCAAACGAATAGGGCAGCTGATATTTTTTCGCTATTACGATGTAACATGTTCAGTTTGATGGTCTGTAGCACTCCCTTAAGTATGTATATACCCTTTCCGTTACACCTTGTATATAATATGTACCTACAAATATGTACGGAACCCTCGGTGGGCGAGTCCAACTCGCACTTGTCCGATTTTTTGTAAGAGAAAAGCTTTTCAGCATCAAACTCCAGCCAATTAGCCCTGCAGTTAAGACTTGTGGCCACTTCTGCGAAGGTCTTTAAGAAATACTGGAGTCATTTTAATGTTTCTCTCTCTTGTTGCAGGGTGTGATCTCCAAAGCTCTAAGTATGAACCTAAATACCTTAGCTCAAATAACTCTCAGCTCAGCCTTGTCCTGGGCCAACCATCCTGACGCCTTTGCGAAACTGCCTGTCCATAGGTAAGAACTGAATGAAAGAAAAAAAAAATTGTAAATATTGTGTGAACTTACAATAGTCCGGTTGAGTAGAAATAACCTTAGCAGGTTGATCTGCGGGTGGCCATATAAAAAAAAAACTAATTTTGCCATAGAATGGCATACAAATATTTGAAAATGTTAAACGTGAATTGCAATACTAAACATAAATTTGTTAAAATATTACTATAGCAAAACTAATTATGGCATTCCCTTGGCATTCTCTTGGCATTCCATGGCATTACCTGTGGCATTTATTTGGAACGTTCTCCTCTATCTCCCAATTCCCTAGAATGGAGACTAGAGGAGACGTGTCAATCAGGTACCGAAAAGGTTATCCATCATCATCATCTGCCTAGCCTTTTCCCAAACTTTCTTGGGGTCGGCTTCCAGTGTAACCAGATGCAACTGAGTACCAGTAGTTTACAAGAAGCGACTGCCTATCTGACTTCTCTCTCTTAAAAGAGTAACCATGGAGTTTCTTGCCGGGCCTTCTCCATAGGAAACGACCGACCCGAACCGAGCACCTTTTTGTCGACGTTTTATAAGTGCCCCTGTAGGTCTATGTAAAATAAAAATATTTTGATTTTGATTTTTTGGTTTTTACTTCCACAACCCAGTCACTGGGTAATACTATAACCCTTTGGTAAGACTGGATGTCAGACTTTTGGCTTCTGACTACTCGTAACGACTGTCAAAGATCTACAAATGACAGCCGGGTCCAACGGCTTAACGTGCTTTCAGAGGCACGGAGGAAACTCGGTATGTAATTATGGTCACCCATACACCGACCAACCTCGGCAAGCGCGGCTTAACCTTAATGATCAACCCGTTCGGCTGTTATTACTTGGCCACGAGATCAAGCGTGCTTCAGCTAACAGCTCGAACACGTTAAACCGTTAGTCCCGGCTGTCATTTGTAGATCTTTGTCGTTACAAGACTTACAGGTAGTCAGTGGCCCGAAAGTCGGACCACCAGTCTTACCAAGGGGTTTCGTATTACCCAGGTACTGGGTTGTAGAGGTCAGATAGGCAGTGTTTCCACTTTTCTCGATCTAACGCATTTTGTAGACTAATCCTTTAAAAATGCGTTCAGATGGTTCCCATCGTCTAAGCTAAAACTTACTATACCTACTATAACTTACTATAATGGGTTTGTGTGCGTCTGCTAACCTACCATGACGTCTTAACGCAGTATTGTTTTAAACTTATTCCAGAGTGGGAAAGAGCTGGCGCTACACGTCTTCAATAGCTCCGTCTCTTTCCCACACTGGAGTGTAATTAAAAACAATACTGGTAATCTCGTCTCGTCATGGTAACCTCCCAGGTAGCCTACCATGACGTCTTAAAACATTATTGTTTCATTCTTATTCCAGAGTGGGAAAGAGACGGAGCTATACAGGTCGTCTAGCTCCATCTCTTTCCCACTCTGGAATAAGAATGAAACAATAATGTTTTAAGACGTCATAGTTGCCTCCCTGGTCATATGGTGATCATAGACTAATGCTTCTTCTGTGTACAGGTTCCTGTGGGGGTATGATGACAGTATCATCGACACAGCCAAGCCGTTCCTCAGTCTCAGAGGACAACTCAAGTTTGATAAGTTTGGATTACTCGTTACTGTAAGTTATCGTACTTTTTTTTTATTTATTAGATCACTCTTTTTTAGGGTTCCGTATGCAAAGGGTGAAACGGGACTGAGACTTCGCTGTCCGTCCGTCCGTCACCAGGCTATATCTCATGAACCGTGATAGTTAGCCAGTTGAAATTTCTACAGATTATGCTGCCGGTCTATAACAACAAATACTAAAACAGAACAAAATAAATATTTAAGGGGGCTCCCATACAAAAAAGTGTTTTTTTTTATAAATAATGGTACGGAACCCTTCGTGCGCGAGACCGACCTGCACTTGGCCGGTTTTTTCAAGTTTTTTACTCCCCAAACTTTACAGTTTGATGCCGAGAAGCGCTCGATTATAATAACTTAACTAAAAATTATAAAATTAACTTAAAATTTAATACCCAGTATCGAACAAAAACGCATTATTGTGTTCGATGATAAAATTACCTTTGCGAACGGATAAAAAGAACTTGAATCAATTATTATCGATTCTGCCGTCTAATGGACTAATTGAAATAATTGATTTGACTTTGTCTTTCATGATTGATGACTTTTATTATTATGTTATTTGAATTTGTAATAGGTAAAAGGCTTTTTTATTTTTATTTGAGACTAGCTGAGCCCGGCTTGCGTTTGTATGTGTGAAAGCGTGGTTATAGGGCAAGAATCAGACGGGCCGCGTTTAAAACACGGGTGTTTCACACTTACCGATTTCCGTAAAAATAAAAAATAATACCTACCTATTTTATTATTGATTCGAGAATCATTAGCATAGTTACCTCCTTGAATTTGATGAGGATGCAAAACAACAACTTCTATATATGGGTTTTACCTAGACTAGAGTCAACCCTCCGCGGTCCGCCTGACCGCCGCCGCGTACGGACGTGCCGCTACCTGCTCGCATTCCCGCTCGCTATCAGTGTGTGTCATCGGTTCGTCGCTTCCCAGTGTCGTGACGTCATCAGTAGTCCCTTGACTACACCCCCGAACAATTGTTGTCTTTTTATTAAGACAGCACTTGCTCATTTTGCTTCGGATATTATTCCGATTTAACTTCCTTTGCCCCATCAGGGAAAAGTCCTCAGTTTCGAGGTTCTTGGTGGGAAACCTAACGGTGCCAACGAAACCAAGAGAGGGTGGTGACCCAATCCGCCCGCCTAACCCCTTCAGGGCCTAGGTGAAAAAATTGGGCTCCGTCGCGAACGTGTGCGCCGCCGATTTACTGTGCTAGTGTTTCCCGTTTCAACAAGTTCCTGAAAGCAAAGTTCCCTGGACTGGAGTTGCTACCAAGCCCGGACCCTCGGACTGTGGCTGCGGAAAGGTTGAAGCGGGTGAGTCGCTGGACCCAGAAAATTCCCTACATAATTGTGCAAGGAATTAGGTTGTTAGGCGCGCTGAGCTTCACTCAAATGTCTGCTAACTCTTAGCAGATAATATGGCCCTTGATGCGGATGAGGAACGCCTTTTTGCGTTTTTCAAACGCGTTGTCCTTAAAGACCCCGATTTTATAAAGAAATATGGGTCCGATGTCGCTGCCTTGCAGCAACCCAGTATTGCCATCACTGACTTCAGTGACGTGCTCGAGAGCCTCTTGTCGCCGCCGCCTGCCGATAGAGGCTTACCGCCAGCCGTCGCCGCCGCGATTAAGGCTACCCCAAGACCCATTCTTGTGAAACCCTTTGTTTCGCAAACAAAGGTCCAGCCCGCACCTGCGTCCATTCTTCCCGTTTTCCAAGAACATGGACAAAGGCTTACCGTCAGCCGACGCCGCCGCGATTCCGGCTAAACCGAGACCCATTGTTTCGAAACCTTTTGTTTCGCAAACAAAGGATCAGTCCGAACCTGCGTCTATTGTTACCGTTTCCGAGAACATGGACACAACTGAGCCAATCTCCGACTCAGAGTCAATTTTAGACGCGTGCTCTGCCTCCTCATCCTCTGAAGACGACTATCAAGTCGTCGGAAAGGGCAAGAGGAAGAAGGGCAAAAATTCCCAGGCCGCCATGACCAAAAAGATCGTCGCGCTCCCTTATGCCCCCTCTCACGCGGCCTCCCGTCCCACCTCCCCGGTCCCCTTACCTACGTCCGCCGCTGCTCATACCAGTAGGCCAGTCAGCCCTAAGGCTAAACCTTCAGCCGCTTCTTCAAAGAAGCTGAAGCCCCCTCCCCCGTTGTTCATTCAGGACAAAGGGAAATGGACAGACGTGTCCAAAATGTGTAATGAGCGCCGTATTCAATACACAAGCGCAAAAAGCACACAGCAGGGCATAAAAGTGGTGGTCCCTACGACAACCGACTTCAGGGAACTAACCCGTCAATTAATCGGAAGGCGCATAGCCTTCCACACCTACTCTCTCCCAGAGGAGAAGCCCACCCGCGTGGTGATCAGGCGGATCCCGAAGGAAATCCCCACGGAGGACATCCTCAATGACCTCCTAGGCCAGGACATCCCGGTCGCAGCCGTCCACCGCCTTCATAAGGCGAGAGGCGGAGACCATTACGATATGGTACTGGTCATCTGTGACCCAGTAGAAGGTCACCACCCGATCTTCAAAGTGAAGTCGGTTTGCTCCCTGACAGGCATCTCAATAGAGAAGCCCTACCGCTCAAGCGTAGTCGGACAGTGTCACCGCTGCCAGATGTACGGTCACAGCCAAGCCAACTGCCATGCACCGCACAGATGCGTAAAGTGTCTAGGCGACCATGGCACGGCAGACTGCCCCCGTCCCAAAGACAAGTCGCTTTGCACGGAGCCACCGAGCTGTGTGCTTTGCGGCCAGTCGGGCCACACGGCCAACTACCGCGGCTGCTCAAAAGCCCCCAAAGGCTCCTCCTCTAACCTGGTGAAGCGTGCAAGCGCCCGCCAACAAAGAGAAAGCCCATCGGTGAGGCTACCCTCTGCCCAGATGCCGGAGAGACTCAGCCCTCAGAGGCCCTCTCCCTGGACCACGCTGAACCACCAGAAAGCCTTCCCGGCTCTCAGTAAAGCAAAGTCCAACCCCATCCCCGGGCTATTAGATGCCCCTGTCCCCACTCCCGCGGCCCAAGCGAGCGCACCGGCGCCCGCTCGTCCCACGCCACCCGGCCCCGCGGCCGTGGACCCCTCTCACAACGTAATTTTAGAGTCGCTAGCAGAGTTAGTCACCCCCGAAGCAGACCGCATGGCGGCTGATCTCAGGGCGGCTAACACTGGTGGTGATAAACTTAAAATTATCCTCAAGTCCCTACTCAAGTTAGGCGACCTCCTCCGCAACCTTAACCTCGACTAACTCCAATGGATAATACGAGATTAACGTGCACCAAACCCCGATCCCTAAAATTAGGGTACTTTAATGCCAATGGCATTAGAGGCCAGCGTGATGAGATCGCCACCTTCCTCCGCGACCATCAAATTGATATCTTCCTCGTACAGGAGACCTTCCTCAAGCCCAGTCACCGCGATCCGAGAATTGCCAACTATCGCATAGTTCGCAACGATCGGTCACGTTGCCACAAGGGCGGGACTCTAATCTATTATAGGAAAGAACTGCATTGCATCCCCTTAGATCCCCCTCCCATGGAGTCTCTACTCGAGACCTCAGTGTGTCGACTAGGCATGACCGGCCATCAACCGATCACTATCGCCTCTGCGTACATCCCTCCCGGCGGCACGTCCGAGGAGCACACTTTGTTCACCAAAGACCTTGCCGTCCTCTTCGGCTTGAGCGACTCCGTTATCATAGCGGGCGACCTCAACGCCAAACACCCCGCCTGGAACAGCATGACGACCTCTGCCAGAGGACGTCACTTGTATAACCTGGGCGAGTCCCTCAACTTCGATCCCATCGCTCCTATGGAGCACACCCACTATCCCCACGACCCCGACCAACGTTCGGACGTTCTCGACATAGCGCTACTCAAGAATGTCAACCTTAAGTTGCATTCCATCGAGACTTTACATGAGCTTAACTCAGATCATCGACCAGTGCTCATGCACTTAGTTCCTCGCTCGGGTCCTTCTGACCCCAGCCAGTCCCCGCCGACCCAAGTGATAACCGACTGGAGGAAAGTCAGCGAAAAGCTGAAATCCACCACGTCGCCTCACCTAGAGGCCATCCCCGACCACATAGTCTCAGTCGCAGACACGACGGCCGCCATCAACTCGTTTACAGAACACGTGCAATCCGTACTGAAGGACTGCTCACGGGAAGTCCCAGCAATGAGCGATCAACGCTGGATACTACCCGCTGACGTACGTGAACTGATAAACGAAAAGAACGCAGCCATCCGTGCCTACAGCAGCTTTCCCTGCGAGGCAAACAAAGCCCACATGCGTAATTTACAGCGTGCTGTAAAGGATCGCACCAGTGAGCTTCGTAATAATCAATGGGAAAAAACGCTAAGCGCACTCGAGCCTACCCACCTAGCCTTCTGGCAGCTGCAACGCAAGTTGCGCTCCACCGAAGAGACTTCGATGCCTCCCCTCACCCGACCCGATAAGAGCGTCGCATTCGACGACTCTGAGAAGGCCGAATGCCTAGCCGACAGCCTGGAGTCCCAGTGCTCCCCCAGCTCGCAACCAGTAGACAAGCGACATCTCGATGAGGTGAACGCATTCGTCGAACGTAGAGCCGCCCTGCCCCCCGAAGAAGACCCTGATGATCCTCTGCCTCCGGTCACAGCTGACGAAGTGCAAGACATCATTAGCTAACTTCAACCGCGGAAAGCACCCGGCTCCGACGGAATCACCAATAGGGTGTTCAAACTCCTCCCCGCTCAGCTCGTCGTGTTAATGGCGGCCATCTTCAATGGCGCCCTGAGCAACAACGCGTCTTGCCCCCACCCCATTAGACCCGGAGTCCCTCAGGGCTCCCCGCTCTCTCCCCTTATCTTTACTCTGTTCACCAGTGACATCCCCAAGAGCAAGAAGGCACAGTTAGCCCTGTTCGCGGACGACACGGCCATCTATTACACTGGCCGTAGTCACGACGCTATTTACAGCACCCTCCAAACCTCAGCCAACGTCTTAGGCGCTTGGTTCCGGAAATGGAGAATCGAGGTGAACCCCGACAAGAGCCAGGCAGTTCTTTTCTCTAAACCGCGTAAGAATAAGCCACCCGCGCTCAGCCCTATCACTATGTACGGTAAGCCTATCCCTTAGGAGAAGCAAGCCAAGTACTTAGGAGTCTTACTTGACAACCACCTGTCTTTCGCGGCGCACATCAAAGCAGCTCGCGACCGAGCTGCCTTTGCTATGGGTAGGCTTCATTTCATGATCTCGGCAAAAAGCAAATTGTCACTCAAGTGCAAGTTGCGCCTTTATACCGCGGTGATCCGCCCCATTATGACGTACGCTTGCGTCGTGTACGCTCACACCAAGCCTAAATACATCCATAGGATGCAAACCTTGCAGAACCGGTTCTTACGTAGAGTCACGGGAGCCCCTTTTTATGTCCGTAACGACCGTCTACACGTAGACCTTAGAATGCCCACCGTCCTTCAGTTTATGAAACGACTTTCGAAGCGTTTCTTCGATAACGCCAGTAAACACCGTAATCCCCTGATCGCAGCGGCCACCCGTTACGAACCCTCGCGCATTAGTACAGTACGCCGTCCTTGGCATACCCTCGTCACTCCCGATGATGCTATCACCCTCCTCCAGGAGAATAGCAAAGAGACTAGCACTCTTAAAAAGTTTAGACACAAACCGCCGTCTTTCCGACCACGCCGTCGAGGTCCGTCGCGACGTCCCGGTCCATGCCCTCCCCGACCCTCGCTCGAGCCAGCCCGCGATGCTGTGCCAGTAGTTTTAAATCAGCCCCTAAATAATGATATCATTCAGATCCAGCCTGTCCCCATGCAGTCCTCCCCCAGCGACGCCCTGAGCCGAGGCTCGTACCCCACAGGGGGTGTCCTCAGCGTATAGTTGCTTAGTTTGTAAGTTTTTATGCCCTGGCTGGAGGCCTTACTCTTAAGGCACCCACAGGATAGTCCGGTTAAGCAGACGACAACCTTTTAGGTTGAACAGCGAGATGCCATTCATAAAAAAAAAAAAAAAACTAGAGTCAAGAACTCTAGTCTAGGTCAGAGATGACAGAGACAAAGTCGACGATGGTACGAGCTTACCCAGAAGAAGCCTGTTCACTCTAGCTTTGAAGAGATTAGGGTTGTAAGCGTTCGGAAACACAGACGCACAAACCTTCAAACAAATACATCAATTTTCCAACACTACCTTGGATTCGAATTCCAGTTCGGCCAAATTGTCATTGTAGTAGCATTGAGTCTGGATTTGGGCTGATTTGATGTCAATAGGCTTGTCCCTGTTACATGGGAAATGGACTCAAATACTAACGTAAGCTTTTATGTCCTACATAAATAAAACCTGTCCTACCTAAATTCAGCTAAGATCAAGAGCATATGTGAAATTATGTCACCATTTTCCTGGCCCTATCCCAATTTATTTGGGGTCGGTCGGTGCAGCAAGTCTTTCTCTTCCATACTTGTCATCTCCTCAAACTCCTCCATTCGTAATTCCATATGTGAATGTGTGAATTAGGTATTCAATACTAATTAAATAATATACTAATTAAAAATGTGTATTTTTCAGAAAAACGGCACAGTTTCCGAGCGATTCACGATAAACACGGGCGAGTATGACAAAGAAAAGATGAACATCATCGAACAATTCGACGGACACGACAGTCTCTCATTCTGGGGCAGCGACGAATGTAATAGGTAAGAGCATTCCTATAAGATATTATGTGGGTAACGAGTCTTAGCAAGGCGTATCGTATTACCCAACTTGTTGTGCCCGCAATCTTCGTTCGGGAGAAAAAAATTGTTAACAATAAAATTGCAAGGGTTTTAATTATTTAACACAGATCTCCTCACAATGAGCAGGAGTGGGCTTTAATCCACCACGCGGGCCCAGTTGGTAGATGTCACATGTCTTCGAATCTTTAGTTCTATGACATGCGGGTTTCCTCACCATGTTTTCCTTCACCATTTTGAGAGCAGCGAGCAGAACCCGAATATTTTTTTCTAAAATTAAAGTAGCATAAATGACTCCTTAAGACATCAGTTATCTGCCAGTAAAAAGTCCCGTCAAAATCGGTCCAGCTGTTTCGAAGATTATCGGGAACAGACTTTCAGTAAAAAGCTGTTATTTTGACATTACAAACAGATACTTCAGTTTTATATATTTGTTTAGATTGGGTTCAGATTTAGTTAGACCTTCCCTATGTGTCTAACTCTGTCTGTTCATCTTCTGTTTCATATTAAGGGAAATGGAAATTATGCTTTTTCTCTGCACCCTTCTGAGTAATTTCGTTGCGGGATCCAAGACTCGTTTCTCTAGGACTCTGCAAACTTATTTTCGCTTTTATGGTGGTATGCCACCGTTGATTCGGGGCATGTGATGAGAAGGGATGGAACACGTGCGACTAAAAGAGTCATGAATATATATGTTGATGGATAGAGAGGGAGAGGAAGACCAAAGAAAAGGTGGATGGATTGTGGAAATTATATGAAGAAAAGGTGGATGGATTGTGGAAATTATATGAAGGACATGATATCATGACGAATTACTGGGGAGAATTGAAGAAAAAAACGTTGCACCGTTGCGTTTTGCACCCAAAAAGGGACAACAGCAGGAAGATAATGCCACCGTTGAGTCTGGCTTGCCGGAGTTGCATAGATTCGAAAAAGAGGAATAGAAATAAAAGAGAAAGAAGAGAGAATAGGGAGCATATTTATTAGTCTATTTTATTTGTATAATGTGTATTAGTATCTTATTTTTTAAATAATAACAGCCGCCCAGGTCGATCTTTAAGGTTAAGCCGTGCTTGCCGAGGTTGGTCTGTGGATGGGTGACCATAATTACATATCGAGTTTCCTCCGTGCCTCGGAAAGCACGTTAAGCCGTTGGTCCCGGCTGTCATTTGTAGATCTTTGACAGTCGTTACGAGTAGTCAGAAGCTAAAGTCTGACATCCAGTCTTACCAAGGGGTACCGTATTACCCAGTTACTGGGTTGTGGAGGTCAGATAGGCAGTCGCTTCATGTAAAATACTGGTACTAAGCTGCATCCGGTTAGACTGGAAGCCGACCCCAAGATAGTTTGGGAAAAGGCTAGGCAGATGATGTGTATTAGTATCTTTGTTAGTATATGAATTTTTGAGAACTAGTGGTTTTTTGTGAATATTTGTTTGTACCCCTATCACAATGTTGTCGTATTTAACCCAATGGTTGACTGGTAGAGAATGCCTTGTGGCATTAAGTCCGCCTATGTACCACTATTGTACATGAAGTTTAAATAAATAAATAGAACTAGTACACTAGGCAATTTCGACTACTGTTAAATTTTCTATACCAATCCCGCTGGTTCGTCCGCCATATTGTTTTTTATTAAACGGCGCGTGGAATCATCTGAGTCAAGTCATTGACTAGACATATCAATGAGGAGAAACTAAGAATTATTATCAATATTTTGTAATGAGCATCATATGATCCAGCCCAAAGGTTATCATCAATGATAACGAAGCGCCTCAGACAACAGCACAAAGTGTGTCTAAAAAAATGTATAAATATGATTTTGTGGTTTTATTTTGCGTTTTGTATGTGCATGTGATGAGGAGGGAGTAAATACAAGTACTAAAAGAACATATGGAATGAATGGAGAGAGGGAGAGACCAAAGACAAGATCAATTCAAAGGTTGTCGGCAAGAAAACACTTTCGAAAAGAACGCCATTGTGTTACAATTTTAATGTCCAATATGTATAATCTATCTACTAGATGAATGAATTGTTTGAGGAATGATATGAATGAATGAAGAAGTGAATGATAGAGTGACAACTGACAGGCGAGTTTGGACGGATAGTTATGATCAGTTTATTTGCATTGGTATGTCAAACTTGGTGCATTTTTTTTTTCCATAACCCTTAATATAAATTACAAGTTGATTATGTCACACAATGCAAACCTCTCAGGGTTTATCTGTATGTGCGAGCCGTTTATAGATTAATTATTAGCAGACTCTGATGTTTCTTTTTTTTTAAATATAATTAATACTTACTTGATAGTTACAGATCAAAACGTTTTTTTTACGCGAAGTAAGAAACCTCTGTCTAAAGAAACGCTTCGATTTATATTTATAGCTTTTCGTACTCGTGTTGTTTAACGTTTGTAAGTCTTCTGGAAGTTTATTAAGAAAGTTAGGTATTTCTACTGCTATCCTCATTCCGTACACATTTTTGTGGCTTGTGTATTTAAATGGACGTGTTCACATTTAAGACGACACGATTAATTGTCGTCCACGACTTTTTTTCCAGTGACGACCGATTGTCAAGTGGGTGTAATGAAAACAGCTAGAGACGAAAGTCGTCCAACGATAAATTTTATTAATCGTCTCGACATAGTGGGACCGCGCCGGTGAATAAGACCGGAATGACAATATTTATAGTGGATCAGAAAGGAATCTATACAAATAAATAAAATTGAAGTGTCTGTTTGTAATATTAAAATAACCGCATTTTACAATTTTTGTCTGTCTGTATGTCTGTTTGTTGCGGCTAATCTCTGGAACAGCTAGACCGATTTTGACGGGACTTTCACTGTCTGATAGCTAATGTAATAAGGAGTAACATAGGCTACTTTTATTAAAAGGTTATTTAGTTTTTTACAATAATTTTAGGTAACATTGGCTACTTTTATTTTTTTCTAAAATACCCAATGTTACCTAAAATTATTGTAAAAAAAACTAACTAACTTAAATAACTTTTTTGTTAAATACCACGCGGACGAAGTCGCGGGCGCATCTAGTTCAAACATAATAATAACCAGCAGGGGATCAGCCCCCGTATTCACAAACGCTCGGATTCGATTTCGATTCGGAAAGTCGTATGTCTATCTCGCTCGCTTTCGTAATGCCAAAACAAGATACGCCACACGACAAGATAACGACTTTTCGAATCGAAATCGAATCCGAGCGTTTGTGAATAGCGGGCCTAATCAGATGATCCAACCGGATTAACTCGAATAAATTGGGGTGTGGTACTGTGGGCAGGACAATGATAATAGTTATTTTCATCCCACCATCTCGGAAAGAGTATTTTTACTCTTCGATATCTGAGTGCAAAAGCCGTTTTTATTCTCTAGAGGATAAAGTAAATTGAATTTAGAACATCGTCTGCACTAAGTTTGTGAATTTAAAAAAAAACATTAAACCTATTTACTGCTACCTCTATGGTGCCGAATATATCATACAACTTTTTTTTAATTTGTTAAAAATTCAGACTCGGAACCTTCTTGGTGTTATTTTTTCAATTTGCTTTGTACGCAGTTCTTTACGCGGCATTTTTTCACGTCATTGTTAATTATACCGTAATATTATTTTGTTATAATTTAAAGATTATTCTGTAATACTTACCTGTCATAATGTAGGAATTAATACCTAAACTGAAATAAAAGTGTACCTAACACTTTTATTTCAGTTTAGGTATTAATTCACAAACTTAGTGCACACGATGTTCTAAATTCAATTTACTTTATCCTCTAGAGAATAAAAACGGCTTTTCCACTCAGATATTGAAGATTAAAAACACTCTTTCCGAGATGGTGGGATGAAAATACTCTTTCCGAGATGGTGGGATGAAAAGTATTTTTTTCTTTAAATACATATATAAATATACATACATATGAGTAGTTACGAAAAACATTTTGTACTAGGTATTTTAATTTAATTTGAAGTTTGCATGCTGAAAAAGGTCAGCGAAATATGTGAAACCTTTTTAACCCCCGACCAAAAAAGAGGGGTGTTATAAGTTTGACGTGTGTATTTGTGTATATGTGTGTCTGTCTGTGGCATCGTAGCTCCTAAACGGATGAACCGATTTTGATAAAAGTGGTGTCGTTTGAAAGGTATTTTAATCGAGAGTGTTCTTAATTATGTTTCGAGAAAATCTGCTCAGCCGTTTGAAGATCATCACTTCTTTAGTTGATGAAGGGATATAAATAACTTTCACAGGTAGTCTATTTGAAATTTGAAATGTTGTCGCTTGACACAATGGGCATTGCTGAGGGGGGTACACCCCCCCTCCCCCCAAAATTTTATTTATTTATTTATTTATATCTTTCCTTGGTTTCGTTAATTAGCGAGAAGAGATGCAACACCGAGAAAATTGGAAGGAAAGGGGGGAGGCCTATGCCCAGGAGTAGGAAAGTCAAGGCTAAGAAAAAATAATATAACTTTATCATATTTCACCATAATGTATCATATTTCACGCAAATAAAGAATCTTGAATCTAACTGCTTATCGCGATTCTCAAGTCTCTTCCTGTTATGTTAAATGCAAGGTAAAATGATGTTATCAGTAATGACAATAATAAGTAATTTTATTAAAAATCTATTTTGTAAATTAAATCACGCTTCGGAAGCAGGAAATCACGTTTTGATTTGACTGTTTAAAAAATAATATTATTGTCAATGCCGAATCTTTTTTAACAATTTGACCTAAATATTATCATCTATACCTATAATAATTAAATCAACTACTACACTACACTATGCCCGCGGACTCGCACGCTAAGAGCTCAGTAATTGTCCCAAGGGATTGTACTTCTGGGATAAAAAATATCCTAAGTGTTAATCCAGGTTATAAACTACCCGTGTGCCAAATTTCATCCTAATCCGTTCAGTAGTTTTCGCGTGAAACATTAACAAACATCCATCTTTATAAACTTTCCTATTTATAACCCCTCGTTTTCACCTAGGTATAATACATGTATTTTACTAATTTTATGCAATGTTTTCGTTTCTCATATACATGTATAAAACATGTTGTATACAAAACTTGTTGAAGCTATATAAACATGTACAAAACTTGTTGTAAGTCTGCAAAACTTGTATAAAACTTGTTGGTTGAAAACCAGTTGCCTACATGTTTATGATTTCATGTTTGTGTGTAGCTAAACTTGTAGAATTCAAGACAAATTCAGTCCGTAGTTTTATGTTATCTACTAATATCAAAAACAGTTGTGACAATGGAAAGAGAAGATGCTGAAGAACTTTACTTCATGTGTGCAGTATACTTTGTTCATGCAAACTGAAGCAAATTCTTCTATGAATTCGTTTAACTTAATAAAAAATTTGGTTTCTTTTACAAATAGTACAATTTTTTTATGACATAACTAGTAGATCCATGAAATTAGGAGCAGATTAAATAAGCAACGAATTTCAATAATATTTTTTAAATCCGTTGCTTATTTAATATGCTTCTGTACTTTTTCACATTCCACAGGCATTCTTGTACATGCAAAAGCTCAATGACTTCTAAAGTTTGTTTCTTTGACCACTCTATTATTTAATCTCTTCTCTTTCTCTTTTCTCTTTCTTCTCTTTCTTTTGTTTTCATTAACGAAAAAAATGCGGTTCGTCCGGTATGTTGAAAACTTTATCCAACAAGCATGGATAAAGTTAAAAACTTGTTTGTAACTAGTTTTATACAGAAATTGCAATAAAATAAACAATACTTGTCTAAAACACGACTGTATTTTGTAGGTGAGAACGCTGTCAATGTAGCTGACAAGTTTTAACATGTCGCAGACTTCAGTGTAAACGCAAATGTGTTTAATACTTGTATACAAACTCGTTGGCTACACAGTTGGAACGAAAACAATCTCAATACATGTATAAAACAAATAATTATGTTTTGACAAGTATTCTACAAGTTTTGTATCAAACAAGTATTAAACTTGTTTCTTGGTGAAAACGAGGGGTTACAGGCACTTTTGAAAGTCAAAAATAAAAAAAAAACGCTAAGCTAAAGCTACAGTCCCAGTCACATGGCATAATAACTTGTGAAAGTACTGTAGTTGCCCATTCCAAAGCGTAGATCTCTATGGAGAAGAATGGGCAAGAAACTCCATGGACACTCTAATATTAGTAGGATAGTGCTCCTTAGTAAAACTATCGTTATGAGGGGTGTAAAACAACCCTTAGAGAAGCTGAAACAGCCGTGTTTTTCCCATCATTGCGATCTTATTCTGGACCGTACCTGCTGGCCTACCATGTCGTCTTAAAGCAGTATTGTTTAACTCTTAGTCCAGTGTGGGAAAGAGACGGAGCTATACAGGATGTCTAGCGCCATCTCTTTCTCACACTGGAGAAGGAGTAAAACAATAATGATTTAAGACGTCATGGTAGGTCACCTGGGAACGTTCTAGTTACGGAGACATTGAAGGACAAAGTTCAATATTTTTCACACTTTAAAAAAATACACGTTATGTTATAAATTACTATAAATACGGAGGTATTATCATATCAAAAAAAACCCACGTGTCCCAGCAAGAATTTTTGCGCATTGTTACTAAGTTTGATGTATAGATTAATTCACGGCTTGGTGAAGGGTATTCTGTACTGTAGTATATTTTTTAAACTTGCCGAAATGTTTAAATCATTATCGTGCGTCTAAATTTCCTTGTCAGGCCCTCTACTCGATTCAACTGCCCAACGAGAGCCTCTTCAGAAGTTGGTCCACTCAAGGCTTTTGGCAATTAGACCTTTGGACATTGTCCAATTGTTGCAGTAGTCAACAGAACTGCCTCCTGTTGGCCTACCATGACGTCTTAAAACATTATTATTTACTCTTTTTCCAGTGTGGGAAAGAGATGGCGCTTGTCATCCTGTATAGCTTCGTCTCTTTCCCACACTGGAATAAGAGTAAAACAATACTGTTTTAAGATATCATGGTAGGCTAGCTGATCCTAATCAAAGCTATCGGTCGCACGAACATGTGATTTTTTCATTCATGCAGTATGTATCGGAGCAATATTATATTATAGTACGGCTTTACGTGCCGAAGCACAGAGGAAACTCGGCAGTCACCCTTCCATGGAACGACCTCGGCATGCTATGCTTAATTTAGAATATCAAGAGTGATCGTTATTATTTAGCATCGTTGCTAAATACTAACGGCCCTATTATATCTTCTATATGTATATGTATATATAAATTACGAGTCACGTTGTTTGTCCGTGATGGACACTACTTAACCGATTTTAATCAAATTTGCACACCGTGTGCAGTTTGATCCAACTTGAAAGATAGGATAGCTTACATCTCAATTTATAGTCGCAATATTATTTTATAGCTAATTAAGTCACAATTATCTGTTAGCTCCAAACGATTCTAACAGATGGCGGTATCTGTTGACTGGATTGAGTAAGTATTCAATAGATGGCGCTGTATAGGATCGGACCAGCAATGGAAAATATTGCGAAATCAGGGAAAATGTGACGCAGGCGTAGTTGCGCGGGACAGCTAGTAATATTTATATGTTTAGGGGTATTAAGAACAGGGTGTGTTCTTCATTCACCTGACTTGAGTATTGTGTTTAGTGGGCTACTGCCCGACAGTTCTGGTCGGGTTTTTCTATACATATAGTCTAAAGTCTTGGAAAAGTGTAACTGCGTGACGCATATGTGTCATAGATGGCGCTATAGTTCTTTATATTCTATGTTGCTATAGTACGTTTTGAAGTGCCGCTACAATGCTTATATTTCTTTATTCCAGTATCGAGGCATCAGATGGCTCAATTTTCCCGCCTTCGCAGCTGGACAAGAACACCACCCTCTATGTTTTCTACCCCAACTTGTGCCGAAGACTTCCCTTCCAGTTCGAAAAGACTATTGAGGTAATTATGAGTAAAAACAATACAAATATGTCATCTTCATCTAGATGAAAGTGACTTAGTCGGACCAAGGGGTATCGTATTACATAGTACTAACTGGGTTGTGGAAGTCAGATAGGCAGTCGCTCCATATAAAATACTGTAATACAGCTAAATCAGGTTAGACTGGAAACCGACCCCAGGGTAGTTTGGGAACTGACGCAGGTCCTCACAGGACACGGTTGTTTCGGGAGGTTCCTGCACCGAATCGGGCGGGAGGAAACGCCCGGGTGTCACCACTGCGAGGATCGGCCGGAGGACACGGTGGAGCACACCGTGGAGCTATTCCCCGCAAGGGCTGAGCACCGCCGTGTCCTCGTAGCGGCGATTGGCGGCGGCGACCTCTCGCGTGCGGCCCTGGTTCAATCCATGGTCCGGAGCGAGAGGGAATGGGAAGCCGTCGCCTCCTTCTGCGAAGCAGTCATGCTAGCGAAGGAGGTGGCGGAACGTGAGAGGGAGAGAACCTCACGTCCCAGCCGCCGCGGGAGACGCCCCGGGCGTCCGGGGGGCAACCAATGCCCAACTAGCAAAAAGTGGTTTTTAAACTATCCTAGAACCATAATTTATCGAGGACTATATGAGACTTATATCCGCATATAAGTCGCGAAAAGGGCCCACTTTATAAGTCTACTTTTACTTATAACGTATTTATATTAGAACGCTGAAATGCCATATACGCCTATATTGCTCCTGTAATTGAATTACGCCAATGCAATTACTCCTGTAAATCTCAATATAAGTAAATTTTAGTAAAAAGTGAGATTAATACGCGCCTAGAAATGCTTCTCTAAGCTCATATATTGTGAACAGTCAAAGTGAGTGTATCGCATATTGTTGTACCCTGTAAAAAAATTAACATCTTGAGATTAAGTATTTATATGAATCAGAATTTATTAATGTCAACCTTATACAAAATTTTATTGTTGTCAAATTGTTAGTCTTATAGCTTATTCGTAGGGGAACTTAAATTTTCTGTGAAATCTATCATGGGTTTGATCAAAATTTTAAAGCGCCTCTTGAAATTTGCTTATTTAAATTTTAGTTTTAATTAATATTAAATAAATATTATGTAGGCAGCTGCCATTTTCTTGGTCAGCATTTCCAAGTGCGATATAGTGCTAAAATAAGTACTTTTAGCATTTACAAGTGTGATATAGTACCAATATTAGTATATTGGTTCTATATTGGGTTATCACAAAACCGAGGAAGATTCGCCATTGTAACCGATTAGGGTTCCGCAATGCCCAGATGAAAATCGATTGATATTTATGGATAAGTAAGTTAAAGTAATATTTTTAGAGTTTGTTCTACGTGCTAGGTTAAACATTAGTTTAAACATTGTTCTTATTTGACTTAATTATATTACACATTTGACATGCAATTTTATACACATTTTTGACCCTGTTAAGTTCCATGAAATCGCATTTGCAAATACATGTCATAGGCAAAACATTTTTAATTCTCATGAAATATTTAAAATTTCAAGTAAAGATTTAAATGCAGCCTGTGAAATATTGAAGTCTAAAGCCCAGTGTTTAATAGATTCCGCAGTTGTAAATTTTTGTTATAATCCGAAAGTTCTTCCTGATTATCGCTTTCAATATCGCTCACAGTCCTAAAGTCCTCGTACTTTCGTGGTACTTTCATAGTCCGAACCTCTTCCATCTAAAGCAGTACTATAATTATCTTGTCCGGAACCCTCGCTAGAATTCGCGTTACGGTCTTAACTTAATTTCTTTAGATTTTTTTTTTTTTACTTTTCTTTTACAAAATCTAGTTTTTTAAACCGCTTCCACTTATTTAAATCCATTTTCAATATTAGTAGACAAAAACAGTTTTCGCCTATACTGGTCGTTACAAGCAAAAGTGGCTTCATAAAAGTTTTAACCAGGATTGTTTGACATTACTTAGACAATAACAGTACTATGGAATGCCTATATAAATCAGTCTAGGTTTAAAACGGCACACGATAAATCGATATAGAGAAACTTTTATCCTACCGAGTGCTATTATAATCTTGGTGATTAATTATTTTTAAAACGTGGATATGAAATTCATTTAACATTTACTTTTAAGCTTATGTAAAACCAAACCAGATATATAAATGGTTTACAGTAATTTAACTTAAATTTACTTATATTGGCCATAAAATATTAGCTTATATGAGGTTCTAAGTAAAAATAACAAGAGTAATTGCTCCTCAGTGCATATATTCCTGGTACATGCTCCTACGGGAGTATTAAGATTTAAATGGTCTGCAGATGTTATCTTATAGGCGCATATAAGTCTGCGATACCGGAGTAATTACTCTTGAGTGCAATTACTCTTGTTTCATGCTTTTATAGGAGTCTTGATCTTATATTTGCCAGGAAATACGGTCCTATATACCGATATAAGTACAAATTATAGAATTAAGCGTACTTGAGTAAAAACAGCATGTATTTATGCTGTTAAAAGCGCAGTAGCAACCACCAAAACCATCATCGGAGCTATATAAGACCACGTAGAATTATATAATCGCATTCCAGGATTATTTTGCTTGTTGGGTGGCCCCCGGCCAACGTAGGCGCGGGCCTGTGGACGGTGAGTAATGGGCTAACTCACCGTCCGTCCGTCTTATGACGACAGGCCGTGCCGACGGCGCGTTCGTGTTCCACGCGCGCCTCAAGGAGATGTCAGCAAATCGGAAGGGGTCCGAGAGGGCCGATGCCTACCAGGGCTGCGGGTTGTTCGAAAGAGATACCGTGGCCCTGGAACACAAAGGGCTAAGGAGTAACATGGATGGGTTTTAGTCAGTCAAGTCTGACACTCCCTTCCGCTTTGATGATTTCCCATAATAAAAAATAAAAAAAAATCTGTTTGTAACAGTAAGGAAAATGACTGGAGAATAGCTCGTGCGGTGGCGAACAATGTTACTGACTTCAACAAAGTTTGGAAAAGACTAGACAGATTATGACTTGTCTATGGATTCCACTGTATGTCTACATTTTGCGGCCTTGTTACGTTTAGTTTGTCAAATAAGATCACTGTACTATTTCTCGAGTTACTTTGGAATACTAAGAATAGGGCGTTAATTTTTTGGGTTTATACGTGAATTCGTGGCTTTCGAGGGTCATGCGTACGTCGAGTCAACCGTGTTTATTTTTTTAATGATTCATGTTTGTATTTTTGTATTAACTCGGAAAGCATGGCAAGAAGTTGGTCCTGGCTGCCATTTGTAGATCTTTGCGCATAAGCAGCATACAAAGGTCTATAAAGATATAAAGATACTAAAAAACATTTTCGAAAAATAGTGTGGCCGCAAAATTACCCATAGAAACAGTCCAATTATCTTTTTTTTTTTAACATTTCGAAAATGTTTTGGTAACTTTTTAGACCTATGCATCCTGCCTAAGCGTATGAAGTTTCATTAAAATCAGTTCAGTTATTTCGAAAATAAGTAGGTACTTGAAAGTTTGTATGAAATGCCGTAAGGTGTAAACGCTCTTAAGTGCTATGGTTTGTGAAAAATTAAGACATTCAAATAGTTATTTACGACCAATAGACGGGACATGACGTAGTAAATCGTAATTACTAGTTACTGTGTAACAAGTTGGTCTGTCTATACGCTCTCGTAACTATGTAGCAAGTTGGTCTGTCTATACGCTCGCTCGTAACTATGTAACAAGTTGGTCTGTCTATACGGTCTCACAACTATGTAACAAGTTAGTCTGTCTATACGCTGTCGTAACTATGTTATAAGTTGGTCTGTCTATACGCTCGCTCGTAACTATGTAGCAAGTTGGTCTGTCTATACGCTCGCTCTTAACTATGTAGCAAGTTGGTCTGTCTATACGCTCGCTCTTAACTATGTAACAAGTTGGTCTGTCTATACGCTCGCTCTTAACTATGTAACAAGTTGGTCTGTCTATACGCTCGCTCTTAACTATGTAACAAGTTGGTCTGTCTATACGCTCGCTCGTAACTATGTAACAAGTTGGTCTATCTATATGCTCTCGTAACTATGTAACAAGTTGTTCTGTCTATACGCTCTCGTAAATACGTAACAAGTTGGTCTGTCTATACGCTCTCGTAACTATGTAACAAGTTGGTCTGTCTATACACTCGCTCGTAACTAAGTAACAAGTTGGTCTGTCTAAACGCTCGCTCGTAATTATGTAACAAGTTGGTCTGTCTATACGCAGGTCGTGAGTCAAAATCGAAATATTCGAGATTAAAATTTTGGTATGACAATTTTCCAAATGGCCGCTGTACACATAACATCGTTAGGTAGAAGTGCACCTAAAAGTACATAATTACTTCTTTAAAATATTACAGTTGTTAAAACAGCACCATATTAACAGGCTAAGCCGGACGCATCTATGAATCTCCAGACTCCGCTAGAGCAAGTTTTCGATATGTCGAAAAAATAAGCAAGTTTATATTATCCTTTCCTCTTCTCCCTAGATTGCAGACGGCATAGAACTATACCGCTACAGAATGCCACTGAACGTGTTCGATGACCCATCGCACAATCCTGAGAATCAATGCTACTGTGAAATTGACACCGCCACCTGCCCACCAAGAGGAATCATCAATGTGACTGATTGCACCATGGGTAAGTTAACATAACATAACTTCACGCTCTAAATCCCCGAAAGTTATGCACAGCACAGGTGTAGTTGACTCACTACTATTTGGTTATACCTTTTGGGGAGACCTTTTTAGTCTGTGGTTTTTTAAGTACAGTGGCGCCATCTTTTATCGAGTAGCGGAACTAATTTAAACAAATTAAATGCAAGTTTGAAATAAATAAAATCACACACTGAGCAGCTCATAATACTTGACACAACTCTGACTATACCTCGAATTTAAACCTGATAAGATTTTCATTAAGTTCTTGAAATACATTCATAAACTCACGCCCTTTTGCTATGGGGGAAAGCATAATCCACAGTAACAGTGGTGAAATAATCCTAAACAGAAACGGTTTTTCTTTTGCAGGAGCTCCAGCGCTTGTATCTTTTCCACATTTCTACCTGGCCGACCCTCGACTTCGTGAAGAAATCACTGGACTGAAGCCCGACGCTGAGAAACATGACTCTTACCTTGACTTGCATCCGACGCTAGGAATTGCTCTTAGCGGGAAATCCAGGTAAAACTGTTATTATTGCACCAACTTAATGCGGGTAAAAAGACCCCGAAGACGAAAGGCAGTTGTTCTCCTTGTCTTTGCCATATTTTTTTGCTCTGGACTATACCTGCAAACATTATATTGACGGAGTAATTGGTGGTCAAGGTTCCCAAATGCACAAGTTTTTGAAGTGAAACTTCTTATGCGACTTCCAACAAGGTCGCGTTAAACGTTTAACGCTACCATTGAGGGAGAATAGAAAGAGACAGAGCGAGAGTCAATGCGTGACACTCGAATGCATGCGCGTAGTGTACCTGTTACAGGCCAGCGTGAGCGTGGTTCTCTTTGTGCTATAGTCTAAATTATATTTTGTGGATGGGTGATCAAGGTTAAGCGAAGGTTGGTCAGATCAGTATGTGGATGGGTGATCAAGGTTAAGCAATGGTAGCCGAGGTCAGTGTGTGGATGGGTGATCCAGGTTAAGCGACGGTTGCCCGCGTCAGTATGTGGATGGGTGATCAAAGATAAGCACCGGTAGCTGAGGTCAGTATGTGGATGGGTGATCAAGGTTAAGCAACGGAAGCAAAGGTCAGTATGTAGATGGGTGAACAAGGTTGCGTGGAACGTTTAACGCTACCATGGAGGGGGTATTTAAGCACTAATTTCCACATTACGAAGTTTCACTTCTTCCGCGCGGAGGGACTACACGCACAATATTTTTTTTTTAAATACAAAGTTTTAATGCTATGACTTTTTACTTTCAAATGCCCACATTCTTCTTTACCATTTATTGTCTTGACCGCGTTAAATTGAGTTCTTCCGAAAAACCTGATTTTGCAACCCAAAAAAAGTAGTTTTGCAAAAAGCATTTTTACATAGGGTTATTTAGTTTAATGTACAGAATGCTTGACGGCTTTATCCAGGGTCCGTTTACACCTTATATATGTTATCAAACTAGCCTTCAAAGCAAATCAGGCTTTGCACTACATGCAAAGCGAACACTTAAATTAACAGACAAAATATAAATAACGTTTCCATTTTAACTTTCAGCATCCAAATCAACATCCAAGTGCGAAAGAGTGATTTGTTTTCTTCTGTCAAATACCTCGATCAAGGACTTATTTTACCGGTGGCTTGGATTGAAATGGTGAGTGCAAATTAATTAGCAACTAACTACATAACAATTTAATTAGTTAATTCTACTCAACACTAGATGTCGCTAGTAGAAAAAACAATATTTCTCATTGCTGTAAATAGATGGCGTTGATATCAATTTCAAAAATAGTGACATCTAGTGTTGAGTAGTCAGTATTGCATTAACAGCTAAAAAGTTTTCAATTTGAATTATAGATGGTGTGCATTTTTTATTTACAATGATTATTTATTTAATGCACAATCATAGTAATAAACTGGGCTTAAAATGGTCAACATGACCCTGTTAGGGCGCAGCAAAATATGGCCGCTAGTCGACACAAGTTGTCACTTTTCATGGTATTGTGGCGAGTAACACCAACAAAATTTAATTTATTTTCAGGGAGTAGAAGAGCTTCCCGAAGGCCTACGGTCCCTCGTCTACCACGGCACATACTCCACGGCAGCAGCTCAACTTGGCTTGACTGTGATCTGTGTGATAGCATTCATTGGATCCGGAATATGCTTGCTCTGCACTTTTGCCCGCAGAAAACAAAAACCGTGCGCCACTTTAAAAGTCAAAATACCTGTTGAAACCGAACTAAAAAGTCAAACATCATGAAACAATAGATTTTTTTAATTTTGTGCTAATTTAATAGATATTTCTATTTCAAATTCGAACCTAAGAATGCGAAATCCATTTTTATTTTCAATGGTAAATCTTGGTGCTGATGATAATGACTTTTTTAACTAACACAGGGCACCTAAATGAATGTCAAAATATTGTTGTACCTTTGAAATTCCGAGCTTGGCGCTGAATCGTTGAAAATTCGGCTGAGCGTCTTCCTTCAATAGGTACCCAAGTCATTCATTTTGGTATTCCTTTATATCAGTCATAACGAGCATTAGCCTGACTTCTTGTGTACCTACTTAGCGATGAACAGTCGTATCATATCATGAATATTTTGTAAATATAATAACCCATTTATATATTTGCTATTAATTAAAGAAATCATAAGAATTATTATGAGAAAGACATTCCATATAACAGAATAATACGTGCTACAATTTGTTTGGGGCAGTCTGATTCGTCAAGGGTGGGGCGGTAAAATATACCTACATTCGAACTTGCCGCCCGGCATGTGCCAAATCAACCCAACCTAAACATGCATTATGTCATCATCATCATCATTTCAGCCCAAAAGACGTCCACTGCTGGACATAGGCCTCCCACAAGTGTCGCATTGACATTTTGGGGGGTTTTGCCATAATCGCCACGCTTGGCAGGCGGGTTGGCGATCGCAGTACGGTTGTTACAAAAGCACAGAGAACGCTGCTGCCCATTCTCTGGCAAGTCCCTTAGTCGCCTCTTACGACACCCACGGGAAGATATGGGATGGTGCTATTCTTTACGTCCGACACCATACAGAGCATGCATTATGTAACACCTCTCAACCCTGATACCTATTTTTAAACAAGTCGCCTATTTGTGGTTTTAAGACGATTATAAGTTTCAAAGACTGGCTGTGTCTTGATTATTTTAATATAAGTAATAATTTACTCACCTATAAAAGCTAAACCAAACAAATGTAACCTATAAAAGGCATTCTTTAAATTGCCTAGTAAAATTTTAAAATATCCCTTTTTTTTACTTATATTTTTTTATATATTTATTTTATATATTATATAACTATTTAGCTCTCAAGGCAACAAAACTGACCAATTTGGGAAGTAAAAAGTACAAAAACAATTGAAATATAAGCAGTCACGGTATTGTTAAGCAAAAAAAAAGAATTTTAAAACAAAACATGCAATTTGAATAAGCGGACAAAGTTGATAGTCAATTTGCTAAATAATCTGTTTTCCTGGCCGTACATTAAATGTATAATTGCCTAGTGTAATATTTTCTTTTTAATCTTTACTTTAGAATTTAATAAAAAGGACATAGGTCTGCCAAAATGAGGCAACCCACAGTCTTGTCTCTTGTTAAATCCTTCAAGGTATATCCAAGAATATAAATTTGGTATAAATACCTACTATTCAGTATCAAATCAGCCCAAAACGTGTTCTTGACCGGCAAATTGCAAAAAAACTTAAGGAATATTGAATTTCGCGTGTTACCCTTGAGCTTCTACGTTATCTATACAAATTCTTTATGACTATTTCAGAAAGTGACAGAAATTTTGATGTTTTGTACATTTTGGCAGAACTTTATTTTGTAAGAATGATTGTACAAAATGCTGAATTCGTTGTAATTTAGTTTTTAGGCGGGATCTATGAATGTACAATTTTAAGTTTTTTAAATGAGTTATTACAATGTTATACTATAGGAAGTTAATTTAATATTCGTTTTTAAGTGTATGAATCTCTGTAGAACTCTAAAACATGAAATATTTGTAAATAAGATGCAATTTTAAAATAATACTTATGCTATTCGATACTAGATGTCGCTACTGCTTTATTTACTTTCATTTTGGGCACGTCTCAGTAAAAGGCCACCAAGAGTAGAAAAAATCTTTAATTGGCAGGGTTTTTTCTTAATAAACGGTTTTAACTATTTTAGAAATAATGGGCAAAACTACAGCGCTTACTTTTTTATGAGAGAACATCATCTGGTTTGCCTATTTTACTCGACAAAGTAAAATCAAAGTCCAGTCTATGAATTATGCCCTAAAACTCCACGTACCCAGCTGAAATAGTCAATAAATAAATACCAGTAATTTACGAACAAATCCATAGGCGAGTGCTAGTATAGTAATTTAAATTATTTTTAATTATATAGGAATTACTTATTTTTAATATGATGTTGTAGTCATAAATACCTATTGTGAAAAGAATTTATAGAGAAATACAAATATTTTTAAATATGCATATTTTTTATTGAATCGTTACATACAGGGTTACTTTAGTCATCTCATCAGCCTAGCCTTTTCACAAACTATGTTGGGGTTGGCTTCCAGTCTAAGCGGATGCAGCTGAGTACCAGTATTTTACATGAAGTGACTGCCTATCTGACCTCCAGAACCCAGTAACTGGGTAATACGGTACCCCTTGGTAAGGCTGGATGTCAGACTTTCGGCTTTTGACTACTCGTAACGACTGCCAAAGATCTACAAATGACAGCCGAGACCAACCGTGCTTTCCGAGGCACGGAGGAAACTCGGTATGTAATTATGGTCACCCATCAACGGACCAACCTCGGCAAGCACAGCTTAACCTAAAAGATAGACCCTGCGGCTGTTATTATTTTTGTAATACATTCATATTTTTGCATAAACATTGTTTATTTATTATAAGCAAATCTAAGACGTATTGTTATAACAAACAAATAAAACTAAATATTTACTTAAACTAACTAAATATAAACTAACTTAAAAACACTGGGCACGATACATATTTTAAATTATTATGATAATTACAACTCGACCAAGCTAAGTTTGTACCTCGCGTCGATTACGTCACACTGACGTTTAAGATTGGTCTGCAAAAAAAGTAAACAAGTGTTTGTTAGATTTTTCTTTGCATTTATTGTTTTTAACATTAAAATACACGCATTCCAGCGAGGCTCAAACTTAGCTTGGTGGAGTTCTGCTTGCTCAGCGGTGTCGCTGGGTCCTAGATACTGGGTAAGATTCCCTGTTCCCGGGTCGGGCAGTGTTATTGGCTTTATCGATCAGGAATTTCTCAGTAGCAGCCACGGAGTCTGGGATGTGTGCCCCGGTTGATGGCAATAGTATTACATGGACCTTCAACATAACTGGCGAAATGTGGGTGTACTTAGGTACAACTCTGCCTATCCCTTCGGAGAAGCCAGGCGTGATGCTAAGTTTGTAGAAGCAGAAAATACACCGTACCTGACATAGGTATACCATGACCGTGCTATGTCGTGCCATGAGCATATCACATAAATAAACATGACAGACTAATAGCCCCATTAGAACGTATCTACTTACCCGAAATTGTTGAAGTGTTATCGCGCACGCGGCAACACGCCGTTTTGTCGGTCAAGCTAATGAAGTAATGACAGTTCTGAGCGACAGAATAGGATAGATAGTTATAATAATATAATAATAATAATAATAGTCGATGTTACCATCCCGCATGACGAAAACCTCGTGAAAGCTGAGAAAGAGAAACAGATAAAATATCTCGACTTGGCTCACGAGGTTGTCGACATGTGGAATGTGGACTCGGCTATCATTGTGCCGATTGTCGTAACGGCCAATGGCCTTATGGCCAAGAGCCTCGACGAACATCTGTCGAAGCTCTCACTTGGCAGTTGGATCAAGAGCCAGATTCAGAAGGCAGTACTCCTCGATAGGTACCTACGGCCCGCATTGTGAGGAGGTTCCTGTCTCTGCAGCCCTAACCACCGGTAGCTTGGACCCTGCTCCTGACACCGGCGGAAAAACCTATTTTTTATATTTTTAATGTTTTTTTTTTTCTTTGTTTTTTTAAGAAATATTTAAAAATGTAATAAGTAAGATGTCAAAATGAATAAAGGAGATAATAATAATCCATTTATTTCAGGCAGCTAAGGCCCATAGATAAATACACAAAATAATCTTATACAATAATAAACTAATACATACAAAAACCTTATTAACTATAACTAAACACGTTAAGTTGACGGCGTCGTGTTCCGCTGCGTGGTGTCGCGTAACCGTCCTCGGAAACGTCGAAATACGACACCTTTCGGCCAAAAGTCCTCTCTCAGACAGGTCTGTGGTCTGTCTGAGTTATGGATATACCTAACCCGTCTGCATTCTAGCAACTAGATATCCTTTGCAAGCTCAGCGGTCCGTGTCCACCGGATGAGCCATGAACGCATTGGACTTCAGAATAAAAGTCACCTCCAAATCGGCAACACGTCTTTTTATTTTCATTCTCAGTAAAAATCCTGAGTAAGATTTCTCACGCCCCGAAACCAAAAGTAGATAGGAGCATCGAAAATTGAGATTCCGTGTTGCCAAATGAGGTTCAGCCGTAAATCAACACGCGAGCCCAGCGCGGTTTAATATACGTGTTTTCCTTCACTATGTCGAGCCAGTGGTGACAAAATAAAGTGTGTAGAGGGAAAGGTATAGGTATTAAAAAAGCGAATCCATTTTAGACGTATATTGATAAAAACTTAGATACTATAACACTGATCTTGTAACTAGGTCGCACATTAGTCGAAGCTTCAATTTTCGGTCTTCAAACGTAGCTGCTTCAAATTTGTCCTGTGAAACCAACAAGTTTCGGTCAGTTGGCGATTATTTTAAAAATTTCTATGTACTGTATAAAAAAACGTTTTCAGAAAAAAATCAAAAGGGAACAAGAGTTTTCATCAGATGTGTTTCATTGCGAGCTAGGTGGATCATCATGGTAAACAAAATCAATTGGTTGAGGCAATGACTAATATCATTTTCTGCCCCTATCCCAATATATTTGGGGCCGGCCCAGAATGTCTTTTTCTTCCATACAACTAATGTTTTGTAGAAATAACTGCTAAATTGACAAATATATACTAGATAATGATTTCAAAATTATTAATTACTGCCTCAACCAAAGACACAAATAGGCCTTCTTGCAAAACAGACCACTAAATACATTTTAGCACTGGACAAAACATTCTATTGGTGTATATTTTTTTTAAGACAAACAACAGTGTTGCAATTAATTATGCTTAGCGCTAAACGTGTTTAGTTATTTGTAGTACAAGCAGACCTTGACAAAAACGAAAAAAAGTAACACTCACCTTTAAAAAAGTAGTTCCAAAAACCTCCATTTACCATACAAAAAGTAAATAAAAACAAAGTAATCAGTTTTTAACGTATATTAACTTAAACGCTCTCTTGAACGGGAGGTTCGTAGCCCTCAGGACGTTCCGACTTGTCGCCAGCTTCGCCCCTCTTGCCGCCGCCGCCCTCGCCGTGGAGTTCCATAAGCTTGGAGATCTCGAAACGCGGCCTTTTGAGAACCTTGACCTGGTGTGAAAGGGATGTTGTCAGTAGATGAAGACTTTCAGCATGGGGATGAAGTTTGTATGGGGTTGTTTCAGATAAAAATCAAAAGGGAACAATAGTTTTCATCAGATGTGTTTCATTGCGAGCTAGGTGGATCATCATTTAAATTTGTTTGATTGGTTGGGTAAGTCTCAAAATGATTGTTTATTCAGTATCATTGTTTCAGTATCAAAGTGTGAATATGATACATCAAACCATCAAAATAGTTGGTCACACTAGAAATAGTTTCATGGACATCCGTGTAAAACTGTTTTCCATTTTAACAGCATACTGTACAGGTCAAGTTCACCAATTAATATTTACTTACATGATTTAAAAGTCACTTCAATGATTTGCAAACTGACTAACTGAACCGACTTCTAAACTTGCCTTTCTCAAGGTCAACCCTTTAACATTTTCTCTTTTAAACCGAGACTTACCATCAACCCAACCAAGTATCAAAAATGCCAAACAAAAATAGCCTCTACATACCTTCCTAATGCAGACATCCCTGAGTGGGTAGATGCCGTGGCACGCTTTCTCGATGTCCTTAGCAATGGAGTCAGGAATCAGCTTGTTGACAACCTCACGGAGCTCAGAGTTGGTTACGTCACGGGTGATGATCTCGCACATCTTCTTGCGGATGGCTCTGACCTGGTGATGATAAAGTGGGTAGAAAGAAGGTATTTGTTAACATAATCAGGTTCTGTGGTATAGCCCCACAAACTATGGTGTTTAGTAGGGAGTATGTACCAAAACCACGAAAAGCCAACGGAACACCCGAGAGCCGCGTTCGTGATGATGCACCACCCCAGATTTATAATGTACGCAGTGTGGCTAGGGAGTGGCAGTTACAAAGAGCAAGAATATTGCTCTTTGTATTGCTATCTGCGATAGGTTTTAGAGCACTGAGCAGGCGATAGAAAATTTCATTAAAAAACTCATTACCGTTAGTCAACTCTGAGGACTAACCATGAGTTTCTTGCCGGTCCTTCTCCATAGGAAACGACCAACCCGAATCGTGCACCTTTTGTCGACGTTTTATAAGTGCCCATGTAGGCCTATGTAAAATAAAATATTTTGATTCTGATTTTATTTTTGAGGATAAAACAATGCGGGAACCAATAGACGGGATTCCGTTCAGTGTTTATTTCTGTACAGATAGATACACAGTCCATCTGCTCAGTGCTTATATTTGGAATAATATCATGAGAATAATATCATGTAAAACCGAAACTTATCTGCAATACTAACATTTGTCTATATTCCAAATAGAGCATTGAAATATGAGTATCCAGGCGACAATGCCGAAAGGTGCAATGTTATGGGATTTAATGCCCACAACACATGTTTCCCTAATGATGGTAGATCATGAACAAAGTTTGCCAGAAGAAAGCAGAGTACAGCTGGTATTTAAGCAGAAGGCCTGCCTACCTGGGTGTGCTGGGCATAGCAGGTCTTGCGCTGGCTGAGCGAGTCCTTGTTGGTGAATCCGATGCAGAACACACGGAGCAGGTAGCCATCAGTGGTCTTCACGTCAATGTTGGCCTCGACCAGGGTCTGCCATTTCTTGACCATCCATCTGTTTCAAAATAAAAGGTTGTTGAGAAACTGTTGTTTAATTATCTATACAAATAAGTAAATTTGAAGTCTGTTTGTAATAATAATTTGTTGAGAAACTGTTGTTTTATTATCTATACAAATAAGTAAATTTGAAGTCTGTTTGTAATAATAATTTCACTCATACAAAGGTCACGGGGCATAGCTAATCATACACTACTAGACCTGACTATAATTAGATTTGGAAACTGCATGACTCAACAGTTTCAGTACCTCCCAAACTCAAGGGTACCTACTAAGAAAATTCAAATTGATAGACCAAGCTTGAGCCGGGATTAACCTAAGACATCAAGCTGAAACAGGACTATACTGAACTGAAGAATGAATTTGTTTGTAGCAACGACACAAGGTACCAAAGTATATGAATACAGAGGCGTTTCAGTGCGGCAGCATATACTTTCTGCAGACAAAAACGATATGAAGACCATATGGTATTCCTTCATATAGCTGGACTGCAATAAATCTTCTTTATTATTTCTTTCAAAATAAAATCGTCTATTTAAATTTTTTCTTCTAGCAATTCAAAAAATTATAGAAAAATTGTGTATGAAGGTAGTTTTAGCCTATGTTACCAACTTAAGATGATATAAGAGGTTCAGTCACAATATTAACAAAACATTAAATATTACTAAATATTATTTATCTAGTAGATAGTGTCTATATAGACAGTTAAGAAAATTCTTAGTAATTCAGACTCAACAAACAAAAAAAAGTAAAACTCCAAACGAGAATACTTTTTATCCGCATAAAATATTTCCATTGGTTCATTTCTGACATTTATATCGACAAACCTAATAGAGAATCAAATAAAAATAGTACAAACCTGAGCTTGTCAGTGGTGAGGTCCATACCGTGGAAGTTGCAGAGCACATTGCGACCCTGAACATCTTCAGCAATCAGACGGAACTTGCGGAAAGACCTGATGACAAAATTTATGTTAGGTATTTGTGTTTAACAGGTAGTACTCAGAATCAACGTTTTTGAGCTGTGGACAGAGACTGTCACACAAGTATGCATAATAATGCCCTAGAAAGCCGAAAGTTTCTAATACTAGGTACTCAATTTGCCAATGATAATTTCTACATCTACATTATACTGATTCTAAAGTTGTTATACTCTAATAAACATATTGTGAGCTATAGGGTTCCATGACAACCAGTCTACACTTAACCCGGGAGTGCATGCGGGTCCCTTAAAGCCATTCATTTACTTACTGATCACTGGGTGGTTGTATTCTGAACCTTAGCTAGTGTTTCTAATGAACACCAGATTGGCATCTTGTTGACTGACCAATTATCTATATGAATATAATAAAGCTAAAGAGTTTGTTTGTTTGTTCGCTTGAACACACTAATCTCAGGAACTACTGGTCCGATTTGAAAAATTCTTTCAGTGTTAGATAGCCCATTTATCGAGGAAGGCTATAGGCTATATATCACCACGCTACAACCAATAGGAGCGGAGCAGCAATGAAAAATGTTGTGAAAACGGGGAATATGTGGCGCAGACGAAGTTACAACTAGTAGTCGATAAAACAGCTCTGTATCAAAACATCCTATTAGCAAATTGTCCTATGAGCAAATGATCCTAAAAACAATGGAATGGGAATTGTAGTAATACCACACATACATGTAAGTTCTTTTATGTAAGCTGTGATATAAGCGAAACATGATTGTATGCTCTAATAATTCTTGAAAACAACTTTGTTCACCATGTTTTATGCAAATAAAAATTGATTTGATTTAGAGGATTTAATATATTTATGATCTGTTTGAGACAACTAAATCAAATAAATTAGGGGGAGGGGCCCAATATGGGTCATTCATTTCATTTCAGCCGAAAGTCTACTGCTGCTGCTACTGCTGGACATGGGCCTCCCCCAACGCCACATTGACTTATGGGGGGTTTTCCAATAATCGCCACGCTTGGCAGGCGGGTTGGCGATCGCAGTACGGTTGTAACAAAACCACAGAGAACGCTGCTGCCCTTCTCTGGCAAGTCCCTTAGTCGCCGGCGCCTTAGGACACCCACAGGAAGATATGGGATCAAATATGGGTATATGACACCAAACCACATTCGGCCCCTCCTAATTTTATTTGGTGTTTGATCATAGGTTTTGTTAAAAGGACATTTCAATACGGAGCAGATAGAACACACTACATTTTATACCTGGGAATCAAAGCCATAGCTAATCTGCCACACTAAAGACAGTTTCTACTTAGTTGGTTAGAAAGTATGTAAGGAATGTTTGTAGCAACGACACAAGGTACCAGAGTATATGAATACAGAGGCATTTCAGTGCGGTAGCATATACTTTCTGCAGACAAAAACGATATGAAGACCATATGGTATTCCTTCATATAGCTGGACTGCAATAAAAATTTTAAGTTAGTTTCAGAAGCCTAACTTAAAACTGGTTGTTTTTCTAACCAATGACAAAATACGGGATTTTCCTCAACCAATTACACAGCCCACAGGATCAAAGATAGGCTCTTTTTGCACCATCATCTGCCCAGCCATTCCCCAACTATCTTGAAGGCCCTATAGACTACCACGATGAGGCTCTCCGGCGCATAGCGCAAGACCGAGATGGTGAGAAACCAATTACATTCACAATTCTTGGGTGTTCTTAGTGCGAGTCTGTTTTTGGCTTGAGATTTACAGTTGCCTTGCCCTTTGTTAGAAGATGACAGGAACAGAATATGGGTTTAGCATAATGCATACATATTTTGCTATTTGGACTATAAAAGCATTCACACATCAGGAATCAAGACTACAATATTTTAAATAAGTACACACCTTTCAGCATCAGTATCAGCCTGAAGATCGGCTAGCGAAACTTCAAAGACACGGCCCTTCAATCCTTCAGAGGCGATTTTGGTACCCTAAAAACCAAATTAGACATTTTTTGTAAAACAATAACAAAATGTTATTAAGATTATAATTTTGAAGAAATTTCAGAAGTAAATCAAAAGGGAACATAAGTTTTCATCAGATATTTATCATTGCGAGCTAGGTGGATCATCATTTTAATTCAAATTAATGGCTGAGTAATAATGCAAACTTTTTGTAACTGTAACTGTTTGGTGTGCCCAAAGAGTTTTTAACTAAAAATTTGCAATGCTTACTTTATTAAGTTCATGTAATGACTATAAGAGAGGCTACTATCGGCATGTCTGATATTATTGAACTTTAGGTGCTCAATATACATCACAAAATTGCTCGATTCTTCCAATAATTCGATGAATCAAGTCTTTAAAGAATTAAAATACCACATGTTTGCTAGTTGGAAACAATAACAAACGAGTTTCCTATTTTGTAAAAAGATTAAGTAAGAGTGGCTTTTGAATATTGAGCTATGAATTTAACCACATGTATTTAGTGCTATCATGAAGACAGGAGAATACAAAACATTATCTGGCTTATAGGTTAAGTTCGAACAATGGCAGGGTTTAAAAAACCTGTAAAACACAACTGGACATGCCCATGTGGTTTTAGATTAACACAATCCGTGAAGATTTCAGTGAAATTATAGTAATTTTACCGCTTAGACAAGCATTGATAAAGATGCTGCACTTGCCGGTAGTAGCCAGGCCAAGACATGAACTTTTACAGCCTAGGTCAGAGGTTGAAAGTTTACATACCTGAGTACGGTTGACAAGGGTGGTTCCCACTTGTCTCTTGGTGAACATGGACGGTGCCTTGACATCGTACCAGTCTTTACGGGTGAAGGGATCGACACTGAAAATGTACAACAATTTAACATAACCTCAAAAATGTAACCAAAGAAACTCACCACACCATGTAAAAAATATATATTTACTGCATGCCATTTTCTTTATATCACGAGAATTAACATTAGCAACACACTGGAACAAGCAAATCACTGATAAAACTTAGATGTAGTGAGAAAACATCTTGACACGAGACATGGAACTTCAATCCGAAAATATTCGCAACATCACATTTATCACAGATTTGATGTAAAGTTTAACCGAAAGATTATTACATTGTTTGATAGATTTGAGGTTTATTGGAGACTTACATCTTCTTCTTAACACCCTTTTTACCGCCTTTCGAGAGGCCTTTATTTTTACCAACCGCCATGTTCAATTACTAACTTTAGAAAGACTTTATTTTGTTTATGGATGCGGATCGACTTGCCATGTACAACGACAAGATAGACTCGCAGAAAGTCTTAGTCGATTAATCGGTTGTCCTTGACATCAACATGCAAATAGTAGAATCTGGAAAGAGCTCTACTAAATTGCTAAAATTAAAAAAAAATATATTTACGTTAGGATTTAGACTTTTTCAAATAAATGAAGAAAACCAAATCGTCAAAAATATTTGTTCATGAATACTGAAAAGTTGATCCATCTAATTCAGACTATTTTTATTATACATGTTTACTTTCCTCTCTACTACCTACTATATTTATTAACTTTTTTATTTATTAACTTATTAACTTCACTTTATGATCATAAAAGTAAATACTAGGACTGCACTGTAAGCCTACTCCAGAACCGACCTGGCGCGGCAGCGATCCTGCCCGGGTAAAAACCGGTCGTGAACTAGAAATCTAACGTCTATACATATCATGCCATGGCCAGGACGTGTACGGTGTTTATTCGTTCCACAAGATTAAAGAGAGCTTCAGTTCGTCTTCAAGACTATGTCCTCTGACGTGGGGGTGAATTAAATGTGGTTTATTAAATACTCCCCAGCGACGATCTTCAGTGCCCCCGAGCCAATGACATCTCGTACATACATAACATAGTTGTGCCTATGTTTTGCTTGCACGTCGTGCGGTATGGATGACGAGTTAATAAAAGAGACGGTTCGCATAAATATCGTTTTGTACAAGATAACAAATTAAAAACAAATGTAATAAAATCTGAACAAACTGTAAACCCGTCTAGGGACGGTCACTACGGCATGCAAAAACCGGGTGGTTTTAAAAAACGGTTATTTCGGATTTCCTTTTTTACAAAACCGGTGAAACCGTCAAAATGTTCTTTTCGTTTTTTTTATTAGAGAAATGTGTAGAGAGAAATCAAAATGCTAAATTCTAATCAAAATATGTATTTCTTACGTTTATCTTACTTATATTTATATTTAATGAGCATTTTTTTGGACTTTAATAAGCTACAACTACTAAATAACAATATAATAAGTTTCTTTTTTTATGAATAACATAGAATAAAGCTTATTATTTAGGTAAACAACATACTCTTAAAATGTAAGGTACTAAGATTAACATACGAAATTAGGAACATTTGGTAGGTACACAAAGGTTTCAAATCTTAGAATATTAAATAACAATTTAACTGTTATTAAAAGACAAACAGGCAAAATCAAAACTACGTAAAATGTAGTAGGAGGCCTTCCATCGCATCGTTTTCCGGTTCGTGGTCGCCATTCCAAAACTTTTCGGCCCCATGGCTATCCGTTCTGCGAGGAATGTGCCCTGCCCACTGCCACTTTAGTTTGGCAATTCTTCGGGCTACGTCGGTAACCTTGGTTCTCTTGCGGGTGTCCTCATTTCTGATTTGATAACGCGGAACGATCGGAAACTGCGAGTATAGCCGTCTCCATTACCCTTTGGATGAGTTTACCCTTCTAATGAGGCCTATTGTGAGCGACCACATTTCGCTCCCGTTTGTAATCTCTAGCAACACACACTGGTTATAGACTTTCGTCTTGTGACACTGCGGTAACTTGGACGAGAAGATACCACGCCATTTCCCAAACGCTGCCCAGCCGAGTCGGATTCGAAGTTTGACCTACCCAACTGGACCGTTTGTCCCAGGTAGACATAATCGTCTTCTTCTTTGAGTGAAGAGTCTCCGATCTTTATAGGAGTAGGTGTTACATGGGCATTCAACATGACTTTGGTTTTGTCCATGTTCATTTTAAAACCCTCACTTTCGGAAGCTCTACTGAGGTCATCGAGCATTGTACTGAGGTCCTCCATGGTCTCAACCATGATTGCCACTATATCTTCGGCAAATCGGAGGTGAGAGATGTACTCGCCATTGAGGTTGATGCCTAGCCCTCTCCAGTCCAGAACCTTGAAGACATCTTCGAATGCAGCGGTGAACAGTTTTGGAGATATGACGTCTCCCTATCTCACACCTCGCTGCAGAAGGATAGGTTCCGAGGTCTGGTCCTGAAATCGGACTTACATGGTGGCGTTTTTGTAAAAATTCAACATCTCGATGTACCGATAGTCAATTTGGCACCGTTGGAGAGACTGCAGTACAGGCCAAGTCTCGATCAAATCGAAGGCTTTCTCATAGTCCACAAACGCTAAACAGAGAGGCAGGTTGTACTCTTCGGTCTTCTGTATAACCTGTCGCAGCGTATGTATGTGGTCTATGGTGCTAAAGCCTTTTCGGAATCCGGCTTGTTCGGGAGGCTGAAAATCGTCAAACCTGCGCGCGAGTCGATTCGTGATGACTCTTGAAAACCACTTGTAGACATAGCTCAGAAGTGAGATGGGCCTATAATTCTTCAACCGGGCATTGTCGCCCTTTTTGAAGAAAACTACCACCACACCCAATATTTATAGTGTAATTTTTTGTCTTCCCTAATAAATTGATAAATAAGATAAAACCTTTTGAAATAACGGTTTTAATCAGCTAAATAGATGTGTCATAATGACAGATAAAATAACAACATTATTTTTAATACTATAGAAACTCCAAGGAGTTTCTATATCACTACATTCTTCCAGGCTAAAAAGAGAACAGCTTTTCAGTATAGAACGTTTTCAGTATAGAACGTAATCCACGTAGCGGCTTGGAAGCCTACGATCTCTCGTCGATCTTCGCTGAGTAGCTGAATTTTCAGTGACCGGGTGTTCTGCTTCGACTATTTGATGTTCCTCAGCTGGAGCTGTTTCATCTGTCGGCTCCTCTTCTACATCATTCGTACTTCGAGAATCGTAGAAGTCTTCTTCACTTGTTTCTACTGATTCTCTTGTCTCATTAAGTATCTCATGCGTTTCCTGAATGATCTCACTATCTTGACCCAATGGTGCTAGATGTCGGTTTGAGACAGTTGATTCTCGACCGTCTGCTAAACGAACATAAGAATAATCTGGATTTACATGGAGTAACGTCACCTCCTCAACGAGTGGTTGATATTTATTAGTGCGGTTGAATTTTCGCATTAGCACATGTTCCGATTCTGTCAACCAAGTGGGTATAGAAACTCCATTCGTAGATCGCCTGGTATGCGTAAACATTCGTTCATGAGGTGTGCAATGTGTGGCTGTGCACAGCAAGGACCGTATGGAATGTAAAGCTTGAGGAAGAACTTGTTCCCAATTTTCAATTGCCAGTTTGCGTGAACGTAGAGCCAATTGTATTGATTTCCAGAGAGTCCCGTTGAAACGTTCTACTTGACCATTCCCTCTTGGATTATATGGAGTGGTTCTACTTGAAGCAATCCCTCTTTGATTCAAGAAATTCTTTACTTCCGCAGATACGAATGAAGTTCCTCGATCTGAATGAAGGTAAGATGGCATCCCGAATAGCATAAATATCTCGTTTAGATGTTTTATAACCGTTGCAGAACTCATATCGGCACATGGGAACGCAAATGGGAAACGTGAGTATTCATCGATCACAGTTAATATATACTTATTTCTTGTATTAGAAGGTACTGGACCTTTAAAATCAATACTTAATCTCTCCATAGGTGAAGTAGCTTTTATTAAGATTGGATCTGGCAAGACAGATCTGTAGAATTTTGGTTTTATTTCAGAACAAATCCGACACGAATTAGTCATATTTTTAATTTCTTCAGTAGAATAAGGCAAATTTTTCGATTTTACCCAGTGGTTCATACGCACTATTCCTGGGTGGCACAGGGCTTCATGTAATGAAATTAATTTCTCATTCCGTAGTGGTACCGATGCACATACTCGTGAAAGTGCGTCAGCAACATTATTCTGCTTCTGGGCGGTACACAATGTCATACTTGAACGGTGCCAAGTCCAATCGCCACCGCTGTATTTTCTCATTCTTTATTTTACTCGTCAGTTTATTATCAAACATGAAAGATACAGATCGCTGGTCAGTAATGAGACGAAAAGGTTTTCCAATAAGAAAATGACGCCATTTCCTTAACGATTCCACTATAGCGTAAGCTTCTTTTTCTATAGCTGAGTGGTTAAGTTCACTATTATTTAGCATTCTAGAGAAAAATGCAACCGGTCGATCAGATTAAGACAAAGTTGCTGCAATGGAATGATTAGATGCATCCGTTTCTACGGTGAACGGTGCGTTATTGTCGATAGCGTGAATAGTAGATTTAACAATATCACATTTCAGTGTTTCAAAACTTTGTACTAGTTCATCGTTTAGTGGAAATAATTGTGTATGAGCGAGAGCATGAATTCTTTCAGAGAAATTTGGAATCCATTTACTGTAATGCGCAAACATTCCTATTGCCCTTCTTAATGATGGCAAATCACATGGTGGTGGCAAACTCAGTAATGGCCGTAAGTGTTCCCCATCTGGCTTAATTACGTGGTTCTTGATATTGTATCCCAGAATATTAATAGAATCTTGGGAAAACTTACTCTTGTCTTTGTTGAGCGTAAGGCCATATTTTTGAGCGGCCTTCAAAAAATTCTGAAGATTTTCATCATGTTCCGCCTGGTTTTGTCCACATACTGTTACGTCATCTAGGTATGCAAACGTTCCTTTAAGCTCTTCTTTACGAATGACCCAGTCAATGGTTCTTTGAAAACTTGAAACTCCATTAGTGACACCGAATGGAATACGCCGAAATTGGTAGAGATTTCCTGAAGCTTCAAATGCAGTGAATTGGCGCTCCTTCGGCAGAATTGGTACTTGATGATATGCGCTTTGCAAATCTATAGCGCTAAATACACTATATTTTGATATCTGTGACACCAATTCCTCCATGTTTGGAAGTGGGTATGCATCTAAATGTGTATATCTATTTGTTGTTCGAGAATAATCTATAACTAGACGTTTTTTTATGATTAGTATTACTCGTAATAAGAACTTGCGCTCTCCAGGGTGACGTACTCTCCTCAATAATTCCCTCGGCCAAAAGTTTTCTAACTTCATCGTCGATAAACTTCTTATCATCCTCACTGTATCTTCGAGATTTTATAGCAATAGGCTTGCATTCAGGAGAAACGTTCGAAAACAAGGGTACAGCTGGTACAGAGGCTGCAGCAACACTGCATACTTTAATTGGATCTTTAGGTCCTCCAAAAGAGAACTCTAGTGAAGAATGCTTCTCTAGTATATCATGACCAATAATAAGATCAGCACACAGGTTCTTTACAATTAGTAAATTCAGACCCTCGTAATTATGATCTGCAATTTTAGCTGATACGCAGGTTTGTCCCGCTACTTGAGATGTCAATGAAGTTGAAGCCATTGAAATTGTTTGATTACAAGGTCTCTTCTTTAAACGACACAATTTAAAGAAATCTTCGTTCATAAAACTAATAGAACTGCCTGTGTCAATTAATGCTTGAGCTCGAATTCCCTGAATGTAGGCTGTTACAGTTGCTTTCTTAAGGGAATCCGGTGACGCTGCTACAATACATGCTGAGCTGTTGGTATTAGTATCTCGTTTATCTAAACCTGCAACAGTATGAAGTTTCTTGCTTCGGCATACATTAGCATAGTGCCCTTTCCTATCACAAATCTGGCAGTTGGCATCGACAGCAGGGCAATCCTTTCTAGGATGCACTCGCCCTCCACAGAAGAAACACTTTCGCTTCGTAGAAGCTGTTATTGGGTTCTTGTTCCCTTCCAAGCCTTGAACAGCACTCAAATTTGAAACATTATAGCTCAGTGAACTCAATTCAGCCATTTCTAGCGATATCGCCTGATTGTAGGCTTGGTCGAGTGTTAACGATAGATTTTAAGTAATCTTTGTCTAATTTTGTTTGACTTGATACCAGAAATAAATGCATCTCTTATACTATCATTTTTATTTGTTTTCGCATCAACTTTTTCAAATCCGCAGTCCTTTGCCATTAATTTTAGAGCTTGAATATAGATGTCAATGTTTTCTTCACTCTGTTGCTTTCTCGTTGCCATCATGTGTCTAGCATAAATTATACTTTTTGGCTTGATAAATATATTATTCAGTGTACTCAATGCTGCTTCGTAAGTCGTACACTCACTGATAAATGAGTAAATTCTAGCGGATACATGATTTATGAGTACATCTAAAGTAGTTTTACCATCTTTTAAATCTTTTCCGCAGAATGACAGGAAACTTTCGAATGTCCTCTTCCAGTACTCCCTATCCCTCGGCGCAGAGCTATCCGATGGATCAATGTCCAATTTTTCGGGACGTAAGAATCTGTCCATTATTATTAGAATATTTAGCTGATTAAATTGATAAATAAGATAAAACCTTTTGAAATAACGGTTTTAATCAGCTAAATAGATGTGTCATAATGACAGATAAAATAACAACATTATTTTTAATACTATATAATTATATATCACTACATAAATAAAATTAAAAAAGATGAAAACGGAAAAAACCGGTTTTACTGTACTATAATAACCGGGTCTCGAATCAGTCGGTTAACTGTTTTTTTCAGTTAATCGGGTATCCGGTTTGCATGCCCTTACGGTCAGACAGGCACATCCCTGACGTGTGTGAACTCTCTGACGTGACACGGATGCACAATTGCCTGTTACGTCCCCGGCACGACCCTGAAAATAAGTGTGTAAACCATGGACTTGGAATAAATCTTTACAGTATACCCAGCAACTAATAAAAAAGAGAATTCATTTAGAATCCTTTAAATCACAAAATATGCACGCAGTGCACGGTTAGCAAGTCGCAGCAAGCAATGTATGGTTAATGTGCCTGCTAAAAATGTAATGCAATTAACATTTTAGACCACATCAGAAATTGAGTAAGCGCAAATGGACTTTACGAAACCCTCCCCAGTCCTCATTACTTTATCTACCTCGAATGTCTTTACAACATAAAAACACCCATCTCAATGGCAAAATGAAGTTACCACGGCTGTACCTGACAATAAATTAATTACCGAAATAATCTATACAGATATTCACGTCCATTTTGTTTATTGCTTTTTATAAATTCAATTATGTATTGGTTATCATTATTTAATCTCTGTCCTCATAAATCCGTCGTTTATAAAAAAGATTGAAAATGCTCTTTCTTATCATTTGTTTATCGTTTGTCTTGTACTTATGTCTACCATACCCCTCGCGTCCGTGCGGTGAAGCGATCTTTCTGCCGAGTTCCGCGACTAAGGGTATATATGTTCTGTGTCCGCGACTGTCCGCGAGTCGCCGCCCTACCGCCCTAGTGACTCATTGACATTTGACAATAACTCAATCGTTCACGTCAGTCATGAGGTGGTGAATGACTGACTTCCAATTTAGTTCGTTTTCAGTTCAATATTCAATCAATTCAATCAATCAACCGCGGCGCTAGAAAGCTGTCGTGTCGCGCTTTTAATTTTATTTTCTCCGAAAAAAGTGTTATTTCGTGTAATCGCGTAATCTATTTCTTTTATTAACCGTCCGCGGTGTGAAGTTCTACAAGTGTTTTAGAAATAACATTAGTTTATGTGTTTCTAAAATGGGTGCTAAGGTATCCAGAACTGATTTTGAGTGGGTTTACACTGAGGAGCCTCATGCAAGTCGCCGGAAAATAATCCTAGGTACGTTATTACGTCACGTTTCATATATAGAACCCAATTGACCGTAGGTACATGCAATACTAAACGGCTTACTAGATTTTGGCTGAAGCGAAATCACGTTCTGCTTGTTTTCGCTTGACAACAGTATTTCTGAAACAATTTCTCGGTTGTGTTTGTTCGTAAAAAGCCGATTTGTTTCTTCATTTATTGTTAGAAAAGAGAAAACTTCAGCTAGTATCTAGGTTGTTTTAGTTAAAACTCCGCTCTTCTCATTTTAAAAGCCATAAAAAAACTTCTATTGAGTAAAATAAGCTGGTACTTACTGTATTGCGATGATGTAAATGCTTGCTTTACGGAGTAAATTATTCAAAAAGGTTTTTCTATCAATCTATGTGACCCTGAACTTATGTAGAACAACATAGAACCTTGATACTGAATGAATAGAAAGAGGATTTTTTTTTAGCTGTTTTTAAACTCAACCTTTTTTTGGCCTGATGGTCCTGCTTTTGACTCTTACCTACTTAAATAATTAATTTTCATAGGAAATATTAATACAGGTTGGGAAGGGACACCAAAGCTAGAACTAACCACATATATGTTCAGTATGGAACAGCAACCAATGAACAGTTTCTATGTGGTTTGGGTTTATGAATGATGTACTGATTATGTGATAACTGTTTCTTGATACATAAATCCGGTAACTTCCACCTTGTATATAAATCATAAATCTAACTGAATTAAGAAACATATAAGTTTTAAATTAACAAAAAAAAATCCATTTGAGAATTTGAATTGTATTGTATAATGGACTGGTTTCCGCAAGTCCACGTCTAAAGCGCGTATTTTGCGTACAGGTGAGAAAATTATTCGATCCACCCTATTTCTATTTGAGTAAAACCTCTCCTATTTTTATGAACATATACCACCACACAGCTTGCCACAACCTAAGTCTTAGAGGTTACCCCAAGTCATTCATGTCTATGACTTAGATTCTAGGAGTATGTAAGGATCATGGCAGGTGACTCTGTATACTTCCTGTCTTTCCATGAGGGTTTATGGCAAGAAGACATGAGTTTATGAATGTATGTGTGCTTTATCTTTGTTTACTATTTGTCATGTTTATGCACTGTTAAAACAGCAAAAGTAAATGAAAATAAAAAGGTGCCTTCTGATTATCTATCAAAGGCAGCATTAAAGATTGATAGACAGAGGCAATACCGAATGGTTAAGGATATCAATGAGAATAACGCCCCCCTTCCTGCCCCATCAGAGAATACAGGTCTTTAAGTTGTACCATACATAACATCATGCCTGTAATTCCCAAACGATTCGGCAAAGGTGTACCCGCTAGTGCATCCACATTTCTCAAGTTACGTTTAAGTCAGATTTAATGGGCGTGAGCCTATTGCCGTCAACCTGATACAAATCCATCCGTGTCTGCTACTGAAAAATTCCTAATGAAAAAACACAATAACACTTCAGGGAATTGAACCCAGGACTTCATTTTCAGCATTGTGCTTGCGCCCATTACACAAACAAGGCAAAGTTGTTATGTATTGTCTAATTATAACTGCAAGCTCGTGCCAAAGTTATTGTATGGTAATCGCAGCAATTTACATGAACATGATAGCTTAATATCACCTTCGCAATTTGCATACTATTTCTTTGCATAGTGGGTGGGAATGAAGTTATTCATTAAAATTTAATATATATATTATTATTATTATTATTTATATAAAGAGGAAAAATTTGATTGTTTGTTTGTTTGCATTGAATAGGCTCCGAAACTACTGGTCCGATTTGAAAAATTCTTTCGGTGTTATATAGTCCATTTATCAAGGCAGGCTATAGGCTAGATATCATCACGCTACGACCAATAGGAGTGGAGTAGCAATTAAAACTGGTGCGGAAATGGGGAAAATGTGATGCAAACGAAGTTGCGCCGGACAGCTAGTTTAATATATGATGCCTTTTCTCATGTGAGTACGCAGAAACTGCAGAATGCCACTTGCTTCGATCTTTGCATACTCCTTTTGCTTTTTCATGTATCAAAAAGAACAAAATTATTTGAGTGTCCCACTGCTGGGCTTTGCATAGCAGTGGGACACTCAAAACGCTACCAAAAGAAAAACGTTTATTTCTTGGGTTTGAACTTGAGACCTATGACTTGGCAGTCCGAAGGTCACACCACTAGGCTATCACTGCTCACAATAGAAGACATATAATGGCATACAATTATTAGAACATGTTAAATGTAAAATTTAAGTATAATTCATGAACTTGTTCACCCTTTTAACGCCAAAGGATAAAAGCACGCGCGCGCCCTCCACACCAAGCCACAAATTCACCGCAAATACTAACAAATAAAAAAATTGGATTTCAAAAGTATGGTCAGTGGGTCGTCTTAGAAGTCTCTTCTCTTCTTCAACCCTTTGCCACCCAATGCTGAGTGTAGGTCTCTTCCAAATCTCTCCACTTTTGGCGGTTATGTGTCATGGCTATTCAGTTTCTTCCGGCCACTTTAATGAGATTGTCTGTCCACCTAGTCGGTTGTCTTCCCACTTTCCTCCGTCCCGTCTGTGGTCTCCACTCCAGCATTTTCTGTCCCCATCTTCCATCCAGTCTACGTCATATATGGCCGTCTTAGAAGTATTATTAACTTATTTCTTGATAAGACATTTAATCATTTCTAAAGATATATAAATCAACACACACAAAAGTAATGATTTATATTGTTTATTTCGTGTTATATTGCACTACATTTTTTGTCACATATTTGTGTCGTTGGCGTACATGGCATATGCTTGCTAGTCACGTATATGTGACAATGGCGTTCAAAAGGTTAAAAAATTATGACATTACACACATGACATAATATTATGACATGTCTCTACACTTTAAAAATACTTTGTAGTACTCTGTAGCCATATCTATTGGTTATGAGTACTATGTAGTACATACCTGACTTTTGTCAGGTAAATTGTGATTCATTGCAGATGGATGAATGTAAAATTTAATCTTACACACTATCTTGAATTATTTACAGTTTCTGTTTCTTTTGTTACATAAAATGATAACATTCGGTTAATCTGCTATAATAATGGTGAATAAATTTTACAAACTTGATAAAAAATATGACATCTCATTCCTGTAATCTCTTTTCATTTATTTTAAAACATTAGTTCATGACACTTTACACTAATTACTGACTTTTTATACAAATATTTTGCTTGGTAATTAAGACATTTTTAGATTCTTATAAAAATAAACTTATATAGATAATTAAATTATTTTTGTAACTGCTTAATTAACTATTCGCAGTCGCAGGGTTAATGTAATGTTTACATTTCGAGATTTTTTAGGTTTATGTTTTTTTTTTCCCCCATAAAAACACCTCTACGTCATTAAGATATAGTGGGTATTATCATTAGACAACATTACTCATACTTACAGAATTATGATAACAGGTATTTCGTGCTAAAAAAAAATGCATATTTATTACTTAGTAATTTTTCAGAATTATTGATGAATCATTTCCTGTAAATAATCAGGTGGTGACTGTTTTTGTATGTTTTTATTTATGGTTCAACACACAGCTGATTTAATTCTAATCAGCAGTTTACTAGCAGGCTGAGTAGGATGGAGCTTAGGGCGGCAAATTTGGGGACCGGTTTTTTTTTTGCTACCTCGTAGAAATCAAAAAGATTTCTGCATGGCGGTTTTCCGATGTTTTATAGAAGTCTGCAACAAATTTTGCGGATGACTTTGTCCTCTCACTTGTCATTTTACATTCGGTGTAGCAAACTTCCATATTCTATAGTAAAAGTTCGCCGCCCCACCAGTAATCGGGCTCTGCACCTTCAGCCCACACTTTGTATGAGTGAAAAGAGCGAAATTGCAGAAAATTTATTTCTCTCTTCGCACTATCAGTAGTATCAACCCATACATGTTATTTTTGTCCTTTGATTAGGTGAAAAATAATAACAAAAATTATTTTACGTGCAATTTCAACGAAATTGTTGGCTTAAAAAATTATCTAGGACAGAGTTTCCCAAACATTATTCTGCCATGGCCCGGTAAATGTCACACTGGCCCTTAGTGACCCACTTAATACCTTATTCTTATTCCCCCGCTGATTACATTAAGTATATAAATCGGAATCGCCATTTTTTTTGCGAATGGAGCAATTTTTTCTAAGGTGAACTGGTAGAAAATGGTCAAGATATTATGACCGCCTTTATACAGTTTTTTACTTGTGCATTAAGTTTTAATAAATACATAAATATTTTTTTAAAACCAGTCAGAAATGCTGTGACCCGGTATTTTATTTTGATGGCCCGGTACAAATACATAATCTGTAAAAATTTCATCATCATCATCATTTCAGCCCAAAAGACGTCCACTGCTGGACATAGGCCTCCCCCAAGTGTCGCCACATTGACATTTTGGGGGGTTTTACCATAATCGCCACGCTTGGCAGGCGGGTTGGCGATCGCAGTACGGTTGTTACAAAAGCACAGAGAACGCTGCTGCCCATTCTCTGGCAAATCCCTTAGTCGCCTCTTACGACACCCACGGGAAGATATGGGATGGTGCTATTCTTTACGTCCGACACCATACAGAGCAAAAATAAAAACCATACAGAGTAAAAATTTAAATTGGCTAACTATCACGGTTCATAAGATACAGCCTGGTAACAGACGGACGAACGGACAGCGGAGTCTCAGTAATAGGGTCCCGGTTGGTACGGAACCCAAAAAACAAATAATGTATTTCCTGACCAGATATTGAACCGATAACTGCTCGTTCAGTAGTTGCCCGCTATAGCAACTAGTTTCGGAAACCAAACGCTTATCGTCAATCGCGAAGTCATAAAACCGGTAATCATCGAAGCTATTTAATGGTCCGATTGCTAATGGACGGTTTGACGAGAATACTTTAGGCAAACGTTTCTATATAATTATAACAACAAATTGCATAATATTAAATAATATGTTTTTAGGTGGAAGAGTAGCCCGCGGAATGACTATTAGACTTTTTTATTTGGGGTCGGCGAAGCATGCTGTCTTCTTCTTATTCTTTAAGTAAACTAAAATTATAAAGAGGAAAGATTTGATTGTTTGTGTGTATGTTTCTTTGTTTGCATTGAATAGTCTCCGAAACTACTGGTCCGATTTGAAAAATTCTTTCAGTGTTAGATAGCCCAATTATCGAGGAAGGCTATAGGCTATATATCATCACGCTACGACCTATGGGAGTGGAGCAGCAATGAAAAATGTTGCGAAAACGGGGAAAGTGTGACGCAAACGAAGTTGCGCCGGTCAGCTAGTTGCACATAAAATATATAGCTTATGTACAACGGCGAGCTTAACCCAGAATTGGTTTTTCTTAAAGCAAACCTTATTTAACAGGAATATTTACCAAAGAGGATACAGCTTTTTGCATGAACAGTATTTTAAAACTTAAATCAACTTATTACTTACTAGCTGTCCGGCGCAACTTCGTTTGCGTCACATTTTCCCGGTTTTCAAAAAAAAAAAAACAAATTGTTTATTTGCAAGAAAATACATGGTTTACAAGGGAATATCTTACAGCCTTAAAGTGTTTGTATTCTGCCTGCAAGCAAGCGTGCGCAAAATTTTTCTAAATTCCACTAGCTGTCCGGCGCAACTTCGTTTGCATCACTTTTCCCCGTTTTCGCAACATTTTTCATTGCTGTTCCACTCCCATTGGTCGTAGCGTGATGATATATAGTCTATAGCCTTCCTCGATAAATGGGCTATCTAACACTGAAAGAATTTTTCATATCGGACCAGTAGTTTCGGAGCCTATTCAATGCAAACAAACAATCAAATCTTTCTTCTTTATAATATTAGTTTAGATTATTACTTTCTTCTTCCATACTTGTCTATTACTCGTCATCTCATATGTCACCTCTTTTCTAGCAATATCATCCTTCACACATTTCAACCAATGTTTCTTTGATTTTCCTCTTCTCTTATGCCACCTTATGCCTCTTATTACATCTAAACTAATATTATAAAGAGGAAAGATTTGATTGTTTGGTTGTTTGCATTGAATAGTCTCCGAAACTACCGGTCCGATTCGAAATATTCTTTCAGTGGTATATAGCCCATTTATAGTGGAAGGCTATAGGCTACATATCATCACGCTACGACCAATGGGAGTGGAGCAGCAATGAAAAATGTTGCGAAAACGGGGAAAAGTGATGCAAACGAAGTTGCGCCGGACAGCTAGCGGAATTTAAAACAAAACAAACGTAATTTGGGTGCATACATAATTATGTTCAACAACGAAAAAGAGTGATGCGAGGAGCTCGTAGCTAAATGATAACAGCCGCACGGATCGATCTTTAAGGTTAAGCCTTGCTTGCAGAGGTTGGTCCGTGGATGGGTGACCATAATTACATACTGGGTTTCCTCCGTGCCTCGGAAAACACGTTAAGCCGTTGGTCCCGGCTGTCATTTGTACATCTTTGACAATAGTGACGAGTAGTCAGAAGCCAAAAGTCTGATATCCAGTCTTACCAAGAGTTATCGTATTACCCAGTACTAACTGGGTTGTGGAGGTCAGGTAGGCAGTCGGTCCATGTAAAATACTGGTATAGCTGCATCCGGTTACTGACTGGTTGCTGACTGGAAGCCGACCCCAACTTTATTGAGAAAAGGGTAGGCAGATGATAATGAAGGGCAGATAAAAGTAACGATTTCAGACTCAGACAGATAAAATATTAGCTATACATAATCCAATATTTTTTCATACTTTTCCTGTCATAAACCATTTCGCTGTCGGGTTTTTTTTCATCTGCTTTGCTTTTCCTTAGATTATTTTAATCTACTTTAATGTCTGACTATCCTATCGAATTCAATATCGCGTATCTAGCATTGATTAAAAAAACCGGCCAAGTGCGAGTCGGACTCGCGCACGAAGGGTTCCGTACCATAATTATAAAAACGAAAAAAAATACTTTTTTGTATGGGAGCCCCCTTAAATATTTATTTTTTTTCTGTTTTTATTATTTGTTGTTAGAGCGTCAACAGAAATACATAATCTGTAGAAATTTCAACTCGCTAACTATCACGGTTCATGAGATACAGCCTGGTGACAGACGGACGGACGGACGGACAGCGAAGTCTCAGTAATAGGGTCCCGTTTGACCCTTTGGGTACGGAACCCTAAAAAGTAGAATATTCTAGAGGAAAATAGCTTTATAATTTTAAAATCTCGTGGCTAAATAATAACAACCGCAAGGGTAAGTACATCTGCAAAGTTAAGCAGTGCGTAGGTCGGTACATAGATAGAGTGACCAGCATTGCATACCGAGTTTCCTCCGTGCCTCGGAAAGCACGTAAAGCCGTTGGTCCCGGCTGACATTTGTAGAATTGACGGTCGTTACTATTAGTCAAAAGTCCGAAAGTCTGACATCGAGGCTTACCAAAGAGCATTGTATTACACAGTTACTGGGTTGTGGAGGTCAGATAGGCAGTCGCTCCATGTGAAATACAGGTATTCAGCTGCATCCAGTTAGACTGGAAGCCGACCCCAACATAGTTGGTAAAAGGCTAGGCAGATGATGACAGGTTAGGTTTCAACTTAGGACATTTCGATTTTTAATCGACTTCAAAATGGAGGAGGTTTTCAATTCTATTGGTATTTTGTATGTATGTACACCGATTACGCTGACGTTTATGATCCGATTTACGTGATTCTTCTTTAGTTTGCTGCGGAATAGTTGCCATTTGGTCCCATAAAAATTTAACATATTTTGGTCCATTCCTTACCATTTTATGTTTTTTTAAAAAATTATTTATTCGTGTTGTGCTGATGTCTAGTTACAATATAAAATTGATACTAGACTAGGATTTATGTGAGATAACACAACTAAAAAGGGTAAAAGGTATTTACAAAAAAAAAAAAAAACCAACTTCCAAAAAAAACACTAATAATCTCTCATGTCACGTGGATGTCCAATCTTTACTAATATAATTATCAATAGGCATTTAATTAATTTGATAAGAGATACAATCAACTTAATATATCGTACGATGTTGATCGGTCCCTAATTTGAAATGATTACGCTTATTAAAAGACTATTAATTTAAATGAGTCACCCAAGGCGTTATTAATTTGGTCTGAAAGAACTGTCAATACTATTATGTTTTTACCCGACTGCCAGACGCAAAGGAGAGTGTTGCGTTTACTGTTTATCAGATATGTATTTTTTTTCCTTATTAGCACACTAGTTACGTCTCTATATAAATAAAAACGTTTTTTAATTCGTGTAATTAGTCTGTAAACACTATTTCACAAACACAAGATTATTAGTCAGGTAGCTGTCACTAATGTCAACTGTCAGTCACTCGAATGGCGGGAAGTTGGCAGGATAAGCGTACCGTGGACTAGGGCTTGGTGGGGCTGATGAGCCTTTGATATAGTTATATATTGTTATATAGTAGGTAAATTGTGTTATGAACCTATTAGGTCTGTGGATACTACTTCATGACATCACTGACTAAAGATTAATTGCACCGTTAGTTTTCCCCAGTTAAACAACTGTTTAACTACACTGTATACAAGCTTTTGTTTTGCTTCCTCGTCAAATTCAAGAAGGTAACTATGCTAATGATTCTCGACCCGAATCAGTAATAAAATGGGTAGGGGAAGGTATTTTTTTTTGTTTATTTACGAAAATCGGTAAGTGTAAACCGCGTTTAAACCACCCGTGTTTTAAAACGCGGCCCCTCTGATACTCGCCTTATAACCGCGCTTTCACACACAAACAATCGCAAACGTTTATGCTAAAATTTCTTACTCCCCAAACCACGTTAAACGTTATTCTGAAATACTGACAAACTTAAACAACAATATAAAAGCAGCGTTTATTAATAATTAACTAGGTACCGTAGGAACGAATAATGTAAGACCGACCAATCAGGGACAGTCTTCGAACAGTTGACAATTTAACGCGCGATAGACTGATTTAACAGTTTCACTCCAAAAGATTCAGCTACCGATAGAGGAGCTCGTGGCTAAATAATAACAGCCGTACTTCAAGGTCAAGCCGTGCTAGCCGTGGTCGGTCCGTGGATGGGTGACCATAATTACATACCGAGTTTCCTCCGTGCCTCGGAAAACACGTTAAGCCGTTGGTCCCGGCTGTAATTTTGTAGATCTTTGACAGTTGTTACAAGTAGTCAGAAGCCGAAAGTCTGACATCCAGTCTTACCAAGGGGTTTCCTATTACCCATTTACGAGGTCGTGGAAGTCAGATAGGCAGACGCTTCTTGTGAAATACTGATACTCAGCTGGATCCGGTTAGAACCGGATCCAGCTGAGTATCAGTATTTACTAGAAGCCGACCCTAAGAAAATTTGGGAAAAGGCTGGACAGATGGACTTCGATAGATTATAATCTCCCGAAAAATAATGAGTTAAATTGTAGTCTGTTAGGTCCACAATCTTTCGACAGCTTACAATCTCGCGAGATTGATTGCAATCTAACGATATTTACAATTTTACGGTGACGTATATAGATGACAGACGAATTCATCATTCTCTTGCCCTTATCCCAATTTATTTGGGGTCGGCGCAGCATGTCTTCTTCTTCCATACTTCTCTATTACTTGTCATCTCATGAGACACCTCCTTTCTTGCCATATCATCCTTCACACAGTCCATCCATCGTTTCTTTGGTCTTCCTCTACTCTTATAACCATACACATTCATTTTCCAGACATTTTCTTCATTCCTCCGCATCACATGCCCATACCACGACAACCGATTACCACATATCTTTTCAGTCACCGGCGCCACTTTTAGTCTTCCTCTTATGTACTCATTTCTTATTTTCTCCATTCGCGTAACACCACACATCCCCCTTAGCATTCTCATCTCAGCCACATGCCTTTCATTCATCCCTTTTGTGGCCCAACATTCTGATCCATACAAGACAGCAGGTCTAACCATTGCTTTATAAATCTTCCCCTTAAGTTTAAGGGGGATGCGGGAGTCGCAGATAGTTCCCGTGACCTGCCGCCATTTCATCCATCCAATGTTTATTCAGACAGACGAAGAAAAGAAGATAATGATTTGGTGTCATCCTAGTTGAAAACTTTTGATAACCTTATCAAATCATGCCGATATTTTATTTTTATGAAAATAGTGAATCATTACTTCCAGGTGGGAATGAATGATTCGCTATTTTGACTCGAAAAATAATGGCTGACCTGCGAGATGCCATACTCACAAAAAAAAGTCGAGATCGGGTCACCTTTCTTCCTTTCATAAGATGGTCGACTGATATCTGCCGCCAACCGATGCATGTAGGCACAAGGTGCCCGATAAAGACTAGAGGCTTAAATCGGGCAGACGAGGGCATTACCACGTAGCGCAATCGGCATCATTTAATATTACGCTACTTAGCTTATCCGACATAGCCGCATACGTGACTAAACCAATGGAGTAAAATACTTTTTTTTTACGGATGGGAAATCATCAAATGACCCCTCCCGCTCTGGGCGGAGCGGAGGGGAGTTTCAGACTTGTACTGACTAAAACCCATCCATGTTCCTTCTTAGCCTTTTGTGTTCCAGGGCCACGGTATCTCTTTCGAACAGTCCCGCAGCCCTGGATGGAGTAAAGTACCTGAAGATTGAAACTCAACCTAATACAAAAAAACACGTTTCAAAATCAAGATACTTAATCAAGTTTATCCTGAAACTCCTGAGAGATAACGGCTCGATGAATCATCAAATGAGTACCCTAATCAGTCTGCAAAGTTCCCAAGGCTCTGACTCAGACTCTGAAGTGGGCCATGATCCACCCAGGCCGATCCATCGATCATGCGGGCTGGTTTATGTCACATACTCGTAGCAATTTGGGTTCTATGTTTTTTTTTTGTTCTGGAGCATACCTGGGAAGTTGGGTCTCTTTATGTTCCACGGGAATGCGAAAGACTTCGGCGACCATGTCAAACCTGCTCAGGTGTGGAGATTCATTAATGACTCTGTTCTAGAGTGTGAATGTGGTGCTGTTCACACGATGGGAGCATTTGATATAGTGTCCGTAGACACGCAGTCCTGTTGTTTGTTCATTACAGGAACTGATAGACGCTACTGAAGGCGCCAAACTAGTGGCTCAGTTCTGGGCCGACACAATTTAGATTGCCATCGCCACTATATGTAGAATAGAATATACTTTATTTTACACCAAAATTGATACATAACGGTTTTACGAATGCAAATTTTTATGAAGAAGAAACATCCCATGTAGACTATTCTTACAGTCTTCATAGGGTGCGTCTTCTTTTACATCTTTTAAGTAAAAGATGTCAAATACAGCCGATAATACTCGTATCGTCCGGGATACAGGCCTCTCTGTTTTCCTTCTAGAAAGAAACTGCAAATGAAGACCAGTTGAGTGCTATTAACAACAATTAAAGCTGTTAGAAGGTACATAATAACGAATGAAGTAACTAGTAAAACAATTAGTAGTTGTTAGGCCACTGGCAATGAGCTGTTTGGAGTTTCTCTATGACTGCATGACTAAAGGAAAGTACCGTTACTATCATAGCTTTTTGAGCGTGGGTAAAAACCAGGCCCTCTGTTCATCTTCATCATTTCAGCCCAAAAGACGTCCACTGCTGGACATAGGCCTCCCCCAAATGTCGCCACTTTGACATTTTGGGGGGGTTTCGCCATAATTGCCACGCTTGGCTGGCGGGTTGGCGATCGCAGTACGGTTGCTACAAAAGCACAGAGAACGCTGCTGCTCATTCTCTGGCAAGTCCCTTAGTCGCCTCTTACGACACCCACGGGAAGATATGGGATGGTGCTAGTTTTTACGTCCGACGCCATACAGATCTGGCCCTCTGTTACATGGGACTTAAAGTTAAGGAAAAACAGAAGAAGAAGAAAGAAAAATATTTATTTGACGTAGTTCGTATTAGTTATTCTGCTTATATTTAATTATTTAAATTTTTCATTAAAAATATTTTTTTTTCTTGCATTTAAACTAACTGGTGTAATAAGTGTGTACTATGTGTTCTCTTTTTATCTTCTTCTACGTTTTGTAGTAAGCAACGACTTAGTCGGGCCTAAGCTGTCCTCCCATACTTAAGTACGAACGCTGTAACATAGAAATATTGTAAAACCAAATGATTTTAAAAGAGTAACCAAGGAGTTTCTTGCCGGTTCTTCTCCATAGGAAACGACTAACCCGAACCGAGCACATTTTTGTCGACGTTTTATAAGTCCCCATGTAGGCTTATGTAAAATTTTTGTTTTTTTGATTTTGGTACACCTCTACCTAACCCATCTAGTATTATCTACAGGCTTCACGATGTTATGTTACTGATATTTATTCATTGCTGTACGCCCTTCCGATATCACTCCATGGACGATATCAAATTTCTTCACGTTCCAACAAATATGATCAAATTGATCACACACTTAAATCAAAACGATCTAATTCGATTGTAGTATATTAACAATCATTAAGCACTTGATAGACATAACAAAATGGTGGCAAAATGGACGCGTCATCAGTTAACAGAAGTTTACCATACTCCACTAGATTAGCGCATTACTTTGTGCAGTATATTTCATCACCACTGCTCTCAAAACGGTGAAGGAAAACATCGTGAGGAAACCGGCATATCTTAGAACCAAAAAATCGAAGACCTGTGACATCTACCTACCCGCGTTGTGAGCGGTTCCAGTTTACTCCCTCTCGTAGAGAGGAGCCCTGTGTCCCAGCAGTGGGAACTAGCCTGATTATGCTTACGCTGTATGTGTAGAGGAAGACCAAAGAAACGATGGTCTGTTTGATGAATGATATTGCTCGAAAGGAGGTGACTGGTGAGGTGACGAGTAATAGAGAACTATGAAAGAAGACATGCTGGGCCGACCTCAAATAAATTGGGATAAGGGCTGGAGAGTAATGTGGATATGCTAATGCTAAATTTGGTATATAGGAAAGAAATATAAGTCTATCGACTACATACTTTCATTCTTAATTTTTATTCTATTTAATACACCAAGGACTTACAGCTTAAAAAATGCATAAAATTGCATGCGATACGGATAAGATCGACAATTTTATGGACCGACAGCAAGAAACGTACTAAGATTATTTTTATTGGATTTTGCTCGTGTAGTCGTTTGTAGTTATAATGTACCATTTCATTGAACATGCCAATAAGCTTTCTGAACTTTACAGGTCTAATAACTCTACCCTGTGTAAACCATTTCAAAAACATAATTTTTGTCCGCAGAAAAATACCCACAAATAAAGAAGCTCTTCGGCTACGACCCGAACTTCAAATGGGTGGTGACAGCAATGGTGTTGATACAGATCATCTCGCTGCCTTTCGTGACGCAGCTCAGCTGGCCCATGATGCTGGTAGTGTCTTACTGCTTTGGAGGAGTTATCAATCATTCACTTATGTTGGGTAAGTGCCTATCGTGTTTTTTCTTGGATTCTTACTTATGGTCTGACCATTATTAGAATTAATATGCGCTGAGTCCCAAGCAGAAGTAAACGGCAACAGAAAGAGAGGGCGGGACGTACTCCACTCTTTTCACAAGGATTGGTCAGCAACAGTTGTCGATAGGGACATGTGGAAGGAGTGGGACAAAGATGGCGGATGATAAAAAAATATCTGGACTGAGACCATGATCTTGTTAGTTTGTTTCCGACATTTCTTCATACGACACGTCCTCTGCACTCTATGCTGGCACTGACGATGCCGTGGAAATTTCGAAATTTTGGGCCAACAAAACTAAAAATAATGTCATGCCAGCAACACTATGAAGAATATTAGGCCTTCGGTCCCGACAGTTGCGTGCCTAGAGCCCATAAGGCTAGCAGACCGTTCAGAATCCCTAACATCGTGAAAAGTAGTAGGTTATAAGGACAAGCCAAGCAAATACGCTTGTATGAAAGTACCGTCACTGTCCACCTTGTTTGGAACCAACCCATGTTACGTCTATTAGTTGCTGTATTCCATCAATTAATCTCCCAAGTACTTGCCAAAATAATTTGGCTAATTGGGACGTTATTGACTCGACCATGTCTCATTTGCGAGAGTGTCCCGCACCCAAAAACCCCCCATCCACGCGCCCTGATCATTATTGATTAATATCATACAATCTGATAAGAACTGTTGACTATACGGACCTTGTAGATACTAGAACAAATTTCCGGGTGTTCAAGCGTTTTTGCCGTACACATTATTGGAATCAAATAAAACAGCTCACTACTTGGGACCCATTAATAATTATTCGTGGTGCAAGGTAACTGGGCTTATCTTAGTTGTAAATCCCTTTGTGCCTATTGGCCTTGTTTCGTTCTGTCTCCTGCTGATTTGGAGGGAAGTGGAAGTTATGTTTTTCCGAGTCCGTCATTCTTTTCTGATTAATCTCGTTGCGGGATCCGAGAAAGTTAAATTGTTTCTCTAGGAGTTCGTTGAGCTTTATTGTCTCGACGCTTTTCTAGTCGCCACTGATGCTTCTGGCTTTCAGGTTGCAGTGGTTTTGGGAATACTGTGGCCGGTTTGTTCCATAAATAATCCGATAAGATATCTTAAGTTTCAAACGATAAAGACGATAACATCTTAACATCACCAACAACTCACGAACAAACGTCCACTCCTTACTTTGAGGACCACTCAAAGATACACCGACTTAGAAACTATTACTGTTTACGTTATCAGAGTAATTCTTGTAATCACGGCACTTGTGTCAATATCAGCAGTATCTTATCTTGAACTATTAACTATTTGGAGAGGAAATAACTGTTGCGAGAGATCTCGATTCTATGGGCTCTTTAGTCAATTAATCCCGCACAGGCGGGGCCCGATAAGGAGACCTGTTTTCTGCTGGTCTGATAGTTGCAAAAAATGCAACTGTTGGACTTTCAGTTCCTGGGTCTGGCAAAGAGCTGGTATGTGCAATATCCAACACCACTAGGTCAAGACTGTTGATTTTGGATATTGGACATACCAAGGATATTGCACATAACATAGCTTAAATTCATACCCTGACTAGCAAAGCAGTCAACTTCGACATTTTTCTATAAGGCAAGGGGTTGGAAGATTTTTGTAGAAGCGTGGCTCGCCTATTTATTTTATTTTAAAATAGCAGCCACGTCTTGATCCTGAATTTATAAATGTAAATCAGTTTTGTATGAGACAAAATCTTCTAAGGCGCGTGGCCAGTATAAAATGGTTAAAGAAAGGCATGCTAAATAATTGAAAGCTGTTTCGTCAGTATATTTATTTTTCTTGGTTTTTTGCAAATGGCTCTCCCTCGTTGCATAAAACTTATCACTGGCCGGATTATGTGTCAACTGATGATGAGTGATGATCAAAGGTCTACGTACTGTTGATGAATGGAGAAGGAGAGGAAGACTAAAGATAAAGATGGATGGACTGTGTGAGAAATGATATGAACGAAAAACCAGTAAATGATGAGCGTGACGAATGATAAGGGAGAATAGATTAAAAAAACGTGTTGCGCCGACAAGAGCTGGAACATGATGATGATCAAGGGAGGTTTCCGTTGTCATACATAAATAAATGTTGAACACAGGTGCTCTTGCTTCATAGAATATTGATAACAAGCAGCCGTTTCAAGTGAATAATTATGTTTACCAACAGATAAGCTTCGATGGCTGTTTTCTGAGTTATATCTGTCACGTAATAACAGCTACGAACAATTTTTTTTTTCTAAACTAATATTATAAAGACGAAAAATTTGATTGTTTGTTTGCATTGAATAGGCTCCGAAACTACTGGTCCGATTTGTAAAATTCTTTCGGTGTTATATAGCCCATTTATCGAGGAAGGCTATAGGCTATATATCATCACGCTACGACCAATAGCAGTGGAGCAGCAATGAAATATGTTGCGAAAACGGGGAAAATGTGACGCAAACGAAGTTGCGCCGGACAGCTAGTTGTATTATACCGTGGAAAAGTTTGGACCATGAATGTGGATGGCTATCAGAGTAAGGAGGAGACCAAAGAAACCTATGGGTGAACTGTGTGAGGGAAGATATGGCTAGGGAGGAGGTCACTGCTAAAATGATGAGTAATAGAGACGGGAATGGAAGAAGACATGCTGCGCCGACAATAAATAAATTGGGATAAGGGCAAGAGAACCATATTTGAATTTCTTTATCGCGTGGTTAATGCTTAATCTGGTGTCAGAATTTTTATGCCGCACATAAGTCTCTGACTTCGCTTTAAATCATCATCATCATCATTTCAGCCCAAAGTCGTCCACTGTTGGACATAGGCCTCCCCCAAGTGTCGCCACATTGACATTTTGGGAGTTTTGCCATAATCGCCACGCTTGGCAGGAGGGTTGGCGATCGCAGTACGGTTGTTACAAAAGCACAGAGAACGCTGCTGCCCATTCTCTGGCAAATCCCTTAGTCGCCTCTTACGACACCCACGGGATGATATGGGATGGTGCTATTCTTTACGTCCGACACCATACAGAGCTTTACATGCCGTCGAGAAACATCTCTCAGGCATGCTGGTATCAGAGACAACGCTAATGTCCTATGTACACTACAAACAGAGACTCAACGTTATTTGGCGGTAGAAAACCAAGGGATCATGTTTTCTAGTGACTGGGTTGGAGCTCAGATAGACAGAATCTCCATGTAATATTCTAGTATTCAACTACGTCCAGTTAGACTGGAATTCGAACCCAAAAAGTAGGGTAAAGGCTAGGCAGATTGAATGAGTCATTCCACTCATACTTTTATAGGTATGCGGTATGCGCCAGTTTCGACTAGGCACACAGCTGGCTTTGCCTGATAGGTTATCTGTAGATAGAAACGTGTGCAGTTGATTATCAGCAAAGTTTTCAAATATAGCGAGTTATTATTTATGGTTTGTACTTAGTGCGTATTTAGTATAGGTATACTAGCTGCTGGCCGCGGCTTCGTTCGCGTGGAAATTTTAATGGGGGTATGGAAAATAGATGTTGGCCGACTCTCAGAGTCAGACCTACCCGATATGCACACAAAATTTCATTCAAATCGGTGCAGTCGTTTCGAAGGAGTTTGGTAACAAACACCGCGACACGAGAATTTTATAAATCGGTATATATGTATATCTGATATATACATAGAGAGCAGCAGTAGCCCAGTGGTGACAGCCCCGACTTACGAGCAGTAAGTCATAGGTTCGAACCAAGGCATGCGCTTTAATTTGTATAATTTATTTCATCACCGCTGCCCTCAAAAACGGTGAAGGAAAACATCGTGAGGACACCGGCATGTTCTAGAACTAAAACGAAGACATGTGACATCTACCAACACGCACTGGGCCCGCGTGGTGGATTACAGCCCACTCACTCTCATAGAGAGAAGGCCTGTGTCCCAGCAGTGGAAACATTATAGGCTGATGATGATGATTATACTTAATTGTGAGAAGCTCGTGACTAAATAATAACAGCCGCTCGGGTCGATCTTCAGGTTAAGCCGCGTTTGCCTAGGTTGGTCCGTGTTAGGTGACCACTCATTACATACCGAGATTCCTCCGACCCTCGGAAAGCACGTTAAGTCGTTGGTCCAGGCTGTCATTTGTAGATCTTTGACAGTCGTGACAGGTAGTCAGGTAGGTAGTGACCCGAAAGACTGGGAACCAGTCCTACTAAGGGGTATCGTATTACTCAGTACTAACTGGGTTGTGGAGGTCAGATAGGCAGTCGCTCCAAATAAAATACAGGTATTCAGTTGCATACGGTTAGAATAGAAGTCGACCAAAAATATTAACAGGTTCTTAAGTTAGGCATTTGTTTAAGTGTTGTTTAGTGTTAGTGAAAACGGGTAGTTAGGGGATATGTCCAGGGGGTCTACTCTCTTTCTCCGAAACGTAACTTCGGCAACGAACGGAAATGAAACGTAGTTACGTTTGTGACCTTATTCTATATCATTTGCGGACGCACACAATAACATTTTATACATTCATTCACGTTAATTGTCTGTGAATTCGAACTACTTGTGTGCGTCCGCAAACGATATAGATTAGGGGCACCAACGTAATTTCGTTCGTTGCCGAAGTTACGTTTCGGAGAAAGAGAGTAGACCCCCAGCAACCGTTCATATGTCCCGGTCACGCGAAGTCGCTTTGCGTTTTGTGATCGGGACGTTTGAACTGAGTCCGACATACTGACGTCACACTTTTAGACCAATCGTAGGTGTGGTATGCCTACGGTTACCAATTCACATCCTCCCCTCTTAGCTTATACCTATTGACTGACCTGGCCCCCTATTCACAAACGCTCGGTTTTGATTTCGATTCGATAAGTCTTATGTCTATCTTGTTCTGGCATTACGAAAGCGAGCGAGATAGACATACGATTTTCCGAATCGAAATCGAACCCGAGCGTTTGTGAATACGGAGGCTGACCGTTATTTGTAACCGTCACCAGACCAGTCCAGTTGAAAACTAGCGTCAGGCACTAGTTATCTGGCATTTTTTCTGAACTACATATTTCTATCTATTTTTATTTTATTTTTCTAATAGGAGTCTGCGCTCTTCGCATAACCGTGTTCTTCAATGTCCTTCTCACCGTACTGACTCCATTCACCAATCATTCTTCGTCCAATCTATTTCTTTATGGAACGCACTTCCCAAGGAAATCAGGATGGCTACGAATCGCCTATCTTTTAAAATTAAAGTTCGCGAGTACATTCGGAAAAAGCTAGCAGTATCGTCACAACGTTAATATTTTCCCCATAGTTTGTCCTTATATATTAGTATTTATATTTTGATATATATTTATAGTATTTTGATATATATTTATAGTATTTTATATATCCTTAGTATGTCTTATTAAATTATTATTTTTAACAGATAGACACCTACCACTGTTTGTCTCTGCATCACCCAAAGGTTGACTGGTAGAAAATGCCTATGGCATTAAGTCCGCCACTGTACATTGTACTTGAAGTATTAAATAAATAAATAAACTATTCTTATTTGGGGCGGCCTTGAGGCACATAATAATGTTTGTTTTTTGACAACGAGATCCAAATTTTTGTTTTTATTTTGCACAATATGTTCTGTGACTGTGCCGAATAAAACTATTTTATTTCTTACCTTTTAAAAACATCATTATTGTAGGATAAATCTTAAAGTCTCGTCTGGGAAAGTACTATTTCAATAATATATTTTTGTCACCAAGCACATCCTCCTTAATGCTTCTATGACGCGTTAATCTTGAGCCTGACTCACGGTAAATCTAGAATTTGGTCTGTCCAGAATACATATTTCAGACTGATCCGAAGTAAGAACTGTTGATGGATCATTTAGTATGTCTGAGATCAATGCCCCAACCAGTTCGTATAATTTAACTGTTGTCTGCATCACTAAAAGTATTTTACTTGCAAAAAAAACACCCATCAAACATGACATCTGGCTAGCATATATCTGGCGACATATTAAACCTTCTCCAGTATACACTGAACCTCACATTGATAGTCTTTCCCTATACTGAGTGGTCAGCCTATACTGGAAAATTATAGCTTGAAAGAATCTATATATCCTGCTTCCTTTTTTAATTAATTAATTAGTAAAATTATAAACCCGAAAGTTTTTAAGAATGTATGTGTGTTACTCTTTCACGCAAAAACTACTGAATGGATTTTGATAAAATTTTGTATGTAGATAGCTTATATCCTGGATCACAATAACAACACATACAAACAACACAATAAGAACACATAGGCTTGTCCCGGTCTGCGCGGGTGAAACCGCGCGGCGCAGCTAATAAATGTATAATAAAAAACCGGCCAAGTGCGAGTCGGACTCTTGCACGAAGGGTTCCGTACCATTATTTATAAAAAACGAGCAAAAAAATTTTTTTTTTATGGGAGCCCCCCTTAAATATCTATTTTATTCTGTTTTTAGTATTTGTTGTTATAGCATCAACAGAAATACATAATCTGTGAAAATTTCAACTGGCTAACTATCACGGTTCATGTGATACAGCCTGGTGACAGACGGACGGACAGCTAAGTCTCAGTAATAGGGTCCCGTTTGACCCTTTGGGTACGGAACCCTAAAAATTAAGGTAAGGTAGGTAGGTAGGGCAGGTAGGTTAGGGCAGGGTAGGGTAGGTAGGAAAAAATGCATAGCAACGCAAGCCGGGTACAGCTAGTATAGTATGTTTTTAAATTAGTACATTTCGTTTAACATACATGGTAGGATGGAATAGTTGCTACGCTAACTCAAGGTCATTTTGATCGGACAATGTTTAGTCATTATCAGTTAACGACACATCTTTTACGGAGTTTATGCCTTGTGTAAAGAATGATAAAGAATATTTTAATGTACCAAGTATGGTAGTTTGAATATTATTTTCACGCAGTGATTTTCCTCGATCCTTTACAAATGTTTCACGTGACTGGGAAATCTTGGTAACTACAGTTTATTCCTAAAGGTCATCATTATCAGCCTATAATGTTGCCACTGCTGGGACTCAGGCGTCATCTCTTTGAGAGGGAGTGGGCTGTAATCCACCACGCGGGCCCAGTGCGGGTTGGTAGATGTCACATGTCTTCGAATTATAGTTCTAAGACATGCGGTTTCCTCACGATGTTTGCCTTCACCGTTGAGTAGGTCATATCAACGTTAAACAAAGGACAAAGCTCAAAAATATCCTCAGGCTTGGAGAGAGAGATCGGAGATACGTTACATTTGCGCCAAGCAGAATTTTTTTGAAACAGGAGAATAAAAAAAATTCAAATCCATTTAATTTTTTTTATTCTCCTGTTTCAAAAAAATTCTACGCATTCTCGAAGATATCGAAGTATATTCTGTAAAATGTTTCGTTTTATCATACTTGTAATTTTTCTCCCAGATCATCGCCCGCTGGCACCTCCTAGGGCGGTATCAGGTTGCTTTGGCTCCTCTTCCGGAGTCCTACACACCTGACCTTGCTAACAAAAACATTTTCTTCTTTTTCAGCCATCCACGAGATCGCACACAACTTAGCCTTTGGCCACAATCGGCCGCTGGCTAATAGGCTATTTGGCTTCTTCGCGAATCTACCCATAGGACTACCTATATCCATCAGTTTTAAAAAATATCATTTAGAACATCATAGGGTAAGTTGAAGCAAATATTCGTTTTTGTTTTCTGCAATACTGCAATACGCTACAAAATTGGAATCTCTGATGTGGGCGTCGGGCGGTAAGACTGCTAGTTTGTGGAATGCATCAGGATTGAAGGGCGTGGTCGCCGAGAGAGCCCTAAGAAACGCTGTCGTGACGATTTAGAGGCGTTTGTAAAAGATTGGAAGTTAAAGGGTTAAGTCCTTTGCCCAGCAGTACGACAAAATCTAAACTAGTATTATAAAGAGGAAAGATTTGATTGTTTGTTTGTTTGCGTTGAATAGGGTCCGAAACTACTGGTCCGATTTGAAAAATTATTTCAGTGTTAGATAGCCCATTTATCGAGGAAGGCTACAGGCTATATATCATCACGCTACGACCAATAGGAGTGGAGCAGCAATGAAAAAGTTGCGAAAACGGGGAAAATGTGACGCAAACGAAGTTGCGCCGGACAGCTAGTAGGTTATAAGTAGAAGATTTTTGTATATTTATGGCTTTAATGCCTTCCTTGTACATCTCTACCTAACCTTTCTGGGAAACATGCTTAAAATTTGCGTTTTGTCGTAAGCAACGACTTATTGTCGGGCCTACGATGTCCTCCCATACTTAAGTACTAACGCTGTAACATAGAAATATTGTAAAACTAAATGATTTTAAAAGAGTAACCATGGGGTCTCATTCTCCATAGGAAACGACCCACCCCAACCGAGCACCTTTTTGTCGACGTTTTATAAGTGCCCATGTAAGCCCATGTGAAATAAAAATATTTTCATTTGATTTGACCATCAAGCTGAAAACTTTCTCCAAGGAACCAACGTCGCAATCACGAAAAATATCAGTTCTGTCCCATTCACGTCTATCCCCAACTAGCAAAAAGTGGTTTTTAAACTATCCTAGAACCATAATTTATCGAGGACTATATGAGACTTATATCCGCATATAAGTCGCGAAAAGGGCCCACTTTATAAGTCTACTTTTACTTATAACGTATTTATATTAGACCGCTGAAATGCCATATACGCCTATATTGAAACGCCTGTAATTGAATTACGTCAATGCAATTACTCCTGTAAATCTCAATATAAGTAAATTTTAGTAAAAAGTGAGATTAATACGCGCCTAGAAATGCTTCTCTAAGCTCATATATTGTGAACAGTCAAAGTGAGTGTATCGCACATTGTTGTACTCTGTAAAAAAAAATTAACATCTTGAGATTAAGTATTTATATGAATCAGAATTTATTAATGTCAACCTTATACAAAATTTTATTGTTGTCAAATTGTTAGTCTTTTATAGCTTATTCGTAGGGGAACTTGAATTTTCTGTGTAATCTATCATGGGTTTGATCAAAATTTTAAAGCGCCTCTTGAAATTTGCTTATTTACATTTTAGTTTTAGGAAGATTCGCCATTGTAACCGATTAGGGTTCCGCAATGCCCAGATGAAAATCGATTGATATTTATGGATAAGTAAGTTAAAGTAATATTTTGAGAGTTTGTTCTACGTGCTAGGTTAAACATTAGTTTAAACATTGTTCTTATTTGACTTAATTATATTACACATTTGACATGCAATTTTATACACATTTTTACCTTGTTAAGTTCCCTGAAATCGCATTTGCAAATACATGTCATAGGCAAAACATTTTTAATTCTCATGAAATATTTAAAATTTCAAGTAAAGATCTATCGAAAGGTCTAAACTCTAAAGCCCAGTGTTTAATAGATTCCGCAGTTGGAAATTTTTGTTATAATCCGAAAGTTCTTCCTGATTATCGCTTTCAATATCGCTCACAGTCCTTTCGTTTTTTCGTGGTACTTTCATAGTCCAAACCTCTTCCATCTAAAGCAGTACTATAATTATCTTGTCCGGAACCCTCGCTAGAATTCGCGTTACGGTCTTAACCAATTTAATTTAAAAAATCGGTGCTCACTGCAGTTAACATTTCTTTAGATTTTTTTTTTTACTTTTCTTTTGCAAGATCTAGTTTTTTAAACCACTTCCACTTATTTAAAACCATTTTCAATATTTGTAGACAAAACCAGTTTTCGCCTATACTGGTCGTTACAAGCAAAAGTGGCTTCATAAAAGTTTTAACCAGGATTGTTTGAGATTACTTAGACAATAACAGTACTATGGAATGCCTATATAAATCAGTCTAGGTTTAAAACGGCATACGATAAATCGATATAGAGAAACTTTTATCCTACCGAGTGCTATTATAATCTTGGTGATTAATTATTTTTAAAACGTGGATATGAAATTCATTTAACACTTACTTTTAAGCTTATGTAAAACCAAACCAGATATATAAATGATTTACAGTAATTTAACTTAAATTTACTTATTTTGGCCATAAAATATTAGCTTATATGAGGTTATAAGCAAAAATAACAAGAGTAATTGCTCCTCAGTGCATATATTCCTGGTACATGCTCCTACGGGAGTATTAAGATTTAAATGGTCTGCAGATGTTATCTTATAGGCGCATATAAGTCTGCGTTACCGGAGTAATTACTCTTGAGTGCAATTACTCTTGTTTCATGCTTTTATAGGAGTCTTGACCCTATATTTGCCAGGAAATACGGTCCTATATACCGATATAAGTACAAATTATAGAATTAAACGTACTTGAGTAAAAACAGCATGTATTTATGCTGTTAAAAGGGCAGTAGCAACCACCAAAACCATCATCGGAGCTATATAAGACCACGTAGCATTATATAATCGCATTCCAGGATTATTTTGCTTGTTGGGTCCTCTAAGCAAGTAAGCACGAAATTCGTAGTTTCAACCGAAGTAACGGTAGTTTCCTTCCCCGCATCCCTTACGGTCATAAGATTCGTTAGGGGCCCAAACTAAAACTGAACGACAACACGTTGAGACAGTTGTCCTTACTTCCGATGTGTTTTCAAAACTCATGCGAAAATATTAGGGAGTAGGGTTGATTTCGAAGTATAAAGCTTGTTACGGACGGACCCCTATTTTCGTTGACGAACTTGGAGAGTAGACCCCCAGACTTATATATCAATTCTAGCTGTCCCGCGCAACTTCGTCTGCACACATTGCGTGTTCACATTTTCCCCGTTTTCGCAACATTTTTCATTGCTGCTCCGCTTCTATTGGTCGTAGCGTGATGATATATAGCTTATAGCCATCCTCGATAAATGAGCTATCTAATACTGAAATAATTTCTTTTTTTGAAATTCTTATCGGACTAGTAGTTCCTGAGATTAGCGCGTTCAAGCAAATAAACTCTGCAGCTTTAGTATTAGTATAGATGCTGTAACATTGTTGGTATGATGATCTATAATTAATCATCTTCATCTTTCCAGTACCAAGGCAACGAAGTAATAGACACTGACCTCCCGACGCTACTCGAAGCGAAACTCTTCTGCACAACAGGAGGCAAGTTCCTCTGGATGGTCTTACAGCCATTCTTCTACAGCTTCCGGCCTTTGATAGTCCGGCCGAAGCCTCCAACGCCTATGGAGCTGATTAACTTGGTTATACAGTTGTTCTTCAATGCTGTTGTCATTAAGTTGTGGGGTGAGTCTGATTTTTATTAATTTTTTAGTCTTTCCTGGTTCCAGTCTCTCTGACTAAGTTAGTTTCTAAGTTTGTAATTTTTAAGCTGTATACTGGTTTAAACGGACCCCTCACAAGTCCGTCAACCGTTCTGTATAGACAGCGTCATTAAGTAGTAACCCCCCTGGCGTTCACGGCAATCACGTTTTTAGGGTTCCGTAGCCAAAGGGTCAAACGGGACACTATTACTGAGCCTTCGCTGTCCGTCCGTCCGTATGTCACCAGGCTGTATCTCATGAACCGTGATAGTTAGCCTGTTGAAATTTCCACAGATTATGTATTTCTGTTGTCGCTATAACAAAAAATACTAAAAACAGAATAAAATAAATATTTAAGGGGACTCCCACACAAAAAAGTGTTTTTTATAGTATTTCTGTTGCCCCTATAACAACAAATACTAAAAACAGAATGAAATAAATATTTAAGGGGGCTCCCACACAAAAAAGAGCCTGTTGAAATTTCTGCAGATTATGTATTTCTGTTGCCGCTATAACAACGAATACTAAATACAGTATAAAATAAATATTTAAGGGGACTCCCATACAAAAAACTGATTTTTATAGTATTTCTGTGGCCGCTATAACAACAAATATTAAAAACAGAATAAAATAAATATTTAAGGGGGCTCCCATACAAAAAAGTTATTTTATAAATACTGGTACGGAACCCTTCGTTCGCGAGTCCGACTCGCACTTGGCCGGTTTTTTTTTTTTGGTAGGACTCAATGTGACGTACTCAAAACATTGTGCATATCCATGGATGTATTAAAAACTTTTAGGCATTTATATAAAAAACTTGTAAATAAGTTGGAACTTCTACCCCCAATATCTTCATAACTAGAAGGTTCCAAATACGGTCTAGAACAAAAAAATATCGCAATAACAAGTGCCTTTATTTATAATAAGATAAATAAATTATGGTTCGTGAAGAGATATTAAATTATTTGAAATTGAATTGGAATTTGTGTTTTGTGGAAAAGTACCAACCCACACTGTTATGCCAAGCTGTAGCAACCCACAATCTCTCAATAGTTCAGTTAATTTCATTTTAATTATGGTAATGCTCAACTGAATCAACTCTAGAAAAAAACCGGCCAAGTGCGAGTCGGACTCGCGCACGAAGGGTTCCGTACCATTATTTATAAAAACGAAAAAAAAGAAACTTTTTTGTATGGGGCCCCCTTAAATATTTTTTTTCTGTTTTTATTATTTGTTGTTATAGCGTCAACAGAAATACATAATCTGTAGAAATTTCAACTGGCTAACTATCACGGTTCATGAGATGCAGCCTGGTGACAGACGGACGGACAGACGGACAGACGGGCAGCGAAGTCTCAGTAAAAGGGTCCCGTTTGACCCTTTGGGTACGGAACCCTAAAAACCATTAAAATTACTTAAAAGCTAGTACTTGTTCTCTACAGTCTAATTATTGGCAATATCTATATTTTAAGGAAACAAGGAAATTTAATGTGCAATTTTTTTTAACATGTTTATAATCAATCAACCATTATGGGAAATGAACCATTTTCCTCATGTTAATCATAAAAATGTTATGTGCGAAAGGTTATTATGACAAAATTAATCAAATGCAATTTTATTCCTCTTACAACCATTTCAATGTAATAAAATACAATGATTTCTACCACTGGCATGATTTTTTTTCAGTGGCCACAAAGATAATTGTTGCTAACGTATAGTGGAATATATATATATATAACATCTTAAATGGCCAACTATTTGCCTATCAAAAATCATTGGGAACCGCAGATGCTGTTGAGGCATTAGTCGATGAGGTTATTTGAAATATTAGTGACAGTCGTAAGGTGGCAGGTGTATTTTTGGATCTTAGTTCTGCCTTCGACACGGTGGACCATAAAATTTTGCTGGCGAAGTTGGAACATTCCAAAAAGTAAGACTAAAAGTAAAGTATTAGGGAGAACGTTCTAAAGCTATTTCGATCTTATTTGCAAAATAGATGTCAGTTTGTAGAGATAAAGATAGTAGTGCATGAAGAACAAAAAATATTGAACTCCAATTTAATGTCAGTATTTCGAGGTGTCCCTCAGGGATCTGTTCTGGGCCCAATTTTCTTCATCCTATTCCTTAGTGATTTAATTGAGTACATCAAAAAAAGTATTACAGATACTAGGCACGTTATTTTTGCGGATGACTCTAATGCTATAGTGTCTAAAAATAACTTAAATAATTTAGAATTAAAAATTAATAACTTATTAAAAGCTTTTGAACACAGGTTTGGTACTAACAATCTTAACCTCAATGTAAATAAAACAAAATGTGTTCTATTCAATTCGAACGTTCGGAACAATGCTAGTCTTGAGGTTTTGTCATGTGGCAACAAAGTTGAAGTGGTTGACTATGTAAAATTCCTAGGAGTTCACATTGATGCATTGTTAAACTGGAAGGTTGAGACATCGTCTGTAACGAAGTCTGTTAGCTCAGCATGCTATGCAATAAGAAGCCTGAGGGAAGAACTGACATTGGCCCAGCTTAGGATGGTATACATTGCCTTGGTTAAGTCTAGGCTTTGGTACAGTATTGAGTTTTGGGGCAACAGCTATAAGTACAATATCCACTCGGCATTTGACGAATTCGAGCAGAGACCAATATAGTAAACTTATTTTGATAGTGAAATACCTTTATATTCTGGTGCTGCTAACCAGTTTTGTTAAGAACTTACACAAATTTAAATCTGATGACCAACGACAAGTTAGAGTTAATACACGTAGGAAAGACTTGCCTTACACTATCCATCCGAAAATAAACGTGGTTCATCACAATCCTAGGTACCAATCAGTATTTCTATACAACAAGGTTCTCTTAGAATTTAAAAGCATATAAAAGTGCAAACTTTTCTATTTTTTAATAACAATAATACTAATGGATTTTACAATTTACACGACATATTATTACTGACCTTTTTAGATATCAATTTGTTTTTTATTCTTTTGTTTTATTTAAATTTGACATTCTATTTAGATTATCGATATTCACAGAAAAAGAAACATATTATTAATCTTTTTAAAACAAGTTTTTTAACAATTTTTAATTGCATTATTTATAGTAGATGGCATATCACTACATACTATAAAACAAAGTCGCTTCCCGCTGCCTGTCTGTCCCTGTTTGCTTAGATCTTTAAAACTCCGCAAAGGATTTTGATGCGTTTTTTTTTTTAAATTGATAGACTGATTCAAGAGAATTGTTTATATGTATAATACATGCATAATATATTAGAGAAACACTGATAATTTTAGAGGTTTCTAATGTGATGTGTTTAGAAAGAATCTTTATTTGTATCTTGGTAATGCTTATCAAAATTAATAAAATTACTTCATATTCAAGACTGCTTCAATACCTTTACATAATTTTTTGAATTATTCAATTCCGACATTCTATTCGAAAGATATCACGAGTTTAAAAATTTAAGTTTTAGAAAAAAATTTGCGTGGTCGCCACTCACCCTGCTCAGCTAGCTAGCTCGGTAGCACCTTATGCGAAGTAGGCGTCACTGAGGTACGGGCCTTACGGGAGGGGAATCAAAGTCAAAAAATGATTGTTTATTAGGTCTTTACCTATGAAATTGCGGTTTTGTTTGAAAAAAGTTAAAGTATTTTTTTTTTCGAACTTATTTATTTCTTTTATTCAAAGTAATCACCCCTGCAAACAATGCATCTTTGCCAACGCTGTGGCAGTTTATGGATGCCCTTCTTGAAAAAATCAGCTGGACGGGAGACAACAAACTCTTCAAAGGCGTTTTGTACTGCCTCTCGGGAATTGAATTTTTTTCCCGCTAAAAAGTTGTCCAAATTTTGGAAAAAGTAATAGTCGGAAGGCGCAAGATCTGGTGAGTATGGCGGATGAGGGAGAGCTTCCAAACCCAACTCATGCAGCTTAGAGACGGTCTGTTGTGCAGTATGGGGCCGCGCGTTGTCGTGAAGTAGCAGTGGAGACGACCGATTGACCAAAGCTGGTTGCAGACGTGCGAGTTTCGCCATCATTGTGGTCAGTTCTTCAATGTACACATCTGCAGTAATGCTCTCGCCGTTTTGTAAAAAGCTATGATGAATCACACCAGCACTAGACCACCAAACTGTGACCATCACCTTTCTAGGGGTCATTTTTCGTTTTGCACATTGCTTTGGTACCGAACCAGGATCTAACCAACTTGCTGAGCGCTTTCGATTGTCAAAAAGAATCCATTTTTCGTCGCACGTAACAATTCGGTTCAAAATTCCTTCATTTCTGTGCCTGTTAAGCAGCGCAAGGCAAGTCTCGACGCGTACGTTGCGCTGGCGATCGTTAAGTTCGTGGGGCACCCATCTATCAAGCTTTTTTATCTTGCCAATCTGTCGCAAATGGACCAATATTGTTTTAATGCTAACATCAAAAGCTGCTGCCAGCTCAGCTGTAGATTGAGTTCCATCAGCTTCAACAATCACCTTTAATTCATCATTGTTGACCAAAGTTTCCGGACGACCACGAGGTTCATTTTTCAAGTCAAAATTCCCAGAACGGAACCGAGCAAACCAATAACGGGTTGTGCGTTCGTTTGTACAGTTCCCTCCGTAAACGTCGTTGATGTTACGGGTCGTTTGTGCCGCGTTGGTGCCACGACTCATATTCCATAATTACACGAAATTTCAAAGTATCCATTATGAGGAAAAATGTTGAAATGTAATGAAAATACAACGCTAATCAATAAACAAAAGACTGATTTTGTAAATAGAATGTCATATTTTTAAAACAAAATTAATTTGAATTTAGATCTCATAGCCAATCAAAACTTTTTTTTGTTTGAAAAAGTCTGTACTGCAATACGGCAATTTCATAGGTAAAGACCTATTATTTGTGTGTATTATAATTTGTATTTTTTTGTTAAATACCCGTGCGAAGCTGGGGCGGGCTGCTAGTACTTTAAATTGTTGTTTTATCTCTAGTAATAATTATTATAAATTTTATCTTTGACATTCTATTTTTTACTATTGGTTTTTTTTTACAATTTAAACGACATATTATTTCTGACCTTTTATATCCATTTGTTTTTTATTCTTTTATTTTATTTAAATTTGACATTCTATTTTTATTATTGATATTCACAGAAATTTTAATTGCATTATTTATAGAAGATGACATTTCGTTTTACCTTTTTTTCTGATCTTTTGTTCTATTGTATATTAATTATTTTTAATTGAATGTGGATTAATATCGTCTTGAATTTGTTATTCTACATGTACATATGCGAATTATTAATGGTTACTTTTTTATGTCATGTTTTCGATTGTAATGTTTTAATGGTACTGTTTTATTTTACAAAATTTCTACACAATGCACATTGCTTCGAAATAAACGACTTATAATAATAATGAGTCCTAAAAGAATTTTGCCGAAAATTATATCGGATCTTTAATATCTGATGTCAAAGTTGTGTTGTACGTTGATTACTGCTGTTTGCTACTGTTATGCACATAATTTTTCAAAAATGAACTCTTTCCTATCGTTTGACGTATGTCATTACTTCCCAAAAATTGATGCTTAGCAGCGACACTATCGAATGGTGTGTGACCATTGAAATGATAATTAAAAATCAATCTAATTTAGTTGTAACATTATTTTTCGAAAATGTTTTTAGTAAGTTTTTGGACCTATGTATACTGCTTATGCGTAGGAAGTTTCATTAAAATCTGTTCAGTCATTTCGGAAAATAACGACTTGAAAGTTTGTATGAAATGCCTTAATAGTAATAAACGCTCTTAATGTATAATGAAACATACGTTTATTGTTTAATTTTGCGTATTACAGGTTGGAAAGCGCTTGGTTACCTGATCTTTGGAGCTGTTATGGCGATGGGTGTCCATCCAGTTGCAGGTTAGTCATATTCTGTTATTATATGTCATAAATAACGAATACATTCAAAACTGACGAATTTTAAGTCAGATTATAACACGAATCTGATTATAACAACTAAATCTCACGGTCATATTTTTTCTAGACCTACTAATACTAAAAATAGAGTTTGAATAAGTGTGGACAATACTATATGTAACCACAGCTCCTGTTTGAAAAATTATTTCACCATATGAAAAGAATATTATTCCGGATGCGCAGACGCTTTCAGAAACATCACTAAGGCTGAGGCCTCATTATTGCGTTGCGTCGTCGCACGTGACGTTTCAAAGGATCGACAGACGAGAGACGAAACGGGGGGAGGCTGATGCGCTGCACTGTCACTGCTCCAGTGCGACGACGGACAGTTCTTAATTCTATCACGGGAGATATTCAGAATCTTTTATTGTTTGTTTCGGCGGTGGCGTCATAAAAGTAAAAATAGATCACGTTTGTTCAGACCTGTTCTGTACGGTGTCGGACGTAAAGAATAGCACCATCCCATATCTTCCCGTGGGTGTCGTAAGAGGCGACTAAGGGACTTGCCAGAGAATGGGCAGCAGCGTTCTCTGTGCTTTTGTAACAACCGTACTGCGATCGCCAACCCGCCTGCCAAGCGTGGCGATTATGGCAAAACCCCCCTTATGTCAATGTGGCGTTGGGGAGGCCTATGTTCAGCAGTGGACGTCTTTCGGCTGAAATGATGATGATGATCTTCAGACCTGTTGTCGAATGAAGACTGTAATCCACACTGAGATGCTGCGATGGCGTGCGTCGCCCTCTTGCGTTAGGACGTCGTGCATCGTCGCAACGCCGGTGTGGCATACTTCAACGCAACGCACTAATAAAGACTCAGCCCAATAAAATATTTGTCAACCTTCTAGGCCACTTCATCGCCGAACACTACATGTTCAAGAAAGGCTACGAGACGTACTCGTACTACGGACCCCTGAACTGGATCACGTTCAATGTCGGCTATCATAACGAGCATCACGACTTCCCAGCGGTGCCTGGCAGTAAACTACCTGAGGTTTGTTGTATTTGTGTGATTTTGGAAGAATACCTTTAATTCTTCTTCTTAGCGTGTCGACGGCAAATCGCTAAATATATTTAGCCAAAAACTCAGCCAAGCGAACTCCGCTCGCTGATGCAGTACTGATCCACAAGTGCGCAGGTGACAGGGCATGCAGCGCAAGATGGAAGGTGGGCCATTGTCTGTGGCGACACGCCGCATACATACTTGAGATCTGAGCAAATACCTTTTTTTTAAATACCTTTAATGCTTTAGGAGGAATAGTCGATAAAACAACTTTGTGTCAAATTGATAATACTTATTTTGGTGAAAATTAAATCATAAGAAACAAGAAAAAAAAGCTTTACTTCCTTTGTTGTTATTTCTATGACTATAGACAATTTTTTATCCAATAGGTACGCCGCATCGCACCGGAATTCTACGACAACCTTCCTCATCATGACAGCTGGACCAGAGTCCTATACGACTTCGTCATGGACCCCGATATAGGACCCTACGCTAGAATCAAGCGTAAGCAAGTTGGACTTGACAGCTAAGTTGGTAGCATTGTATTTGAAATGATTTGTATGTTTCTGAAGGTTGGTAGAATGCGCTTGCGATGTTGAGAATAACGCCATCTGTTGGGAGTATTTGAAAATTTGGTAGTTAGTACATCTAAGTAGATTTTGTATTTTTTTAATCTTTTCATAAATTGATTATTATGGATAACATTTGCAAATAATAACAATAATTACGTTAGTTTTTTCATCCATCGCAAGCGCTATCTATGACCTTAAAACAGTAATTGTAAAAGTTGATCTTGTTTTTTTTATTATTATAAAATCATGGATTTGATTAGAACTGTATGTATTATTGTTTAAAGTAAGTTTTAATTTAGTAATACAACACTTTTGCATATTGTGTTTTTTCTTACTTGTCATATTTGGTAAAAAATTACGATATGAAAAGTTCACCTATGTAACATCAAACGCACTCTTTAAATATCTTGGTCTCTGTAAGATACACCATCATCATTTACCTAGCTATGTTGTTGGAATCCAGTCTAACCGGAAGAAGCTAATTACCAGTTTTTTTCATGGAGTAACTGCTATCTGACCTCCACAAACCTAGTTACTGGAACGATTCTTCTTCTTCGTCGTCCCCTCATTGATGAGGATCGCGACCAAATATGATACGTCTCCAAGCCATGCGGTCGTCTTTAATGTAAACCCCTCGGTATAGGCTGCCGGGACGATACCCCTTGTTGAAGACTAGTTGGTGGACTGTTAGGCTTCTGGCCATCTGCAATTGGCAGATATACTTCTTGCAGGGTGCTAGAACTATAAAAGTCGTCAGTTGTGACTGGTCTGCGTTTTAAACTTTCCAAATGACCGGGTCCATGAAAAAAAAATTTTATATGCGGTATGCTGCTTTTCTGTCAAAATATTAACCAAATATGACAAGTCAAGAGTATATTGATTACATGCCGTTTTTCTTGTAAGAATACAAGCATGATAATATTTTTATTATTGTTCTTTTTTTAATGTTTTGTTAGAATTACTATGGATATTACTTGGTTTTATCATCATTATTTTAATGTTGTTACTCGTACCGGAGATCAGAATAGGTAGACACTGACTCAGAGCCGTCTGTTCAGGTTGCCCTCTCGATACTTGGTAGGCTTTACTAACATCTGAGTTCGGAGTTTTGTCAAATTGCAACGACTAAATTCAATATTTTATCACGGAAACAATACTGTTATAAATATGTTATAACAAAATCAAATAATACCGTCATGTTGACAAGGAATACAGATTTAAACGTTTTGCGGGATTCAATTCTATATTTATATCTTTGTTATATGAAAATTAACGTTATATATTAAATTAGGCTGTCATTTGAATCTCTGCTTGAGAATATAATATGATATTAATTGCAAAGCATTTATGTATGTATTAAAATGATTCCCTTTGAATTTAAATTTTTTGTAACAAATATATCTTCCAAATTATGTATATTTCTTGCTCTTCAGAGATTATATTAGCTAAAATGAACCAAGCCACATTTAAATGTTTAACTTGTTTCGAGGCAATCCTACAAAGTTTGAATAATTGTTGATAAAATCTATTTAATCAAGTTTAAAGTAAAGTCTAACCTAATATCAGTTTGTGGGTTGGTACATTTTTGCATGACCGGGTACCGTTACCCCAATTAAAGTAGCTTTTATAGCGATGTTATTTCGAACTAACTTTGAACTTAAGCGTACTACAGGAATGGGGCATAGATGTACCCCAGTGATAATTTATATTGAAATAGTATAAACTTGTTATAAAATATACAGTACTAAGTAAAAATATAAATTATTAGTATTAATATTTATGTCTTTCGTTGGGGTGACTCGTGACCCCATATAAAACCAATATTTATAAGGTTCAAGATTATTTTTTTGTTAGTATTGTAAATATTTTCAGAATTGTAAGCAAATTTTTTCTTAGGATAATTTATTTTAACCTTTTTTTGTAAACAGTGCTAGCGTTGATGTTAAATAGAATTTTAATCTGCATTTTAATTAATTTCGGCAAGGAATTACTTTTAGGCCGCGTCTTAAACATAGGGATCCTCGCGCGAACCTGCTACTCTCGCGTTCTTTCTGTTCGGCGAATCCGAATGCTTCTTTTCGTCGATAGAGGTTTCGGTTTTTAAACAGTGGCATATTTACGCAACGTCTTTGGTTAGGGCACACCTGACACAGGTTTATACTTATCTTCTCTTTGCACTAGTTTTCTAAAAATAGAATTTAACATATGTACAGGGGTTATATTTCAAACATTTCGTTCAAAATAACTTGTATTATAGCTTTTTAATAGATGTTGCTACTTAGATTTTTTAATCTATAATGTCGCCAATTCCGAACGTTTAGCATTTATACTTTTATAAGAGGAGAGGGAATTATGGGAGGGAAATACAACATAGTATAGTCGACCTTGAGATTATTTAACCAGTTTAGTCAGAAACTCACAATAAATGTATGAGTATACTTCGCCAAGGTCCTGGGTTCGAATCCCGGATCGAGCAAAGTGTTATTGAGTTTTTCCATCAGGAATTTCTCAGTAGCATAGCAGCCAAGGAGTCTGGATTTGTGCCTGGTTGATGGCATAGTCTCGCCCCCCTATTACTTGGGACTTTAAACATAACTGGCGAAAAGTGGGGGTACTATTAGGTACGCCTCTGCCCAAGCATTTGGGGATTACAGGCGTGAGGTTATGATGGTACACTTTTTGTAAATTACTTGGTATTTATCAAATTATTTTCCATCTGTTGAACCATAGCAGCCAAAGTTTTATATTTAAACTCGGTTAATGGCAATAGGCTTTACTCCCTTTTACAGCGTACTATACCAATATTTCATGTTATTTCTTTGCTAGATTATTTATATACTAGACAGTTATTTGAAGAAGTCTAATGTTGAATACCAAAAACATACCTATGTAGTTCAAAATATTCATAATTCTTTCAATGTTACTATGTTTGTATGTATCTGTATTATAAACGCCTCTTATCAGAAAACATGTGATCGATATTAAGTTATTAAAGAAAGAACGAGTAACTCGGGAATTAAGGTGAAAGTCGGGGTAGCCCGCGAAATTCTAATTTTCTTACGTTTTTTTTGCAATTAGTAGTTGAGTGTCAGGTTGTTTGTTGATTAAATTATGATTCACGGCCGTTACAAATATGGCTTCACAGAGTTATAATCATTAAAATCATCAATACAACCCCTTTAAGTTAATTTAATCCCTTTGAATGGCTATTTCATGAAAAAGTAATTCAATGAGATTAAATTAACTTATTTCGCAGGCGCTTCTCCCTTAAGCATAATCAACGTATAATTGTACACACTGCAGGGACACGGTATCCACTCTGTGACGCATGAACCACGCGGGCCCAGTACCGTTTGGCAGATATCACTAGTCTTCGAATTCTTGGTTCTAGGACAAACCGGTTTCCTCCCGATGTTTTCTTTCGCCGTTTTGATAACAGTGGTGAAAAAATGATGAACAGAGAATAATATCGATCACATGAAATTGACGAAACATTCAAAGGCGATAATCGTGTCCTTATTGTAAAAAGATCTATATTTCTGAATGTGAATTTATGTAAAAATGTTGTAATAAAATATATATTTCATTATTAGTTCGTTTTATTTTGAATCCTTACTTGACCGACCCTTGCTCGACGAGTTACCCTGCATAGTTGAGCCAGTAGCTTTAAATTTCCTTAATAATAATATTACGACCCAGTCTATCCCTAGCTGCCCTCCCTTCAATGAACCCCACAGGGTGTGCCCTTAGCGAGCCCTGGCTTGGGACCTTAAATTCATTTGAGGTCATCACACGATAGTCCGGTTGAGCAGTATTGCAACCTTATCGAGTTGAACTGCGAGTGGCCTTGTCAATACAAATAAAAAACTCAAAACAATGGAATTAGGGTTCTTTTTTTTGAATTTTTAAACGCTTTGCTAGTCTGGCGCAACAAGTCACAAGAATGTCGATCACGCGAACCCAAAGATTTTTCCCCTATCAAAGATCGCTCAGCGCGGCTAAAGAAGTTTTCACTTCAAAAAGATCCATGAGGCATGACGTGTACTTGGAACACAATGTGTTACATGTTTTTAATTTCACCAGTAAATACCACCACAAAGTGGTTACTCTATGGATTTTGTGGGTTGGTTCTTTTTGGCACAACTGGAGCCAATTTTGTTGATGTTGAATAATTATATTTTTGTTAGTTACATCGCACTTTCAAAAGTAGGTAATGTTTTAAATTTTTTATTGGTATATCAATCTAATTCCACTTAAAGAAATTGAAAGTTTTAGGTAAACGTAGTATCTGAAGGGGTTGCTAAGGGGCTGACTTAAGCATTGCGATAAGTGCCCTAATAAATAAAGGCAACGAAACTGAAGGGTTATCAGAGGGAGTATGGTATGCAGGGTGGAAGGGACACCGACGCACAGACGCTTATCACGTATTCAGTACATCATTCTGACAAACAGAAATAATGATACGTATCCCTTGGTGCGCGAGTCCGACCTGCACTTGGCCGGTTTTTTTATTTAATAATGAACAATGTAGAGAATTTCTATGTGGAAGCGATCAGAATAATGTTCTGAATTCGTTGTAAGCGTTTGTGGGTGTCTCTGCCTTGTATACAGAAAACTTTATAATAAAAAATCATATTTTTAATTATTTTTTTATTCCACACAACTTGTAGGTACAATAATAAAGTAAAAAATGCGCAATGGACGGAGCTTAGTCAACTATTACTAAAGTCTACATTAGTCAGTACGTTACAAAGCGTAGTTAGTTAGATTGATGTCGGCTGAGTGACTAAAAAGCATGTTCAAACTTGAGGTGAATTCGCGCAACTCATCGAGCCAGTTTTAACACCTCCGTTAAAACTGTCAAAAGTAAATTAAGGGTCATCCATCCATTACGTCACACTTAAAGGGGGAGAGGGGTCGACGAATCCTAAATTTCGTGACGTCACATTTCAAAATCTAACATACCTAAAACACGAAATTTGGACAATTAACTAAAAACTTAAAGTAGCAAAATATGGGTTGTCACACTGGGGACGGGAGGGGGGGGGGGACAAATGTGACTAGCTGTGAAAATAACGTGGGGGGGGGATCAAAAATCATTCAATTCGTGTAACGTAATTTATGGATGGCTCCTTAACACAATCGACGCGAGTGTGTGTTCGGCATTCGGCGTTAGGTTCTCTTCAGATGGACCAGAGCCTAATGACGAAATTCCAAAGATTTGTTGTTTTATCAGTTTTATAGTAAGGCACTATCGCCTAAGGGTTAGTACTACAAGCATTCGCCCGTCCTGGGACATATACAAAGTTCAAATAGATCAACTAGTACCATTAAAATAAAGATGGTGGAATTCCGTCACTCAGCCGACAGTCAAATAAGGTAAGTTCCCACAAATTATAAACATTGTGCATTTTATTGAAGGCACTATCAAAAAGGCACAAACAGTGATTGTAATACTTTTCTTTACATGGCATAACAACAGTCATTTTTAATACATATATAAATCTGTAAATATGTCAATTTATAAAATCACGTGACATTCGCTTCAAAAAGTGCATCGTACAAAAATTAAATTCTTAATATTATTGTTTTCAAATTCACGCGATATACACAGCTTATAAAGTTATTATCAAATCCAAAAAGTGATTGCAAAATACTAAGGCACATCTATCAAATTTTAAGTATTGCTGTCTTTTTCTAACATGCATTGAAAGAAAGATATGAAGTCGAGGTTAACAATTGACGTAGTGAACCGAAAAGAATCCAATCCACAACATCGCCAAAATTGGCTTACTTACCAAACTGATGCTAAATATCGATACTATCAGCCTATAAAAACGATACAACCTGAGCAGAAAAGGTTAAAATTTGTATCAACGTAAGAACCAACCCACATGCATGTACTCTCGCCAGTAGGAATAGGTACCCTTTTCAAACCAAATCCCGTGCGCACGATGACCACATCTGTTTAACACCCGTACTCCTATTGGTCAGCACAAATACTTAGATTGCGGACAAGTGTTTCTTTGATTTAGAGATCACAATAGCCACAGACCGTGCAACCCCAGCTGGATAGATAGTATGGAATAAGTCATAGGATACTTTTATCCTGGTAGTACGATCCTGTGGGACAATAACGGAAAATAAAACCGGCCAAGTGCGAGTCGGACTCGCGCACGAAGGGTTCCGTACCATTATTTATAAAACGAGAAAAAAAATCACTTCGTTGTATGGGAGCCCCCCTTAAATATTTATTTTATTCTGTTTTTAGTATTTGTTGTTATAGCAGCAACAGTAATACATAATCTGTAGAAATTTCAACTGCCTAGCTATCACGGTTCATGAGATACAGCCTGGTGACAGACGGACGGACGGACGGACGGACAGCGAAGTCTCAGTAATAGGGTCCCGTTTGACCCTTTGGGTACGGAACCCTAAAAACGACCTTTATTTTTATTTTCGGCCTTTTTTTACAAGGGGCTCAGCAATAAACAGATGCTGCGATGCTATTGGTAAATGAGCATAAATAACCGCTTCTATAGCGGCCGGACGCTGCAAGCAAGGATAGTCCTTACGGGGGTCCGATAACCAATTAGTTGACTTTACATGTGGGTTAGACCCTTTTCGCTTAACTACGTTCAATATTACCAAACCGTCTTACTTTTTTTTATTTTTCAGTTTTATAACACCTAGTTTAATTTTCTTCTGTTCATTGTATTGTTGATCTTCTATGAAAAGGCAGCAATATTTTTATTTGGTGTGTTGAAGGCGTGATTTTATCTAACTTTTGGCAGTTTTCACGTATAAACTAGGTGGGCAAACATTCGATATACAAGCTGTTGTTTTGCATCCTCGTCAAATTCAAGGAGGTAACTATGCTAATGATTCTCGACCCGAATCAATAAATAAAATGGGTACATAATTTTTATTTTTGTTATTATTTACGGAAATCGGTAAGTATGAACAACCGTGTTTAAAACGCGGGTCGTTTGATCCTTGCCCTATAACCGCGCTTTCACACATTCAAACAATCTCATACGTTTATTCGATAATTTCTTATCCCCTAAACCACGTTAAGGGGATTTTTCTGATATACTGACAAACTTAAACAACCAAAAAAAATCAGCGTTTATAATTAATTAATTAGGTACCGTAATTTAAATTGATTATTTATGTCTTTTTTGACGACCTCCTGAATTTTGACGAGAATGCAAAACAACACCTTGTAGATGCATAAAAACCACATCATTCAACAACATTTGAAATTAACACATAGCAGTAAGGTCCATAGGTTTCACAACACAAGATGAATCAGAGATACAAAACTATCATGTCACTAAATTACTGAAGGTCTACTTGCCCACAGTAAAAAGTAATATTTTTATAATATAGTCTCCCCCTTTCAATCTCTTTTTTTTTTGTTAGAATTTTATTTGTTAAAATTGTATACTTAGTTGAAGCCGGAAACATATGGACATTACAATGTACGGCTTTACATTTATTAACTGCCTAGTTATATTGTACGATAATTTACTTTGTTTGTATCACTGAAACAATTCCAACCTTTATTTTGCCAAAACATATATGTAACAGTAATATAACTACAATTTCTTAAGTAGGTTCAGTATATTACAAAAATAAGTATATAAAATTAAAAAAAGTTATTCGAAAAAATGCATAAATCTTACTTACATTTTAAGGGTAAACGCTGCTTAAAGTTCAGTAATGATTACAAACTGATTAACTATTTTTTTAATGTTTAAACATCTCGCAGCTTTAACCGGCGTTAAGGAATAAATCCCTTAAGTTTATGCTAGATTGATATTTTTTTTCATAATACACATTATAATAGTCATGTTAAAAATTAACATCATAATATAAAAATAAAATACATCATCACCTATGAGATTCTTAACAAGAAAATATTTTGCTTAAAAATAATTAAAGTAATTTTTAATTAAAATATTAAAGGACGGAAATTCTATAACAAATAAGGGCTTATATTTTGAATCTTAGAAATTAATATTTAATATAAATTTATAACACAGGCTTCGTGACGAAAAATCAGCTTACTAACTGGGTTTTGTTCTGCGAAAACGAATCGAAGCGAAATCCACACACAAAACTGAATTTTAGAGTGATAGTTGGTTCGTTTTTACAAAACTAAGCACAACTGAGTTATATTCCAGGTTCTTGCTTATATTTTTCACGACGGGATGAGCTATTCCTTAATAGTTCATGTAGACCACAATAATAATTTTTAAAAGAACTTTAGAGTATACAAAGCACAATCAATAAATATTATTATTTTTCGTTTGTGTTATTGTGATAAAAGTGAACGAGTATAACAAAATGTTTCTTTGGGAAAGTTGTTTGTTATCATGAGTACAATCACGTGTTTAAGTATCGGTCACTAATCACCAGTCACCCTATTATATGATTCAAGGCAAATTTAGTTTTACCGAGTTATAATCATTAAAATCATCAATACAGCCCTATAAGTTCATTAAATCCGATTAAATGATTTTTTAATGAAATAATATTTTTTTATTTATTGTTTGCGATAGGTTTGCTCTTGGCTCTAGTCTAGGTCAGAGATGACAGAGACAAAGTCGATGATGGTACGAGCTTACACAGAAGAAGCCTGTTCATTCTAATTTTGAAGAGATTAGGGTTGTAAGCGTTCGGAAACACAGACGCAGGCAGAGAGTTCCACTTCTTTGCTGTGCGCATTATGAAAGACGTTAAAAACCCGAATGCCAAAATCATAAGAAAAAATATAATTTCGCGGTCTACTCAGGTGCTTTCCCCTTAAGTTCTGCCCTATAGGGCCATACGCAGATGACAGACTAATGCGTAATATGCGGTATTTATTATTTTCAATTTTTTTATTTTTACTGAATGTATATAGGGTGACTGGCAATTAGTGACCGATACTTAAACACGTGATTATACTCATGATAACAAACAACTTTCCCAAAGAAACATTTTTAAACTCATTAATTTTTATCATAAGCTGATAGAACAAAGGCGCGCGCGCTTAATTTCGTACTGCTTTTGTACTATTGTGATAAAAGTGAATTGAGTATAAAAAAATGTTACACACGTCTAACATATAACACCCCACTTTTTTGGTAGGGGGTTAATAAAATTCCGCCGATTGTACGGTCTGTATCGTCACAAACATGCAAAAACGAAAATCTGTCAACTGCGTAAGCCCTTACAAAAACAATTTTTTTTCAAAACCCCCTATAATCTTCCATTCTACCTAACCTACTGCCCGTCCGATATTCACACAGGAGTCTCAAGACTGCCCTCGCCCGGGGGCGAAGTCTCAGCGAGGGGCGCAGTCTCCTCGGGCAGGTGCGGGGCCGCGTATCATATCTGTGAGGCCGGCATCGTGGACACTGTGCTGTGCGGAGTGGTGGGCCGGGAGCCGGCCAGGGATGCGTTGAGGGACGCCATTGTACCCATCTGGGGAGGGGAGGAACGATTAATAAATACATTCTTTATTTCGTGTAAAATTCAGCAGTAGTTGTGTGACCGTCGGACTAGCAAGTCATAGGTCTCGAGTTCGAACCCAAGACACGCACCTCTGATTTTTCGGATTCATGTGCGTATTGTATAATTATCACCTGCTTCGGTGAAGGAAAACATCGTGAGGAAACCAGCATGTCAGAGAGATATTTCTCGACAGCATGTACAGCCAAGACAGAGACCCATGGCCGGGCTAAAAACTGTGACACCGGGTTATGCATTAACCACACTATAAAAAAGATGAACCAGAGACTTCCGGCTGACTCTAAATAGTTATATAAAGTAAACAGTAAGTATAGTTTTCATTTATTCTTACCCAGCTCTGCTGACTGAAATTTCTTTTGAAATAAGCAATACCTTTGTACTCACAATATTTTATGTTTTTTCCTGTGATGTCTGTACTGTGTGTACACAAATCTATCTATATGTATATAAATTACGTGTCACATTGTTTGTCTGGGATGGACTCTTAAACTACTAAACCGATTTTAATCAAATTTGCACACCGTGTGCAGTTTGATCTAACTTGAAAGATAGGATAGCTTACATCTCACTTTATAGTCGCAATATTATTTTATTGCAAATGAAGTCACAATTATCTGTAGCTCCAAACGATTCTAACCGATGGCGTTATCTGTTGACTGGATTGAGTAATTATTCAATAGATGGCGCTGTATAGGAGCGGAGCAGCAATGAAACATATCAAAATAATTTATTTTACATAGGCCTATTTGTAGGAATCCCCGAAAATGCATTTCGTTTTCAAGCATAGACAATATGTGGGTTGCCATATGTGTAAAAAAGTAAATAATTACTGCTGACTTAATCACCATCTAGATCTCCCCACCCCCCATGTCATGTCATCAAAAATAAGCAAAGCAAACACCCCCCCGCCCCCTATAGTGCTTACGTTATACTTGAACGGTCCCATGTCTACTGTGTATACATAAATACAAAAATAAATAAACAGTTAAAAAAACTCACCCTCAGATGCGCCAAATCTTCCAGCTTAGTAAGATCGGCAAGCTCCAAATACAAGCTATACACCAGGACCCACCCATACGCCCCGGCGACGCAGAACACAATCCAGATGAGGCACATTATCACGTTGTACGCGAATATCATATCGTTCACGATGGACGCGAATATAAACGCGATCAGACGGAAGGTTATGAACACGCCGAAGGAGTACAGCCAGGGGACGATGCGGTTTTCGTATTCCTGGAAGGAGAAATGGTTTTATTGAGGGGGTATAAAAGATGAAGGGACACTGATACACAGTCAGGTTACTGGGGCCACCCATTAATCACGTGATGTTTTTTTAGCATTTTTTGACCCCCCCTCCCCCTTGGTGATACGTGGTGAGGTTAGGACTAACCCCCCCGCCCCCACCCAAAATCACGTGTATTTTTAGTACCTACAACGAATCTTAAAATATTGAGAATATTATCTTTAAATACAGGTACTTCGTTCGTTGCCTGGCAACGGCTAGCCAAGGTACACACGCCGCTTTACAGTTTAGTAATCGCGAATCGACGTATTACTACACCCCCCTCCCCCCTTGTGATATTTCGTGATTTTCCTACCCCCCCCCCCCCCTTTCAAGCCTCACGTGATTATTGGACGGTCCCACTAAGCATTGGAATTTTTGACCCGAAACAACTGTCTGTAGGCCATACAAATATTTGTTCCGTGCGGGGATCGAAGCCGCGACACGCAGCGCAGCTGTCAATCGCTTAGCCGCCGGCGCCAACCGTGCTGTCGTAAAATGCAATACCTAGGTACATGGTCAAAATTTATGGAACAGCAGATTTTTGAGTACGTTGTAACTGTATTAGCGTTGGTGCTTTCCACCCTGAATGTACCGCTTAACATTTGTGAAAACGGAGTAAAGTCATCATCATCTGCCGAGCCTTTTCCCAAACTATCTTGGGGTCGGCTTCCAGTCTAACCGGATGCAGCTGAGTACCAGTATTTTACGACTGCCTATCTGACCTCCACAACCCAATAACTGGGTAATACGATACCCCTTGGTAAGACTGGATGTCAGACTTTTGGCTTCTGACTACTCGTAACAACTGTCAAAGATCTACAAATGACAGCCAGGACCAACGGTTTAACGTGCTTTCCGAGGCACGGAGGAAACTCGGTATGTAATTATGGTCACCCATCCACGGAACAACCTCGGCAAGCACGGCCGGCTTAAAGATAGACCCGTGTGGCTGTTATTATTTAGCCACGAGCTCCTCTGGGCGGAACGGACTAAAGTATTATAAAGTTATCTCCGTGCAGTAACTTACCTTATTCTTTCCTTGCTTAACTAACTACAGGATGTCAGCATGAATGGTGAACGAATGAGTGAATTAGTATGAGTGAGTGAATGTAAATATGATTCTACATTTAATTTTAAAAGTCATATAAATAAAAAAATAGGGAAGCTATGCACTAATATTATCCCAAAAGTGTAAAATAAACTTAGGGGACATCCATAAGACCTGGTCACATTTGTGAGAGTCCCTTTCCCTAGAGTGACGTCACATATTTTGCAATTTTACATGTTTATACAGATATATTAGATTACAGGTATAATATAGAACCCCACCTACCCCTTGTCACACTTCGTCGACTTCCCCCCTTAACGTGTGACGTAATTTATGGTTAGCCCCTTATTTATAATGAAAATAAAATACAAGGTGTTATTTTGCATTCTTGACAAAATTCAGAAGGTTGTCACAAAAGACATACATCATGAATTTAAATTTTTGTTTGTTTAAGTTTGTCAGTATTGCAGTTGCAGAATAACGTAACAAACTTACATTCACATTTATAGTATTATAGTAGGGATGGTACGGAACCCTTCGTGCGCGAGTCTGACTCGCACTTGGCCGGTTTTTTTTGTTTGTTAAGCTTGTCAGTATTCCAGAATAACCCCCTTAACGTGGTTTAGGGAATAAGAAATTATCGAATACACGTTTGAGATTGTTTGTATGTGTTAAAGTGCAGTTATAGGGCGAGAATCAGACGGGCCGCGATTAAAACACGGGTGGTTCACACTTACCGATGTCCGTAAATAAGAAAAAAGAATAAAAATTACCTACCCATTTTATTATTGATTCGGGTCGAGAATCATCAGCATAGTTACCTCCTTGAATTTGACGAGGATGCAAAATAACACCTTGTATATTGCAACTTGAAATGATGGTCTAATGAGCTACACATAATGTTCTAAAAGGATGAAAGTTTTAAAGTGAAAAGAAGATTGTTAATTAAATATGACATAAAATATGATTATTGTGTATTTATTTACCTTTCTAAGCGCGTTGATGAGTATGATGCTAGTCACGAGCACAGCGAGGGAGCCCAGCCATGAGAACAGGGCGAATATAATCAGGACGTTGCGAACTGTAACATAGAATACGAAAACCATTAATAGAATACTTACACAATATTAAACTTCTAACATGGACATGTCATTATCATCATCAGCCTATAATGTTCCCACTGCTGGGACACAGGCCTCCTCTCTATGAACGGGAGTGGGCTGTAATCCACCACGCGGGCCCAATGCGGGTTGGAAATTGTCACATGTCTTCGAATGTTTAGTTCTAGGACATGCCGGTTTTCTCACGGTGTTTTCTTTCACCGTTTTTGAGGACAGCGGTGATGCAATAAATTACACAAAGTAATGCGCCTGCCTGGGTTTGAACTCACAGCTTACTGCTCTTAAGTCGGGGCTGTCACCACTGAGCCAGGGAAGCTATCAAAAAAAACCTTGAAATTGTTAACAAATCGGATTCAAATAGGAAAGTAATATTAAACTCATTTCTTGCAGACGAAGGTCGCAGGTAGTAAATATTTATAATTTACTCACCTGGAGGACTTCCAACATAGACAAACTGGTAGCTGATGACGTAATATCCGGTGTGCGTGAACCCAGGTGTTGCCATGTACAAACAGTACAGGTCGAAGATACTCTCCGCAAACGTGAAGAGGGCCATGAACTGGAAAATTTAAGTTTTTATAAACATTTGTGGCCCTGTATGGTGTCGGACGTAAAGAGTAGCACCATCCCATATCTTCCCGTGGGTGACGTAAGAGGCGACTAAGGGATTTGCCAGAGAATGGGCAGCAGCGTTCTCTGTGCTTTTGTAACAACCGTACTGCGATCGCCAACCCAATCTCCAAATCCAAAACCAAATCTGCGATCAAACAGGACACTGTTTTTTGCTAAGGGTTTGCTCTTGACTCTAGTCTAGGTCAGAGATGACAGAGACAAAGTCGACGATGGTACGAGCTTACCCAGAAGAAGCCTTTTCACTCTAACTTTGAAGAGATTAGGGTTGTAAGCGTTCGGAAACACAGACGCAGGCAGAGAGTTCCACTCCTTTGCTGTGCGCATTATGGAAGACGTTTGAAAACGCTTAGTGCGAATTGGAAACAGAGACACTTTTTGCATATACAGTCGTAATATTGCAACATGCACGTTCGCACCCACGATACACACCAAACCCACTCATATACGCCATACACACCCTAACACATCCCACACTTCACCGATCATGACTGCCAATCTTAGGAGAGACTACCTATTGTTGCAGGAAATATTGGGCACATATGGGTTCCTGCCTAGGAGTATAGAATTATAGATGCAGTGTCATCATCATCATTAAAATCAGCCTATAATGTTCCCACTGCTGAGATACAGGCCTCCTCTCCATGAGAATGAGTGGGCTGTCATCCACCACGCGAGCTTAGCGCGAGTTGGCGGATGTCACATGTCTTTGAATTTTTAGTTCTAGGACATGCCGGTTTCCTCACGATGTTTTCCTTCACCGTTTTTGAGGGCAGCGGTGATCAATTAAATTACACAAAGTAATGCGCCTGCCTGGGTTCGAACCCACGGCTTACTTCTCGTAAGTCGGGGCTGCCACCACTGGGCCACCGCTGCTCTCAATGCACTGTCATCTTACTAATATTAAAAATGGGAAAGTTTGTGAAGATGTATTGATGTTTGTTACTCTTTCATGCAAAAACTACTGAATGAATCTGAATGAAATTTGGCACAGGGATAGATAGTATGGAATAAGTCATAGGATACTTTTTATCCTGGTAGTACGATCCCGTGGGACAATAACGGAAAATAAAACCGGCCAAGTGCGAGGCGGACTCGCGCACGAAGGGAACCGGACCATTATTTGTAAAAAAACGAGCATAAAAAATCAGTTTTTTGTATGTGAGCCCCCTTAAATACTTATGTTATTCTGTTTTTAGTATTAGTTGTTATATCGGCAACAGAAATACATAATCTGTAGAAATTTCAACTAGCTAGCTTGGTGACGGACAGACAGGGAAGTTTCAGTAATAGGGTCCCGTTTGACCCTTTGGGTACTAAAAAACGCGGCCGAAGCCGTGGGCATAAGCTAGTGTAATTATACGTTTGACACTGTCTGCTATGCATTGAGATGGAATTAAATCTAATTTGAAATAAAACATACCAGAGTGAAGAATCCAGTAAGCAGAGATCCTCTCTGCAGGTCCAGGAAGAATGCATCATGGAGTATCGGCTTCTGGTACCACGGTAGTCTTAGTGATCTGACTGACTTTGATGAGCGGAGGTTTGTTGATGACCTGTAAGTTATTTGTTATGGTAGTTTGAACATGAGAATTAAAAAAAGAAAAAAGAAATTTCATCATCTGCTTAGCCTTTTCCCAAACTATGTTGGGTTCAGCTTCCAGTCTAACCGGATGCAGCTGAGTACCTGTATTTTACATGAAGCGACTGCCTATCTGACCTCCACAACCCAGTAACAGGGTAAAACAATGCCTCTTGGTAAGACTGGATTAATGAAATAATAAATGCAAATAAATAAAGTATAATAATTAATACACGTAAAAAAGAAAATGTATAACGTCATGATATTTATTACAATAACTACATAAACCTAGATACTAGTAATATTTCCGATAGTAATTATATTAATTGTTTAACAAACTTGCAATCCAGTATACCTACTAACTGGATGCTTGTTTTGTCCAATCTATTATGTTGCCGTGCCCTAACTGGGTTTCATGTTGGAACTTTGCATACATATGTAACAACTAATTGTAAACACATGAATGCAATAAATAATTTGAGTTTGAGATATCACACTTTTGGCTTCTAATGGAATGAGCATTTCCAATGGAATAATACATTGATTTCCCAGCCCTTTGATAATCTGATTATTACGGATAATTGGTAGGATGCTGGTGCTGAGATAGGCAGACGACATAGTTGCCATTGGGGGAATAATTATGATGAGGCTTGCACAAGACCGTGGAGAAAACACAGACCTATACCTAGCAGTGGGTGATCTACGGTGTTGATGGTGATGGTAGCCCATGACAGCCATATTACAGACTAGCTGTCCGACGCAACTTCGTTTGCGTCACATTTTCCCCGTTTTTGCAACATTTTTCATTGCTGCTCCACTGCTATTGGTCGTAGTGTGGTAATATATAGCCTATAGCCTTCCTCGATAAATGGACTATCTAACACTGAAAGAATTTTTCAAATCAGACCAGTAGTTTTGGAGCCTATTCAATGCAAACAAACAAACAATCAAATCTTTACTCTTTATAATATTAGTTTAGATGGGCAAATGGTATATATATAAGATACAGAAATTGACCATTAGTCACGTTATCATTATTTTATTTTTGAGTTGTCTTTTTGTTTTTACTATGGACACTTTTAACATGCACATTTTGCTACATTGTTCTCACATAATGTACCATCTCAACATGAATGATGTAACCAAGGTTTTTGTAACAAGATTCTGATTTAAAAGAGTGTCCTTGGAGTTTCTTGCCCATTCTTCTCCATAGAGATCTATGCTTGGAATGGGCAACTACAGTACTTTCACAGTTATTATGTCTTGTGACTGGGACTGTAGCTTCATTTTTATTGTTGTTTGGCTATTCAAAAGTGCTTGTAACTGGCCTAATTGAAATAAATGATTTTGATTTGATATCAACATTAGAGGTCGATGAACTACCATTAGAGTTAGCAGTGATACATGATAATGTCCCTGTTCTGTTATGACTCAAATATTGAAATAGAAGACCAGAGGAGTAAATAATGATACCAAAAAGGAAATCAAGGCATTCCGACATTATTGCAGACATTTGACATACAATTACAAATATGAACTCCTTGCATGAAAACTTTTTCATAACACAGAGATGCAATAATCTGTGGAGTCTGTCATTATGAAACACGCAATGCAAAGTTCTTTTTCCAATAAGAAGTTTTCAAGTAACTTGTAAAACTTACTTTCCGGTGTAATGCGAGTACACAGACGGCGTTGATCGATAAGTTGAAGGCGTCTTTCTTCCGTACATGTTTATTTTTGGTATTATCCAACGGCAGTTAACGCCCTATTTGTTAATGTATTCAGCCACTTGTTTCACTGCATTAACACCGCGTATAACACTCCCGGTTGTGTAATAAACCAGTAAAGATCACATTTAAGTTGTTTTAGGCACAATTTAAGTCATAAATAACAGTTTTATCGTAAAAAGCCACGCCTGAAAATTGTTTGTTGCTACTTTCCGACTTTCCGTTGTCAATATGGAATATTATACGAATAAGTTCCAAATTTTAATCTGAATTGAACAGATTAAGTTTTTGGCGCTAGTGTATATGGCTGAAGCATGAGTAAGAAAGAGAAGTCCGAGTGAAAGCTTGTCATTACAATTTGACAGTAATTAATTGTGAGCATTTATAAAGATAGTATGGGACGTCGTACAATTTGTAAAGCTAGCTTTAAATAAGAATGCATCGGCCAAGAAATAAATAAAAATCTGTTCAAAATATTATCTCCCCTCCCCGACCCTGCTCGAGCCAGCCCGCGTTGCTGAGCATTGGGATTTCATTTAGATCCAGCCTGCCCCTTTGCCACCCTCGCTCAACGACACCCTGAGCCGAGGATCGTACCCCGCAGGGGGTGCCTTTAGCGTGTTGTCGCCTAGTTTATAAGTTTTAAAATGCCCTAGCTGGAGGCCTTACACTCAAGGCACCCTCAGAATAGTCCGGTTTAGTAGAAGCCAGTTTCATAGGTTGAACTGCGAGATGCCATTACGAAAAAAAATATAATGAGACTTGTCAAAAAAAGCCAGTTGTAATAAATTGTCAAGCTTTATCAAAATTACACAAAAGGCGGCTATTAGCAAAATTTTAAGTGAATATTTTCAATTTCAAAATAAAATGGAAGAACTGTCTCTTCAAGACACACGTAGCACTAGCAAAAGCGAAAAAGATGATAAGGATGATAAGATAACATACAAGACCATTAGAATGAATTGTGGAATATGCTGTTAGTATCTAATTATTTTTCTGAAACAACCGATTTAAATTTTTAAATCGATCGACTGTGATTGAAGACAATCATTGTTCTTAAATCGGTTGTTTTAAATGTGGGTGTACTTAGTAACACCTCTGCCTTAACTTTCGAAGTTTACAGGCGTGATGTTATGATTTTAATGTGTCGAGTCTCTTTTATTTCCGCTTTTTTTGGGATTCCGCATGAAAAAAGTAAAAAAGAAACCCCTGGCTTGCCTTTCCACTCACAGCTATAAGCAGCTATTTCAGTAACTACTATGCCACCGTTGACTTAATAACATAAAAAGCAGGTACCTAAAAGATCTTATATTTCTTGCAGGTATTTGCCGTAAGCCACCATTACATTCGAAAAATTTCTACGGCCATGTATTCTGCAAAGACTGCTTTTACAAATACATTTTTTCACATCCCAAAAATGACTGTTCCGGGGACGTAACAAAGAAGGAAAAAGACACAAAGGAAGATAAAAAAGAAGCTAAAGAAGTTAAAAAAGAAGCCACCGAAGCTGAAAAACAAATGAAATAAGATACCGCAATGAAAGTCGCCAAATAATTGCAAAATTTAGCGAAAAGTCGATCAGTAGAAATTGATTTTTCAAAGTGAAAAGTGGATAAATCAAGTATTATGAATTATTTTCGATGTAAATAAAAATGTGCAATGTGAATATTGGATTTGATTTATTAAAGTAAAGAGAAAACTCCATCTGGCTAGACCTATCTTTATTTCTCTACGCTAAAGTGTTGGCATGAGTTCATGGGATCACTAAGATAAAATTTTCATACTACAAAAAAGATCCTATTATTTGTTTTGTATCAATATCCGGAATCCATCTTGAGTCAAGCACCTGTCTTTCAGCCTGTTGACAGCGATTTCCTTTGCCTCTCCGCTGGTCGCGCCCTCTATGCTTACCGTTGGTACTAAGTATTTCAAGCGCGCCTCGGGTGATCGCCCGATTTATCGTCATTATAGCGTCGTTTTTCGCGCCGTTCGGTTGATAGCGTTATTTAAACTTCGCGAAGTAACTACCCGCTTATTTTAATTAAGTTTGGTAAAACTATTATAGTTTAAATTCGTGAAATTGTACCTCTCCGTTGTTATTATGGAAAATGCTAATAATAATTTAGAGCCAGAAGACGGTTCACTATCGCGTAAACGTGTTCGTTCGCCAACGCCGTGTGCAAGAGATAATGATAGCAGCTCCTCTACAAGCACTGGACCCAGCCCTGAGAAACGTAAAGTAAGGAGGGACTCCCAAACCGTGAGTTATGCGCACTTCGAGTTTTTGTCACAACAAGTGGCTTATTTAACAAACCTCATTACGAATAATTCCGTTATTGAAAATAACACCACATCAAGAAGTGCTAACATTAATACCGTTCCCGTAACTACAAACGAGTTAAATCTACGACGACCTGAAAACATGTCTCAGAATAACAAACTTCAGATTTTTTCGGAAGTCGGTACAACAGTAAAAGATCCGATTTACCCTAGAGCAAACGAAACATACCTTAAAAAAATAACGGAGCTACAGCGTTTTAAGTGTGATGATTGGAATGCGGTTCGGTTTTCGGATGCACAAAAGAAATATTTAGCTACCCCCGGTTTCGTCGAGTTAAATGTTAACAATGAATTAAAGCGTTTTGAATCGGACATGTCATGATCTTTTGCTGGATTAACGAATGCTTTACTTTGTCAAAAAGACGAATTGCACAAATCTTTACAATCATTGGTGGATTGGTCAAATGAGTCTAGAGAATCGTTGACACCAACTCGTTATTCGGAAAAGTGGAATCTTTGTTTTCGAAAGAATCCGCGTATAGTACGGTTACTGGTGACTTATTACAAATAGTGTGTGGCCGAAGAGCTGATTTGATAAATATACGTCGAGAATCTATGTTGCGCCAAATTTCCGAAGGTTTTCATCGTGATGTCCTACATAAAATTCCTCCTAGTACAGAATATCTTTTTAATGATGAGTCGGTTCAAACCTACCTCCAAAAAATTGGGGGGGTGGATAAACTTACGGTATCAACTAAATCAATACCACAAACATATTCTAAGGAAAACTTTTGTCAAAATCAAAAACCATCGACTAGTAAACAAGCTGACAGGTTTTTTCGTCGAGATACCTATAATAAAAGACAAAGACAGGCCTCAAACGCTTCACACCATAACAAAAACCGAACAATCAATCAGCGATATAAACCAAAGGGTAAGAAATCGCAATCGCAGGCTATCCCTAAAAAAAAGCGTCGCGAATGACTGTCGGACATTTCAAGGCGGCTGTCTAAGGCAATTTCAATATGCTTGGAGCAATCTGGGTGCGCCAGACAAAATATGCCGACTGTTGAACGGGGCACGCATACCCTTCATACTCAAACCGCCGCTAATATTTCCGAGTCCCACAGTTTTTCAATTTTACAGAACCAAAACCTGTCCCAATATGACCATACAAATCCAATCTATGCTCGAGTCAGGGGTACTAGAACCTGCAGATCTGACACCGTTACCTTTCCACGTTCTTTCTGGTACCCAAGTCAGATCAGACCTACCTTCCTATTTTCAATTTGAAAAAACTAAACCAGTTCGTAGTAGCCAAGCCGTTTCAACTATTCAGTCACTTCCGTGTACCAAGTTTTTTACAACAACAAGATTGGATGGCCAAACTAGATCTGAGCCAAGCATATTTCCACGTGGCCATCGCACAGCAGCATCGCAGGTTTCTGAGGCTAAATTATCATCAAAATTCACATCAACATCAGCTACTCCAGATGACGTGTTTACCGTTCGGCCTCTTATCGGCACCCAGAACGTTTGCCTCGATAACCAATTGGGTAGCAGAATTCCTGAGAAGTCACAAGATCAGGTGCGTAGTTTATTTAGACGATTTTCTTTTGACCAACCAGTCAAAATCGCAGTTGGGAGACGATATCGCATTCACGATCAAGATACTCCGTTTACTAGGTTGGACAATCAACTACGAGAAGTCTGTACTGGTTCCGACACAATGCCTCGAGTTTCTAGGCATTACATGGGATACAAAACGCAACGCAAAGTCCCTGTCGGAACCAAAGTGCCAAACGCTACGCAAAGCACTTCACCAACAGCTTCAGTTAAGCAAGTGGTCCCTCAAACAGTACCAAATTCTAATGGGGAGACTCAACTTTGCAACGTTCGTGACTCCGAGAGGTCGCCTTCACTGTCGTACTCTGCAATACTACAGTCGACAGCTGTCGGTGAACCACCCGTGTCGGTCGATCACTGTGCCACAACCAGCTCGATCAGAGATGGAGTGGTGGTGTCAAGCCATAGGAAAGTCGATGCCGATACACTTGAGCTCAGTGACGTCACAACTATTGACCAGACGCATCAGACATCGGATGGGGGGCTCAACTCGGCGACAGAAATATTGTGGGAACGTGGACAGATTCTCAAAAAACATGCTATGCTTTGGCGTTTACGCAGCTATACGTCAGAACCAGCAGCAACTCCAAGATGCACAGATACTGCTGCAAACCGACAATCGGACAGTAATCTCGTACATAAACAAGGAGGGCGGCACAAAATCCAAAAAACTGCTTCATCAAACTCGACAACTTCATGCTGTACTAGACAAGCAGAACATTCATCTGACAGCACATTATTTTCCGGGCAGGTTCAATGCCGAGGTAGATGCTCTTTCTCGGCAGAAGACTTGTCCGGAATGGCACTTCACGAGGTCAACAACGACAAACATTTTTCGAATGTGGAGTACGCCGGAGATAGACCTCTTCGCGTCGAGAACAGCCCACATAGTACCAAAGTACGTATCACTGGACGTCAACGATCAGGAAGCCCAACGTCACAACGCGTTCTGTCATCAGTGGCACTACGACCTAGCTTGGTTGTTTCCACCACCAAATTTGATTCCCCGCGTTCTCCAACACCTGAACCAAGCCAGCGGAGACTATATATTGATTGCCCCGAAGTGGAGCCAGGTATTTTGGCAGGCAGATGTTCAACGGCGATCGCAACATCCCCCTTATCTGATTCCAGACTTAGCCTGCTCTCTAATAGACACCAGAACAGGGACGCATCCGCCGCAAGTGCAAGACCTACAGATGGAAGCATGGCTGATTTCGGGTGGCAAGATATTTTGACGGGCTGGACAGACAAAGAACAAAAATTCTTTATGTCAAGCTGGAGGGGCTCCACAATCAATACCTACAGACCAGTATGGCGCCGATGGAAGCAATGGTGTGAGTCCCATTCGATAAATTTTAAATACCCTCATGCAGATCAGGTAGCTCGATATTTAGCACATTTACACTGTGATATTATATAGGTCTTGCATACAGAACTATTTTGGTACACAAATCTGTTATCTTAACTTTTACACACATAACATCTAATATTGATTTGTCGTCAAATTTCTTTATAAAACACATTAAAAGCCATTTCTGTAGCAAGAGAGAAATCTGCTAAACCACCTATTTGGAACCCTAAAGTTTTATTGCAACACATGAGTGCTTATGATTTTGATGAAAATAACATATTTCAAGTATCTAGACATGTGGCTACTCTTTTATTGTTAGCATCAGGCCGTAGGGTCCACGACCTTACTCTGTTGCGAATTGATAGCAGTAGCTTAGTCGATGAAGATTCTTCTATCGTATTGTGGCCAGCATTTGGTTCTAAAACAGACAACCATAACCACAGACAGTCTGGATGGAGGTTAGAGAACACCCTGATAAAAAATTAAATCTGATTTTTTGGTTGAGACAATTAATATGCATTACTTCAAACTGTCGAGGAAATATAAAGCATTTGTTTATTACAGCTAGAGGCGATATTAAACCTGCTTCTAGAACTGTTATTGGTGGATGGGTGAGATCTCTTTTAAAAGCGGCTGGTATTGATGCAACTCCAGGTTCAGTAAGATCCGCAGTTGCTTCTCTCAATTTCGTAGAGAATTTTCCTATTGATCAAATTCTTGCCACCGGTAACTGGAAAACGATTCATACCTTCCAGAATTATTATCAGAGAGAACTGTTACACCACAATGATTCAAATGTTCTCAATCATTCTACATCTTTGTCTAATTATTTTGATCCTGTTCATTAAGAATTATATTTTTATTATTATTTTCGAAACCATTTGTTTTGTTATATAATTATGACTAAAATTAGTATGACATACCAGATTAATTATTGTAATACATTAACATCATTTTGACGATGTTTTTTATTAACCCAATATTTTACATCATACGACACATTATAGCGTCTTTGGGTTTAGCGCACCAGGTGATAACAAACACATCACTCAAGATGGATTCCGGATATTGATACAAAACAAATAATAGAGAGTTTTACATAAAATAAAACTTACCTATTATTTTTTCATCAATATCCGGAATCCAGGTAAGGTCTACCTGGTGCATCATGAGTTCTATAATGACGATAAATTGGGCGATCACCCGAGGCGCGCTTGAAATACTTAGTACCAACGGTAAGCATAGAGGGCGCGACCAGCGGAGAGGCAAAGGAAATCGCTGTCAACAGGCTGAAAGACAGGTGCTTGACTCAAGATGGATTCCGGATATTGATGAAAAAATAATAGGTAAGTTTTATTTTATGTAAAACTCTCTATTTCATCTTTAATTTAGAATACGATATTGTGGTATCTCTCTGTATGATAATAATTAATAGAATTATGATAACCCGATCTTTTGTATACAACTTGGCGTAAGCGGGGGTCAATACACACAGATTCTCATCTGAACATTGTAGGAAAATACTTATTATTGCGGATTGCAATTGGACAAAAAAATCTCAAAAGGATAAACGAAGTTTATTAGATTATGGTCGGATTTTCATGGGACTTTTTATATTGAGACCCTAAAATTATGGAGATAAGGTTTTTCGCCGCTTGGGTATTTTTTTAAATTTTAGTTTGAATAGTTTTTAAACTTTCTTCTCCACACTTCTAGGAACTCAATCTTGACACAGAACATCACTTTCGCAAAACGTCATCGTGAAAAGTTTGGTCACTTTTGCTTAGTGTCACTTTCGCAGAACGCCATTTTCGCCTACGTCATTTTAGCACAATGTCACTATCGCAAACTATTTTCGCAGAATGTCATTCAATCTATTTTATTCCTTTTTTAGGGTTCCGTACCCAAAGGGTCAAACGGGACCCTATTACTGAGACTTCGCTGTCCGTCCGTCCGTTCGTCCGTCCGTCCGCCCGTCCGTCCGTCCGTCCGTCCGTCCGTCCGTCACCAGGCTGTATCTCATGAACCGTGATAGTGAGTTGTCACGACTATCTTAGCTTGGATATCTCAGGACGTTCGCGCGGGTGCACGCTTGCTAGTCTTGAGACGGGTTTTGTAAGGAAATTTTGACAGGGACAGCAGACAGCAGTATGCTCTTAGATAGTTGGAAGTGTGGGTCAGGAATGGGTCCACATACGGAGCCCTGTGCCACCCCACTCCGCATCTCAACTGTCACTAAGCGCGTCCCCCACCTTCACACGGTAGGAGCGCGCAGTGAGGTAATCACGGAACTATGGGTTCAGTGGTTCGCCCCGCATTCCTAAATTGCATTGAGGATGGTGGTATCAGTTTGCAAAGTGTCGAATTCTTAAGGTGGCTGAGGGGAGAACCTTATTTGTGGCAGAGCAGAAGCTCAACATGGTGGTTGACACCGGAAGCACAAACGGTGGTTGAGCGAAGACCTCAACAACGAATGAAAGCCGAACTTCAAAGCAGCTTAGACTGAGCGGTATGTAATAAACCAATCAGAAACATTTTGTCAAATTATTGGTTGAATTAAGATGTTTCATGGATAGCAAGTGCTTAGTGTTTGAAGGAAGAAAAACGACAACATTTATAGATTTACGCCACATTTTTATTTTAAATTCTTCGCAATAAACTTATTTTCACAAATATCATCACTGTTTACATAAATAGGACCGCACTGCCACAAACACTTAGGACATTTCAATTGGGCTTTACTAGAGATTTTAGACATCTGTAGACTAACCCGACCACAATACGAAGACTCGGAACGCGAGCCCGTCGATAATTTAGCATTATCATTGAAATTTTTCCATTTTTTCAGGCGTTTCTGAGGTTCGCTTTGACCTCCATAATTTAGATATTTTGTCAGCTTTTCGATTTTTTCAACTGCAGACACACTATTCGAATTTTCCACGTTTGCTGATTCGGTGACGGGGATGGATTCAGATGGTATTTCGGAGACAGCAGATACTTCCGTCCGGGCATCGGACGCCATGTCCCACATCTCCAAAGAATCGTCCCCGGCTGAAACGGCCGGTGTTGCAGCTGTGAAAATTTTTCATATTCAACTGTTACGCACCTAAAAGGGAGATTTTATTGGTTATAAACTAGTCAAACATTCCTACTACAAATTCATTACGCCCAAAAAGAGGACTAAATATTCTTCAAGGGGGCCAGAGAATGCAATGTGTGATGGTGTTCAAGTCGTTATCACCACACTGGTTCAATCGTGTTGGTGTTAAGCCGCTGATACCTGAACTGAATATCTTAAGCTAGGACAACTTACATTTCTTGGGTTCATTATTCTGACACCACTCCTGCTGAGGGCCATTTCCGAATCGACAGAAAGACGGCTGTTGCCCTTGCCCCGACATCATGAAAATAAACGGTGCCGATTCCTTATTTCCAGCGAGAAACTCCTTCATGGTATCTGCAAACTGCGGATTATTCTGCCACTGATCGAGGCAACCCTTGAAGAACTCCGAAGGATTGTCCTTGTTGCGGTTCAAAATGTGTTTGTTGAAACACTCTTCACAGAAGACTTGCCCGTAGTAGATCTTCACGTTATCTTTCGGAATTGCGTGGCAGAAGTCTGGAATTTAGTTCGCTGTTAAAAAATGTTATCCGTCTTGTAGTACAAAGTCGGTGGGGAAATTAGGAGATTAACCAAACAAAGTATAAGTAAGGAGAGTTAAAAAGCTTTAAGAGATATTTGTTATTTTATATGCCGTCCTAAAAATAACCTCGACCAGGGGTTATCGGGTGGGACTTGGTGATTTTTCAGATGGACCAATTGGAATTGCCCAGAGAGATAGCTATACCAATACCATTATTATTTTGTACACAATAAATGCTCTTAACACTACATACACAAAGAAGAAAACACGCCGCGCCAACCCCAAAAGATATTTAGTTGGCAGGAGAATAATGCAAGAGCTTATAAGATACTTACAGCATTTGGCACATTGAGGATGGAAGTTCTGATTTCCGATGCACACTTTGCCGTTTTCTTCAATACTCTGAAGGCAGCGCGCACAGTAACATTTCTTTGGTGGCTCTTCCGGTATCGGTTTCTCTGGATTCTCAGGTTTTGTCTCTGAATCAAAAATAATTAAGTCTATGCAATTAACACGCTATATCTTAAATTTATTTCAATAACTAAATTGATTAACGCAGAAGTCTGGTTCGCCAAAATTGAGAAATCGGTTTCAGAAATCACGAGTCAAGTTTTACCTTTGCTCTCATTGTTATTCCCTTGGTGTGGGTGGTGACCGCCAGGGGCCCACTGCATCCACCAGCTATTAGAATGGATGCGGGGACTCTCGCCCCTAAACCGTGACAGGACGTGAGACTTGAAGCAATCGGCACAGAAAACGTGTCCGTAGAACATCTTCAGGGACGTAGGAATCGTCTGGCAGACACCTGGAATATAAACGAGACAGCTATTGAAAAGAGTGAATTCTATTATCAACTTTCAGCATGCATGCTGAGCGAAAGTTTTTTCTACTTTGTCACCCCGCCTCAAATTCACAGCACATCCACTTCTTTAGGCCTTTTCGCAAAGACGCACATACACATTGCTAATATCGGAGGTCTGTCCAGCACCCATATTCAAAAATCCTTTGCCCGAGACTTCAATCTCATAGTAGTCTCCATCTTTTGTTATGCCAAAAAAGATAAGACACGACTTTACGAATCCAAATCTCGAGTACGTTCTAAATCTCCTCCAACTCTTCCAAAAGTATCATTAAACCGATAAAAAGCTACGTTAACTTTATTTATACTCACAGCAAGTGCTGCAACACCTGTGGAAGCTTTGCCCTTCAATATCGACCTTATCTTCGGGTTCGATTGGAAGGAAACATCGCGCGCAAAAACATTTCTTTGGTGGTTCTTGCGTTTTATCCATATTGATACGATAAGTAGACTAACGTTTTAATTTGGTTATGTAAAAAATATATTAAAAACTACACTTGAAAGAATCAGCAACTTTTTATTCCATAAGAGGTGGTTGTTGGTACGTGGAAAATGAAAATATAACAGAAGAATATCGAATTCTAGTAGATTAGAATTCACGATTTGAATTTTGTTTTTTGTTATTGGCAGGCAGTTATATTTTTTGAAAAAAGTATTACACCTTTCCGCTGTACATTTCCAAAAAGGTCTACACTGAACTATCGATAGACAAAACTGGAAATAGGCTTGCACAACGCGGTCACAAGGTCCTGCAGGCCAAGCTTGTAAGAATATTCAAATCAAATCATTTATTGCATCCATAATGCATATTGGTGGTCAAATTAAAAATAATAGACAACTATGGACCATTTCGGGCACAGCAAGTTTTAAATAAGTAGAGAGAGGAAGAGTGCTTCTCTTATTTTCCTTGAAAAAGAAGAAAATGTACAATTGTTATAATTTATTATAAGTACAAGTCGCCATCATTATAGCCTTGTCGCACGAAGTCCACTACTGCTCGGCCCGTGAAAAAAGAATAAACCTAAAAGCAAATTATCATTGGAAACTACTGGCTGTTCCTCCTACTGCACTGCTTCTGATCATTGATAGCCAGCTCACACGCCATTATCTTCAGGTCTTTTATAATATTGTACTACTATTACACTATTTCAAGAATATCACAACGTTACATAAAAAATCTTTTATAACCACCAGTTTCATTATTTAGTGTAATGACTTATACATAGATGTCGCCGTTACAAGTTAGGAAAATATGAAAAGTTACAACACTACCCAAATGATGAATCTCTATCTCGATTGTCGATTTTAAAGTGAACGTAGCGCGTCACTACTGTGTTGCCTATGTGTGGTGTGTAAAGTTGTTTGTGTTATCTATCATGTTTTTATCAAAAAAGTGATGTTTGTGAACTTGTATGGAAATAAATCTACGCTTATTTAGTGGTAAAGTAGATCTATTATCTTATCTTTATCGGTTTGTTTGTTTAGAAGTTGCTAAAACAGAGTTAGCATAGGTTATGAAGAACATTGACCGTTGTGAACGTAACAGCTCATGTTTTTGCGTTTTTATGATTGAAAAACAACTGTTTGAATGCGGATGGAGTTGTTAAATGATAAATCACCTGTTCAGTCATCATATTGACAACTTATACTAGTGGTTGATGCTTGATTCTAGTAAATAGAGCAGTTCGAAAATCGCCTATGACTGTCAGTTGAGATATGTGTAAAACTTTTTTTTGTGTCGAGTTGACCCCGATGTTTACTGTTTGGGGCCTTCGGCAAAGGCGGCGCTAACTGTAATGCCAATAACATCTAAACCTAAAAAAAAGCACTGTACAAAGATTTTTGTTTTTTTTTTAATGCATTCCTTTCTGATGAATTTTGAGCAAGAAAAAAATACCATTCATTCGCAAAATATTTAAAACGGATTTTTTATCTTTATCGAAGATTGTAAATAGTAAATAAACATATCTGGCTAGCAGGGAAAATTATAGTTGACTGTCTAATTTGTCTGTAACTATAGCATTTTTGTTTGTTTTCATCGAAAAAGTAGGCCAACATCTCAAATTCTTTAGATTATTATCAGCCTCAAAGGCTAATACACAGAATAACTTCTTCATAATTTTAACAGACAAACATATCATACCAACTGCTATCTACATGCTTGTCAAACACGCTAAAAAAATATTGTACATATATCAAAATACACTTAGTAAGTTTTTTTGAGATTTTGAAAGAAATGCATATGGAATCTTTGTTTTGGTTTTGTATGAATACATTTGAAACAAATAAATAAAATTTTAGTGTCTGTTTGTAATGTCTGCATAATGTATTGTACTGAATGCATAATATATGATATAGTATAAGGATATACTTAAATAAACAAAAAAACATATTACATACAAATTTTTGTCTGTCTTTTTGTTCCGGCTAATCTCCCAAATGGCGGGACCGATTTTGTCAGGACTTTTACTAGCAGAAAGCTGTTGTTATAAGGAGTATCAAAGGCCGCTTTTTTATCAAAAGGGATTAGGGTTCCAAGCAAAAAATCCATAACCCGTGAAGGTGTTAACAAAATCCGATTCAAATACGGAAGTATTGTTTTACAATAAGTAATTTCACATGGACAAAAGGTCGCAGAGATAAGCTAGTTTAAAATAATTCTGCTCTTAATAGAAATAGACAAGTATTAAAGTATTTTTTTCCCATGTTTTACCTGGTATTCAGAAATAATGTGAATTGTTGATTCTCAGACAACAATGACATTAACAGTTATTTGTGTATTCTTGTTATGTCAACCTAGTTATAGACTGCCATTCAGTTTTAAATCTTTCACATAACATAACAATTAACCACACACTTGTAATAGCCGGAGGGTTAGGCAGAGGTGTACCTAAAAGCAGGGATGTTATGGAGCTCCGTAATCATAATGGAAACTATCACATATCCGAAATAAAAATATATCTGTAACCGTATCCGTTTTACAAGTTTTGGATAGTTTCGTATAAGGGTGAAGTCTAAATAAAACAACATGTTTCGACAGGTTTTTGTATCACTTAATTATTATAACATCTCTAAATAATTACTTAAATCGATCAAATGATAACCTAGACTAGAGAAAACCTACAAATAAAACCAAATTATTACATACTAGTTGTGTTTATATTATACTTCAATCTAATATCCGTAACCGAAACTATCTGAAACTAACGCATAATCTGAAATAATTACATATCCGTAACCGTATCCGAAACCGATATAATTTTATTCCTATATCCATATCCGTCCAAGATCTGAAATATCATATCCATAACATCTCTGCCTAATAGTACACCAACGGTTCGTCAATTATGTTTTTCATGTCCTATGTAATAGGGGCAAGTCTATTGTCATCAACCGGGCATGGATCTAAACTCCGTGGCTGATACTTAGAAATTCCTGAAGGAAAAACCCAATAACACTTTTTCTGACCTAGGAATTGACACCAGACCTCATGTTACGCGTTACCGTATTGTGTAAAATTTAATTTAGTCTCCAAGTGTGTTGTGTTGTTACTTTTAAAACAAATTAATTTTAATATTTCTTTATTTCATCATTTGCTTGTTGAATAAAGATTTTAGTAATATACTAGCTATTGCTCGCGACATTCATTGCATGTGAAATGATTATATAAAAATCATCATCATCATCAGCCTGTAATGTTCCCACTGCTGGGACACAGGACTCCAATTAATGAGAGGGAGTGGACTGTAATCAACCACGCGGGCCCAGTGCAGATTAGTACATGTCACATGTCTTCGAATTTTTAGTTCTAGAACATTCCTCACGATGTTTTCCTTCACCGTTTTTGCTGGCAGCAATGATAAAGTAATGCGCCTGCCTGGATTCGAACCCACGGCTTAGTGCTCGTAAGTCTGAGCTGCAACCACTGGGCCACCGCTGCTCTTGGGCCACCGCTGCTGTCTATAAAAATATTCATCATCATCATCATTTCAGCCGAAAGACGTCCACTGCTGGACATAGGCCTCCCCCAAGTGTCGCCACATTGATCGGTCCCGTGCGACTCGCATCCAGCGGATCCCCGAAACCTTCACCAGGTCATCGGTCCACCTAGTGGGAGGCCTTCCAACGCATCGTCTCCCGGTTCGCGGTCGCCATTCCAGAACTTTTCGGCCCCATCGGCCATCTGTTCTGCGAGCAATGTGCCCTGCCCACTGCCACTTAAGTCTGGCAATTCTTCGGGCTACGTCGGTAACCTTGGTTCTCTTGCGGATGTCCTCATTTCTGATTTGATTACGCAAGGAAACTCCGAGCATAGCTCTCTCCATTGCCCTTTGGGTGACTTTGAGCCTTCTGATGAGGCCCATTGTGAGCGGCCACGTTTCGGTCCCGTATGTAATCACTGGCAACACACACTGGTCATAAACTTTCGTCTTGAGACACTGCGGATAAAAATATTACTTCATTGAATTGAATTTCATGGGTTTTCTTTTTTTTGCACAGGACCCTAATCCTTTTTCAAAAACAATAGTGGTCTATGTTACTCCTTATAACATCGTCTTTCTACCAGTAAAAGTCACTGCAATATCGCTGCAGCTTTTTCAGACATAGGCAGTTATGGCAGTTGCTCCATGTATATACTGGTATTCAGGTGAATCTGGTAAGACTGGAAGCCGACCCCAACATAGATGGGAAAAGGCTAGGCCAACTGATGAAATTAATAAGGGATGTGACAATTACAAAACTGTACTAGGCCTGTGTACTGGCTCTGTATGGTGTCGGACGTAAAGAATAGCACCATCCCATAATTATCTTCCCGTGGGTGTCGTAAGAGCCGACTAAGGGATTTGCCAGAGAATGGGCAGCAGCGTTTTCTGTGCTTTTGTAACAACCGTACTGCGATCGCCAACCCGCCTGCCAAGCGTGGCGATTATGGCAAAACCCCCCAAAATGTCAATGTGGCGACACTTGGGGGAGGCCTATATCCAGCAGTGGACGCCTTTTGGGCTGAAATGATGAATGATGATGATGACTGGGCCTGTGTGGTGCAACACATCCCACTGCCTTGGGTTCCAGCCTTCCAGCTATTGGAACCTTGACCTGATATCGGCTGTTTGTCTGTCTTGGTATGGTTATGTGATGAGGAGGATTGAACACATGTGATTAAAAGCGTGATGAATATAAATATTGATTGATGGAGACAGAGAGGAAGACCAAGAATATGTGGATGGATGGTGTGAGGAGTGATTGAAGGAAAAATGAGGAAATGATAGCGTGTCGAATAACAGAGGAGAATAGAAGAATAAAAACCGGCCAAGTGCGAGTCGGACTCGCGCACGAAGAGTTCCGTTCCATTTAAATCTAAACTAATATTATAAAGAGGAGGGATTTGATTGTTTGTTTGTTTGCATTGAATAGGCTCCGAAACTACTGGTCCGATTTGAAAAATTCTTTCAGTTTATCGACGAAGGCTATAGGCTATATATCATCACGCTACGACCAATAGGAGTGGAGCAGCAATGAAAAATGTTGCGAAAACGGGGAAAATGTGACGCAAACGAAGTTGCGCCGGAGACCTAGTTATTTATAAAAACGAACAAAAAAATCACTTTTTGTATGGGAGCCCCCCTTAAATATTTATTTTATACTGTTTTTAGTATTTGTTGTTATAGTATCAACAGAAATACATGATCTGTAGAAATTTCAACTGGCTAACAACAGCCTGGTGACAGACGGACGGACGGACGGACAGCGAAGTCTCAGTAATAGGGTCGCATTTGACCCTTTGTTGGGTACGGAACCCTAAAAACGTGTTGCGCCTACCCAAAATAACACGGGCAAAAATATGACGATGTAGCTATTCGACACTCATCTCTTGCTGTCTCTATCTAAGGTAACCTTTCTTGAAACTCTTGTATGACTTAGGTTGATATAAATTTTCATTTTGTTACAGAATGCATCTGGATGTTAAAAAAAGAAAAATGTCCCGCCATGAGAAAGCGAAGAGTGGCTTTGTAAGTAATATTATTTTTATATGGTTGGTGGTAAAGTGCTTCTCATATTGATTATTACATAATAACAAGGTTTTATACCGAAACTAGCAAACTGTGCGCATGGGTGCATTTTACTGATGAAGAAAAGGAGAAGATAACTCATCATTAAAAAAAAAATATTAATTATTTTCTTACCATACAAACCTTGTCCTGATAATTATGAAAAAAAAAATGTAGCAAATCGGTGGACCTATTCAAAAGTGATCCTTCATACATGCAGGATTTTATTTTTATTTATTAAAGAAGATTTTCTTTAAAAAAAGAATGTATTCGACAATTTATTTAACTTATTTTTACTATGTCAAATAAAATTTCGTTTTTTTTTAAACTATCCTCTATTAAAATGAAAAGATGAAAATAAAATTTATCTATCAAACATGTACACAAAGTTTCGTATCTGTGCTATTAACCATTGAGGGGTTCTCTCGTGAGAAGACGATCCTGGCTGAAGGATCAAGTCATGTCCATCATAAAAATATATTGTCACGAGAATCAAAGGTGTGTGCAAAATTTCAGCTGAATTGGTTTGGGGAACTGGTTTGAAATTCAGTTGCAAGATTTGACCAATACATAATAACAAGGCAAGGTAAATAAAAACTTGTAGAGCAGCGGTGGCCCAGTGGTGGCAGCCCTGACTTACGAGCAGTAACCTGTGGGTTCGAACACAGGCAGGCGCATTACTTTGTGTAATTTATTTCATCACCGCTGCCCTCAAAAATGGTGAAGGAAAACATCGTGAGGACACCGGCATGTTCTAGAACTACAAATTCGAAGACATGTGACTTCTACCAACCCGAACTGGGCCCGCGTGGTGAATTACAGCCCAATCCCTCTGATTGAGAGGAGGCCTGTGTCCCAGCTATGGGACAATTAGGCTGATGATGCAGCCAAGTTAAATAAAAACTTGCAAATAAAAATATAACTATCTTAATTATTTTATTTAGTGACGGATCCATTATCAAATTTCAAGCAGTGTTTTCAATTCATGTAGGATGATGTTGGTTAACAATTTTTTTGTTGTTAAGCAAACATATTTAAGTATGGTACATTTTTCTTAGTTTTGTTTTGTAGGCAAATTAGGACCTGATACCTGAATTTAAAAGTAAACAACATACAAACACTACCTCTTCATCTCATCTGCCGAGCCTTTTCCCAAACTATCTTGGGGTAGGCTTCTAGTCTAACCAGATGCAGCACAGTACCAGTATTTTACATGAACCGACTACCTATCTGCCCCCCACGACCCAGTAACTGGGTAATACGATACCCCTTGGTAAGACTGGATGACAGACTTTCAACTTCTGACTACTCGTAACGAATGTCAAAGATCTACAAATAACAGCCGGGACCAACGCCTTAACGTGCTTTCCGATTAGGGCTTCCATTACGTAATTACGTAATTTCGCAATTACGTAATAACGAACTCATTTTAAAGTATTTTCAATTCCGTAACTGAAGGTGTCAATTCCGTACTTACGTAATTATTGGTTTCATCAATCAATCAAAATAGTCAGTAGAAAATTGAAGAAGATGAGGATGCGTTTATTGTAGAATCGACCAGAGTTCCAGAATCAGAGTTTGTTTTTATACAAAGATATTAAAAAAAAATTAAGAGATCTAATAAAATCTTTTAAAAACTTCCTTTGAAAAACTACGTTTTGCAAAAGTATATTTTAGAAGAACATTGACTACCGACGCTGCGCTGCGCTTCGATTTATGCTAGAGAAACTTGATCTTCAGTCAAACTATCTCAGTGGAAAACTAGTCACATCTCTTAGAAAGAGAATAAAGGAAAGGCGAACAAATGTATTCGGTGTTTTGCAATACTTGCATAACAACGAGGATTTTTTTAAAACTGCTGCCTCAGAATATTTCACGAAACCATCGTCGGATGATATACGAATGTACATAGTGGAACTGTTGGAACGGTTGAAGTATAATTCTACTCAAAAAAGTACAAATTCTCAGCCACAACCGAGTGCATCAAACGCAATTGCCACCAGTGACGATGATGACTAGGAGTTGACAATCGCACAACAGTTAGACAAAGAAATACACAAAGTGACTGTAAATAAACCAATTCCAATAGTAAACACAGATCTCCATTCCATTATTAGTACCACTCCACTCCATTCCATTATAAACTAAGAAGTCCCCTGGGTGACAAAACTTTAAATGCCTTGTCATCGACGAGATCACATTTTCAAGAAGAAAAATTATATTCGGGACGAAAACACATGGTTTTTGATCAAATATTGTGTTTATTTTGATAATTCCTTGAATGTGAGTTAGTAAAAGATGGTTGTAAAAATTGTAGATACTCTATCTACAATATTTACAAAAATACATAATCGATTAATAAAAAATAGGTAAAATTACGTAATTACGGAATTACGGAATTGGAGAAAAAAGTTGCGTAATTAGTTACGTAATTGACATTTCCGTAATTTTGGAAGCCCTATTTCCGATTCACAGAGGAAACACACAGTATGTAATTATGGTCAGCCATCTACAGACCAACTTCAGCAAGCACGGCTTAGCCTTAAAGAACGACACGTGCGGCTGTTATTATTTAGCCACGAGCTCCTCCAAATAGTACCAACTTAATAAAATTAAATTATAAATTTTAAAAACCCCTTCCTTTGGTCTATTGGTCCATTGGTCTTTCCGTCGGGGGTTTTTTTAATTTTATTTCTTGCTTTTTAAACTTACATTATTTTTTCTTAGCCTTGACTGTCTCACACCTGGACATAGGTCTCCTCCCATTCCTTCCACTTTTCTTGGTGTTGCGCCTCTTCTTATTAATTAACGAAAAAAAGGAAAGTTATATGTTTAAAATCCCAAGTTTTTAGTGGGATGGGGGAGTGTACGCCCCCCCCCCCTTGGCGATGCTCATAGTGACCAGATTTCAAATTTCGAATCAACCGGACCCGTAAAAGTTTATATTCCTTCATCAACTAGAAAAGAGGTGATGACCTTCAAACTGCTGAGCAGATTATCTCGAAACATAGCTAAGAACACTCTCGTTTAAAACACCTTTCAAATGAAACCAATTTTATCAAAATCGGTTCAGCCGTTTAGGAGCTACGATGACAGACACACAGATGCACACGTCAAACTTATAACACCCCTCTTTTTGGTCGGGGGTTAAAAATTATATATAGTACACCTTATTATGTAATTTTACGGAGTCTGGATTTGTGCCCGGTACATGGGCTCGCCCCCAATTACATGGGACAAACATAACTGAAAAAAAGTGAGTATACTATCAGGTACCCCTCTGCCTAACCCCTCGGGGATTATATGCGTGATGTTATTTTCCCTAAACTAATATTATAAAGAGGAAAGATTTGATTGTTTGTTTGTTTGCATTGAATAGGCTCCGAAACTACTGCTCCGATTTGAAAAATTTCTTTCAGTGGTATATAGCCCATTTATCGAGGAAGGCTATAGGCTATATATCATCGCGCTACGACCAATAGGAGTGGAGCAGCAATGAAAAATGTTGCGAAAACGGGGAAATTGTGACGCAAACCAAGTTGCGCCGGACAGCTAGTGTTATGTAATTTTACTCATACCAAATACCACTGTTCTTATTCTGAATACATAAATAATAAGATTAAAGATATGTCCACAAACATGCAAACACCATTCAAGCGTGCTAATGCTTCATTCACGCAGTTGACATAGCATGAGATTTTGTTAAGTTAAACGTACTTGTATGGATAGCATATACATTATTACTTTTCTTTTTTCTATTTTGTTTTTTTTTTTTTGTACAAAGATAGTCGCTTTGGGCGTGGAGTTGAGGACACAAGCCCGTTATACAATACAATACTTTTTTTTACCTCTTGGTTCACAAAAAAAGTTAGAAAGGACGAATGAACGTTTCAAAATCTTTCTTCCTCCTTTTGCTTTCTATAAAAATCTTGAAAGAAAAAAAAAGCAAACATTTTTCACTGCACTATGAGTAGTGTTCTCAAGAACAAATTCGGATGGGGTTTGTCCGGCTTTTTGGTCCGAATCGTCCGAATTTTGTTTGTTGGTCAGTATCAGGTTGATTAAAATATAATGATGATCCTCTCAAATCGTTATTAAAATACCTAGCAATTTTTCGGAAATTGTATTAATTATTAACTGCTAATCGTTCAACTAGAGAAACTAACCTTTACGAGGCAGAAGTCTAAAATCTTCGAGCTCGCTTCGCTCGCTCTTGCATTCTTTTGGTTCTCAAAGGTTTTCACCAGTAGTCATCTAACTACCTACATAACTCCTGCATTAATGGTCTAACGAAAATCTAACCTACCCGATGTAGTGTTAAAATTTTCGATCTCGCATTACGCTATCTGACATGCTGCGTTCTTTTCTTCAGTTTATATTTATAAATGAATACAATTTCGGAAATAAAAATAGTCAAAAAGAAAACCTATCAAATTCGATTTAAGTGTCAATTTTACGAGCTCGCTACGATCGCTCATGAATCCAAACTTTTCTACATTGAAAAGCTTTTCTTAAGTCGAGAAAACTACTCCTTACATGAATCGACATCGACAAACAAAAGCTTAACATATCCGTCGTCAAGTACAAGCTGTTTTCGGGATGCTAAACATCCACACCACCGCATAAACGTTTCAAAAGTTGTTCCTAATAGTGTTAAACCCGCTTCACATCTGCCTTTTTTATTCAGGGGAACTCCTCCTAACCAAATTTCTGAATACAACTCTGTGTGACCCCCCCCCCCCCCCCCAAAGTCTGTGGCTGAGACCGCGCCTCTACCCTGGCGATTCCAACATAAGAAGCTCTAAAAGTCTTAAAACAAAATAGCACGTTGACTCCCTCCCCGCCTTCCCGACCCTCGCTCGAGCCAGCCCGCGATGCTGTGCCAGTAGTTTTTAATCAGCCCCTAAATAATGATATCATTCAGATCCAGCCTGTCCCTATGCTGTCCTCACCCAGCGACGCCCTAAGCCGAGGCTCGTACCCCACAGGGGGTGCCCTTAGCGTGTAGTCGCTTAGTTTGTAAGTTATGCCCTGGCTGGAGGCCTTACTCTTAAGGCACCCACAGGATAGTCCGGTTAAGCAGACGACAACCTCATAGGTTGAACTGCGAGATGCCATACATAAACAAAAATGAGTCACTCCGCGCGGAAGAAGTGAAACTTAACGCAACAGTGCTTTCATACCCCCTCCATGGTAGCGTTAAACCTTTAACGCAACATTGTTGGAAGTCGCTTAAGAAGTTTCACTTCAATAATACATTAAAACACACAATTCCGTTAAACAAACCGTCTGCATCGTTTGTTTAAATCATAAGTGCTATAATAGCGTGTCGTAGGCGTGTTTTCAGTAGATTGCGTGCGCGAGTCGTTGTAGGCGCGGTTTTATAATTTGTGGGTAGTTTAGGATTCCGGTATGGTATGGTGGGCAGAAGAAGCTTGTTGTTTGTCCATGAGAAATTGTAAAATTTTTATGAATTTGTTGAGAAGTAGTTGATACCTAGGTAGACGTGGTTTTAGTGTCGTGTAGAATCTATACCAATGTCATAAAGCTGAAGAGTTTGTTTGCTTAAACACGATAATCTCAGGAACTACTGATCCGATTTTAAAAAATCTTTCAGTGTTAGCCCATTTATCGAGGAAGGCTATAGGCCATATATATCATCACGCTACGACCAATAGGAGTGGAACAAAAATTAAAAATGTTGCGAAAACGGGGAAAATGTGACGCAGACAAAGTTGCGCGTGACAGCTAGTTATAGATAAAGAAGCTGTTGCTCACGACCTTCGTCCGCGTGAAATTATTATAAAAATATTACTTCCCTATTAAAATCGGATTTTGTTAACAATTTCAAAGGTTTATTTTTCACTGACACCTAATCCTTTTTCTAAAATAAATGTTGTTGCTCCTTGTAACATGAGCTATCTGCCAGTAAATGTCCCGTCAAAATCGCTCCAGCCGTTTCGGAGATTAGCAGGAAATAAACAGACAGAAAGACAAAAATCACAGAGATATCGGTGAACATATATGAAAAAAAAAAAATAAGTGGAACTCATAACCTCCACCTTTTCTAGAAGCCGGTATAAAAATGGAGCACTTTGGCCATTTCATGCTACGCTACAATATAATATTTTTCCAGAATTTTCCGTGACGCCTCGCATGGTGGACCTTCTCAGAAATGATGCCGTATTACTCCTTGAGAAATACCATAGTGACATAGTACAACAAATATTTATAGGTTACCCGAATGGTTATTTACTTTATGAGTGATGAATATAAAAAATGATGGATGAATAGGGAAAAGAAGACCAAAGAAAAGGCACACAATCCATCCAGAATGTGTGAGGAATATGTAAATAACAAAGATTAATTTCCCAAGCAAAGCCTTTTGGTTATTCCGGAGAGAACCGTATAAAACAACCTTTCTTTTTTAGGGTTCCGTACCCAAAGGGTCAAACGGGACCCTATTATTGAGTCTTCGCTGTCCGTCCGTCCGCCCGTCCGTCCGTCTGTCACCAGGCTGTATGTCATGAACCGTGATAGTTAGCGAGTTGAAATTTATACAGTTTGTGTATTTCTGTTGATGCTATAACAACAAATACTAAAAACAGAATTAAATAAATATTTAAGGAAGGGTCCCATACAAAAAAGTGATTTTTTTGCTCGTTTTTATAAATAATGGTACGGAACCCTTCGTGCGCGAGTCCGACTCGCTCTTGGCCGGTTTTTTATTTGACACATGCCAATGATTTGACCAAACCCATTTTGTCATATCAATCTAAATAACAACAAATCTTATTATTTAGAAATCATCATCATTTCAGCCGAATGACGTCCACTGCTGGACATAGGCCTCCCCCAACGCCATATTGACATAAGGGGGGTTTTGCCATAATCACCACGCTTGGCAGGCGGGTTGGCGGTCGCAGTACGGTTGTTACAAAAGCACAGAGAACGCTGCTGCCCATTCTCTGGAAAATCCCTTAGTCGCCTCTTACGACACCCACGGGAAGATATGGGATGGTGCTATTCTTTACGTCCGTTACCATACAGAACACAGTACAGTACAGTACAGTTTAGAAATCATGACAGAAGTAAATGATAGCGTAACGAATGACGGGACATGGGTAGGAAGAGGGTGACTCGAATGGTTATAAGAGTAGGGGAAGACCCAAGAAACGATGGACGGCCTGTGTAAATGATGATATGGCGTAAACATGGCGTCTGATGAGATATCGAGTAATAAAGTGTGGACGAAGAAGACTCGTTGCGTCCACCCCGGGAAAAGGCAGGAGAATGATGATGCTGGGTTAATCATCATCATTATCAGCCTATAATGTTCCCACTGCTGGAACACAGGCCTCCTCTCTATGAGAGGGAGTGGGCTGTAATACACCACGCGGGCCCAGTGCGGGTTGGTAGATGTCACATGTCTTCGAATTTTTAGTTCTAGGACATGCCGGTTTCCTCACGATGTTTTCCTTCACCGTTTATGAGAGTAGCAGTGATGAAATAAATTACATAAAGTAATGCGCCTGCCTGGTTTCGAACCCACGGCTTACTGCTCGTAAGTCGGGGCTGTCACCACCATTAAGTCCTAAAATCATTATTGTATCTATTCATAAAAATACCCATACTACGATTACGACATTATAAATATTTGAACTGTACACATATTTGCTTTGTCTGCTATCGGTACTCGCGATAACAGAATCACTTGCGACGTTTTTCAGTCACTTTTCAGACGTACTTTAGTGTTAACCGTGATTCAGTCGTGTGGAGTTAAATGTTAAAGTTTTTAGTGTTATTTTGTAGTGGTTTGTTAGTAAAAAGGTGGTTTTTGAAGGGTACTGTTGTTTTAAAATTAATTGTTTTTGTTTTACGTTTTTTGCTTGTCTGTGTCGGGTTGTGTGTTGATTAAAATATGATTCGCGGCTGTAACAATTATGGCTTTCATCATCATCATCATCATTTCAGCCGAAAGACGTCCACTGCTGGACATAGGCCTCCCGAAAGTGTCGCCAAATTGGCATAAGGGGGTTTTGACATAATCGCCACGCTTGGCAGGTGGGTTGGCGATCGCAGTACGGTTGTTACAAAACACAGAGAACGCTGCTGCCCATTCTCTGGCAAGTCCCTTAGTCGCCTCTTACGACACCCACGGGAAGATATGGGATATTATGATATTATGGCTTTACAAAATTATAATCATCAATACAACTTTCCTAAGTTCATTTAATCCCATTGAATGATTTTTCATGAGCTCGTGGCTAAATAATAATAGCCGCACGGGTCCCTCTTTAAGATAAAGCCGTTCTTGCCAAGGTTGGTCCGTGGATGGGTGACCATAATTACATACCTACGGAGTTTTCTCCGTGCCTCGGAAAGCTTTAAGCCGTTTGTCTGTCTTGGTATGGACATGTACTGAGGAGCGATGAAACGCATGTGACTGAAAGAGAGATAGATGGATATGGACATTGGTGGAGGAAGAGATAAGAGCTCAAACCCAAAGGAATTATGAATGGGTTGTGTCAGGGCTGATATGAAAGAGAAAGGAGTAAATGATGCCGTAACGTCTGGCAGGGAGAATAGAAGAAGAAAACGTGTTGTGACCCCAAGTAGAATGGGACAAGTACAGGGAGATGATGATTGTATGTTTTAGTGGGTTTTGATTTGACTTTTAACAGTGACAGTGACCGTTTACGCAACATTTTTCATTGCTGCTCCACTCCTATTGGTCGTAGCGTGATGATATATAGCCTATAGCCTTCCTCGATAAATGGGCTATCTAACACTGAAAGAATTTTTCAAATCGGACCAGTAGTTTCGGAGCCTTTTCAATGCAAACAAACAATGAAATCTTTCCACTTTTTAAAATTAGTTTAGACTATTTTCTGCCCGCGTATTCTTCCACATCGGAGAAACATAATTGCACTCGTAATACTGTTGCTTTCAACAGTGATGAATAGCTTTCGAGGTTGCTCCCTTCATCATCGTCATCATTATATTAGTGCAGATAGACTGAGATCATCAATTATTTATTGATAATTTTATCACTGAATCAAATATCCATATAAAATCCTGGTATTCAGCTGCATCCGGTGAGACTGGAAGCCGACCCCAATATAGTTGGGAAAAGGATAGGCAGATGATGATGATTTAGGAATTTCTGTCTTTTAATCTGTTCATGAGTATGGCCCCTCGCCCGCGGCGACTTTTTATAGCGATGCTACGGCGCGCGATAGAAACGATGCAAACGCGCGGTTGCAGGATACACATGCGCGTCAGCATCGCTACAAAAAAAAGTCGTGGGCGAGGCCTAGGCGTAAAATATTTCGCATCCTACGATTGGATAAACTCGGACGACAGACTATTTGTGCGACCAAGTCTGCGGCTTACGAACTTCGTGTGACGAACTTTTTGATCATTCTTTTGCCAGAGAGCCATTACGTACTAGCGTTTCTAGAGTAGGGTGGTGTGGTGTCTGTCTGTCCGTACTTCACAGCCGTTTTATTTCTCAGAGACACAGAGACCACTGCTGGCTTCTCTGGTCCCTGGTCATTATAATCTGGATATTTTTTAAAGTTCAAGTGAATGGGTTTCTTTTAGGCAAGCTGGCTCCATCCTTGGTCGCATCGTCGCATGTCGCATAGTTCACATCTGACAAGTTGTAGCCAAAGCTTATCTAGTATAAAAAAAACCGGCCAAGTGCGAGTCGGACTCGCGCACAAAGGGTACCATTATCACTTTTTTGTATGGGAGCCCCTTTTTTTTTTTGATGGGAAATCATCAAATGGTTTCTTCCGCTCTGGGCGGAGCAGAAGGGAGTGTCGGACTTGACTGACTAAAACCCATCCATGTTCCTTCTTAGCCCTTTGTGTTCCAGGGCCACGGTATCTCTTTCGAACAACCCGCAGCCCTGGCAGGCATCGGCCCTCTCGGACCCCTTCCGATTTGCTGACATCTCCTTGAGGCGCGCGTGGAACACTCGCGCGCCGTCGGCACGGTCTGTCGTCATAAGACGGACGGACGGTGAGCTAGCCCATTACTCACCGTCCACAGGCCCGCGCCTACGGTGGCCGGGGGCCACAACAACACTTTTTTGTATGGGAGCCCCCTTAAATATCTATTTCATTCAGTTTTTAGTATTTGTTGTTATAGCGGCAACAGAAATACATAATCTCTAGAAATTTCAACTGGCTAACTATCACGGTTCATGAGATACGGCCTGGTGGCAGACGGACGGACGGACAGCGAACTCTCAGTAATAGGGTCCCGTTTGACCCTTTGGGTACGGAACCCTAAAAAACAATATATATTTGGTACTTCGATACAATCAAGAAGGTTTAACATAATCACGACTGTATCTCGACAAACTGTCATGGCCGCCAAGGTCTCTGAGGCAGCTGAACTAATTGCTAACATATTGTGTTTAGTACTAATGTTTAAAGACAAGCCTTTAACTAAAGTGTAGGTAGTTGAGGATACATTCATTGGAAATAATAGGGTTATTTAAATATTGAAATACTTTACTATTGCGTTTAAAACTCGTCGCTTAGATATAAAAGTCGAACCACGTGTCTAAGCAACGCTTACCGAGGTCGGTGGGATGATGGGTGACCAAGTATTATATACATAGATCGGAGTAGGTAGATTGATTTTTGGTACTTGTATCACAAATACACACAGAAAGAATAACATGGATAAGCCATTTATCCAGAAAGGAATTCCGGTATTTCCGGATTCAAATAAATATTGTTAACGTTGGTAGTGATATTATTACTACTCAATTCCAAATTTAGAAAAAGATGTCAAAACTGAATTAATTTATTATTTATCTATTAATAACATTAATAATTATTTTTATTTTTAGCGTTTATAAGGGCACAACTTTTATAAATTGTTGCACTTAAATTTGAGTTAAGTTAAACTTGATTTAATCAAATCAACCAATTCCGGAGGAATGTCCATATTAATATTAAACGTTTCGGACTAACGACCACAATTCAGTCTACCTACTCCGATCTATGGTTATATACCTGTCTCAGCCTTCATGTCTCAGAAACCACGTTAAAAGTTGGTGCCGGCTGTATATCTTCTATATAAAATTCTCGTGTCATATGTTAGTTATCATACTCCTCGTTAGTGCCGGCTGTAAATGTTATTTATAAAATTCTCGTGTCACAATGTTAGTTACCATACTGCTCCGAAACGGCTGAACCGATTTGTATGAAATTTTGTGTGCACTTCAGGTAGCTCTGAGAATCGGTCAATAACTATTTTTCATACCCCTAAAACCCATCAAAATTTCCACGCGAACGAAGTCGTGGGCAGGAGCTAATATAAACTATCTTTGACAGCCGTTACGGGTGAGATTGGTTTTCTTTCTGACTTAACACGTTCCAGTGGCCAGAAACCCCAACTAGTCTTACCAAAGGATAACCATCATGTATGTTACCCAGTAACTGGGTTGTGGAGGTTAGATAGGCAGTCGCTTCAGGTAAAATATTGGTATTCAGCTGCATCCTAATAGACTGGGAGCTGACCGCAACTTGTTGGGGAAAGGCTTGGCAGATGATGAGATGATGACCATCGCGTTTTAAGGGGAAGCGCCAGGGTAACCAGCGAAATTCAAATTTTCTTAAATTTTCTTGTAATTAACCCCCGACCAAAAAAAGGGGTGTTATAAGTTTGTGGTGTGTATCTGTGTGCCTGTCTGAGGCATAGCCTAGCTCATAAACAGATGAACCGATTTTGATAAAATTGGTTTTGTTTGAAAGGTGTTTTAATCGTGTGTAGAGTGTTCTTAGCTGTGTTTTGAGAAAATCTGCTCAGCCTTTTGAAGATCACCACCTCTTTTCTAGTTGATGACGGGATATAAACATCTACCGCAGATCTGGTCGAATCGAAATTTGAAATCTTGTTACTTGGCACCATGGGCAACGCCGAGGGGCTGGCTGTATTGCCCCTCCCCGCTAAACATTTTTTTAAATTTATAATTTTCCTTGTTTTGGTTAATTAGCGAGAGGCACAACACCGAGAAAAGTGGAAGCAATGGGAGGAGGCCTTTGCCTGGCCTTGGCTTTGCTAAGAAAAAAAAAATAAGTTTAAGAAGCATGAAATAAAGATAAAATTAAAAATTTTAAAAACCTGACCAAAAAATACTCTAACCATACCAAAAATAAATTAATCCAAACGTCGTAGCGTCGGGTAACCGCTAAGTAGACCGCTTTAGCACATGCGCGTGTTAGTGTTTTCAAATCACGATAAAGAGTAGTCGCATTCGCAGACCATCCTAGAAATCTGTCTTTCTACCATTTTGACAATCACACTAATATTATAAAGGCGAAAGTTTCTGAGTGAGTCTGTGTGTATTTATATGTTTGTCAATCCTTCACGCCTCCATGGCTGAACGGATTTAGATGAAATTTGGTAGGTAGATAGCTTATACCCTGGATTAACACATAGGGTACTTTATATCCGCGGGGCGCACCTAGTGACATAATAACACTCGAAATGTATGCTCACGCAATGAAGTACTAAAAACCTTTTATATAAATAACTGGAATTAGTAATCCTTTGCCCAACCTCGTCTGTCTAGCACGCTATGGGTGCGGTCTAGAATTAAATATTTAGTAAATGTCATTAGTTAACCATCCTAAAATATTTTTCGGGTGAACTTGGCTTGTCCACATCCCCTATTATGTGTTTAAAAACACTAGTAACGAAGCCGACAGGCACATGGTCTCCCCGTCATGCGTCATTCATCGGCCTCAACCAGTCTATACATACGATAACGACGTAGTCCACGAACAGCAGAGTAGGGCAAAAACTAATTGTAAAACAACTAACAACTAACAATTAAATTGCCAAATTTAGTTGCAACTAACAACTAAAATAATTAATTGTAATTGTAACGTGTCGCAATTAACAATTAATTAATTGTGCTTGTAAAACTTAGCGATTACAATTAAATTAATTGTGCTTGTTAAAATTTGCAATTACAATTGATTAATTGTTAATTGTTTGATACACGTTTACAATTACAGTTAACAATTAATAAATGTAACTGATAAAAATATAATTTAAAAAATGCAAGAGCATTCTCCATAATATTCTCAAAGATATGTAAAGCCTGGATTTAAGCCAGAACATTACGTAAAAGTGTAGCACAGGTACCTAACTAGAATAATTCATCCCTACGCACAAGTCGAAGGGGGGATGCGGGGCGTGCAGTGTGCACGCTATGGACTCCTGCCATATTTACATTTATCAAATACGTAGTTAAATTAAATATTAATTGTTTAAAACAATTAATTTAAATGCAAATAAAATTTTAATTGCAGTTGAATTAATTGTAAACCACAATTAACAGATTTAATTGCAATTGATTTTAATTGCATTTCACAATTAAAAAATAATTGAATTAATTTAATTGCAATTAATTTAGTTGAAATAAAAATTGTAATTGTTTGCTTCTACAATTAAAAAATTAATTCAATTGTGCCCAACACTGACGAACAGCACCCGTCCGAATAGCACCGACGCGAATAGCACCGAGCCTAGTCCACGAACAGCACCTATCAATATTTTTGGCAGGTGCTATTCGTGGATACAAATCTATTTTATTATTTGTGTCCACGAACAGCACCTACGGCTCGGCAGCCTAGTGCTGGGATGCATTTGTTTAACAGGACATTATTAAATGAAACATATCGATAAAAATCACTAGAACGTTTATTAAGAAAAAAGCCTTATGATAATAATTATTAATCTTACAAAATAATAAATCTGTAACACTTTCTTAATTTTTAATGTATCACAATCAGTCTTTTCAGATCACCTCACCTTTATTGCAAAATTAGACTTAGTTTAATCTTACTAAATAATATCACTTTCTTATTTTATAATATATCACAATCAGTCTCCACATATCACATTTATTGAAAAATCAGCAAATACAAATATTTCGGTCTAGGCGACATTTAAATATAAGAAAAAACAATAAAAAGTCTTACGATAATAATTACTAATCTTACAAAATTATAAATCTGTAACACTTTCTTAATTTTTAATGTATCACAATCAGTCTATTCACATCAAAGGTGATGAGAGTAGCGATACTGTGTAACGTGCAAAGACACGTGACACAGTATCGCTACTCTACAATTCTTATAGGGTGCAGCTTGTCGTACCCTTGCGCATTGCGAGCAAGCAATTTTCGACCGATTCCACCCATCGGACGCCATACATTGGACCTTTGGCTGATAGTGCGTTAAGACTGTTTATCGTGTAGCCGTGATTTCTTGTCACTGTTCTAGCGACGCGACAATGCGCCGGAGCACACGAAAGTATGACGAATTTAACCGAACGCTTCCGGAGCTTGTTTACGTAAAATTGCAAATAATATTATTAGTTCGGATAGCTCGGCAGGGCACAAAGGGACGTCACAAGAATAGTTTATAATAGTTTGTATCTGTATGTTCCGTGCTAACAAAAGGTGTAGTAGATTTATTAGTGAGTATCTATAAAACACAATAATGGAGCCTGTTGCCGGTAGAAGTGATAAAAATAGTAACATTAGCTACATTTCCAGTAGAAAAGGAGCGCCATTACTAATACATAGTGATAGACAGTACAGAAAATTCAAAACATATAAAAATAATGCTAATGTGTTATGGCGGTGCATAAAAATATCGTGTAGAGGGTTCCTGACGCTTGATGGCAATGAAGATGTAATAAAAATTACAGAACACACCTGTGAACCCATGAGCAGTGCCCAGACAGAAATAAAGAAAAGTATGGATGAACTTCGACAAGAAGCTGCAGCCACCGATGGTCCTATTCCTACGTTATACAAGAGCAAAATAAATAAACTACTCGATGAAGGTCTCAACTTAGTAGCCGATTGCCCAAATTATAAAAACATTAAGTCTAGTCTTTATAACATAAGAAATAGGGCTTGTGGAGTTAGCCGACTAAATGCAAAAACCGCGGGCGAGGTACAAGTAAGTAATCTTCTAGCCGCCATCCTATTAATATTATTATATTATATTATTATTCTTTTATTTTTTTATTCACAATATAAAAAATTGCAATTTGAAATATATAAATTTAATCAGTAGGTAGTAGTTCACATAGACTATGAAGTAAAAAAATTAAAACAACTATTTTTTTATTTTGCTAAAACTGTACGTTGAAAGTTAGTGTTTTAATTTTTTTCTAGATCCGTGATTTTGTTACACACAATGATATATCTACCTAATTTGTCTATTTATGAACACCTTTTCTAGGTACTTTCCCCATATTATTAAATATTTTTTTAAATATTATTTGTTTTTTATAATTATATTTATTAAAAATGTAATTTTATGATATTGCTTATGGATTATAGGAGTATAATAGTAATAATGTTTGGACATCTATATACAGCACCATTTAATCCTAAACTAAGCTAATCTATTTATTTTAAGGTACCCAAACAATATTTGGACTTCTTGTTAGCTGATTACTACGATGGGAAAAATCGAATTCTACTATTCGCCACGTCAAGAAGCAAAGAAGAACTTGCCAAAACACGTCATCTGTATTGTGATGGAACTTTTAAATCTGCGCCGAAACCTTTTCTGCAGATTTATAGTATCCATGGTGATATCGATGGTGTCGTTAAGCCGTTAGCATATGCTATGCTTCTAAATAAAAAAATGTCTACATATAAAACATTATTTCAATTATTAAAATCTTCGATACCAGCAATGACTGTAGATTTTTTCACGAGTGACTTTGAAGAAGCCGCAGTGAGAGGAATACTGTCTGTATTTCCCAACGTAGCAGTAAAGGGATGTTACTTTCACTTTAAGAAGGCGTTAAAAAAAAAACAGAAGGAGCTAGGTCTTAACGACAATAGTATATATAGAAAGCACGTTGCTCTATGTACAGTGCTCCCTTATTTGCCACCGAATGATTTAGATGACGCTTGGCTTTACATTATGAGTGAGAGTCCTCAAGATAGTAATATAACAAAATTTAACGACTACATGATCACACAATGGATTGACCACAAATTTTGGTCAAACAAATGGTGTTGTTATGGCCAGACTCACAAAACGAACAATTATACTGAGACTCATTATTCGGTCATTAACAAATCAATTAATAAAAATAATAAGAACTTACTTAATGTTTTAAGAGTCTTACAGGAAAATTGTAAGAATTTCACTGACATACGAAAAAAATTTGCTACTTCTAATTCACAAAAAAATGCCGCAAAAAGAAACCAACTAATAGACAATATTATAAAAGAATATAAAAGTGGATTTATTTCTCTTGGCCACTGCATGGAAAAGCTGCGATTTTAAGGCTTTCTATTTTTAAATTTAAATTAGAATAATGTAACACCTGCGCAATCGACGGATAGTGAAGGACAATATACAAAATGTTCACGGAGCGCTGTTATTAGTACATCAATAAGGATCTAAGGCTGATTTTGCTGATTTTTCAATAAATGTGATATGTGGAGACTGATTGTGATACATTAAAAATTAAGAAAGTGTTACAGATTTATAATTTTGTAAGATTAGTAATTATTATCATAAGACTTTTTATTGTTTTTTCTTATATTTAAATGTCGCCTAGACCGAAATATTTGTATTTGCTGATTTTTCAATAAATGTGATATGTGGAGACTGATTGTGATACATTAAAAATTAAGAAAGTGTTACAGATTTATTATTTTGTAAGATTAATAATTATTATCATAAGGCTTTTTATTGTTTTTTCTTATATTTAAATGTCGCCTAGACATATTTCTTAATAAACGTTCTAGTGATTTTTATCGATATGTTTCATTTAATAATGTCCTGTTAAACAAATGCATCCCAGCACTAGGCTGCCGAGCCGTAGGTGCTGTTCGTGGACACAAATAATAAAATAGATTTGTATCCACGAATAGCACCTGCCAAAAATATTGATAGGTGCTGTTCGTGGACTAGGCTCGGTGCTATTCGCGCCGGTGCTATTCGGACGGGTGCTGTTCGTGGACTACGTCACGATAACAACTGCAGGAAAACAATAAGAGGTTGGAGTATACGTAACGGGGCACTGAGGAAAAAAGACAGTTGTGTTTTTTTTTTTTTTGTTAATTGTTTATTTCTCGATTCTATCGTATAGAACACATAAAAATAAGGCGAAAAGCATCTGGGAGATTTTTGTCTCCGACCAACCGTTTGTCGTGAAAACGATGTCGAAGGGATTCCAGGGCATCCCTACTAGGATAGGTTAGGTTAGAAGGGGATGGCGGGGTCTGGAAGACCCAGCCATCCCCGTTATTTTTTTTTTAAACCACCCAGAAGTAGGAGCTCCGCGATTTTTTTCATAGTGCCCCGTTTCGTATCCACTGACCCCCAAAATACTTAAAAGGATAGTAGGTACATAATATAAGAGAGCATTAAGGTACTGCTTATTTCAAAAAAAAATTCTTCCAGCAGACCTGCGAGAGGAAAGTTCGATTAGAAATGTAGACACAGTGTAGAAAGGACGAAACAGGTAAATTTAAATTGGACCGTAAAACAAAAATATTCCTGGTTTCCAAGTTCCAAGTTTTACACAAGTTTTATTTTTTAATATTAGTTTTTAGGGTTCCGTACCCAAAGGGTCAAACGGGACCCTATTACTGAGACTTCGCTGTCCGTCCGTCCGTCTGTCCGTCCGTCCGTCCGTCCGTCCGTCCGTCCGTCCGTCCGTCCGTCCGTCCGTCCGTCCGTCCGTCTGTCACCAGGCTGTATCTCATGAACCGTGATAGTTAGCCAGTTGAAATTTCTACAGATTATGTATTACTGTTGCTGCTACAACAACAAATACTAAAAACATAATAAAATAAATATTTAAGGGGGGCTCCCATACAACGAAGTGATATTTTTACTCGTTTTTATAAATAATGGTACGGAACCCTTAACCCAAAGAAATGCTCGTTTCCCAGGAATATTTTTTCGTAGAGTTACGAGGAGAAAAAAAAAATAAAAAAATAAAAAATATTTTTTCTCGAAAGGTAAGCGGTGTTTCCTGGTGGGAAGATCTGACGTCACGGCATCATTTACTTTTTTCGCTTTCATATCATCCCTCACACCCTGCATCCATCTTTTCTTTGGCATTCATATGCAGGGGCCTAGAACTGCAACGCAAAACAAAAAAAAAAAAGTGCGAGTCGGAGTCGCGCACGAAGGATTCCGTACCATTATTTATAAAAACGAGCAAAATAAATCACTTGTTTTTATGGGAGCCCCCCTTAAATATTTATTTTTTTCAGTTTTTATTATTTGTTGTTACAGCGTCAACAGAAATACATAATCTGTAGAAATTTCAACTGGCTAACTATCACGGTTCATGAGACACGCCTGGTGACAGACGGACGGACGGACAGCGAAGTCTCAGTAATAGGGTCCCGTTTGACCCTTTGGGTACGGAACCCTAAAAAAAACACTAATTTACAATTATTATTTTTTTACAATTTTTTTTGAGAACATAGTTTGATGTACTGAATCCTTGGTTGGTTTGACGGCTTCGTGAAACGTCTGTTTACACCTTATATGGATAAGTACACTTTTGCCTTACCGTTCATGTTTGTAGGGAACACCAGTTTTTTTTTTAATTACCGATGAAAAATTTTCTATGCAGGGGGCTTAGAATTATTCTAAGGCAGGGGGGGAAGCGCGTTCATGTTCCACGCGCGCCTCAAGGAGATGTCAGCAAATCGGAAGGGGTCCGAGAGGGCCGATGCCTGCCAGGGCTGCGGGTTGTTCGAAAGAGATACCGTGCCCCTGGAACGCAAAGGGCTAAGAAGGAACATGGATGGGTTTTAGTCAGTCAAGTCTGACACTCCCTTCCGCTCCGCCCAGAGCGGAAGAAGTCATTTGATGATTTCCCATCCGAAAAAAAAAAAAAAAGGGGGGGAAGCGTTTTCGCGTCAGTGTCCCTTACACCTTGTATATCATAGTGTTAATTATGAAAGTACAAATACTCTCAAAATTAACAATACTAAGATGGCTGCCGTGACGTCACAGTCTTATGTCATGAGCTGTGCGCGCGTCTAGTAATGAGTGTGGTATTGTTAAGGGTTATACTGCTGGTGTTGGTCGCTGGCAAAGGTCTACTCTAAAATTAGGTGAAGGAAAACGTCCTGAGGATCGTATGGCTGTCAGGTTTGGGAATAGTGTTGCGGGCATGTCCCATAAAAAAATTCATACTGGTTGCGAGTATGAGCATATATTAAGAGCGTTTATAACCTACGGTATTTCATACAAACTTTCAAGTCGTTATTTTCCGAAATGACTGAACAGATTTTATTGAAACTTCCTACGCATAAGCAGTATACATAGGTCCAAAAAGTTAATAAAAACCTTTTCGAAAAATAATGTTACAGCTAAATTATAGACCGATTTTTAATTATCTATAGAAATAGAAATTTCCAATTATCTTCATTTTTAAAAGATATTTCGAAAATGTTTTTTAGTAACTTTTTAGATCTATGTATACTGCTTATGCGTAGGAAGTTTCATTAAAATCTGTTCAGTAATTTCGGAAAATTACGACTTGAAAGTTTGTATGAAATGCCGTAGGGTATAAACGCTCTTAAGTTTTCTGTAGGTATGCGAAGAGGCAAAGGCATTTTCTCATGTTAACTTGTTAGGGATCCGTACCTAAAGGGTCAAACGGTACTCCCATAGAGGGCTCCCATACAAAAAAGTCTTTTTTTGCTCAGTTTTATAAATAATGGTATGGAACCCTTCGTGCGCGACTCCGACTTGCACTTGGCTGGTTTTTTTTTTGTTTTGCACTGCAGTTCTAGGCCCCTGCATATGAATGCCAAAGAAAAGATGGATGCAGGGTGTGAGGGATGATATGAAAGAGAAAAAAGTAAATGATGCCGTGACGTCAGATCTTCCCACCAGAAATATCGCTTACCTTTCGAGAACCAAGATTTTGTACTTACTTGAAAGTGATTGGATCTTATTTCATATAGGTATTGTCCGTCGTGTCGTTGAGCTGCTTGAGTTATGAGTCCAGCGATGACTGACAAATGCTTGCACTGGCTGGACAGGTCCACTCAAATCTGTGTGGTTCTTTCTTCAAAAGACCATCTCAGACACTTATCTGCATAGTCCTCATGTGAGTTGACCAAGATCAGGTATGTCTGGACTTTAAAAGACACAATGATCTCTGAATTTGTTTGGCTGTTTCTTTTAGGTACGAAACTCCGGATTCAGTAGTTTAAAAAAAATACGTGTAAAAGTATTTGAAAAACCTTTTTGCTAAATAAATATAATAATTATTATCAAGCTAAAGAGTTTGTTTGTTTGAACGCGCTAATTTCGGGAACAACTGGTTCGAATTGAATAATTATTTTAATGTTAAATAGCCCATTTATCAAGGAATATAGCTATAGGCTATAACACCACGCTACGACCAATAAGAGCGGAGGATCAATGAAAAATGTTGCAAAAACGGGGAAAATGTGATGCAGACGAAGTTGCGTTCGTCAGCTAGTCAATTATAATTTCTATTCTTACTTATAAGACCGAGCCAACATTCCTCACGTCTATTCACAAAGCCAAACTAACATACCTTCTATTATAAAACCCTCTTTATATTAATAGCTTTATTTACAAAACATGGAACATAAATAATGCATTTCATCTAAACCTTACGCAATCCGCGATCATTGTTATTAAACAACTTAGACGGTAGGAAAACTAGTACAGAATGGCTTTTGTAGAAAACGGTAGTGTTTACTGTGTGAAAAATAGTTAGAAATGTAAAAAAACGCAATTTGTTTGTGTGTGTGATGTTTATTCTGCTCGACATTGTACATCATCATTCGACAAATGACGTCATAAAGTGACGTCAGTGGCGATAATTTCATCATCATCTGCGTATCCTTTTCTCAAATATCTTGGGGTCGGCTTCCAGTCTAATCGGATGCAGCTGAATACCAGTATTTTTCATGGAGCGAATGCTTATCTGAGCACCATTACCCAGTTAGTACTGGGTAAAACGATACCCCTTGGTAAGACTGGTTGTCAGACTTTTAGGCCAGTGGACTATTTGAAACGAGTGTCAAAGATCTACAAATGACAGCCGGTACCTACCAACGGATTGACGTGGTTTCCGAGGCACGGAGGAATCTCGGTATGTAATTATGGTCACCCATCCACGGACCAACGGATGGACGTGGTTTCTGAGGCTCGGATGAATCTCGGTATGTAATTATGGTCACCCATCCACGGACCAACGGATGGACGTGGTTTCTGAGGCTCGGAGGAATCTCGATATGTAATGGGTGGCCACCCATCCGCAGACCAAACTAGGTAAGCGCGGCTTACACATAGCTCTGAATGTCGAACACCATGGTCCCCCACGGCCCGAACGGAACATACTAGTGTCGCCCAACATAGTCCGACATGGCCTGAATGGAAATTTATCATTTTATTCCTCGGCGTTGAACGTGTTAATCTAAGGCCCCTAGCACACGGCGTATTTTAAACGCGCAGACGACGCGCGTTTCAGGAACACGCGTTTTCTGCGCCGTAGATGCCGATTCTTGCGTTTTTATAGAATAAAACGCGCGTAAAACGCGTTACAAACGTGCGTGTGAAGCGCGTTCAAAACTCGTTAGAAGCGTGTACAAGGGGTCGGAGGAGGGGTGAGAGAGGCACAATTGACGAGGAGTTTCTGACAAAAACGCGGAAGCTACGAGCGACTACAGCGCGTCTGTATCGCTGTATCTGCGCGTATACGCGCAGCAGACGCGCGTTTCACGATCACCCCGTGTGCTTAGGTTACAAGGCATATCTCGTTTGAAGCGCGTATACGCGCGTCATCTGCGCGTCGTCTGCGCGTTTAAAATACGCCGTGTGCTAGGGGCCTTATAGAGTGGCGATACTTTCATACAATCCTTAAAGCTTAGCTTGCCCCTACTGGTGCGTATAGTTTAACGGTTGATGATAACTGATACGCTGCGGAACCTCAAAATGGAGGGGCGCTGATTGCCAATAATATTCTAGAAGTTAACAGCTTGACGGTGAACAGTAAGGAAACCTTTCGATACTTAGGGAGGCTTACCTGGCTGGCCACGTCTGCGATCAGCTCCAGAGGGACTGCTTCAAACTGCACTCAATTCCCACTTCACACACCGATGTTCATAGTTCAAAAATGTTAGTCCAAAAAAAGCTCTGTTGGGCCAGTGGACCCGCGGGGTTTATTTAGAGCGATGATGCGGTCTCAGCAATAAGTTAGCTGGAGGTGCTATAACGCGGCACACCGACGATAAGAGATCGATCGTTTGCGAAGAACAGTTTTTCGGACAGCACGAGGCACAGGGATCCCTTTACGCAATCGCCATCTTGCTTTTTTCTTCTCGTAACATGAATATAGCCACGAGATGCGATGCGGCCAGTACAACTTCATACTGGTTGAGCTTCGTGTTCCTCGGCAGGAACACAGCCCAAGGAGTGATTGCCGAACACTTTCTACCAGGCGCGCCAACCCTTTTACGTACCTAGTCGGTTCAAATGTCCAACGTCAAGTGTTACAGTTATTTTATGTAAATTACACGCAAACACCATGTTGGCGTAACCATTTTCCCCGGCTTGAAAGATCCTACTTTCAAACACAAAGAACGGAAAATTATATTATAATTGCATATCGTCGCGAAAACTCTACCTCTAGCGAGGAAACCTAACAACATTAAGTTACATAATATAGAAAATTTAGTTATATCATAAAGTTGTCCTAACCCTAACTTAAAAATACAAAAAAACTAATTAATGCTTACTGAGTAGGGAGAGGGCACAACTTAACAATCGGTCTGCTCTGAAGCATTCCACCTTGTACCTTCACTGATGCGACTCTACATATCCCTTTCTTGTCCGGAAAGATTTCAGTAATTAAACCTAACGGCCAATGCAAGGGCATGACATTATCTTGCATTGAAACAACGACCATACCAACCCGTGCTGGGTTAGATGGAGTGTTCCATTTATGCCTGGTTTGGAGGGTGTGCAGATATTCATTTCGCCACCGCTTCCAAAAAGATTGGACGAGTTGATCAGTTAACTCGTATCGTGAGATAAGGTGTAAACGTGTTTCAGTAACTTCGCGAGCGGGTAAAAACACAAGCGGTTTAGTATTAAGGAAATGTGCAGGTGTTAGAGCGGTAGGTTCTGACGGATCTGAGCTAAGTGCATAGAGTGGTCGAGAATTTAACAAAGCTTCGACTTGAGCTAACATAGTGCTAAGCTCATCAAAAGTGAGTATTTGTTGACCGACGACTTTCCGAAGATGCGTTTTGACGCTCTTTACCTCACTTTCCCAGCATCCACCGAAATGCGGAGCTCTACATGGGATTGTTTTAAGAGTTATTTTATGTTCCGCCAGTGCCAATTCCCAATAGGGGCGATATTCTTGCGACAAGAATTGGTAGAGATCGCGAAGATAAGAACGAGCACCAATGAAATTAGTGCCGTTATCTGTATACAGACACTCGATGGGACCACGGCGAGAAATAAAGCGTTTTAGTGCTGACAAGAAACTCGCGGTGCTGAGATCTGAGGCGACTTCCAGATGCAAAGCACGCGTTGTCAAGCACGTAAAAAGACAAATATAAGCTTTACGACTCCTTTGGCCTCTGCCGCGCACAGACGTTATCATGAGAGGTCCAGCGTAATCACACCCAGTGTGTGAAAATGCTTTAGGAGCGGCTTCAACACGTGACTGCGGCAGGTCAGCCATGATTGGAAAACCCGGTCGTGGCTTAGCGCGAAAGCAAATATTGCAGTTAAAAGTTATATGACGAACAATACGTCGTGCGGACAGAATCCAATACCTCTGTCTCAAAAGAGACAGGAGCAAGTTCGGACCTGTATGGAAGTTTTTGACATGATAGTGGGAAACTAATAGTTTCACTACGTGATCCTGTCGAGGAAGTAAAATTTGGTGACGCGAATCAAAGTCTAACTCAGAGTTGGCTAAGCGTCCACCAACGCGAATAAGTCCATTATGCAGAAAAGGACTAAGTTTCTGTACTGGCTTTGAACATAATTGTTTGCGGTTTATATGATTGAGATCTGAATTGAAATGGATGCGCTGAACAGAGCGCCACACAACGAATTCAGCGAACTCCAAATCCGATGCGGTAACGGGTCCCTTCGGGAGACGTTTGAGAAATTTATAGACGAAACAAATTGTCTTTAGATATTTCATCCAAGAGGAAAACCTACTCGCACGATGGTACAGGATGTCTTCTGTTAGACAACTGGTATCTATATCAGCAGAGTCTGCTTTCGTAACTGAGGGTAGAGCCACAGGCTTCCTCTCCGGCAGCTCTGGTACCTCCCCGGATACAAATGGCTTCACGGGCCATTCGTGACGGGGTGTTTTAAGCCATGGCGGTCCACTCATCCACAGTGGATGATGAACTAGCTGGGCAGGTGTTAAGCCACGAGAAAGACAGTCACTTGGATTCTCAGATCCCTTGACATGGAAGAAGTGCTCAGACGATAAGTTTTCTTGGATTTTAGCGATGCGATTGGCCACATAAGTGTGCCAGCGATGTGGCGATGAATGAATCCAACTCAAAGTTACAGTTGAATCTGAGAACGCTACGACAGCCTCAATGGCGTATCGGGCGGAGTAGAGAACGAAAACTCGTTTGATCAAAATTGATAAAAGGAGTGCGGCGCATAGCTCCAAGCGAGCTAGCGAAATAACATTAAGAGGTGCGACTTTGGACTTTGCACATACCAGTGAGATGACGATGTCACCGTCTGGCTTGACTACGTGGGCATAGACAGCACCACCGTAGGCCTTCTCACTGGCATCCGCAAACCCAACTATGGTAAACTTACAATTTTCAATAACGCCAATATGACGTGCGAATTTAAGCTGAGAAACTTCAGGTAACTCAGCTTGAAATTGTTCCCAAAGGCGAACAATGCGACTCGGCGGGACCTCATCCCATCCTATTTTGACAAGCCACAAATCCTTGATCAGTAACTTAGCGTACAAAATCATGGGCGCGACCAATCCCAATACATCAAAAAGACGAGCGATAGACGACAAGATATTCCTTTTGGTGCAAGGGCGAACATCGGGGTTGACCTGGAATGCGAAATAGTCATGGTCGGGAAACCAGCGTAGCCCAAGAATTTTCAGGGTCGGATCCTTACTTAGATCGACACTGTGCGAGAGTCGCAATGACTCGGGAATAGCCTGAAGGACATCAGCGCTATTGCTTGACCATTTGGTTAATTCAAAATCACCAAGTGAAAATATTTTAATCAGTTGGTGAGATGACTCTATTGCTTGCTCTACATTAAAGGTAGAGCTTGCTATATCGTCCATATAAATGTCTCGGCTCAGTATCTCACTGGCCAGAGGAAATTGGTGCCCTTCGTCCTTACACAATTGTTGAATGGTGCGAATCGCGACAAAGGGAGAGCACTTCAGTCCGAAAGGTAGAACTGAAAACTGGAAAATCTTTAAATTTTCATCTACGTGAAAGCGGTAGAGTATTCGCTGAAGTGGACGATTTTCAGGACGAATCCCTATTTTAAGATACATAGCTTTAACGTCAGAAGTTATGGCTACAGCGAAGAGTCTCAGATTCAATAAGATATTTAGCAAGTCCGCTTGAAGAACGGGACCAGCGTAAAGGATATCATTTAACGAGGTACCATTGTCTGACTTCGCGCTTGCGTCAAGAACCACACGTAACTTAGTGGTTGTCTTGTCTTCGCGAATGACAGCATGGTGTGGGATATAGAACGAGACTTCACCTGGCAAAACTCCTTCCACTAAGGAAATATAGTTATGTTTGAGATAATCTTTAATGACGTCATCATAGAGAAGTTTGACGTTAGGATGCAATTTAAATTTACGTTCGAGGCTAATGAACCTACGACGAGCGATTTCGAAAGAATTTCCTAGCGCAGAAGCGTCCGTCCTCAATGGCAAAGCAGCGACATACTTGCCAGATGGGGTGCGAGTAATGGTAGAACAATAAAACTGCTCGCAGTGTTTATCGTCTACACTGGTGATTGAAGAAGCCTTAACTTCCTCGATCTCCCAGAATCTACGCAAGTCGCAGCGTTCCAAAGAAGACGTCGCGCAAAACGACATCGTAGCGGTAGGAGCGACTAAAATAGGCGCGTCTCCCATAAATATATATCCTAACACAGTCTCTAATGCATCTGGATAACCAGCGGTCGAGGTAACTTTACTTGGTTGCAATAACTTAGCAAACAACTTTACTCCAAGCAGGATGTCAATATTCCCCGGCATTCCCCAAGTATCGTCAGCGAATAGATGCGAATCGATATGATTGAGATCAGCGACATCTATCGGGCACAATGGAAGCTGTCCTGTTATCTCGTCGAGAACCAGTGCCTCGATCGAGTACTTGGGTTGCGCGCGAAGGCGCGAGCTAAATGTGAAGTCGACTGAACCGCGGACCGACTGAGAAGTACCACCGATACCTTTAACCGTGATTATAGAATCGTCACGTATTGGTAGTCCAAGCATACGACAACATCGGGTGGTAATATAGTTCTTCTGAGAACCCGGGTCCAATAGACAGCGAACAACAACATCCTTCCCCTTTCTACCTACCACTAACACTTTCGCAGTAGCTAAAACCTCCGTAGTGCGAGTACTATTATGAGCCGAAGCCGAATGAGTACACAATGAAACGCGTTCCTGATCCGGGGTCTGGTCTACGGCACTGGCAGACGGCGCGGCGCCGACAGCAGGGGCGGGTACCGATTGTGGAGGCGGCGGTTGATCAAAATGTAACAGAGAATGATGTTTACCGTTGCATTTCTTGCACGAGAATGTTGATTGACATTTAGATACTGTGTGTTGACTACTAAGGCAATTACCACAGAAACGGTTATCTTTTATATATTTAAATTTGTCATTCGTGTTTAATTTTAAAAAAGCACTACACTTATATAAATTTGTGTGCGCCGACTGACAAAGCGAACATTTAGGTGACGTAGCTACATACACCTGCGATACCCTGCTAGAAGGTGCGGGGGGAGCATTAGCGCCGGCGCCAGCAGTCGAGCGCTCAGGCTTCTGCGGCGCGGTGCGATAAAGAATTTTTACCTGTTCTCGTACGAATTTCACGAAATAATCGTAGTCGACGCTTTGAGGATCCTTTAACGTGCGAAGCGACATTTCGTAATGTTTTGCGATGTCGGAGTCTACTAACTTAAGACCCGCGTACATAAAGATAAAATCAGACAAGTTGTCGATTTTTAGTTGTTTGAGTCCAGCCACAATAGCGGTGTATCTATCAAAAACCTTTTCTACATTAGCGGGCGACGAACCAGCTGCCTTTAAAGAAAACAGCTGATTTAAATAATTAACGGCTAAAGCGCGCGTGTCCTGATATTTAGCGATAAGCGCGTCCCAGATAACACGATAATTTTCTGCAGCAGGAACAATACCGGCTGCCACGCCTTTGGCTTTGCCTTTGAGATGACCCAACAAATAATGAATGCGATCAGAATCCGAGAGATCGGGGTTTGTATGAATCACCCGTTTAAATGTCTCATAAAAGAACGGAAAGTTCTGGATGTCACCATCAAAGGTAGGTAATTCGATTTGAGGTATTTTGATATGCGAAGCTCCTGCCTGATTCGAGCTAGGAGACTCTTTTGTTGTGGTTAGGGAACTCAAAACATTTTTGATTTCGCATGCAAGATCGTCAAACGAAGACAATGAGCTGTAATTAACCTCATATGTTGGATTAATTTTCAATGAAATAATGTTTATATTATCAATAGCAGTTATGAATTCGGTACGAATTAGATCGATTATGTTAGCTTGCGCAATAAAGGTGGCCCGCGATTTTTCAGTCTTAAGGTTTATTATAGAATCAAATAACCTTTGTGTGCGAGCAAAGTATGCGGCGCGTTTGCCCTCATACATTTTTAGTTTATTTTGTAATTCTTCCATTTTAATATACAATAGAACTCAAAGTACAAATTTACAAAAATATCAATTCGGAACCCACATAAATCCCAGAACACGGAACCCTAACAAGCTAGTACGAAAACTGTGAATCAAACAAGAGAAACAAATGTTTGATCGGGTAAAAACAATAAAATAGGTAGGAACCACTTTTCCTGACCTATGGAAACCTAGTACCAAAAATGGCAACCAGGTGCGATAAACAACTGAATTTAAAAATAATAAACAGTTTTAAATAATTGTGTACGGAACCAACGTTCGTCTGAGCCCGCGGAACCCTAATGGAACGCTTAAGTGATAGACCAACAAAATGAACACAATTAAACAATAGGTACGCAATCACTACTCCGACATATCTAAAGTACCTACCTAGCAGTAACTCAAACAAACCGGAATGCACAAGAGTGTGTAAGTACCTAAAACTTATAGGTGAAGGGAATTAATAAACCAAAGTTCAAAAAACAACTTTAGTTTTAGTAGGTATGGAAATAATATCCAACCATGCGAAAACTTACATTTACGTAGGTGTAATACAGAAATAACTTATCCGATTCCACCAGCGCTAAGTAAGTGCGGTGTAGATGAACAATAAAATTGTTGTAATCTTAACATAAATAAAATAGTTTATATTGCGAATAATTTAACTAAATTGCAATAATTTAATCAAATGCGGAGTGGACTGTATTGCGATTAAATACTCGTACAATACGAGGCGACTTAATAGGATAACATTTACTTACAAAACTTCAGTTTATTAAACTAAGTCAATCTATAACAAAAGTACCTACAATGATCGTTTTATCATGACGGACGCGGTATGTAACAACCCACGAATCTACCCGCTGAACCAATAATGTTGGCTTATAACGCGCAGTTCTTAGACAACACCCTATTTCACGACACAAATCACTGTAATTGTATTTATGTATATGATTTTCGATATGATTTAGTATTAATACTGTGATTACACAACTAAAAATATGAAATGTTACGGGAACTTCGTTATAGAAAGCTGATGATAATAGACCTTACGTGTAACGCAATAAGGTCGAGTTTCCTAAAAACGATATGCCATTTTTGTAAATAATTTCTAGATTTTTATAGCTATATTGGATAATTCTATCCAGGCTCGTATGGACCAAAATGGTGCGTATAGTTTAACGGTTGATGATAACTGATACGCTGCGGAACCTCAAAATGGAGGGGCGCTGATTGCCAATAATATTCTAGAAGTTAACAGCTTGACGGTGAACAGTAAGGAAACCTTTCGATACTTAGGGAGGCTTACCTGGCTGGCCACGTCTGCGATCAGCTCCAGAGGGACTGCTTCAAACTGCACTCAATTCCCACTTCACACACCGATGTTCATAGTTCAAAAATGTTAGTCCAAAAAAAGCTCTGTTGGGCCAGTGGACCCGCGGGGTTTATTTAGAGCGATGATGCGGTCTCAGCAATAAGTTAGCTGGAGGTGCTATAACGCGGCACACCGACGATAAGAGATCGATCGTTTGCGAAGAACAGTTTTTCGGACAGCACGAGGCACAGGGATCCCTTTACGCAATCGCCATCTTGCTTTTTTCTTCTCGTAACATGAATATAGCCACGAGATGCGATGCGGCCAGTACAACTTCATACTGGTTGAGCTTCGTGTTCCTCGGCAGGAACACAGCCCAAGGAGTGATTGCCGAACACTTTCTACCAGGCGCGCCAACCCTTTTACGTACCTAGTCGGTTCAAATGTCCAACGTCAAGTGTTACAGTTATTTTATGTAAATTACACGCAAACACCATGTTGGCGTAACCACCTACTTTTGATAATGTTATGGTTTTTCAATAGTCTACCTGCTTTCTTTGTTATAAACTCTAAGACTGGAAGCTGATCCCAATAATTTTGAAAAAAGGCTAGGCAAATGATGTGAGCCTGTAGGCTAAATCCGAACTGCACGCGTACGTAGCATGACCACTGTAGAAACGAGTTTTGTCTACGAAAGAATCGACATAATGACAGAGATACAATGACAATGTGTCAGTTTGTCGATTCTTCCGTCCACCAGCGCCCCTATTCACAAACGCTCGGATTCGATTTCGATTCGATAAGTCGTATGTCTATCTTGTTTTGGCATTACGAAAGCGAGCGAGATAGACATATGACTCTCCGAATCGAAATCGAATCCGAGCGTTTATGAATACAGGGGCAGAAACGGGTTATCCGTTTCTACGGCGGTCACGCTACGCGTGCTGAAACTTGACAGAACCGTTGATCCATATCTTGACATAAATAATTAAATTACAATTTCAATAATATCTTTCAACAAAAATCTCGAACGATAACATACCGTGAAATCTAGATTAGAAATAATACATTCCTGTATACTTCTACTTATCATTTTATCCGTAGATATGACTATCAATGAGTGCTACATTTAGTTCAGTGTTTGTCTTTTAAACAAACGTGTTTGTTGTGCACAAAGTTTTTAAACAAACCTGTGACCGAATTTCAAAAAAAAAACTTTGGAAATTCTGCCTGAGTGAAAAATGAGCAGTGAAAAATTGTGTTGAAATTCATTTAGACGGTTCTGAGATCGTTGCGAAAGTGATATTGAACTTTGTTTTCCAGTTACTAAGTGATAAATTGTATTAATCATATCAATGTCATTGTCTTTAGTATTATTACGGTTCAGGAATTCAAGTATTCGAGGAGTGGTCACGGCCGTAATTTCACAACCAGTCTTAGCAAGGGGTATGACCCAGTACTAACTGGGTTGTGGAGGTCAGATAGACAGCCGCCCATTGGAAGTTAAATAGTGTTCTGGTTATTCAACAGGTTGTTTGCAGTAGTATAAGGTTTGTTTTGTTACTTTAATACGGGAAGAAACGATTCGCGCTTTTCTTCTTTGTGTAGGAATGAGAAATACTTTTGAGAGAATGAGATCTGAGAGAATGGTAATCGATCCATTGTCAATGAAAATTGTCTGTAAGCACGTTAAGCCGTTAGTCTCGGCTGTCAATTGTAGATCTTTGACAGTCGTTACAGGTAGTCAGTGGCCTGAAAGTCCTACCAAGGGCTATCGTATTGCCCATTAATTGCTGGAGCTCAGATAGGCAGTCGCTCCATGTAAAATACTGGTATTCAGCTGCATTCGGTAAGACTGGAAGCACACCCCAATAAATTTGGGAATCGGCTAGGCAGATGATTATACTGGAACACAGGCAGTTTGTTTGGATAGCACATGTCTTCAAATTATCGGTTCTAGAACATACTGGTTTCCTTTCACCATTTTGAGAGACCTTTGCGGTCATCTGCAAGAAAAACTTTTTTCCGATACTGGATTGCAATTGGTTGAGTAAATATGTATGTGTGTGTGTAAAAACCGATAAAAAATGACTCATTTGAATTATTGTATTGTTATCTTCTTAACTTGATTGTTAATTCAATTTTAGTGTTGTATAGTGTTTTTAGACTCACGTTTCGAATTCGTGGGATTGTTGTTAAATTCTCAATGTTAGTCGTAAAAACTGCATTGATAAGGGTTTTGGATGTGATAACTTCTTATGGGAGGGTAAACCGCTTCGTAACGTAACGCGTTACGGCGCCACTCTGTCTGGCTTCCCTTTTTCTCACGCATACGGCAGCAGGCTTAGATTAGTTTAAGTTATCACTTCTGTAGAGCGACCGGAGACGCACAAGTAAAGCCTGTTCATCGTTCTTTAGGGAAGCAAATCATTTTACAACACCTATCATCATGCTCTTGCCTTCTCCACATTTGTTTGGGGTCGGCGCAGCAAGTCTTCTTCTTCCATACTTCTCTATTACTTGTCATCTCATCAGACACCTCCTTTGTTGCCATATCATCCTTCACACATTTAACAACACCCATAGGGTCTAAAAACAGTAAATTTGTGTTTCCTTAGACAGCATATTTAGGGAAACTTTTTTTTTATTATTTGCGATGGGTTTGCTCTTGACTCTAGTCTAGGTCAGAGATGACAGAGACAAAGTCGACGATGGTACGAGCTTACCCAGAAGAAGCCTGTTCACTCTCACTTTGAAGAGATTAGGGTCGTAAACGTTCGGAAACACAGACGCAGGCAGAGAGTTCCACTCCTTAAAACGCTTAGTGCGAATTGGTGGAATAGCAATAAGGTAGGGATGGTGACTTGCACTGCGTCTAGATGTCCGATGGAAACTCCTTATTTTTTCCTCTACCAACGACGTTTCTACGAAAAAAGTTAAAAAATTGTAAGAATTTCTTCTAGACAATATCTATTCTCGCTAGATATAGTTTTTTTCTTGTATTAGTGCCTGAATAAAACCTTCTTACGTACACTTTTCAGGATGAGACAAAAAATTGCTTCACTAAAAAAAAACAATTCTTAAGCACTTGTGTCATCTGTTCGTATGTTAGCATTCTTCTCCGAAACGACTAAATCAATTAAGGTGTGGTTTGTGCTAATTACTTGACTTATCACAAACAGGTTTTAACGTAGACTATTATTTAACTTTATAACTTCACTTATATCATTGTGATTGACTGTCTGCAGTCCAAATAACTATGTGTCCAAAGAAAACTGAAATAACTATTCACAAACTCACAAACTGTGTTCAAAAGTGACAAAGTGCGATAAAAAAAGTGACCAAACAGTGAAATGTAAAGAAACAGTGAAATAAAATGAGTGAGAAGAATTACAATAGCCTGCCGAGGCTAAAGAGGAAGGAGACATGGCGGAAAAAGGGGGTAAGCAATACTGCTAGTGTGTGTTGGTGTTGTTCCGTTGAGCTTTTTGTACGTCCTGTAAGCAAAAACATGCCTTGGGTATATGAATTTAAGAAGGGTTTTAGGTCAAGCCTACCCTCCTAAGACTGTGGTGTTCTGTGTTCTTATGGCCGTCTTGTAAAAGGATGCAGGATTGGTCGGCCAAGGTTCCGTCACCATGTGAGGCCTTCACATGATGACTGGTGGAGCTTTTACAAATAGCCTAGTGTTGTGACCTTCGGACTGCCAAGTAGATAGGTCTCAATGTTGAACTACATACCTCTGATTTTTCGGATTCATATGCGTATTGTGAGGAGCTCGTGGCTACATAATAACAGCAGCACGGGTCGATCATCAAGGTTAAGCTGAGGTTGCCGAGGCTGGTCCGTGGATGGGTGACCATAATTACATACCGAGTTTCCTCCGTGCCTCGGAAAGCACGTTAAGCCGTTGGTCCCGGCTGTCATTTGTAGATCATTGACAGTCGTTACGAGTAGTCAGAAGCCAAAAGTCTGACTTCCAGTCTTACCAAGGAATATCGTATTACCCAGTGACTGGGTTGTGGCGGTCAGATAGGCAGTCGCTTCATGTAAAATACTGGTACTCAGCTGCCTCCGGTTAGACTGGAAGCCGACCCCAAGATAGTTTGGGAAAAGGCTAGGCAGATGATGATATGCGTATTGTATAATTATCACTTGCCTCGCTGAAGGAAAACATCGTGAGGAAACCAGCATGCCTGAGAGATATTTCTCGACGGCATGTAAAGCTAAGTCGCCTTTGGGCGGCATCATAATAGACACCAGGTTATGCACTACCCACATGAAAAAAAAAGATGGTGACGGGCCCGGGCTGACCAATCCTTGTTGGGGATGCTCTTTTTTAGGAGTTCCTGTACTCCCAACTCTTGGTAGTAGGTATTTGTAGGAAATCAACGCTTAAGACTTCTTTTTTTTTTTCGGATGGGATATCATCAAATAAAGGGGTTATTTGATGATAACTCATCCGAAAAGAAAAAAAACGCCGCTTCCGCTCTGTGCGGAGCGGAAGGGAGTGTCAGACTTGTACTGACTAAAACACATCCATGTTCCTTCTTAGCCCTTTGCGTTCCAAGGCCACGGTATCTCTTTCATCAGACCCGCAGCCCTGGCAGGCATCGGCCCTCTCGGACCCCTTCCGATTTGCTGACATCTCCTTGAGGCAAGACGTGACTTTAAATGCACAGCTAAACCTACATCCTGGTTTCATTGTAGGAGTCCTATTACACTAATTTTCTGTTGTTTTGTCGTTTGCTTGCACTAACTGCACAACACAGGATTTTTTCCGGGGGCATCCTATAAGCTCTCGGCTAAAGACCGAGGAATTCTCGTTCCACAGCGGAAGTCGGTTATTTTTTTGCAATAGTGTTTTTTTTTTCTTTACCTAAATACCACTTCTTCTTCTTAGCGTATCTATGGCAATCTAAATTGTGTCGGCCCAGAACTGAGCCACCAGTTTGGCGCCCTCTGTAGCGTCCATCAGTTCCTGTAATGAGCAAACAGCAGGACATGATATTAAGTGCTGCATCGTTTGTGGAACGGCACCACATTTAGAAGGCAGAGTCATTAATAAATCTCCACCTGAGCCAGTTTTCCTTGCTGCAACTAACCTGGGTCCGAAGTCTATTAAAGACTTCCAGGTCAGCCATGGCAACTCATGTCCAGGTGGGAGACTTTCAGCAGGTGGAACGAATGGGTTAGGTAAGGATGCACTACCTCGCCACAGCGAAAGACCACTATTTAATAAACAGATGACTCAATGTCTCAAAACATAATTTTTTAAATACGCAGAATCCGTATAGTTTTTAGATAAAGCCTTTACTCGTTTATATCCAATGTTGATTCGATGAGATCACCTTATGAAATCACTGTAGGTCAGTGTCGACCACTTGGCGTTCGATTTTATTTGTTTTTGTAAACGTTTCTTTGGAGGAAAACGCCGCCGAGTTAGACAGCGGTGAAGGTGGGTTTACGATATGACCCCGTATTCACAAACGCTTCGATTCGATTCCGATTCGAAAAGTCGTATGTCTATCTTGTTTTGGCATTACGTAAGAGAGCGAGATAGTATATGACTTACCGAATTTAAATCGAATCGAAGCGTTTGTGAATACGGGGGCTGATCTTGTTTTCGGGGCGAACATGGCCATAGAGATCAAGATAGAGAGGTTTGGAAGGATGAAGGAGAGGCCTTTGCCGAACAATGGGACATTTTCAGGCTAGTAAAAAAAACCGGTCAAGTGCAAGTCGGACTCGCGCACCGAGAGTTCCGGACAAAACTGTACGGATTTATATGTAACTAAAAATTTACGGTTTTCGAATTTTTTCCTTTATCTGTGCTATAGTTAAAGACATTGCTTCGTACCAAATTTCAAGATGCTGAGTTCACGGGAAAAGTACCCTGTAGGTTTTAATTCCCTTGCGAAAGTCGAAAATTTGCGGAAGTTTTCGGCATAAACGGCTGTACCTTTTGATTGCGTTGGCTTAGAAGTTTCATTTTTTCACAGCTCCAAGGGACAGTAGACCTGAGTATTTGATATAAATTCCAGCTTGATACCTCTACGCGTTGCTGTAAAAAAGGGTCTTGACAGACGGACGGACAACAAAGTGATCCTATAAGGGTTCCGTTTTTTCCTTTCGAGGTACGGAACCCTAAAAAATAAGTTTCTTCTGATCTACGGTTTCTTTTGGTACTTCGATGATCAAAATAGAGAAAGGGAATTGCTGCGATAAAAGTTTTCAAGTATTTACCAATTTAAAAAAAAATCCTCTCGATCGAAATATCCATCTGCAAATCTCACCGGAGATAAGCTAAGCATGCTAACCCTAAAATATTATATTACTAGCTGTTCCCCGCGACCTTGGTCCGCTTGAAATGAAAATAAAAATATTACATCCGTATTTGAATCGGATGTTGTTATCAATTTCATGGATTTTAATTTTTTAAACGGAACTGTTAATCCTTTTTCTAATAGTTCGGAGTCTGGATTTGTGCCCGGTTTAGGACAATAGGCTCGCACCTATTACATGAGACCTAATCATATAGCAGAGCAGCAGTGGCCCAGTAGTGGCAGCCCCGACTTACGAGCAGTAAGCCGTGGGTCTTAACCCAGGCAGGCGCATTACTTTGTGTAATTAATTCATCACCGCTGCCCTCAAAAACGGTGAAGGAAAACATCGTGAGAAAACCGGCATGTCCTAGAACTAAAAAATCGAAGACATGTGACATCTACCAACCCGCACTGGGCACGCGTGGTGGATTACAGCCCATTCCATGTGTCCCAGCAGTGGGAACATTATAGGCTGATAATGAAACATAACTCGCTAAATATGGGTGGGCTATGAGGCAGACGTTTGCTCAACCTTTCAGGTCAGATAAGTTAAGTTTTGAGACTCGGTGGAGTAGTATGCCGACTAGGGGCGGTACTTTCATCCAAGTCCAAAAACTTGGCTTGCCTGTATAACTTCCTATAAAACGTAAACACAGACACAAACCGCCGTCTTGCCGTCTCGTCAAGTCGCCGTCGAAGCTGAGCCAGTAGTAATGAATCAGCCCCTAAATAATGGTAATCAGATCCAGCCTGTCCCTTTGCTGCCCTCTCTCAGCGACGCCCTAAGCCGAGGCTCGTACCCCACAGGGGGTGCCCTTAGCGCTGTCGCTTAGTTTATAAGCTTTTTGATTGGCTGGAGGCCTTAAATTCTAGGCATCCGCAGGTTTGCCCGGTTAAGCAGTAGCCAGCCTCAGAGGCTGAACTGCGAGATGCCATTAAAAAAAAAAAAAACAATATAACTTCCTACTCTTCTTGATATTAGAGTTTCTGAACAGAAACTGAGTATTGTTGGCGCCTATGTCCACCACTAAATACACTTGACTAAAACAACAATGCAGTTGAATTAGCACCAACGCTCAAAGGTGACAATAATTGACACAGATATAGATAAAAGAATGCCGTCCGCCCTAGAAACGTCGGCCTTACACACAGATGCTAGCAGAATACAGATCATCTGATAATCTAGTCGTATCGTATGCCGCACCTAGAGTCTTCTAAAGTAGGCCAAGATGTGTTTTTATTAGCGCCGGTGACTGTACTTGGCAAAGAATGCACGCGGTTGTTTTTGTGACTATCTTTTCGGGACTATACAAAGGCGAAGGGACACGCCAAAACGGTTACAATGTATTATGTACAACATAATTCTGACCACATAGAAATGTTTCACCAGTCACAAAAAAAAAAAAAGCCGGCCAAGTGCGAGTCGGACTCGCACACGAAGGGTTCGGTACCATTATTTATAAAAATTTTGCTCGTTAAATATTTATTTTATTCTGTTTTTAGTATTTGTTTTTATAGCGACAACAGAAATTTCAACTGGCTAACTATCACGATTCATGAGATACAGCCTGGTGATAGACGGACGGACGCATGGACAGCGAAGTCTCAGTTATAGAGACCGGTTTAACCCTTTGGGTACGGAACCATAAAACAACAGCTATTTCCTACAAAACTGTAATACCTAGACGATCAAAAACGTGTTGCTCAGTAACTGGGTTGTGGAGGTCAGATAGGCAGTTGTTCCATGCACAATACTGGTAATCTGCTGCATCAGATAAGACTGGAAGCCGACCCCAACATACTTGGGACAGGCTAAACAGATGATATAACAATGAAGATTGGCCATACCAATAGAGATAGATAGGGAATTGCCTAAATTACTTATGTAGGTATGCGATAAGGAGGTATGAGGAAAATGTCAGGAAAGTTTTGAGTATGAATGTGGATGGGTATAATAGTCGAGACAGTACAGTGTGGGTATGATAGTAGTACCAAAGAAACGATGGATGGCCTGTGTGAAGGATGATATGGCAAGAAAGGAGGTGTCTGATGAGATGACGAGTAATAGAAAGTATGGAAGAACAGAAGATGCTGCGCTGACCCTGAATGAATTGGGATAAGTGCAAGAGAATGACGGTACCTTTACCTAACATATTGCTTCATTAGTTGTTGGTCCCAAGACCGATCCCTAAATCGGACAGTGTCATAGGTTTTTCCGTAACGAATTTTTCAACAGCCGCTTTCTTGATTCGTATGAATTCCCGGTAGTTGACATTTGGCTCGCCCCTGAGTAGATGGGACTTCAAACGTTCATAACTGACCAGATTTGATGTTCTACGTATACATAGGTACTCCACTGTGCTTACCTCTTTGTGGAATACAAGCGTCTTGTTATGTTTTCTCGTGAAAAAACACGTTAAACGTGTTTCAGTACAGAAGAGGGACGTTTCTGCCCACGCCGTCGTTGACATTTAGTGACTTTTCAACAGAAGCGTTCGTTTAACTGCTTTTGACATTTTGTAGAAATAACTTCAAAGAACAAATAACCTTTATACCTTGGTCAGTGGTTGTGGCGAAGCTTAATATTTTTGGATAAAAAAAATAATGTTTAAAAAAGTCGATAGGCTTGTATTTCGTGGGACCTAAACATAATTGGCCAAATGTAAGTGTACTAGTACACTTGTGCCTAATCTTTTACATTTTTACAGGCGTGATGTTATGTTTGTAAGACATATGTTTTGTTTTCGGAATAAAAGCCAGCAAAATGTGTGTTTTTTTTATTGGCGACAGTGTAGGTGTATTTTAGTCGCTTTAGTGACAGACATGGTTATAGTTTGGGAAAAGACTAGGCAGATGATGATAATGATGGTCACTAACAATATTAAAAAAACTTGAAAGGGATATTTACCATGTTTAATTTTTTAAACGGAACTGTTAATCCTTTTTCTAATAGTTCGGAGTCTGGATTTGTGCCCGGTTTAGGACAATAGGCTCGCACATATTACATGAGACCTAATCATATAGCAGAGCAGCAGTGGCCCAGTAGTGGCAGCCCCGACTTACGAGCAGTAAGCCGTGGGTTTTAACCCAGGCAGGCGCATTACTTTGTGTAATTAATTCATCACCGCTGCCCTCAAAAACGGTGAAGGAAAACATCGTGAGGAAACCGGCATGTCCTAGAACTAAAAAATCGAAGACATGTGACATCTACCAACCCGCACTGGGCACGCGTGGTTACAGCCCATTCCCTCTCATAGAGAGGGGGCCTGTGTCCCAGCAGTGGGAACATTATAGGCTGATAATGAAACATAGATGATAATGAACATGAGACTCGGTGGAGTAGTATACTAGGGGCGGTACTTTCATCCAAGTCCAAAAACTTGGCTTGCCTTTATAACTTCCTATAAAACGTAAACACAGACACACACCGCCATCTTTCCGGCCTCGCTGCCGAGGCCCGTCGCGACGTCCAAGTTCAATACCCCCCCCCCCCCGACCCTTGCTCGAGCCAGCCCGCGAAGCTGAGCCAGTAGTAATAAATCAGCCCCTAAATAATGGTAATCAGATCCAGCCTGTCCCTTTGCTGCCCTCTCTCAGCGACGCCCTAAGCCGAGGCTCGTACCCTACAGGGGTTGCCCTTAGCGCTGTCGCTTAGTTTATAAGCTTTTTGCCTGGCTGGAGGCCTTAAATACTAGGCATCCACAGGGTTGCCCGGTTAAGCAGTAGCCAGCCTCAGAGGCTGAACTGCGATATGCCATTCAAAAAAATAAATATATATGTATAACTACCTACTCTTCATGATATTATATTATCGCGGAGTGTAAATGTGGTGCCGTTCCGCAAACGATGCGACACTTAATATCGTGTCCTGCTGTTTGCTCGTTACAGGAACTGATGGACGCTACTGAGAGCGCCAAACTAGTGGCTCAGTTCTGGGCCGACACAATTTAGATTGCCATCGACACGCTAAAAAGAAGATGATATTAGAGTTTCTGAACAGTAACTGAGTATTGTTGGCGCCTATGTCCACCACTAAATACACTTGACTAAAACAACAAGGCAGGCGAATTAGCACCAACGCTCAAAGGTGACAATAATTGACACAGATATAGATAAAAGAATGCCGTCCGCCCTAGAAGCGTCGGCCTTACACACAGATGCTAGCAGAATACAGATCATCTGATAATCTAGTCCTATCGTATGCCGCACCTAGTGTCTTCTAAAGTAGGCCAAGATGTGTTTTTATTAGCGCCGGTGACTGTACTTGGCAAAGAATGCACGCGGTCGTTTTTGTGACTATCTTTTCGGGACTAGACAAAGTGGAAGAGACACGCCAAAACGGTTACAACGTTTTGAGTATGAATGTGGATGGGTATAATAGTAGAGGAAGACCTAAAACACGATGGCTGGACTGTGTGAAGGATGATATAGCAAGAAAGGAGGTGTAAGATGAGATGACGAATAATAGAGAAGTATGGAAGAAGAAAAGATGCTGCGCTGACCCCGAATGAATTGGGATAAGCGCAAGAGAATGATGGTACCTAACATATTGCCTCATTAGTTGTTGGTCCCAAGACCGATCCCTAAATCGGACAGTATCGCAGGTTTTTCTATAACGAATTTTTCAACAGCCGCTTTCTTGATTCGTATGAATCCCCGGTAGTTGACATTTGGCTCGCCCCTGAGTAGATGGGACTTCCAACGTCTATAACTGGCCAGATTTAATGTTCTACATATGTATACATAATCCACTGTGCTTACCTCTTTGTGGAATACAAGCGTCTTGTTATGTTTTCTCGTGAAAAAAACACGTTAAACGTGTTTCAGTACAGAAGAGGGACGTTTCTGCCCACGCCGTCGTTGACATTTAGTGACTTTTCATCAGAAGCGTTCGTTTAACTGCTTTTGACATTTTGTTGAAATAACTTCAAAGAACAAATAACCTTTATACCTTGGTCAGTGGTTGTGGCGAAGCTTAATATTTTTGGATAAAAAAAATAATGTTTAAAAAAGTCGATAGGCTTGTATTTCGTGGGACCTAAACATAATTGGCCAAATGTAAGTGTACTAGTACACTTGTGCCTAATCTTTTAAATTTTTACAGGCGTGATGTTATGTTTGTAAGACATATGTTTTGTTTTCGGAATAAAAGCCAGCAAAATGTGTGTTTTTTTTTATTGGCGACAGTGTAGGTGTATTTTAGTCGCTTTAGTGACAGACATGGTTATAGTTTGGGAAAAGACTAGGCAGATGATGATAATGATGGTCACTTACAATATTAAAAAAACTTGAAAGGGATATTTACCATGTTTACCGTTTGTTTTGAGTTCCTGATATTTCGGCGCTGTTGCAAACGCCATGATTTTTAACCGTGATCATGGATTATCAATAAACCCTAAACCATTCCGTTAAGCGTTATTAATATTTATTATATATTTTTGACTTCCCAAGAATACACTTCAAAATAGATTCTTTTCCTGATGTCCGACATTAATTTCATGGCAGCAGTAGATCACTGAACAAATATCAACAGTGACCCCAAAATGCGGTATTAAATAAAAGAAGTTGCTACGAGAAGGAAATACAAAACAATAATTTATTTGACAGTTTCTGCTCTAATGGGTATTATAAGCATTCGGACTCATTGCGTTGACCCATTTCTTGTTATAAAATTGTACATTTTGTGCAATCTCAATGAAATCTTTATAATTCTGTCTCTTGAATCGGATGTGAGCATAGCGTATTCTGTGCTGGACAAATAAGCCAATCCTTGCAGTGGAAGCTGGGCTGACTATAGGGTACGCTAGGAGAACTAATAAATAAAGTAACATCATTTCTAGCTTCTATAATCACCATTTTTAGCTCAAATGTGCGAAAAGAGCGCTTTCCGTTCATTCAGCATATAATCGAAGTGAAACCTCTGAACACAAAATGTGAAAAAAATAATAAAAACAAAGTGAAAAAACCAGCCAAGTGCGAGTCTTACTCGCACACGGGGTTCCGTAGCCCCAAAAAATATAATAACAATATTTTGAACGGTCATTCATAAGTTTTACAGTCAACAGCAAAACTAAATTTGTGTTTCATAGTATGTTAATGAAAAACAAAGTGTTTAAGTTTTTTTTTTTAAAGTTACGGCTGTACTTTCGTCAAAAAGTCCCATATCTCAATAACTAAATATCAAACCTTATTCAACCAATTTTCGTTGAAAGTTTTTTTACGTTCCACAATTTTTTTTTCAGAATTTTCCTCCTCTTACTTTAGAAGTTAGAGGGGGGAGGGGACACATTTTACCACTTTGGAAGTGTCTAAGTGTGAAGTGTCACACAAACTGTTTAGTTTAGAAAATAATGATATTAGAAACCTCAATATCATCTTTGAAGACCTATCCATAGATACATACACACGTATGGGTATGATGAAATTTTTTTTTTGAGTTTCAGTTCTATGTATGGGGAACCCCCAAAATTTATTGTTTTTGTTTTCTAGTTTTGAGTGAAAATCTTAATGCGGTTCACAGAATACATCTACTTACAAAGTTCCAACAGTATAGTTCTAATAGATTGGATTCGGAAAAAGGTGGCTGTGACATACGGACGGACAGACAGACAGATATGACGAATCTATAAGGGTTCTTTTTTTTGCCATTCGGCTACGGAACCCTAAAAAAATACATAATGACCAGCCACCCGAATGAACGGTGCACTCGAGTTTAGCATTTCGGAATAACGACTACTAGACTAATCTCGATTATCCATCTGAAAGTTATTCAAAAAGTATTCATCAACAGCAAGCTAAATTCCTCAACGTTTAACTACGTAATAATTTAAATTTAACTAACATGTTGTAGTTCATCATCTGCTTCTTAGCTCTTCTCTAACCTATGTTAGAGTTGGGTTCCAATCTAACCGGGTGCAGCTGAAAATCAACACGCGTAGCATGACCACTGTAGAAACGAGTTTTGTTTACGGAAGAATTGACATACTGACAGTTAGACAATGACAATGTGTCGATTCTTCCGTCGACATAGCCCGTTTCTACGGCGTTCAGTCTACGCGTGCAGTTTTTAACATGGAGATACTGCCCATAGATCCGCCTACTACGTATCTCCGTGCCTCGCAAAGCGCGTTAAGCCGTTGGTTCCGGCTGTCATTTGTAGATATTTGACAGTCGTTACAGGTAGTCAGTAGCGCGAAATTCTCAAAACCAGTCATACCAAGGGGTATCGTATTCACCCAGTACTGACTGGGTTGTGCAGGTCTGATAGGCAGTCCCTCCATGTAAAATACTGGTATTCAGCTGCATCCGGTTAGACTGGAAGTAGGCTCCAACATGTTTGGGAAAAAGCTAGACAGATGATGCCTGCCTATAGATCCGATATTCCGATATCATCAACCCAGTTACTTGTTAACACGATTAATAATAGGTCTTTACCTATGAAATTGCCGTATTGCAGTACAGACTTTTTCAAACAAAAAAAAGTTTTGATTGGCTATGAGTTCTAAATTCAAATTAATTTTGTTTTAAAAATATGACATTCTATTTACAAAATCAGTCTTTTGTTTATTGATTAGCGTTGTATTTTCATTACATTTCAACATTTTTCCTCATAATGGATACTTTGAAATTTCGTGTAATTATGGAATATGAGTTCCGTCGTGACACCAACGCGGCACAAACGACCCGTAACATCAACGACGTTTACGGAGAGAACTGTACAAACGAACGCACAACCCGTTATTGGTTTGCTCGGTTCCGTTCTGGGAATTTTGACTTGAAAAATGAACCTCGTGGTCGTCCGGAAACTTTGGTCAACAATGATAAATTAAAGGTGATTGTTGAAGCTGATGAAACTCAATCTACAGCTGAGCTGGCAGCAGCTTTTGATGTTAGCATTAAAACAATATTGGTCCATTTGCGACAGATTGGCAAGATAAAAAAGCTTGATAGATGGGTGCCCCACGAACTTAACGATCGCCAGCGCAACGTACGCGTCGAGACTTGCCTTGCGCTGCTTAACAGGCACAGAAATGAAGGAATTTTGAACCGAATTGTTACGTGCGACGAAAAATGGATTCTTTTTGACAATCGAAAGCGCTCAGCAAGTTGGTTAGATCCTGGTTCGGTACCAAAGCAATGTGCAAAACGAAAAATGACCCCTAGAAAGGTGATGGTCACAGTTTGGTGGTCTAGTGCTGGTGTGATTCATCATAGCTTTTTACAAAACGGCGAGAGCATTACTGCAGATGTGTACATTGAAGAACTGACCACAATGATGGCGAAACTCGCACGTCTGCAACCAGCTTTGGTCAATCGGTCGTCTCCACTGCTACTTCACGACAACGCGCGGCCCCATACTGCACAACAGACCGTCTCTAAGCTGCATGAGTTGGGTTTGGAAGCTCTCCCTCATCCGCCATACTCACCAGATCTTGCGCCTTCCGACTATTACTTTTTCCAAAATTTGGACAACTTTTTAGCGGGAAAAAAATTCAATTCCCGAGAGGCAGTACAAAACGCCTTTGAAGAGTTTGTTGTCTCCCGTCCAGCTGATTTTTTCAAGAAGGGCATCCATAAACTGCCACAGCGTTGGCAAAGATGCATTGATTGCAGGGGTGATTACTTTGAATAAAAGAAATAAATAAGTTCGAAAAAAAAAATACTTTAACTTTTTTCAAACAAAACGGCAATTTCATAGGTAAAGACCTAATTTAAAACTTGTCCAAACTAATATTATAAAGATTTGATTGTTTGTTTGCATTGAATAAGCTCCGAAACTACTGGTCCGATTTGAAAAACCGGCCAAGTGCGAGTCTTACTCGCACACAGGGTTCCATAGCCCCAAACAATATTTTGAACTGTCATTCATTAGTTAGTAGTATTAGTTGTAAACTTCCACTAAACCGCAAAACTAAATTGGTTTTTCATAGCATGTTAATAAAAAACAAAGTTACTGCTGCAGTTTGATGAAAAAGTCCCATATCTCAAAAACTAAACATCATATCTTATTGAAACCAATTTTCGTTGATAGTTTTTTTTACGTTCTACAAACTTAAATATTTTCAGAATTTTCCTTCTCTTACTTTAGAAATTAGAGGGGGGGGGACACACATTTTACCACTTTGGAAGTGGCTCTAGCGCAAACTATTCAGTTTAGAAAAAAATGATATTAGAAACCTCAATATCATTTTTGAAGACCTATCCATAGATACCCCACACGAATGGGTTAGATGAAAAAAAGAATTTTGGTTTTCAGTTCTATGTATGGGGAACCCAAAAATTAATAGATTTTTTTCTATTTTTGTGTAAAAATCTTAATGCGGTTCACAGAATACATCTGATTACCAAGTTTCAAAAGTATAGCTCTTATAGTTTCGGAAAAAAGTGGCTGTGACATACAGACGGACAGACAGACAGACAGACAGACAGACAGACAGACAGACAGACAGACATGACGAATCTATAAGGGTTCCGTTTTTTGCCATTCGGCTACGGAACCCTAAAAATCTTTCAGTGGTATATAGCCCATTTATCGAGGAAGGCTATAGGCTATATATCATCACGCTACGACCAATAGGAGTGGAGCAGCAGTGAAAAATGTTGCGAAAACGGGGAAAATGTGACGCAAACGAAGTTGCGCCGGACAGCTAGTTTGATATAAATTAACAGAAGGAAAATTCCTCGACATCTACCTCTACTAATAAATCAATAGACAAAACCTTTTACTCATTAACACGTTCATTAATAATCGGAAGTGTATAGGAATGCAGTTGCGCAGCAGAACTAGAATATTTTTTATAACAAATCGAGTATAATGTATCGAACTAGTTGGTTCTGAACTTGGTAGGACCCCGCTAGCGGTCGACCTTAGTTCGGTCACGAGTTTGTATGGCTTTAGTTGCAGCGATTTATGATCTAAATACATCATCATAACCTAGCCTTTTTCCCATTTTGGGATCGGCTTCCAGTCTAACCGGGTGCAGCTGAGTATCAGTATTTAACATGAAGCGACTGCTGACCTCCACAACTTAACGTAATGTAGCTTAGTACTGGATAATACGGTAGCCCTTGGTAAGACTGGTTGTCCGACTATCGGGCTATTTACTACCTTTTACGACTGTAAAAGATCTACAATTGACAGCCGGGACGAAGCCAAAGGTTGAGCAAATTGTTATTGGGTTTTCTCATCAGGAATTTCTCAGTAGCAGTCATGGTGTCTGGATTTGTGCCCGGTTGATAGCATTAGGCTCGCCCCCTTAGATGGAACTTAAAAAATCTCACTGGCGAAATCTGTGTGTACTGCGAGGTACATCTCGCAGTACACCCAGTGTGATTTATTTGCCTCGAGCTGGGTAGACGTATGTCGTGAATGTTTGAGTTTCTGTGAGAAGGTGAACGAAAGATAATTCTTTTTTTGTGCTTGTTCTGTGGGAGGATGCATGAAAGATGACTTTTTTTGTTGTTGTAATTTTAAGTACTTTTTAGGGTTCCGTACCCAAAGGGTCAAACGGGACCCTATTACTGAGACTTCGGTGTCTGTCCGTCCGCCCGTCCGTCTGTAACCAGACTGTATCTCATGAACCTTGATAGATGGCTAGTTAAACTATCTACAGATTATGTATTTCTGTTGATGCTATAACAACAAATACTAAAAACAGAATAAAATAAATATTTAAGAAGGGCTCCCATCCAAAAAAAAATTTTTTTTGCTCGTTTTTATAAATAATGGTAAGGAATCCTTCGTGCGCGAGTCCGACTCGCACTTGGCCGGTTTTTTTATTATGTTTATCATACTTTATTCTAAATATGTTTTTTTTTACAGTACGATTACTTGGATTTTCTGTTATATTGTACATCTCTTGTCAAATAAATAAATAAATCTCTGCATTATCCTTCGAGGTATACAGGCGTGATGCTATGGCATAGCAAGTAGTTAGACCTATTCGATTGAACCTTTGTCTTCAGGTTTTAGGCAATAACCATTGACAAGCCTCAATTCAATAACATTCTCTCAAACATATTCAAGGTCACATAGCTAATTTGCAATGCCAACAGCGTAGTAATGACCGATAACTTATCTCAAGGTCAAAGTCATTGCTTATTGATTTAGATCTAGATGTTTACAATATCTAAATCAATCGTTTCTTTAATCGCAGTTCATTGTTAGACTTAGACTTTGCCCAAATTTATTTATTTTTTTATAACGCAAACACTTCTAACATTACAGGGAAATCCTAATGCGTTAGCGTGGTCATTAATTAAACTATCTTAAATAACATAAAACATACAATATTGTTTTTGTGAATTCATTCAGAGAGCACGAAAATAAATCGATCCTGTCAGCAGTGAGCAGTGTCATTTAGTGCGTGAAAGGCGCGCGTCAGTGGTGCCTTGCTGAGCAAGTTGGTTCGTGCGCGAGGAACTGCTAGTAACCGTGGCTTCCGGCGCGGCGCCGCGATACATAATTGTCAGGCACATTTAGACGTATCTCTTTCAAAACACCGGAATTTCAGGTCTTACCACGTAATAAATACATATGTGGCCATCGCTAGGTCCCTCCTTTTTACTCCCAAATTGAGTCACGACATTTCTTTCGCCAAGTTTTGTTCTGTCTTTTTGGTAATGGCATCTCGCAGGTCAACCTTTGAGATTGGCTTCTGCTCAACCGGACTATCCTGTGGGTCAAACTAAACGTAAAACTCAAACCGTTTATTTCACGAACATGACGCATGTATCAGCCATTATTCAACTCAACCATATTGAAGGGAACTAAATGACCCGACACACCGGCCACCATTAGCGTGACATTTAAGTGAGCGTGATATTCACTCAACCACCGGGTATATTCGGGTGCCTTGAGTGCCTCCACCCAGGGGCGGTTTTTTGGTCCCGGTCGCCGGTTTCAATCTGTTGGTGTATCTTATTGGTTATCTTTCTATGTTTAAATGCAACTAGTTGCTACCCGCGACTTCGTACGCGTGGAAATTTCGATGTGTTTTTTAGGGCAAAATTGTTAAAGCATCCTCTTGAATCATTTTGTCTATTGATGAAAACTGCATCAAAATACGTTGCGTAGTTTAAGAGATCTAAGCGTATAAACGGACGGGGGGAAGCGACTTTATTTTATACTATTTAAAGAAGATACATCCTGTATTGTCGTATTGTTATTTCTATTTTCTCTTATCGAAAACAAAAAGGACAATTACAATATAAAATAATTCGTACAAAATGAGCCGTGGCAGCTAAGAGACGACCAGGCACAACTGACAGCGCCCGTACTTATACATATAAATTAAGATAGCAAAAAAATATTGCCAACAGGTAAAGTGATATTGGGATTCGTCCCGAATGCTCCCGAGGGGCATTTAAAATTGCCCCTTGTGACGGCTGTTTTGTTCTTTTAATCGTTGAGATCTGCTATTGCTGATATCTGTCGTTAAATTGATGATCAACTGATCATCTACTCCACTGCTGACTTTAAGTAATATAATTTTGTCACCTTTTGCTGCATAAAACTTGCCCAATTGGCTCCTGAAATACAGGTACTCTAACCTAGCTCTTGAGCCAGGGTCTCACAAAACTGTAACCTGTTTTTATGGCAATAAATAAATTATTATTTTCTCCTTTATTCATTGATACATTTTCAAATATTTCTTATAAAAAAACATTATCATTATTATCATCTAGCTAAAGGTAGATGTCCACCTTGTATGTCACCGAACAACAAATAGAAGGTAAAACCATTTCCCAATAAAAATAAGTGCATTTAGTAAACACATGTATACGAGCTACAATAGCATTTTATCGCGATCACTAAGACCCGACCTCATTTCGCGATATGATAACAATTTCCGCCTTATTTTGACCAGATAATCCAACAATGTACTCTGGCATGCACTGAGAGATTAGGGTTGTCCTAAATGATAACAATAAACCTTACTTTTGTCTTTCAGTAGTCGAGTTAAAAGGTGACAGGTGAATGATGGTGTCTATGGCAACATATATACATCATCCGCTTAGCCGTCTCCCAACCACGTTGGGGTCGGCTTCCAGTCTAACCGAATGCAGCTGAATACCAGTATTTTACATGGAGCGACTGCCTATCTGACCTCCACAACCGAGTTGCTAAGTAAAACGATATCCCTTTCTAAGACTTATTGTCCGAGTTTTAGGCTTCTGATCTTAATGACAGCTGGGATTAACGCCTTCACGAGCTATCCTGCAATGGATGGTCACCGACTACACACGGAGAGGTCTATCTGAACTTGAAAGGGTTCAGTTGTGGACCTTTTTAAGTTGAGCTAATTGATTCTTTATCAATAAAACTGAAAACGGGATATTTAACATGTTTACTATTTGTTTTGAGTTCCCGATATTTCGGCGACGTTGCAAGCACCATGATCACGGATAAAATGATGCTATTGCGAGTGGGTGTTTTTTTAATCGTTTTATTTTTGTGCAGACAAATCGTTTTTTGCGCTCGGGACTATTAGCAATGTCACTAACTCGATTCTGTTCCCGACACACGAAACTCATTGTGGCCGCTCGCGAACTTTTTACGACATATTTTCTTTTTTTACGCAGTATCCAGTGTTTGTGTCCATGTCAGTTTAAGCAGAGCTAATTGATTGGTTGTTTTTGTCTGGTTATCAATGTCGTCAGACCTAAGCACAGGATCCGATGACGTAATCACTACAGCATCCTGCTTGCTCACGATTTTTACATCAATAGTAGTTGCGAGGTCGTTAGTGTTTTATCATTGTTGTATGATTGTGCCATTGTACGGTTTCTTCTAGAACATGTTGGTTTGATGTCGGTTCTTTGTTTACATGCATATCTTAGCTGAATGTGTTAGGTGTCACAAATAGGGCTTTGGTGACCACTTTAACCGGGTCTAAATATAATCCGCATTTAGCCTTTTGGCAAAAAACCGTGTGTCGTCGAGAATTATCTCTCAGGCATGCTGGTTTCCTCACTATGTCTTCCTTCACCGTAGCAAGTGATAATTATACAATACGCACATTAATCCCGTGTCAGTAAAAAAGATACATATTATTTTAAAAGTTGATCGCTGATCAGATACGTCGCTGGTGAGGACTTCGAAGAAACGAATCATTTTTAGTTGCTGGTTCTAGTAGCTTCTCGCTGAACCTTTACCAACGATCAATGAATAAGAGATACCAAAACCATATGTTACAAACTCAGATTTTTTCTTTTATGTCAAGACAACTTGGAATTCTTGAGTCACTTTCAAATCTAATCATGTCCCAAAATAGAACATTCTTAACATCAAATATTTTTCTTGAATGACCTTCGTATAATGGTAATGATAACCGGTTTAAGTAAACAGAAGGTTTGGAGGTGTGGCCTAGTGTCCTATGGGGAACATTATTAAATAATGACCTGTGTTAGTAGTAGTAGGAGAGCAGCGGTGGCAGCCCCGACTTACGAGCAGTAAGCCGTGGGTTCGAACCCAGGCAGGCGCATAACTTTGTGTAATTTATTTCATCACCGCTGCCCTCAAAAACGGTGAAGGAAAACATCGTGAGGAAACCGGCATGTTCTAGAACTAAAAATTCGAAGACATGTGACATCTACCAATCCGCACTAGGCTCGCTTGGTAGATTACAGCCAACTCCCTCTCGTTGAGAGGAGACCTGTGTACCAGCAGTGGGTACATTATAGGCTGATAATGATGTGTGTTAGTACGACGAAACGAGGGATGAACGCATGTAACTAAAAGAGTGATGGATGGAGAGGGAGAGGAAGGCCCAAGAAAAGATTGTGTGAGGAGTGATATGAAAGAGAAAGGAGTAAATGATGCCGTGACGTCTGGCAGAGGAGAATGGAAGAGAAAAACCGGCCAAGTGCGAGTCTTACTCGCACACAGGGTTCCATAGCTCCAAACAATATAATAACAATATTTTGAACTGTCATTCATTAGTTAGTAGTATTAGTTAGTAAACTTCCACTCAACCGCAAAACTAAATTTGTTTTTCATAGTATGTTTATGAAAAACAAAGTTACTGCTGCAGTTTGATGAAAAAGTCCCATATCTCAAAAACTAAACATCATATCTTATTGAAACCAATTTTCGTTGATAGTTTTTTTTACGTTCTACAATCCTAAATATTTTCAGAATTTTCCTCCTCTTACTTTAGAAATGAGAGGGGGGGGGGACACACATTTTACCACTTTGGAAGTGGCTCTAGCGCAAACTGAATAGTTTATATTATATAGTATTAGTGGTAAAATGTGTGTCCCCCCCCCTCTCATTTAGTTAGTTTAGAAAAAAATGATATTAGAAACATAAATATCATTTTTGAAGACCTATCCATAGATACCCCACACGTATGGGTTTGATGAAATTTTTTTTTTTGGTTTTCAGTTCTAAGTATGGGGACCCCCTTAATTTATTGTTTTTTTTTCTATTTTTGTGTGAAAATCCTAATGCGGTCTACAGAATACATCTACTTACCAAGTTTCAACAGTATAGTTCTTATAGTTTCGGAAATAAGTGGCTGTGACATACAGACGGACAGACAGACAGACAGACATGACGAATCTATAAGGGTTCCGTTTTTTGCCATTCGGCTACGGAACCCTAAAAAGGAGATGCTGAAAAGATGACGTGTGTTATTTGGACCTTACAATAAAGGTCAAAGTAAATTTATCAGCACTATAGGATAAGCATCACTTCGTCATTTAGAATTCTTCGAGGGCGAGTACGAGAGTGCATATAGGAGCTCTCGTTTAGCCTCAGTGTTCCTCACTTGGCTGTACACTCTCGCACTCGCCCTGCCTCGGAGTGTACAGCCACCTTTGGAGGTGTACTGTAGACATGGAGACACATGACCTGGCTTTGTATTCAGAGCTTCCCGTATAATGAGAGCTCAGCGTATACTGGTTTCGCATAGCTTGATTGGTCCTCTGCATGGTGTCGGACGTAAAGAATAGCACCATCCCATATCGTCCCGTGGGTGTCGTAAGAGGCGACTAAGGGACTTGCCAGAGAATGGGCAGCAGCGTTCTCTGTGCTTTTGTAACAGCCGTACTGCGATCGCCAACCCGCCTGCCAAGCGTGGCGAATATGGCACAACCCTCCAAAATGTCAATGTGGCGAACTTGGGGGAGGCCTATGTCCAGCAGTGGACGTCTTTTGGGCTGAGATGATGAATGGTGATGATTGGTCCCCTTGCGTACACTGCGGCCACATTTCGCCAGTTATGCTGTTTTTAAATTAATAATGAGCCTGCTCTTGACCTCGTTCACGCTTATATGATGTGGCATTATTACAGTTATTATTAGACCAACGTACATTACATTATAAGGAAGGATCTGCAAATAATTCATATTAATCATTAATCCATAATATAGTACATTCCTATCCTGATCATTAGTGGTTTGTTTACAATACGTCACACTTGGCTGATTTTTTTAACTCGGTACATGTGATGATCAGAATGTTAGGCCACAAAAGAGATGAATAAAAGGCAAATGTGGCTGAGATGAGAATGCTAAGGGGGATGTGTGGTGTAACGCGAATGGAGAAAATAAGGAATGAGTACAGAACAAGTCTGAATGTGGCGCCGATGACTGAAAATTTGTGTAGTAATCAGTTATCGTGGTATGGACACATGTGATGCGGAGGAATGACGAAAATGTAAGGAGTTAGACTGGAAGCCGACCCCTACTTGGATAGGCAGATAAAGTTGATTAACCAATCACAGACAAGATAATTCTTATTGTACTAACAGCTGGCGCGAAATTATTAACACATGGTGCGGCCATGTTGTTATTATGTAAACAAGCGATCGTAAATAAAATCAGCAGGGGAACTTGGCCTATTTATTATATTTTGGAATTACATACATGTTTGGATAGGATGAAATTATAAACGATATTTTAGGAGGAGCTCGTAACTAAATAATAACAGTCGCACGTGTCGATTTTTAACACATTCGCTGCTAAAATGTTCAAATAATCCATTTTTGCATGCGCGTCATCTAAAGCTGCGTATTGTGTGTTAAGGTTAAGCTACTTTTTCCGAGGTCGGTCCGTGGATAGGTTACCATCAATATATTCCGAGAACAGGTCGTGCCTCGTGAAGCACTTGCACCACTTGCACCACTTGTATCAAGTTATCAACCGTAATTTTTAGGGTTCCGTACCCAAAGGGTCAAACGGGACCCTATTACTGAGACTTCGCTGTCCGTCCGTCCGTCCGTCCGTCTGTCACCAGGCTGTAGATCTCATGAACCGTGATAGTTAGCCACTTGAAATTTCTACAGATTATGTATTTCTGTTGATGCTATAACAACAAATACTAAAAACAGAATAAAATAAATATTTAAGGGGGTATCCCATACAAAAAAGTGACTTTTTTGCTAATTTTTTATAAATAATGGTACGGAACCCTTCGTGCGCGTGTCCGACTCGCACTTGGCCGGTTTTTTATCTTTGACAGTCGTTACAGGTAGTCAGAAGACCGAAAGTCTGTTAACCAGTCTTAGACTTGAACGTCAGACGATTCTGAACGAGAGAGAAGTATAGGTGCATGGAAAAGTGCGATTCCATGTTGCTGGATGATGTGGAACCCTTACCTATGGTGTCCCCTGGGTAGTGCAAATGCAGTCCCTGTATGCACAGCACCGGTATTTGGCTGCAATAGGGTTACCTGGAAGTAGACCCCGACAAAGTAAGGAAGAGGTTTTGGTAAATGACGAGAATTATATAATATCAGTATAGATTTCTATATGCGCCTCATCAGAAGGCTTAAAGTCACCCAAAGGGCAATGAGGGCTATGCTCGGAGTTTCCTTGCGTGATCAAATCAGAAACGAGGACATCCGCAAGAGAACCAAGGTTACCGACGTAGCCCGAAGAATTGCCAATCTAAAGTGGCAGTGGGCAGGGCACATTGCTCGCAGACCGGATGGCCGATGGGGCCTCAAAGTTCTGGAATAGCGACCGCGAACTGGAAGACGTTGCGTTGGCCTCCCACTAGATGGACCGATGACCTGGTGAAAGTTGCGGGGATCCGCTGGATGCGAGTCGCACGGTACTGGTCAATTTGGTGACACTTGGGGAAAGCCTATGTCCAGCAGTGAACATCTTTCGGAATAGATGAATAGATGATGATGATGATTTCTAGATGCTGTACTTCGCATAGTAAATAGAGTAGTCGTAGTATTTTCAGTTAGTTTCACCTCTTGCACACAATTTAACTCCATTGTCATGTCATCACTATTACCAAAATGATTTCATCAATTTTGGTCACTGTGGCAATGATTGATTTGGCATAGTTCCAGTTACGACATGGTTGGCGCTGTCGGTGAGCGACTGAGTGCTGCGTTGCGTGTCGCGGATTCGATCCCTGTACGGAACAAATATTTGTATTGCCTACATATAGTGGTTCCGGGTCTGGTTGTTTGTGTATACGAGTTTTAATGTTTGTTAATGCATCCATGATTATGTCATACACAATTAAAGTGAGTAATTAAGTTGTCCCTCGATCTTCATTAACGGTGTCGTATTTATAGTCTCATTTTCATAGACGTTTCTTTTTGAGACTAGAGAGATTTTGTCCGCTGTTTTGCCCGCATGTGTTGGAAATTATCTCCACGAGAACATATCTACTTCTGAGATAAAAATTATCCTCTGTCCTAAACAAAGGGCTTGGTTAGAGGTACCGTTTCTAAATAAAAAGCCGATAAAATGTCCGGAAATTCCGGATTTTCATCTTTTGTACCTTAATTTTCAGAGTGTGTACTCCCACTAGCCCACTACTATGGCCGCCTATACAAGAACGGGGTTCGTCATTACAAGACACGTGTTTTTTTTCGCAATTCTTTTACATGTCCGTACTGTTACATAATTTTTTCGCCGGGAGGGGACGCTTTAGAAGGCATTGACCTTTTTTGTGAGTTTCTTCTGACATGTATGACCAGATGATTTAACATGGACAATACGAAAAGAGCACGTAAGGATCTTAGAAGGTAGCGTGATTTCTACCGGGGTAGGCATGGAGAAAAGTCGTGAGTTTATGTACTTAAGTTAAATATTGTACAATGGTACGGAACACTTCAGTGCGAGTCCGACTCATACTTGGCCGGTTTTCATAAGAAAATTCACACAACAATCACGTTCGTCTAAATGCATTGAAATGTTTCTATGTAAAACGTTGACGTATCAGTTATTTAGATAAATTGTTCACAATCATAAATATTGCAATAGATGATGTCATGAATCCTTCTCGGTTATAATGATATCATTCTCGCGTAGTTTATTGGATGAATTAGTGTTCGCTGCCAAACTAATGTTTATTTCTGCTTCTTGTTATTGTTTGTAAATAATGTACAGATTAGTATCAGACTGCAGATTAGTTTACAAATCATAGCTAATGCTCGCGACTTCGCCTGCGTGGATATCAGTAATTTTCCTACGGTATCTTAGTACTGACATAAAAGTATCCATCCAGATTTTAATAATAAACCTCCAACAGTTAGAAACAAAACCGTTTACACTATGAATACGGCTCAACTGGCGCCAAAGCACGTGAATCATCGCGAACGCAGTGTCCGTTCTTAATTCAAAAATATCGGTCGCGAACGATCACGACCCGAGTCGTATCGTTCGGCATTCGGGAATTAACGGTTATTGGTGACGTCAGTGATTGTTGAGTTAGGTTAGGCTCAGTTTAGCTTTAAGCCAAAGACACACTAGGGGAAAAATGTGCCACGACATGTATCGGCGACATGTCAAGCGAAGCCGGCCGATTTCGCCGGACAAATATGGCGACAACGCGCGACTTATGTCCGCAGCGACGTCAAACGAAGTCGTGCGACTTCGCGGAACTTCGTCTGACATATCTGGCGAAAAGCATGGAAGAAAAAACCGGCCAAGTGCGAGTCTTACTCGCACACAGGGTTCCATATCCCCAAACAATATTTTGAACTGTCATTCATTAGTTAGTAGTATTAGATAGTAACCTTCCACTCAACCGCAAAACTATTTTTTTTTCATATTATGTTAATGAAAAACAAAGTTACTGCTGCAGTTTGATGAAAAAGTTCCATATCTCAAAAACTAAACATCATATCTTATTGAAACCAATTTTCGTTGATAGTTTTTTTTACGTTCTACAATCCTAAATATTTTCAGAATTTTCCTCTTACTTTAGAAATAAGAGGGGGGACACACACATTTTACCACTTTGGAAGTGGCTCTAGCGCAAACTATTCAGTTTAGAAAAAAAATATATTAGAAACTTCAATATAATTTTTGAAGACCTATCCATAGATACGCCACACGTACGAGTTTGATGAAAAAAAAAATTTGGTTTCCAGTTCTATGTATGGGGAACCCCAAAATTTATTGTTTTTTTTTTTTCTATTTTTGTGTGAAAATCGTAATGCGATTCACAGAATACATCTACTTACCAGGTTTCAATAGTATAGTTTCGGAAAAAAGTGGCTGTGACAAACGGACGCACAGACATACTGACAGACAGATATGACGAATCTATAAGGGTTCCGTTTTTTGCCATTCGGCTACGGAACCCTAAAAATGCTGCGTCGACCCCAAATGAATTGTGATTAGGGCAACAGAATGATGAAGTTATAGAAATTGATCGGTAGCCTCCACACTCTGTGAATCACACAAGTCCATCGTCATCATCAATCCTTGACATCATACGTAGGTGTTCTGGCAGATATCCAAGTAAAAGAGCGTGAATACAATACTTTGAGTAAGAGCTCAATAAAATGTTGGAACTCGTTTATAAGCTGATTTACAAAATAAACACGCCGTGTTTGTTATTTCTGTTCGTTTATATTGAGTTGGGATGCGTTTTGGGAGTGTATAAATCTGGATGTTTGTTGCTTTCGGTTTCATCATCATTCATCATTTCAGCCCAAAAAACGTCCACTGCTGGACATAGGCCTCCCCCAAGTGTCGCCACATTGACATTTTGGGGGGTGTTGCCATAATCGCCACGCTTGGTAGGTGGGTTGGCGATCGCAGTACGGTTGTTACAAAAGCACAGAGAACGCTGCTGCCCATTCTCTGCTAAGTCCCTTAGTCGCCTCTTACGACACCCACGGGAAGATATGGGATGGTGCTATTCTTTACGTCCGACACCATACAGAACACAACAGCTTTCGGTTTATTGGGGTTTAATTTGCTAAAGTTCTGCATTCCGCTGGATGCGAACACCATCTTTATTTCTTTTTTTTTTGTGTTGTTTGTGGCTAACCTGATGTCGAGAGATTTTTATGCCGCCCATGGGCCTCTGACTTGGCTTTAAACGCCGTCGAGGAATATCTGCAGCATGCTTGTTTCCTCACGATGTTTTCCTTCACCGAAGCAACTGATAATTATACAATACGCACATGAATCCGAAAAATCAGAGGTGCGTGTCTTAGGTTCGAACTCGAGTCCTATGACTTGGCAATCAGACGGTCACACCACTAGGCTGTGGGTGCTATTTGTGAAAACCATAAGACCTGTCGATTTAGCGACGCTTGGGGTAGGTCTAAGTCTAACAGTAGACGGTTTTCGGTTGTAATGGTAGTGATTGATCGGCCTATTATTTTGCCGCTATCGTTCTACTGGATGATCATAAGCTGTGGCGAAAATCGAGCCGACTTGGTCGACCTAGGAATTGAACCCACGACCTCATAGTGCGCAGTGGCGCTTGCGACCACTAGACCAACGAGTCAGCTATTCATTTTCTGAATGAAACAATGCTGTTGCTCTGAAGTAGGACAATTCCCCCGTCCTTGCGTCGTATTCCTCAATGCTGAGGGACGTGACCTCCCTTCAGTATCACTTTCTCTCGGATCTTTCTACAACTGTTTCTGTCCCTGGCTGTGTAAAGGGCGCTCTGGACTGTAGAGTCAAGGGCGGTGTGGTATGGTCAGACCTTCGTATTGGGCTGCGTCCACGAGGTCTTTTCCCGTCCACCTTGCCGGTCACGATTAGCTCTCTCTATCTGAAGTGGAACAGTTACAGCCAGACTAAAGTTAGACAGCTTAAATCTGACAAACATGGTCAGTTTAGTCCTTTCTCCATCAGATCTTTACTTACACCAATATCAGATATTGTAATGTTCATTGTAATGGCTCATTTAACTCATATAGAATCCATTAGGCCCCATTAACCTTCCACTACAGTCGTGCCATTGAACTCCATGTGCCGAGTATCGCCATACAAATGAAGGTGACAAAAATGACGGTGCCATTTGCATTTATTTTGTTTATTGTTTAGTTAGGTTTGTGATTTTGTGTGTCGATTCTCTTTCTGTATTGCAAGAGACCGTCAAAATCAAGTCATTTATTTAAATTGGGCAGATTATCAGCAATTTTTGAAAAACAAAATAACAAGAGACATATCGAGTTTCCTCCGTGCCTCGGAAAGCACGTGAAGCCGTTGGTCCCGGCTGTCATTTGTAGATCTTTGACAGTCGTTACGAGTAGTCGGAAGCTAAAAGTTTGACATCCAGTCTTACCAAGGGGTATCATATTACCCAGTTACTGGGTTGTGGAGGTCACATAGGCAGTCGCTTCATGTAAAATACTGGAACTCAGCTGGATCCGGTTGGACTGGAAGCCGACCCCAAGATTGTTTGGGAAAAGGCTAGGCAGATGATGAAAATAACAAGAGACAGTCCTCTAAAACGCCCGTTCTTCGCCACTTTCTAGTGTTTTAGCTGGGAAAAAGAAGTGGCGGAACAAACTCCCCAGCGTCTTCTTCTCTTCCATCTGCTTCATCGGATTGGTAGTCTTAGTACTACGGATGAGCATGCCGTCTTCTTGATGAGGTTGTCATTTGCATTTATTTTTAACGGACTTCAAAAAGGAGAAGGTTCTCAATTCGATTGGTATTTTTTTTTTATATATGTACACCGATTTCTCCATGATTACTGGTCCGATTTAGATGATTCTTTTTTAATTTGGTAGAGGAAGCTCGCGCGGTGGTCCCATATGAATTTTATGAACTTTGCTTAGGGACTTGAGTTATCCTCCTTATTGTGTTTTTTTCTAGTTTCGAATGTATGGACGATGTGTTGAGTTACAATGTAAAATTTATACTTGAAATATGAATATATTTAAAAGGGTAAAATAAAATCTTTTTTTGTTTATTGTCTTTTTGTTCAGTTGGTTTTGCGATTTTTTTGTGTCGATGCTCTTTGTGTATTGCAAGAGAACGTCTTCTTCTCTGCCGTCTTCTTGATGAGGTGGTCATTTGCATTTTATATTGTTGATTTATTCTTTAAGATTTTGTCTTTTTGTTTAGTTGGGCTTGCGATTTTTTGTATCGATTTTCTTTGTATTAAGTATTGTATCCTCTTGATGGACAAAATAGCGAGAAAACGTCTTCTCTGTCATCTGCCTCGTTGGTATATTCGTGGTAGCGCTATTAATGACTTTCAGACTACCTGAAACAAGCCCGTACCTGTACCTGTACAAGGAGATCCCTATGTAAGATTTACCGTAAAAGTTGCTGTACAAGTTTCTGCAGTAACCCTTTTTTCTTTGGAACGGCTGTCAAAGCAGTACAAATGACAGCCGTGACCAACGGCTTAACATGCTTTTCGAGACACGGAGGATACTCGAAATGTAATGGGTGGTCATCCATCCATGAACTAACCTAGGAAAACGCGGCTTAACCTGAACGACCTGGCCCTTTATTCACAAACGCTCGGATCTCGATTTCGATTCGATAAGTCGTATCTTCATCATCATTCCTCATTTCAGCCGAAAGGCGTCCACTGTTAGACATAGGCCTCCCCCAAGTGTACATAAGGGGGGTTTTTCCATAATCGCCTCGCTTGGCAGGCGGGTTGGCAATCGTAGTACGGTTGTCACAAAAGCACAGAGAACGCTGCTGCCCATTCTCTGGAAAGTCCCTTAGTCGCCTCTTACGACACCCACGGGAAGATACTTGGATGGTGCTATTCTTTACGTCCGACACCATTCAGAACAAGTCGTAATAAGTCGTATGTCTACCTTGTTTTGGCATTACGAAAGCGAGCGAGATAGACATAAGACTTTCCGAATCGAAATCGAATCTGAGCGTTTGTGAATACGGGGGCTGAGCGGTTGATATTATTTAGCCTCGAGCTCCATCACATTATGGAAGCAACACAAATAGAAAATTATCTTCACTGTGTTTTGTCAACATCAGAAATAAAACCGTGGGTGGTGTTGGAAAGGTGACAAGTACTGTCCGTGTAGTTTTAAATAATTTTATAGCAATGACCATGTTGTTTTCTAAGTACCGAGTATTATGGCATCATCAGTGTTTATATCTTCATTATGGGTTGTATTGCCAAGCTTGGTTAGCAAGGTCTTCACCTGTATTCGAGTGTTTACTTTTGTAGTCTTTGTTATGAAAATACCGATTTTAGGGTTCCGTACCAAAAGGGTCAAACAGGACCCTATTACTGAGACTTCGCTGTCCGTCCATACAGTCCGTCCGTCTGTCTGTCACCAGGCTGTATCTCATGAACCGTGATAGTTAGCCAGTTTAAATTTCTACAGATTATGTATTTCTGTTGACGCTATAACAACAAATAACAAAAACAGAAAAAAATAAATATTTAAGCGGGGCTCCCATACAGTTTTTTTTTTTATAAATAATGGTACGGAACCCTTCGTGCGCGAGTCCGACTCGCCCTTGGCCGGTTTTTTTTTTTATGATAATGATATGATTGTCTTGTCATAGTCAATCTCCTGCCCTTATGGCAATTTATTCGGGGTCGGTGCAGCATTTCTTCTTTTTCTATACTTTTCTATTCTTGTCATCTCATCGGACACCTCCTTTCTTGCCATATCATCCTTCACAAAGTCCACTCATCGTTTCTTTGGTCTTCCTCTACGCGTACATCTATCTATATTTATATTCAAAAGTTTCCTCATTCGTCCGAATCTAAATGTCGATACCACGACAACCGATTACCAGACTACTTTTCAGTAACCGGTGCCACTTTTAGACTTGTTCTTATGTACGCATTCCTTATTTTGTCCATAGCATTGCATGGTGGGCACCACACATCCCCTTTTAAATTGTCATGTAATTGTTTTGGCGTGAAAGACTGACAAACATCTCGATATATCCATACATCCTCACAAACGTTCATCATCTGCCTAGCCTTTTCCCAAACTATCTTGGGGTCGGCTTCCAGTCTAACCGGATGCAGCTGAGTACCAGTATTTTACATGAAGCGACTGCCTATCTGACCTCCACAACCCAGTAACTGGGTAATACGATACCCCTTGGTAAGACTGGATGTCTGACTTTTAGCTTCTGACTACTCGTAACGACTGTCAAAGATCTACAAATGACAGCCGGGACCAACGGCTCAACGTGCTTTCCGAGGCACGGAGGAAACACATCAACATCAACGATCCTCACAAACGTTCGCATTTAATATTAGTAGGACTTATGTAGATATTCTACTACATGTATTTAAAACCACATAAAAGGCTTTGTTTAATCTGCACTTACTTTACATAATTAATATTGTATTATGTGCAAATCCTCGCAGCTGATTGTACAATGACGCCATCTTTAAATTGAGTCCATTATACAAACATGTTGCAGTCATTATTGTTCTTCTGACAAAAGATGTTTTGACTGTATAACATCAGAAAGGGTTAGGCAGAGGTGCACTCAATAGTAACATCCACATTTCGCCAGCAATTTTAAAGTCCCATGTAGTAGGGGGCGAGCCTATTGCCATCAACCGTGTACAAATCCAGGCTCCTTGGTTGTTTCTGAGGAAATCCTGATGGAAAAACTAAAAACATTTTTCCCGATCCGGGAATTTTTCCGAATTCAGGGCTTCATGCTCAGCAGTCACTACAACATATAACTGGCGAAATGTGGGTATACTATTAGTTACACCTCTGCCTGACCCTTCGGGGATTAACAGTCGTGATGTAATGTGTTAATTAAATTCAAATAAACTTCAACTTAGGTCAAAAGTAGTTATGTCCGATTTTCCGTTTTGACTGTGACATACTATACTTCATTATTTTCTCGTCGCTAGTTTATTTATTATTACAGCAAAATACTTTCAGTATACGTTCAGCCTTTGTCTTGCGCGGAAGTGTCTAAGGGCCAAATAATATTGCCTTGCGACTTTAAGTTGTATTTTTAGTGAAATAAGGTGCAGTTTTCAGTGCAGTGTTTTGGATTACTGCGTTTTTTTTTCTTGGAAAATTGGCTGTTCTTTTTTTGAAATTGGAAGAGAATTGTGATATTTCGTTGTGCGCGATTTGAGGTCTGTTGATTAGGGAATAAAGTTCAGTTTTCAGTGTATGGTTGTTCAAGTTCAAGGGTTATTTGTTTATTATCCCGAGCAAGTTTGTCTATGTCACTTTTTGTTTTTATGATGGGCTGATAAGATCTTATCTATGTTCTGTCTGGCATCCGTATCCGGTTAGGAAAAGATTACATAATTAACTTGTGACTTATGTAGATTTATCTTACTACTAAATCCTTGGTATTTCTAATAGTAAAACCGAAACTTACAATTTTTTAATCCTGTAATTATTTACAAGGTTACCTACTTACGGTTAGTCTGTATCGTCCCACGGCTGGGCAAACACCTCTTCCCATGACTTCCAAATCCTTCGATGCAGGGCCAATATGGAATTTGTCGTTGGTTCTGTGTATTTACACAATACATACACATACATACAAATACATTAGTTAAATACATTTAATAATTAAATACAATAATTCAATACATTTGTATTAGCACCATAAAACTTAACAAGGTAAACATCTTAAGAAAACCTACATAATATTATTGTGTTCAACACGTGTGTGTATCTTGTTTATGTACCTTGAAAACTTTGATAGTTAATACCAATGTTTGACAACTGCCACCTTGACCTGCTTGAATAACATTTGCCATACAATGCATACGACTAGATGCTAGATTCATCATCATCATTTCAGCCGAAAGACGTCCACTGCTGGACATAGGCCTCCCCTAACGCCACATTGACATAAGGGGGGTTATGCCATAATCGCCACGCTTGGCAGGCAGGTTGGCGATCGCAGTACGGTTGTTACAAAAGCACAGAGAACGCTGCTGCCCTTCCCTGGCAAATCCCTTAGTCGCCTCTTACGACACCCACGGGAAGATTTGGGAATGGATATTGGATATGTTATGCTGCACCTACTATGTTTTCTCTCTGCATCACCCTAAGGTAGACTGGTAGAAAATGCCCAAGGCATTAAGTCCGCCTTTGTACAGTGTTTTTTATACTTGTGCATAAAGTTTTAATAAATAAATAAATAAATATGTTATGGATATGCTAGATTAATACACATTTTAAATGTCATTTTTTTCCCTTGGGGATAGGCACCAGGACGCGTAACACCTCTGTAGAAACGAGTTTTGTCTACGGAAGAATCGATATAATGACAGATAGGCAATGAAAATGTAGCTGACATAGCCCGTTTCTACGGCGGCCGTGCTTCGCGTGCTGGAGGTCTACTCTCTAAGCACGAAATCCGTTGTTTTGAAGTTACAGTCTTTTCCTACTCCGTATCTACGCCCATAAGATTCGTTAGGGGCCCGAACTAGAAATGAATGACAACACGATTGGAAGGTTGTCCTTACTCCCGATGCGTTTTCAAACCTGACCTTTCTGAAGAACCTCACCAATAAGGCCCTTTCCTCTTTCCGTCATTTCACTCGTAACTTGCGGTTGATATTGTTTCAAACGATTCATCTTCAAAATCATTTTAAAATCGGTTCAGTCATTTCGGAAAATATGGACTTGAAACTTAGTATGAAATGCCGTAAGGTGAAAACGCTCTTAATAGTTTTTGCTTCCGTAGCCTATGATACTAGGGGATAATGTAGCTTCCCGATAGTGATAGTAGTTTCTGAATCAGATCAGTAGTTCCGTAGATTACACCCTACATACAAACGTATCTCTTTATAATATTACTAAAGATGTGTATGACTTGCACGGTATAATAAAAAAGCTCTTTCTTTGTCTTAGACTCCTAGGTATTATTAAAAATATTGTTTACGAATGCTTCTTAATAAGAGAAAAAATATCGTTTAGTGACTGCTACGGTGATGTGTCTTATCACGTGAGTGAAGAAAGGAAATGGAAACAATCAAAAGTATGGGGGAATATGTTTTTTCGGTAAGTGGAATTTTATAGCAACGTTGTGTGTGATCATTGATCAAGTTTTTTTTTGTATTAACCAATCGTATCTATACTAATACTATAAAGCTAAAGAGTTTGTTTGTTTGGTTGGATGAACGCGCTACTCTCAGCAACTATAGGTACTCGTTCGAATTTTAATAGTACATTGTTACCCCAGGGGTGAAAGTAACTTATTTAGTCCCGAGACGGGGTTTGGCGCCCGAATGAAGTGAGGGCGCCAATAGTTCGAGGAACTAAATAAGTCTTCAACCCGAGGTAAACTCTGTGCTTTTCATTACGAATACAAGAGAAGTAAAAACATGAATTAGCTAAAGAAAAAATTTTACATTTTATTTCGGCGTGCCGCTTTCCCACCTATTTTGATTTTTTTTCTGTGGTCAGCCATTCAGCCATTATTTTTCATTTTCATCATTTAAAAAATGGTAAATAGTTTGCCCAACTCTGTTATTTTAAAGAAATTGTTGAAACTAAATTATAATTAAGTTATTTAAAAAATAAATATTCTTTAATAAATTCTTAACTTTAAGATATTTCAATTTTACATCGTGGCTGCATAGAAAGTTGGAATCATCATCATCATTCATCATGACATCTGTCAGTTGAAAGCGATTCTCCCTAGGGATGAAAAGTATTACTTTCATCCCGCTTCTCAGGCAACTTCAGACCTACTTTCAGAGTATGAGTAAGAATGATAATTTTTTTATGATATTTTTGCCCACTAATAATAGCGGCAGTGCATTAATGAAAATGTTGCAAAAACGGGAAAAATGTGACGCAGACGAAGTTGCACTGGTCAGTTAGTCAGCTGTAAGCAAAAACCAAGACATCATCGTCTGCCTGTCCTTTTCTCGAATGTGTTGGTCGTCTTCTAGTCTAACTATAGGAATCTGAATACCAGTAATTTACATGGAGCGACTGCCTATCTGACCTCTACAACCCAGTAACTGGGTAAAAAGATTGACACTTATGTGCTGCGAAATTGATTAGACAACTAGGTACATTGTCGCTCTTGAAAGTTCTTTCTTGCCATCATTGCAAGTGACCAAAAATCATTTAAATGTAAACTTGCAAATGGGGTAAATGTAAACGAAACTCATGTAAAAAAATAAACATGCTAAAAATACAAAGCTTTGGGTCCGCATATCACAAAATTGGAGCCCTGAGACAGCTAGACGGGGTCGCGGCAGACCGAGGAGAAGATGGCTGGACCCCTTTTTTATACGGATGGGAAATCAAATGATCCCTTCCGCTCTCGGCGGAGCGGAGCGTGTCAGACTTATACTGACTAAAACCCATCCATGTTCCTTCTTAGCCCTTTGTGTTCCAGGGCCACAGTATCTCACGCAGCCCTGGGAGGCATCGTTCCTCTCAGAATAGCTGAACCCTTTCGATGGTTTTCTCGTTAATTGGTAAGAAGAGGGGCAATATCAAGAAAGGTGGAAGGGGTGAGGGGAAGCCTTTGCCCCTGGGCAAACGACAATACAGGCAAAAAATACATAAAGCCTTTAACACTGCTTAACACCACGTTTCTACGTCCAGAATAAAACCGAGCCACTTAAATCCCGCACTTATTTCAAGTGTGAATCATCGTTATCAATTCAGTTTAAAAATAAATAAAGTATTTATATATTTTGTGTTGGTCCCGCTCAAGGTCGGCGTTACATGCAAGTGTGATGTCATCATTGTGTCATCAATATGAACTGAATTTTAAGTAGTGTGTGTGCTTGATGTTTGTACGTACGACGACCGTTCAACTTATCCAAAACCAGTTTATGTGGACCTTCCATTGTAAGGGAAATCGATACAAGGTGTTGTTTTGCATCCTCATCAAAATTCAGGAGTTTGTCACAAAAAACATAAATAATCAATTAAAATTACGGTACCTACTTAATTATTAATAAACGCTGATTTCTTAGTTGTTTAAGTTTGTCAGTATTTCAGAATAAACCCCTTAACGTGGTTTAGGGAATAAGAAATTATCGAATTAACGTTTGTGAGTGTTTGTTGTGTCGAAGCGCGGTTGTTGGGCGAGATTCAGACAGGCTGCGTTTAAAACACGGATGGTTCACTCTTACCGATTTCCGTAAAAAGGAAAAATAAATACCTACCTATTTTAATATTGATTCGGGACTTGAATCATTAGCATTTACCTCTTTGAATTTGACGAGGTTGCAAAATAACACCTTTGATAAAGCGAGGCTATACTGGAAATGCATAACTTAATGTACCGCCACGTGTGTGTACAGACGCCAGCACACAAAGTTTCAACAATCTGTAGTTCACATTCACAACAAGCTGGATTTTTGTACAGCTCTTGAATACGTCATTACCAGAGGTCGGAATTAGGTAGAGTCATTTTTGTACTTGCATCGATATGTATATTAACGTGGATCTTCCCTTGCGTGTGCGCATTGGAATTTTGCGACTTCGGACATCCGATGTTGGATGGTTTGAATTGTGTAAAAGTAAATAACTTTTTTATTTATTAATCACGGGATTTTTCTGCTCTTTAAAATTAATTTCGGGATTTGAGGCATATCCACTTTATTCTTCCGTAGTATGAAATCAGTGTAAGTACACAAATAACTCTACCTAATTCCGACCTCTGGTCATTACATATGCTATGTCAAAAGTTCCCATCGATCCCGCTTGTTCGTTGTTTTTTATCTGAGGTCAAAGGTCAAATACGGGGTATCCGACCGGAATAACTCACAAATTTTCGTTTTGTGGAAATGGTGAGAGCTACCAGATAAATCGATTAGAGAAAGTTTGTAGATCTTGAAATTCTCTAAATCAATCAATCAAAATATTTTTATTTTATATAGGCCTACATGGATACTTATATAACGTCGACAAAAAGGTGCTCGGTTCGGGTTCATCATCATCATCATCATTTCATGCGAAAGACGTCCACTGCTGGACATAGGCCTCCCCCAACGCCACATTGACATAAGGGGGGTTTTGCCATAATCGCCACGCTTGCAGGCAGGCGGGTTGGCGATCGCAGTACGGTTGTTACAAAAGCACAGAGAACGCTGCTGCCCATTCTCTGGCAAGTCCCTTATTCGCCTGTTACGACACCCACGGGAAGATATGGGATGGTGCTATTCTTTACGTCCGACACCATACAGAACAGCATACAGCTCGGTTCGGGTTGGTCGTTTCCTATGGAGAAGAACCGGCAAGAAACGTTTTATAATCTCTTAAAAAAGAAGGTTTAAAATCTCTTCATCTTCTTTATCTTGTGGTTAGAGCCTAACCTGGTGTCACAGTTTTTATGCCGGCCATGGGCCTCTGACTTAGCTTTACATGCCGTCGAGAAATATCTCTCAGGCAGGCTGGTTTCCTCACGTTGTTTTCCTTTACCGAAACAAGTGATAATTATACAAGATTAATAATCTGTAAAATCATAGGTGTGTGTTTTTAAGTCATCATCATCATCATCAGCCTATAATATTCCCACTGCCGGGACTCAGGCCTCCTCTCTATGAGAGGGAGTGGGCTTTAATCCACCACGCGGGCCCAGTGCGGGTTGGTAGATGCTACATGTCTTCGAATTTTTAAGTCGTCATCATCATCATCAGCCTATAATATTCCCACTGCCGGGACTCAGGCCTCCTCTCTATGAGAGGGAGTGAGCTTTAATCCACCACGCGTGCCCAGTGCGGGTTGGTAGATGCTACATGTCTTCGAATTTTTAGTTCTGACATGCCGGTTTCCTCACGATTTTTTCCTTCATCTTATAGAGAGCAGCGGTAACGAAATAAATTACACAAAGTAATGCGCCAGCTTGGGTTCGAACCTACGACTTACTGCTCGTAAGTCGGGGCTGCCACCACTGGGGCACCGCTGCTTATATCTTTTTAAGTATCTTAATCGGATTGATGTAAGGAGCTCGTGGCTAAATAATAAAAACCGCACTCCTTAAGGTTAAGCCGTGCTTGCTTTAATAACATACCGAGTTTCCTCCGTGCCTCGGAAACCACGTTAAGCCGTTGGCCCCGGCTGTCATTTGTAGATCTTTGACGGTCGTTACGCGTAGTCAGAAGCCAAAAGTCTTGCATCCAGTCTCACCAAGGGGTATCGTATTACCCAGTTACTGGGTTGTGGAAGTCAGATAGGCAGTCGCTTTATGTAAAATACTGGTACTCGGCTAGCTGCATCTGGTTAGACTGGAAGCCGACCCCAAAGTAGTTTGAGAAGAGGCTAGGCAGATGATGATTCGGAATGATGTACTGAACATATATGGTAATCGTATATGAGTCGATGGTCTTTCTACCTCGTACACTATGATGACATCAGAATTGCAAGCGACACCTCGTTCTTACCGACCTTGCAAGGAAAAACTTGTCTTACCGTGAAACTTAAATAGCCATGATTCACTCGTATTTTACTTATCTAAAACCGCATTAGCAGGTGCATTAGTAGTAGTGATCAAAGGAACTTGGGTTCTGAGAACAGCATTTTGGTATCCGGACGTAAAAATGGCTCATCGAGATTTAGTAAAAAAAATTTGTGACATCATCATCATCATCATCATTTCAGCCGAAAGACGTCCACTGCTGGACATAGGCCTCCCCCAAGTTTCGCCACATTGTCTTTTTGATATTACTCTTACAAATTAATAAAAAAGTGTATGTTTATAATTTCGAAATAACAGCTTTTTACTGAATGCATATGTAAGTATATATAGGTTCGGTAATTATCACAAAAAACTATTTATTTTTATTTTATCTGCCTCTCTGCCTGTTTGTTCCGGCTTATCTCCAAAATGGCTGGACCGATTTTTGACGGGTATTTGTTCTTGCAGCTGGTGTTATAAGGAGTTACTTAGGCTACTTTTATTTTAAAAAAAGGAATAGGGTTCCGAGCAAAAAAATAAAATCCCTTGAAACTTTTAACAAAATCCGATTCAACCAATATTTTCATAATAATTTCACGCCGACAACACATTGTCGCGGGCAACAGATTGTAAGAAATAAAGAGTAATATGTAAACAATGGTCTTGCTTCTTTGACAGTCGTTACGAGTAGCCAGAAGCTAAACTGACATAAGCTAAGCTAAGCTGGCTAAGCTGACATCCAGTCTTACCATGGGGTATCGTATGACCCAGTTACTGGGTTGTGGAGGTCAGATAGGCAGTCGCTTCATGTAAAATACTGGTACTCAGCTGCATCCGGTTAGACTGGAAGCCGACCCCAAGATAGTTTGGGAAAAGGCTAGGCAGATGATGGTCTCGCTTTAATACGGATGGACCCCCCCTGGATACAGGTTTCCTCTCTAAAAGAGGGACTAGGCTATTATAATCCTCCACGCGGGCCCATTGCGGGTTGGTAGATGTCACATGTCCGTTAATTTTTGGTTCTATAGCCGGTTTCCTCACGATCATTTCCTTCCCCATTTTGAGACACGGATGACCTTTGGCATAGACTACTACCGCGTTACATTTATATCTGGGCCTTTCAAGGTGCTTCTTCCAAAGTGGTCTTGACAATAGTAAGGCTAATTCAGTACATTAATGACACTATTTAACTGGTTGTAGCTAAATAATAACAGCTGCTCGGGTCGATCTTGAGGTTAAGCCGCGATTGGCAAGGTTGCTCCGTGGATGGGTGACCACCCATTACGTACCGAGTTTCCTCCGTGCTTTCGAAAGCATGTTAAGCCGTTGGTCCCGGCTGTCATTTGTAGATCTTTGACAGTCGTTACGTGTAGTCAGTGGCCCGAAAGTCCGACAATCAGTCTTACCAAATAGATAGGCAGTCGCTTCATGAAAAATACTGGTATTCAGCTGTATCCGGTTAGTCAAGAAGCCGACTGCAACATAGTTGGGAAAGCAGATGATGATAGCACTATTTTACAGCATTAATTGCTTTGCCATAACGATTACAAATCCAGTGAAGTATGAAGTAATTAGCACACACTGAGATCACCCTCTGTTTGTTTATGTGCCATTCTTCTCGTATATTATTTCTTACATATTGTGTACCACGTTCGTTTATAATATGAGATTCACTTATCGTATATGCCACTAAACTATGAGACTTAGGGAAAAGACTGCACTTAGGCAAAGATACACTATACCATATATATCTGCCGCGCCGATGTCTAGTCTATTGAGATTGAGATGGCCACCATGGCCGAAAATTGGTATGGGATCTATTTATTCTCGAGCCTCATTCTCAGATTTAACTTTGTTGGCCAATAAACCTACATGGGTTCTTATCACACATCATATGCTAGGTTCCGATTGGTGGTTTCAAGCAAGAAAACCGTTTTTAAATTAATAAGCTGGTTCGTTTTCGTATAACAATGTATAATAGTAATGAAAGGACATGTTATCTCATTGTACACCAAGTTGTTCTGGCTCTAGTACACCAAGCACCGTTATAAAATATTCTCCAACATACTGTCCATAGAAAGTAGCACGAACTTCTTTTAAATGAAGTAATAGTCCATAACCAAACATTAAGGACAGCCAGCATTGCGCATTGTACCATTGTGTTTCTTTTAGGGACGTCATCCGATTCAGTATTGTATACAAACTTGAATCGACGGTGTTGTCATCGATAATCGATTATGTTTTATTAGTAATCGATTTGTGTTCGGTCCGTCCGTTTGACAGCATGCGGATCGTGTTGCGAAAATTTTTCCCGAAGGTTTTCTTTTTTAGAAATTTTATGTTTTTGTTTTGGTGTGGCTCTTTGAAGTTTTTGACTTTGTGTGTTTTTGTGTTGTGTGCATCATTTTTGTCTAACTAAGCTTTAATTGTTTTAGTATGTCGTGTAAATGTCGCATCGGGAGAGGTTTATGCCCAGTAGAGGATATGTCCTTTGTTTTTGAAGAATATAAGACCTGGTCGTTTAATGGGTTTAAAATTGTGGGTCTTTAGTACATACATAAGTTTGAAAAGAGTAAAGGCATCCAATATGACGAGGGGAAAAGAAAGATATAAGTGGTTGTGTTAGATCCACCAAATATGAACTTCGGCGTTGTAATTTGTTTCCCTTAATTCTACCTTTACAACCAGTAGTGACTAGTGCACATTCATGAAGTAGAAAACCTATAAAATTAGTTTATCATACATCTACATAATTTTAATGTAGGTACCTAAACTTATCGAGCTAGTAAAATCATTACATTGAATGAAAGTTATTGCAAGTTGTCTACCTAGACACATACATAAATGTCTTGGCAGTACTTGTCAGAATTTTTTCTCAAGCTTGTAGTCAAGTCACTTCTTTGGGAATTTTCACGCTGGTGATATACAAGAGTGTTTCCTAAAACTTGACCGGTCGATTTGCTGAAAACGCATTTCCTAATCGCTTGCATGTAAAGCCCTATGGATGAAATAGACTCTGCATCTTCATCAAATCGACATTTTGCAATTTTTCGTATAACTAACCCAACGTATTTCCTTGTCAACAGCTGGACACATGGTTCGGGAGGCCGAAGAAGGGTGGGGCGCAGATCGAGCGCGGCTACGACACTGTACCGCGAGGGGCGGAGCCCCGGGCCGAGGACGAAGAGCCCTCGGCCACGGCGGAGTATACCAGCAGGATAGATGCGTTAGATGATACCCAGCTGCAGAGGAGATTTGAGGAAATGCTGGTAAGTCTACTAAATGGTCGTATTAGTGTTGTTATCCGCTGATCCGCAGCACGGACGCTGCTCACTTCAAATCTTTTCGACGGCTGATTTGCGCCACGTAGCGACAACAGAAACTAGGCACTTTAGTTGACCAACACAGTGGATGGCCTTAAGCTAAAGGCCGCGTACATCAGATGGTCTTAATCAAAAGGAGGTCAATCTACAAAAAATATTTTTGACTAGCGAAAACCAGAGAGAAAACACATTTGCTCGCATTTTACACCTGTTTGCCGCGAAAACTGAATAGACGCGCATCTCCATACAAAATTGTTTTCTATGGACAAAAGCTGAATAAATGTAGTTATTCCCTTAAGGTCCTCCGCTGCTTCAAATGGACGCGAAGTCCAATCAATCACACGCTCCACGTAGTGGTATTACAAACAAGACACGATCGCAGACCGTCCGTCCCGAAGAACTGTTCACATCGAACGATCTTACCCTTTCAGGTCAACACTCCTGGTAACTGTAACTGCTCACAAAAATCTGTTAAAGGCTATGAAGTTTATTCTTATTCTTTATTGCACATAAAATTAAAAGATGAACAAATAATACATAGCTTGTGTACAACGGCGAGCTTAACCCAGAATTGGGTTTTCTTGCAGTAAACATTATTTCCATTGCAAACCTTTGAAGTTTCTCTAGTAGTACTCGTATCATTATAAACGCTAGGTATGAAGTACAGTCGTTTTGGCGATGCTAGGGAGAGGTGTTTACTTTCATTCAAGCCTAAAAGCTTGGCTTGCCTTTATAAACTGCTACTCTTCATGATGTAGGGGTTCTAAACAGTCTGCTTGCCTTATGGGTTTGCCGTATTGTTGGTGCCTAAGGGCACCATCAGGTGCAGTGGTCAGTGGATATGTTTCAGATGAAATGATGATGTTGATGATAATAATAGTTTATAGTCACAAGAATCATACATTAGTGGTTAACAAGATGCTAACTACGGTGCAGAAGTCTGTATACAGATATTGTGAGCCCTGCCTCTTAAACTAGGAAAACCTGTGTCTTAAGGGACAGTGTTCAGCTGTGAATACCTTGGCCTATGTATGTTTTTTCTCTGAATTACAGGCGGACATGAATCTCAATGAAGAAAAGAAGGAGCCGCTTAGAAAGTACCCGCGCGACCAGAAGAAGAAGATGTTGGTCGCGTATAAGTTTGTTAATACACAGGTTAGTACCGTTGTAGAACTATTTCTACGGCAAAAGAAAGTTAATAAGATTTTCTACAGTCAAGATTAAAAATAAACTTCGTAAAATTATACTTCGGATATTGTTTATATAATTTATTCCTCTCAAAAAGGTACAATTTCGGAACATAGTATCTAGGTCACATGAAAATTCAAACCTTTGTGAGAGCTGGAGTCTATACTGGGTTCGAGACCTGTATGACAGATCTCCGTGCTCACACCCTTCAAATTACAATATTAAATTGCACTTACGTACTACAACATTGTAAAAGCTCCAAGTAATGAGAGAAGAGAATAAAAAACAAAACAAAATGTGATGTGCTAAGAGTGTCTTTGGGGAGTGATGTGTGTCCGTGAATGCAACATAAGTCCTCACGCCAAGCCCGCCTAGGGCACTGGGTGCTTAGTGTGTGTGTGTGCGTGGGTAAAAGGTGATACGTGATCCAAGATTAATTTCTTTTCATTTATGCAATCCTGTACCAAAAGTCTATTGAGAGAACTTGATTTTGAATATGCTAATGTCATTGTATTTTTGCCCTTGAAAGTACATTTACAGAGCGAAATAACCATTGTTATACATCAAAACCAGTTGTCTTTGTCCAATAAATATATTTAGTTTTTTTTTTCTATTCGCTGCATTGCTAATTAATGACACATCTATTTCTATTGTTTGTTTTGAAATGTAAACAATCTTACTTGTCTTGTTAAAATTCTTACGCAATAGCCCACTAAGAGTCTCTGGAGACTGGAGAGTATCTATTGGCCAATAGTTTAGTCAGACCCTTAATCAATGTGAAGAGATGAACATTATGCTAGTGCGCATAGTAAAACGTTTCGGTATCGGCTGATAAATCAGTTGATGGGCTACACCATTGCTTTCAAAGTATACTATCGGCGAACTATCGACCAACTGGTAGATCAGTATGGCGCAGTATGCCGCCCAGACTACTTCGATGATCTTGTGATTATATCGCACGCGTGTGGTCATACACATGAAGTCCTGGTGGGTTCGATACCCAGGTCCAGCAGAGTATTCCATAAGGAATTCCCCAAAATCAACACTAATTCTTGAGCTCTCGACATCTTCAACATACTTACCGTTCAATGAAAAAAAAAACTTGTAACCCCGAAATCTTTCAGGAAGGCCGCTCAAAGTTCGAGAAACCTTCAGACTACGTCACTTACTTGAATCAGCCGGAACTGTCTGTGGGCAAGCTCCATGGTTGCCTGGAGAACCTGAGGATATCGCTTACCAACAACCCGCTGTCCTGGATCGAGGACTTTGGCACCAAGGGCATCGAGAGCCTGCTTACTACGCTCAACCAATGTTATACCAAGTGAGTTTACTAAAATCAGTATTAAGCTCTAGGGTAAATAAGCAAGTCGTGGTTGCCGAGGTTGGTCCATGGATGAGTGACCATAATTACATTCCGAGTTTCCTCCGTGCCTCGGAAAGCACGTTAAGCCGTTGGTCCCGGCTGTCATTTGTAAATCTTTGACAGTCGTTACGAGTAGTCAGAAGCCAAAAGTCTGACATCCAGTCTTATCAAAGGGTATCGTATTACCCAGTTACTGGGTTGTGGAGGTCAGATAGGCAGTGGCATTTCATGTAAAATACTGGTACTCAGCTGCATTCGGTTAGACTGGAAGCCGACCCCAAGATAGTTTGGGAAAAGGCTAGGCAGATGATGAGTAGCAGGCGAACCAAACACAACCCTTATGTCCTCTTCTGGACGTTGGCATATGGCACGTGATGGCATACCCTTATGCAAACAGGGTGGAAGGATCACCGGCGCCCGACCCCAAGCTAGTTTGGGAAAAGGCAAGGCAGATGATGAGTAGCAGGCGAACCAATCACAACCCTTTTAGAGAATTGGCCATACAGAGAATTAGGCTTTTAGAGAATTGGCCATTTTGAGAACTAGTCCTTTTGCGATTCAGTTGCCATTTTGAGAACTAGGCCTTCTGCTCCTAAACCATAAGTCCGCTTCTGGACGTAGGCCAATGGCAAGTGATGGCATAATCTAATGCGTACAGGATGGAGGGGATACAGAAGCTAAAACGACTACCGTATATTCAGTACATCATTGTTAGTCATTAGTCATTTATTCATGAACAATAAATTGTATCTGAAATTACACGATATCTGTTCCAATATTATAAAGCTGAAGAGTTTGTTTGTTTGTTTGAACGCGCTAATCTCAGGAACTGCTGGTCTGATTTGAATATTTTTTTCAGTGGTATATAGCCCATTTATTGTGGAAGGCTATAGGCTAGGCTATATATGATTACGCTACAACCAATAGTAGCTGAGCAGCAATGAAATATGTTGCAAAAACGAGGATAATGTGACGGAGACGCAACTTGCGCGGGACAGCTAGTAAATAAGTAAATTAAATACATTAGGAAAAACACAAGTTAAATGTTACAAAAATGCATAATTTCAACAAATTTTATAGCAATTTCGTTATAGATCTTCAACAGTGTTGTAGTGATATATAAGAGGAAGTTTGAAAGTGGCGCCTGTTACAGAAAAAATTAAAGGGAGTCGTCTGTCTTGGTATGGACATGTGATGAGGAGGGATGGAACACATGTGGCTTAAAGAGTGATGAATATAAATGTGGACGGATGGAGAGGGAGAGGAAGACCAAAGAAAAGATGGATGGATTGTGTGAAAAATGATATGAAGGAAAAAGGAGTAAATGATAGCATGACGAATGACAGAGGAGAATGGAGGAAAGAGACGTGTTGCGCCGACCCTAAATAAATTAGGACAATGGCAGGAAGATGATGATATTCAGTACATCCTTCTGAAACCCACATAAAAATTTTTCAACGATCTGAATACTTGGTAACCGTTTTAGCGTCGTTGTTCCTTCCACCATATATTAGGACTAGCTGTACCGCTCAACTTCGTATGCGTCACATTTTCCCCGATTTTGAAACACTTTTCATTGTTGCTCCTTGATATATAGCCTATAGCCTTCCTCGATAAATGGGCTATCTAACACTGAAAGAATTTATCAAATCGGATCAGTAGTTCCTGAGATTAGCGCGTTCAAGCAAACATACAAACAAACAAACTCTTCAGCTTTATAATATTAGTATAGATTAGCTTCTAGTACTAACTGGATTGTTGAGGTCAGATAGGCAGTCGCTCCATGTAAAATACTGGTATTCAGCTGCAACCTGTTACACTGGAAGCTGATTCCAACATAATTTGGGAAAAGGCAGGAGATGATGATGAGTTAGCCAGGCGCTCTGTGGCTAAGAAAGGAAGGGGGGGGGGGGGGGCTGTGACAAGTCCCATTCCTCTGCTAAGCATTTAATTAAATAGTTACTTAATTTTCGTCTGATTTCATGCTGCTAGTGGAAGTGGATTTTATCGGTAAGTTGTTGATGATTTTGGTTCACTATGCAACAAATCACAAAATAGTTCACAACGCGTTTGTAAGGAGAATTTTGGCTACGCGTTTAGGATTTGAGTTTGCAACACGTTACATTTCAGAAGAATTTTTATTTTTTACACATATAGGCCTGCGTTTGGCCACAACTTGCATATCTTCCCGTGGGTATCGTAAGAGGCGACTAAGGGACTTAAATTGCCAGAGAATGGGCACCAGCGTTCTCTGTGCTTTTGTAACAACCGTACTGCGATCGCCAACCCGCCTGCCAAGCGTGGCGATTATGGCAAAACCCCCCATGTTATGTCAAAGTGGCGATACTTGGGGGAGGCCTATGTCCAGCAGTGGACGTCTTTCGTCTTTCTAATGATGATGATGATGATGATGATGAATTATGGCCACAACTCACCTGATGTTAAGCGAAGACGCGGCCTAGGGTAGAGTCCACTTGCCTTTAAGAACCCGATACACTTGAACTCTGAGGGAGATCCAGATTAAAATAAAAATAAGAGAAGCCCGAAGCCGGCAGTGAATTCCACAGACTGACCGTAGCGGGCGGCATTCAGTCCTTATAGGCCTGACTTAAATTAAAGCATTAAATACCTTTATGCTTTTTGAGCTTATATCTTTCAACTTGCGTAGCGTAAACAGTCTACGCTTCCGAATACAATCAAAACTCAAATTTGACCCTAGCAACATTCGGTTGTTTCTCAAATAACATGTCTTAACTTTCTAAATTCCAGTGACTCCCGCTACGACAGAGTACAGTACGAATGCATCAGATGCATCTCAGCGATCCTAAACAACACAGTTGGCATCCGCACCATGTTCGAGTGCCGGGAAGCCTTGCCGGTTCTGGCCAGGAGTCTAGATGCTAGGAAGCCGCACTGCGCTTTAGAGGCCGCCAAGGTTAGTGTCATCTTCCGAGGTCATCCTCCTGATGCCGCAGGCGCTCTGCCAAGCTTCTCTTGCTTGCCAAGGTTCAGCCGTTTCGGACTTCGAACTTCGGAGTATGTTAACTAACATTGTGACACGAGAATTTTATAAAAAAAAAAGATTATTACTAAAACGCAATATTTACAACAACAAAAACTAGTATATATAAATAAAACTAGCTGTCCCCGGCATGCGTTGCAATGCACTTTTTACCTACCCTATCTACCTACCTACCCTACCCTACCTACCTACCTACCATAACCTACCTACCTACCTACCATACCCTACCTACCTACCTACCTACCTACCTACCATACCTACCATACCCTACCTACCTACCATACCCTACCTACCTACCATACCCTACCTACCTACCCTACCCTACCCTACCCTACCTACCTACCATACGCTACCTACCTACCCTACCTACCTACCCTACCCTACCTACCTACCTACCTACCCTACCTACCTACCCTACCCTACCCTACCTTTCCTGAATTTTCTATGCTATAAACCTCACGGAGCCCGAGACCTTTCCAACGAATGCAAAACCGTGGAAATCGGTTCGTGCGTTCTGGAGTTATAGCGTCAGGAAGCCAAACCCGACTTATTTTTATATAGTAGATAATTAACTAAATCTAAACTAACTTAAAAAACAACAGGACGCTTAGTCGACAAAAAACTCCTCCACATCGCTGTCATCTGGAAACGTGCCCATAGAACTAATATTAATCTTTAATTTCTAGGTGCTAGCCGCAATATGCCTGATCCCGAACGGACACGAGAAGGTCCTAGAAGCCATCACTATGGCGGGAGAGTCCAGTCGGAAGCCTCGACTGCTGCCTATCATTGAGGGTCTGGAGACGAAGACGCCAGAGAGTTTGAAGGTAACATACTTGCAATCTTAAACTAAGTAATCATCTGCCTAGCCGTATTTTACATGCTGTGACTAGGTAAGACTGCTTCGGTCCAGTGGTTGCAATCACGACTGGTGTGCATGAAGTCCTGGGTTCGATTCCCAGGTCGGGCGAAGTGTTATTAGGTTCTACCATCATGAATATCTCAGTATTAGGAATGGAATCTAGATTTGTGCCCAATTGATGGTAATAGGTTCGCTACGCGTTACATGGGACTCATACAGGGTGTAACGGAAAGGGTATGTACATACTTAAGGGTGTGCTTCAGACCATCAAACTGAACATGTTTCTCCATCGGACAAATATCGTAAAAGCGAAAAAAATATCAGTTGCCCCATACAAAATTTCAATACCTATTCGACGCAAATGTATGGGGCAGCTGATAATTTTTTCGCTGTTACGATGGAGAAACATGTTCAGTTTGATGGTCTGTAGCACACCCTTGAGTATGTACATACCCTTTCCGTTACACCCTGTATATAAACACTAGCTGTCCCGCGCAACTTTGTCTGCGTCAGTTTTTCCCCATTTTCGCAACATTTTTTATTGCTGCTCCACTGCTAATGGTCGTAGCGTGAACTAGCCTTTCTCGGTAAATGGGCTACCAAACACTGAATTTTTTTTTAAAAATCGGACCATTAGTTCCTGAGATTAGCGCGTTCAAGCAAACAAACAAACAAACTCTTCAGCTTTATTATTATTATATAAGTATAGATAGATAAATGTCTATTCCAATCTTTGTATTTGAATCGATATTGTTACCACTCAAACGAATACCAACTGTATGTAAGTGTAAATAAAATTGATTTAATAATGACTGTTAGACAAGCCATGAAAAATGTTGGAAGTTTACGTACGTTCATCAATAAGTTGCTTTTCGAAAAATATATATTCGTTTTTGTGTTTCAAAATTAAATCGCCAATTTAAAAACAATCCCCATGCAATTGTTTACTCTATTTTCTACGTCATAAGACTGAAAATCCGTAATAAACATTTCAGACAGGCTGCATGCAACTGATGAACGCCATCATAACGGAACCTGAAGAATTGGAGTTCAGATTACATCTCCGCAGCGAGTTTATGAGAACTGGACTCTATGATTGGATTGGTAAGGGTCATTTTAGTTTTTTTTTTTTTATCAGTCTTTTAGTAATAGTTTAGACAAAACATGGCCAATTACAAGTTAATTTCCAGATGTAGTAATAAGAATATACTAAACTGAAAATTGATATATGTATATAACACATAACAGTAAAATTACTATTTACGCTCGAAGAAGCAATCACATAAAATTGTCTTCAATTTATTAAAACTAGTATAGAAAATGTCGATCTCAGTTTCCCGGCAGGTTTTATTGTACTTACGACTCGCTCTTACCATGTACGAGTTCCGTCTGTACGTATTTGTAAACGTTACATTTTACGTTATTTACAAGACAGTATTGCAAATCTTAAGGAATAGAAATTTCTATGAAGGCTTTAGGCTTGTTCTGTATGTTGTCGGACATAAAGAATAGCACCATCCCATATCTTCCTGTGGGTGTAGTAAGAGGCGACTAAGGGACTTGCCAGAGAATGGGCAGCAGCGTTCTCTGTGCTTTTGTAACAACCGTACTGCGATCGCCAACCCGCCTGCCAAGCGTGGCGATTATGGCAAAACCCGCCCTTCTTGGGCGAGGCCTAAGTCCAGCAGTTGACGTCTTTCGGCTGAAATGATGATGATGATGATTAAGGCTTAAAGAATAATTTCTTTATAAATAATTTTGAAGATTATTTTAACTTAAAACCTTAATAAAAAAATAAGTTCTGAACATTTAATTGTATGTTCACAGATGAGCTCCGCGCGGGCGCAGAAGGAGCGCGACAGATCCAGATGAACGTGTTTGACACACACGCCGCGGCCGATCAGGACGAATTCCTGGCGAAGTTCGATGACGTCAGGTAAGCTTTTTTTTATTGGGACACACCACTTTATTTTCAAACCAGTGCGAACACCAGAATAGCGTCGAGATAATGAATTGACTGTCTTGCATCATCATCTGCCAAGCCTTTTCCCAAACTATCTTGGGGTCGACTTCTAGTCTAACCGTAAGCAGCTGAGTACAAGTATTTTAAATGAAGCGACTGCGTTTCTGACCTCCACAACCAAGTAACTGGGTAATACGATACCCCTTGGTAAGACTAGATGTCAGAGTTTTGGCTTCTGACTACTCGTAACGACTGTCAAAGTTCTACAAATGACAGCCGGGACCAAAGGCTTAAAGTGCTTTCCGAGGCACGGAGGAAACTCTGTATGTAATATGGTCACCCATCCACGGATCAACCTCGGCAAGCAAGGCTTAACTTTAAAGATCGACCCGTGCGGCTGTTATTATTTAGCCACGAGCTCCTCCGAATTAAATTAATCAGAAAAGAATAACGGAGGAGTAGGAAAAACATAATTTTCAGTTCCAGATTGTCTAGTCCATATTCAGGTTAAGCCGCCCTGGTCTAGGTTGGTCTGTGGATGGGCAAACCCCCAATACATAGTCTCCTCCGTGCCTGAGAAAACACGTTAAGCCGTTTTTCCCGGCTCTTATTTATAGATCTTTTACAGTCGTTACAGGTAGTCAGTGGCCCGAAAGTCTGGCAACCCGTCTTACCAAGGGGTATCGCATTACCCACTACTAATTACGTTGTGGAAGTCAGATAGGCAGTCGCTTCATGTAAAATACTGGTTTTTAGTTGCATCCAGTTAGACTGGAAGCCGACCCCAAAATTGTTGGGAAAAGGCTAGACATATGATGACATGGTCTAGTCGCCATTTCTGTTTAACCAACTAGCAATCTTGTTACACCACTTTTATTTTGAAGTTTGTTGACATACATTTGTTTTTTCTACATTTCCAGGGTGGACTTCCACGACGTGAACGAATGCTTCGAGCTAGTAAAGAACCTAGTGATGGACACGCCAGCCGAGCCTTACTTGTTGTCAATATTACAGCATTTACTGTTCATCAGAGATGATGAGTTGATCAGGTGAGAAATATAGCATTTATCTAAACTAATTTTATAAAGAGGAAAGATTTGATTGTTTGTTTGTTTGCATTGAATAGGCTCCGAAACTACTGAACCGATTTGATAAATTCTTTCACTGTTGGGAAGCTACACTATCTCCGGGCGTCATAGGTTGACCTGCGAGATGGCAATACAAAAAAAAAAGGGTTGCACTCCGGGAGTGCCGGCAGAAGTGAAAACTTGAATATTGACGTTGAGCATTTTTGATATTTTGGAATGGTTAGGGAATAATTTTGCACAAATTGCTTAAATTATCAGTATAAAAGTACCATTTTGCTTTAATTATCAGTATAAAAGTATTTATGTGGCAAAATAAATATTCATTTATTGCGCTATCGTACACAAATATGACAATTTATAATTACATAAAAAATGTAACACTTCAGAACTATTACAATCCGTCTTACGAATTTTACCTCTTTGGAGAATCCGAAGGTTTTGTTTGTGCGTACCCAAACTCAATGACAGATATCATCAATTTCAAATTCCTTCGTAACCTAATGTCAATCCGTTCGATCAGCATCACGTGACACCTGACGCGAGTTTAACAAATTTTACCCATCAAAAAAGTGCACAACGACGCTAAAGAAGTTTTCACTTCAAAAAAGAAGGTATCGGGAAAGTGTAGTATTTATTACTATTATTGTTGTTTTCAGGCCAGCATACTACAAGCTCGTAGAAGAATGTATAACACAGATCGTGTTGCACAAGAACGGTTACGATCCGGACTTCAGGGCGACGCAGCGGTTCAATATCGATGTGCAGCCTCTTATCGATGGACTTATAGGTATGTTGTCATAATCGCCCCCCATGCCTTCAGGTATGTGCGTAGTTGAACGTAGTTGTGTTTATTTGTTGGTGTTGGGAGAATAAGGATAGGTATACAGTGGTCGGCTCCAGTGCATGTGTTACAAATGGTGTTAGAAAGAACTCGAGTCTTCGAGTCCTATACAGGTTGTAACGGAAAGGGTATATACATACTTAAGGGTGTGCTACAGACCATCAAACTGAACATGTTTCTCCACAAACAAACATCGTAATAGCGAAAAAAATATCTGCTCTCCATACAAAATTTCAATACCTTTTCGACCCAAATGTACGGGGCCGCTTATATTTTTTTTCGCTATGATGGTGTTTGTCCGATGAAGAAACATGTTCAGTTTGAAGGTCTGTAGCACACCCTTAAGTATGTATATACCCTTTCCGTTACACCCTGTATAGGGTTACTGGTAACTCGATGTATTCCTTGCAGGACGTCATAGTAGGGTTAAAATGCAACAAATTAAGCTATCAAATGTTCTACCAAAATTCAGTAGTTTTTGTGTGAATTCGATTTTTAGTTTTTGTATGAAAAATTAAATCATTTGAAGTCGATTTAAAAATGATTTACGGCGCGACTGTACTGAGATTTAAACTATTATCATAGTTGATGCCGTAGCAGACTTTTATTAGTAATTAAAAGTTCAAAAATGCTTACAACTTTGGCAAAGATCACTAATTAAACATTATTTAGAAAAATCGAAGACATGTGACATCTACCATCCCGCACTGGGCCCGCGTGGTGGATTACAGCCCACTCCCTCTCATAATAGGAGGCCTGTGTTCCAGTATTGGGAACATTATAGGCTGATGATGATGATGAACATTTGAATATTACCAAATTTCACAAAAATGATCTAACAACCCCGCCCTATCCCTTTTCAAATCCTATCATTAATAAAACCCTTATAAAAATTAAAGAAAAGTCACGAGCCGAAGAAGAAAAGAAAGTAGAAGAGTTAAGAACGAAACTAGAAGCCGCCATCTCAGCTAGACAGGAAGCGGAAGCCAGAGCGGCCAGTCTAGAGGAACGGCTGAAGAACTCCGCCGCAGCCACCGGGCCGGGCGGCGTCACACACGGGAACATCGCCGCTATTGCCAAGGTGACTGGGTTCATAATACTGTGACAATATTTTGGTCTCTGAAAGGACTTACCACGACTTCACAATTCCCACTCCATTACCAAAGGTCGATAGTACATACTGCGACACATTAAGCAATCAATTTCCAATGTAATATGGCGTCGCTTTTAGGGTTCCGTACCCAAAGGGTCAAATTGGACCCTATTACCGAAACTTCGCCGTCCGTCCGTCTGTCTCTCACCAGGCTGTATCTCATGAACCGTGATAGTTAGACAGATGAAATTTCTACTGATTATGTATTTCTGTTGCCGCTACAACAACAAACACTAAAAACAGAATAAAATAAATATTTAAGGGAGCTCCCATATAAAAAAGGTTTTTTTTGCTTGTTTTTATAAATAAGTACGGAACCCTTCGTGCGCGAGTCCGACTCGCACTTGGCCGATTTTTTTATATTTTATTTTATTCAAAGCTTTGTGAACTTCGCTTTGTATAGATTTCCCGACGAACAATTTTAAATTAAAAACAAAGTTGTCAGTGGAAACATTTTGGGGACAATGGAGCTTTGTGAAGTAATCCATTTTTGCTTGTATGCCATAAATCATCTCTAACTACGTATATTTATTCCCCCAGGCGATAGGCAGCCCCGGCGGGCCCGCGCCGCCCCCCCCGCCCCCCCTGCCCGGAGGTCAGTTCCCTTACCATTTATTTACTTATTTTTTAAATTTATTCTTTTTATGGGCAATCCCTGCTTGTTAAATTAAAGATAAGCAAACTGTATTTAGTGATCCACTTAGTTTACATTTTCCGGCATTTCATACAAACTTTCAAGCCCTTTTTTTCAAAATTACTGAACTGATTTTAATGAAACTTAATACGCATAAGCAGGATACATAGGTCTAAAAAGTTACTAAAAACATTTTAGAAATGACTTTTAATAAAAAAGATAATTAGAAATTTTTGTTTCTATAGATAATTTATAACAGTTCTAATTTAACTGTAACACAATTTTTCGAAAATGTTTTTAGTAACTTTTTAGTCCTATGTATCCTGCTTAAGCGTATGAAGTTTAATTAAATTCGGTTCAGTCATTTCGGAAGATAAGGACTTGAAAGTATGTTTGAAATGTCGTAACGCGTAAACGCTCTTAATCTTCACCAACTTTCGTACTAAAAGAAAAACATTTTGAACAAGACAATGCCCATAACAATTGTGTTTGAATCACGAATGCCGTCTCTCTCTCGCACTCGCATGTCACTATATCTGTCTCTGTCTGGTGTGGTGCGTAGGGTCGGGCCCGCCGCCGCCGCCGCCGATGCCGATGCAAGGTTTGTTATCTATGTCTTATTATATTATTTAGACCAGTTGCTATAGTTACATACAAGGTGTAAGGCACACCGACGCGAAAACCTGGGAACCTTCTGGTTGCGGAGATATTGGGGTCAATCCCAAAGTATCCATAACTACCCCCAATATCTCCGTAACTAGAAGGTTCCCAGGCCCAGAACAAAAAAAAAATATGATAGCAATGATGGGGCGAATAAGTGTCTTTCAGTTTCCTTAAGTTTTTTTTTTACACCTAATATTTGGGGTTTACTGGAAAATAGGAAGTAATATTATGTAGAAAATAAAGAAAAAAACAAGAAATTGTATATTTTGCGAAGGTGTCTAAGTTAAAAACGAAATGCATGGATTTCACGGCAATTCGCATGCAGCTTAATAATTTTATTAATTTTCAACTTTCGGTCATAAAGCTTATAAGGACGAATTTAATAAGTTGGCGAAACTTCATAAACTTCATTTATTTAGTAGCAATCAGAAAAAACTACCTCTTACGAGTTTAAGAGCGTTTAAGCCTTACGACATTTGATACAAACTTTCAAGTTCTTATTTTCCGAAATGACAGAACCGATTTTAATGAAACTTCATACGCATAAGCAGGATACATAGGTCTAAAAAGTTCCTAAAAGACATTTTCGAACAATAGTATTACAGTTAAATTAAAATGTTGAATGAAAATGATTTTTAGTAATTTTTTAGACCTTTGTATCCTGCTTATGCGTATGAAGTTTCATTAAAATCGGTTCTGTCATTTCGGAAAATAAGGACTTGAAAGTTTGAATGAAATGCCAGAACGCGTAAACGCTCTTAAGACACTGGTAGCGCGAGTAGTAAAAAATTAAATGATTTTATAAAAACCATAATTTATTTAGCTTGTTGGTCTAGTGCTCGCAAGTATGACTGCTGAGTCCTGGGTTCGATTCCCGTGTCGGGAAATTTTTTTTTTATCCATCACGAATGTCTTAGTAGCAGTCACATAGTCTCAGATTTGTGATTATAGTTAATTGCAATAAACTCGCCCCCTATTACTTAAACATAACTGACGAAATGTGGGTATTCTATTAGGTACAGACAGCGTCAGTATATGCTAACCCCTCTACTGTCCGGCCGAGTACGCCAGGGGGGTTACTACTTAATGACGCTGTCTGTACGCCACTGCCGAACCCTTCGGGGATAGCAGGCTTGATATTATACAAGGTGTTGTTTTGCATCCTCGTCAAAATTCAGGATGTTGTCACAAAAGACATAAAGAATCAATATAAATTACGGTACCTAGTAAATTATTAAAAAACACGGCGTTTTTTTGTTGTTTAAATTTGTCAATATTTCAGAATAACCCCCTTAACGTGGTTTAGGGATTATGAAATTATCTAAAAAACGTTTGAGGTTTTTTGTTTGTGTGTAAGCGACGTTATAAGGCGAGGATCAGACGGCCCGTGTTTAAAACACGGGTGGTTCACAGTTACCAATTTCAGTAAATAAATAAAAAAAAGAAAATTACCTACTCATTTTATTATTGATTCGGGTCGAGAATCATTAGCATAGTTACCTCCTAGAATTTGACGAGGTTGCAAAACAACACCTTGTATAATGTAATTCTTTTTTACACCCTATCCCATCGCCATCTTAAAGTTTGTTAAGTTTTGCCAACTGAGTAACTGGTGAATTCCAAAAGTTTCCACGTTCTACTATAAAATTAAGAATTACTATCCAAACAAAAAGGGATTGAAAAAAAAATAGTGCGTGAAGTCCCTCCGCGCGGAAGAAGTGAAACTTCGTAATGTGGAAATGAGTGCTTTCATACCCCCTCCATGGTAGCGTTAAACGTTTAACGCAACCTTGTTGGAAGTCGCATAAGAAGTTTTACTTCAATAAAGCAATATTTTATTCAATATAGTCTCCCTTGACTATATTGAATAAAAATATTGCTTTTTTTACTGTGGGTAATTAGAGAAAACTTCCTGTTTTCTGATTAGTAATTAATCTAGTGTTGGCCGGAAACTTTTGGACCTACGTGATATATTTTTTAATGATTTTCTATGCATGCCACTGACTTGCATGTGCTACACAATAACACAGGGTGGTTGTGTTTCTAGGTGGTCCTACCGCCCCCCCACCGCCCCCCATGCCTTCAGGTATGTGCGTAGTTAGTACGTAGTTGTGTTTGGTGTTGGGAGAATAAGGATAGGTATACAGTGGTCGGCTCCAGTGCATGTGTTAGAAATGGTGTTGCAAAGAACTCGAGTCTTCGAGTCCTATACAGAGTGTAACGAAAAGGGTATATACATACTTAAGGGTGTGCTACAGACCAGCAAACTGAACATGTTTCTCTATAGGACAAACATCGTAATAGCGAAATATATCAGCTGCCCCATACATTTGGGTCGAATAGGTATTGAAATTTTGTATGGGGCAGCGGATAATTTTTTCGCTATTACGATGTTTGTCCGATGAAGAAACATGTTCAGTTTGATGGTCTGTAGCACACGCTTAAGTATGTATATACCCTTTCCGTTACACCCTGTATAAACGGACTCGGATGATAAATTACAAGTCTTGACTCATTACAACTCCAAGACTATAGAACTAAATTCCCTACGAGCTCTTGAATGTTAAATGAGAGCTCAAATATCTTTGTGCTCTCGAGTTATTATTATGCGGCGAGTCGCACTCAAGTCCTCTCAGTGTATGATTTGACAATTAAATTGTCACATTTATATCTTATACGTTTGAAAAGATTATTGTTCGCGTCGGGCTGATTTATAGTACAAAGTCCGCAAGGGACGTTGACCGTGCTCTCGGATTTTAAACCTTCGGCGTTGAGCCTAATGTTGCAAATCCAACAGCGCCCTCAATGCCCTATATGACACAAAGGATGGTTGTATTTCTAGGTGGTTCTATCATCCCTCCACTGCCCCCCATATTATCAGGTATGACGTTGTCATGGTAACGCGTAGTTAGAACGTGGTATAACATATAAATGTGTTTTTATGTCTGAATAGTTATGTTCAATTGTGTGGGTAATCACTGCTCTCGACTGTACTAAAGTAACTCGTGGCAGTAATGGTCAATGACCTTGGAGTGTGAGGGGTACAATACAGTTCGGGTTGTCTTGATTCGGCATTGGTCGGGCGGCCAAATTGAATATACAAGGTGTTGTTTTGCAACCTCGTCAAATTCTAGGAGGTAACTATGCTAATGATTCTCGACCCGAATCAATAATAAAATGAGTAGGTAATTTTCTTTTTTTTATTTATTTACTGAAATCGGTAACTGTGAACCACCCGTGTTTTAAACACGGGCCGTCTGATCCCTGCCTTATAACGCCGCTTACACACAAACAAAAAACCTCAAACGTTTTTTCGATAATGTTATAATCCCTAAACCACGCTATGGGGGTTATTCTGAAATATTGTCAAATTTAAACAACAAAAAAATGCAGTGTTTTTTAATAATTTACTAGGTACCGTAATTTATATTGAATATTTATGTCTTTTGTGACAACATCCTGAATTTTGACGAGGATGCAAAACAACACCTTGTATATAGGTAATACGGGGGAGGAGCTCGTGGCTAAATAATAACAGCTGCACTGGTCGATCTTTAAGGTTAAGCGGTGCTTGCCAAGGTTGGTCCGCATATGGGTGACCATAATTACATACCGAGTTTCCACTTAGCGGACTTAGCCAGATCATGCCAAACAGGCCAACTAGAACATGATGTGTGTAACACGGCTCAAGACATCGTTCTGAATTTTCAGTCACAGCCACATTAAAGACTTAAATAATATCGTTATCATCGACACGACTAAGAAGAAGCCACACACTAGAGAATATCACTACGTACGCAGTGCGACCAGTAAAACTATACAAAGCCAGTGTAACATGGGCTCGCATTGTATATATGGTGACTGGTAATTAGTGAACGATACTTAAACAATAGCTTTTTTTTATTTGCGTTGTGTTTGCTCTTGACTCTAGTCTAGGTCAGAAATGACAGAGACGAAAATAAGACAAGATGATAGGCCAGAGGCGCGCGCGCGCAAATTTCATACAGCTGTTGTATTAATGTGATTAAAGTGAATGAGTATATATAAAAAAAAATGTTTCTTTGGAAAAGTTGTTTGTTATCATGAGTTTAATCACGTGTTTAAGTATCGATCTCTAATTACCTGTCACCCGATATATTTCCTATACAATGAAAGACCAACATAAACTGGTTTTTATATCTTGATTGATCGCCGTACGTACCACAATATAAAGCTCACATTACAAGCGAGCGATGGCTTAAATAAATTCTTGATATATCTCTCTAGGAAACTATGTCAATAAATATCGGAAGCATGTCACTTCTACGATCAACTCGAAAACGAGGACATTTCGTATGTTCGCTTTATTAAATTCTTTTTAATTGTTGAGTAGTTTAATCTGCTGGTCTACCATGACCTCTTAAAGCAGTATTGTTTTACTCTTATTCCAGTGTGGGAAAGAGACGGAGCTATACAGGATGTCTAGCGCCATCTCTTTCCCATAATAATGTTTTAAGACGTCATGGTAGGTTACCTGATCCAGTTAGACTGGAAGCCAACCCTAGTTAGTTGGAAAAAAGCAGGCAGATGATGATGAAGTAAAATTAGTAGTTTTTCTAGTGTAGTGTATTATTTAGGTTTTGTGGTGTTAACTTCAATATCTTGTTTTGTATTGTGGGTATATTTAACATTGGTGTTGGTTGTAGAATGTGTTTTACTTTCATGTAGCTATATAGTACATACTTCTTAGCAATATACTTTACATGTTTGTCACTATTGAAACTGACATCAAACACTCGGTTACAGACAGCGTCAGTATGTGCTAACCCCTCTACAGTCCAACAGAGTACGCCAGGGGGGCTACTACTTAATGACGCTGTCTGTACTAGTACTCGAGAGTATAGTGTTTGATGACAGAAGCGCGATGAAGCGGGAATAGAACAGAGCAGAAAAATGCGCTACCAATAAACTTGCTGCTATTTAAATAGTACCGTATTAACATTGCTTAAAGTAGAAAATTATATGAACACCGACACGCATAAAACTTCGCCGCGCGCCCGCTCCTCAGTCACGCCTTTAAACAATGGTAATAAGGTCCTATTTCTAATGCAGGTAGCAAATTGCTCTAGCATGTTTCCGTTCTATCTGAACTGGTGGCCTACCATGACATCTTAAAGCAGTATTGTTTTAATCTTATTCCAGTGCGACAAAGAGATGGCGCTAGACGTCCTTTAAAGCTCCGTCTCTTTCTCACACTGGAATTACAACTGGTTTAAGACGTCGTAGTAACCCGCCCTGAGTTTGAGGACTTTATGATTCCACATACATACAGTTAGTAATACTACCCTCTACCCCTTAGCAGGTGGAGGCCCCCCGCCGCCGCCCCCGCCCCCGATGCCGGGCGGGCCGCGCGGGCCCCCGCCGCCCCCCATGCCGGGCATGGGTGGAGGCCCGCCGCCCCCGCCCCCTATGATGGGGGGCCCGCGCCCGCCCCCACCGCCTGGTGGCTTCATGATGCCTAGGATGGTGAGTTTAAACATTTATTTCAAACTAGCTGACCCGCGCAGTATCGTTTGCGTCACATTTTCACCGTTTTGCAACATTTTCCATTGATGCTCCGCTCGTATTGGTCGTAGCGTGAGGTTATCGCGTAAAGCCTATTTCGATAAATGGGTTATCCAACACTAAAATATTTTTTCAATTCGAACCAGTAGTTCCTGAGATTAGCGCGTTCAACCTAACAAACAAACAAACTCATCAGCATTATAATATTAAAATAATAATATAAAAATATATAACATAATAAAGATAGACACATAGTCTATCAATTTGTATAGTCAAAAATGGCTGACTGGCTGCCATTTGTAGATCTTTGACAGTCGTTACAGGTAGTCAGTGGCCTGAAAATCTGACAACCAGTCTTACTATGGGGTATCGTATTACCCAGTACTAACTGGATTGTGGAGGTCAGATAGGTAGTCGTTCCATCTAAAATACTGAGCTGCGTCCGCTTAGACTTGAAGCTGATCCCAACATAATTGGGAAAAGGCTAGGCAGATGATGAGTATAGTAAAAGCTAAAAAGCTTCCGAAAGACCCAAACCCTTAAAATAGGACTTGCTTTAACCCTGTTTATATATCAAGACCCTTGCTCGAGACAGCCCGCGAAGCTGAGCTAGTAGCTGATTAGCCGGGGGATGATTTTTAAAAATCAGACCCTAAATAATGGAATCACTCAGATCCAGCCTGTTCCTTTGCTGCCCTCCCCCAGCGATGCCCTAAGCCGAGGCCCGTACCCCGCAGGGGGTGCCCTTAGCGTGTTGTCGCTTAGTTTATAAGTTTTCTGCCCTGGCTGGAGGCCTTAAATTCAAGGCATCCACAGGATGGTCCGGTTAAGTAGAAGCCAGCATCAGATAAACTGCGAGATGCCATTAAAAAAAAACCCTGTTCATATTGTTTTCTAGCCTGTTCCCGATGTTCTACCTTACGGCCTGAAACCTAAGAAGAAGTGGGAGTTGGAGGGACCTCTGAAACGTGCCAACTGGAAGACCATCATACCGGCGAAAATGTCTGAAAAGGCCTTCTGGGTGAAGGTGAGATACTGGTATTATTGAGAGCAGCGGTAACCCAGTGGTGGCAGCCTCGACGTACGAGCAGTAAGCCGTGGGTTCGAACCCAGGCAGGCGCATTACTTTGTGTAATTTATTTCATCGTCGCTACCCTCAAAAACGGTGAAGGAAACATCGTGAGGAAACCGGCATATCCCAGAACTCAAAATTCGAAGACATGTGACATCTACCAATCCGCACTGGGCCCGCGTTGTGGATTACAGCCCACTCCCTCTCATAGAGAGGAGGCCTGTGTCCCAGCAGTGGGAACAATATAGGCTAATGATGATGATGACTGATATTATTGTAGCTTCTTTCTTCTTTTATCGTGTGGTTAGTGCCAGGTGTCAGATTTCTCAAACAGATTTGAACAGATAAATAATAAATTAATTTAGTTTTGATACCTTCCTTTAAATTTCGAAGGAGGCGACTAAGGGACTTGCCGGAGAATGGGCAGCAGCGTTCTCTGTGCTTTAGTAACAACCGTACTGCGATCGCCAACCCGCCTGCCAAGCGTGGCGATTATGGCAAAACCCCCCATGTTATGTCAATGTGGCGAAACTTGGGGGAGGCCTATATCCAGCAGTGGACGTCTTTCGGCTGAAATGATGATGATGAGTAATAATATCTCTGCCAACATTAACAATATTTAATTGAATCTGGAAATACCGGAATTACTTTCCGGAAAAATGGCTTATCCATGTTATTGTTTCTGTGTTCATTTATGATACAAGTACCAAAAATCAATCTACCTACTCCGATCTATGGTTATAACTCATATGAAGTAAAAAAAAAAACTTTATTTCAGACCTTGATCCATATGATGTTAGTAATACATACTACTTATAAACTATGATAGTAACAAACGAAATAAAAGATTTTAATTCAAAAGTCTGCCGCACTCAAATGACGCACCGGGTATATGTACATGTACAGTCTACAAAGGAGATAAGTAACCAGGCACTCATACTACTAGTGTGAGAATCTAATTACTTATCTCCTTTGCAGACTGTACCCTATGCGCCATAATGGTGCAGCACGGCTTGTCACTAATGACCTTCAGAATGTCATTGCTTTATTAAAAGGTCTTATAAAACGAATGCCTTTTTTAATTTTTTTACAGGTACAAGAAGACAAGTTAGCGTCCCCTGATATCTTGAGTGGGTTAGCACTTAAGTTCTCAAGTAAACCGGTCGCGAAGAAAAATGAAGATGCTGTCGATAAGTAAGTTAGAATATAATTTATTTCAGTTTGAAATAACTCACATAGTGTAATAGGTCTTTACCTATGAAATTGCCGTATTGCAGTACAGACTTTTTCAAACAAAAAAAAGTTTTGATTGGCTATGAGTTCTAAATTCAAATTATTTTGTTTTTAAAATATGACATTCTATTTACAAAATCAGTCTTTTGTTTATTGATTAGCGTTGTATTTTCATTACATTTCAACATTTTTCCTCATAATGGATACTTTGAAATTTCGTGTAATTATGGAATATGAGTTCCGTCGTGGCACCAACGCAGCACAAACGACCCGTAACATCAACGACGTTTACGGAGAGAACTGTACAAACGAACGCACAACCCGTTATTGGTTTGCTCGGTTCCGTTCTGTGAACTTTGACTTGAAAAATGAACCTCGTGGTCGTCCGGAAACTTTGGTCAACAATGATGAATTAAAGGTGATTGTTGAAGCTGATGAAACTCAATCTACAGCTGAGCTGGCAGCAGCTTTTGATGTTAGCATTAAAACAATATTGGTCCATTTGCGACAGATTGGCAAGATAAAAAAGCTTGATAGATGGGTGCCCCACGAACTTAACGATCGCCAGCGCAACGTACGCGTCGAGACTTGCCTTGCGCTGCTTAACAGGCACAGAAATGAAGGAATTTTGAACCGAATTGTTACGTGCGACGAAAAATGGATTCTTTTTGACAATCGAAAGCGCTCAGCAAGTTGGTTAGATCCTGGTTCGGTACCAAAGCAATGTGCAAAACGAAAAATGACCCCTAGAAAGGTGATGGTCACAGTTTGGTGGTCTAGTGCTGGTGTGATTCATCATAGCTTTTTACAAAACGGCGAGAGCATTACTGCAGATGTGTACATTGAAGAACTGACCACAATGATGGCGAAACTCGCACGTCTGCAACCAGCTTTGGTCAATCGGTCGTCTCCACTGCTACTTCACGACAACGCGCGGCCCCATACTGCACAACAGACCGTCTCTAAGCTGCATGAGTTGGGTTTGGAAGCTCTCCCTCATCCGCCATACTCACCAGATCTTGCGCCTTCCGACTATTACTTTTTCCAAAATTTGGACAACTTTTTAGCGGGAAAAAAATTCAATTCCCGAGAGGCAGTACAAAACGCCTTTGAAGAGTTTGTTGTCTCCCGTCCAGCTGATTTTTTCAAGAAGGGCATCCATAAACTGCCACAGCGTTGGCAAAGATGCATTGATTGCAGGGGTGATTACTTTGAATAAAAGAAATAAATAAACTCGAAAAAAAAAAATACTTTAACTTTTTTCAAACAAAACGGCAATTTCATAGGTAAAGACCTAATATTAGCAGCTCGTGGCTAATTAATAACAGCTGCTCGGGTCGATTCAGGTTAAGCCACGCTACATACCGAGTTTCCTCCGTGCCTCGGAAAGTACGTTAAGCCGTTGGTCCCGGCTGTTATTTGCAGATTTTTGACATTCGTTTCGTTTTTGAAGTGAAAACTTCTTTAGCGGCGTTGAGCACTTTTTCTGTAATGGGTATAAAATCTTAAACTCGCGTCAGGTCACGTGTCCTGATCGAAAATTCGTAAGACGAATTGACATTAGGTTGCGAAGGAATTTGAACTTTATGACATCTGTCATTGAGTTTGGTTTTCCAAAACTGGATAATAATCTTATGCACAAACAAAACCTTCAATTTCTCCAAAGAGGTAAAATTCGTAAAACGTATCGTAATATTTCTGTGTTAAATTTGTTATGTAATGTAAGTTGTCATGTTTGTGTATGATAGCGCAATAAATGAATATTGTATTTTACCACATAAATGATAGAACTAGATAATTAAAGCAATTCGTTCCTAACCATATCCAAAAATGCACAACGTTACTATTCAAGTTTTCACTTCTGCCGGCACTCCCGGAGTGCAACCCGTTTTTTTTTTTATGTGAATGCGATGTTGGTATACCCGCTACATTAAATTGGGTAGTGCAACTCCACAACGAGGAGCTCGTGGCGAAATAATAACAGCCGCACTGGTCGATCTTCAAGGTTAAGCCGTGCTTGGAAAGGTCGGTCTGTGGATGGGGTACCATCATTACGTATGGAGTTTTCTCCGTGCCTTGGAAGCCATGTTAAGTCGTTGGTCCCGGCTGTCTTTGGCAGTCGTAAGTCAGTAGCGAAGTCTGACAACCAGTTTTACCAAGGGATATCGTATTACCCAGTATTATATTTAAGTTCAATATTCAATTTTTTTATTCGTTGTTTAACTGGGTTGTGGAGGTCAGATAGGCAGTCACTCCATGTAAAATACTAGTATTTAGCTGCATTTGGATAGACTGGAAGCCAACCCGACTACATCGGTTAGAGTGATTTTTTAGTCATATTTTGTCATATTTTGTCCATTTGTCATCCAAAAAAACTAATATAGGCCACGTCTTCCATACTCATAACCTCATCAACTCAAAACTAACATCCATAAAAACCAAGACTTAATTTCAGGGTCCACACACTCAAGAAAGTGAAAGACCTGAAGGTGCTAGACAGCAAGGCAGCGCAGAACCTGTCCATCCTTCTGGGAGGCTCCCTCAAACATATGTCGTACGAACACATCAGGACTTGTGTGCTGCGGTGCGACACGACTGTACTGACGGCCAATGTACTGGATCTGTTGATACAGGTGAGTCCGGGAAGTCGTTATAGACGGTGACCCATTTTGGCCCACCCGTCACCAATCATGGCCCACCGTGACCCATCATGTTCTACCGTGACAAAGCGTGGGATCAGTGACCGACCATGACCCACTGTGAACCCAACCTGAACTCATCGTGGCCCCATCATCGCCCAAGTCACACATGATGAGATTGCGGCTCGATTTTCAAAGTTCTATATAACGGGAATCATTATTCGTCTTCAGGTATTGACAAATTGAAATAAATACTGGTTAACTTTCAAACAAATCTTTCCCCTAATGTAATATCATCATTCTCCTGCCCCTATCCCAATATATTTGGGCTCGGCGCAGCATCTTTTCATCTTCCATACTTCTCTATTACTGGTCATTACATCAGACACCTCTTTTCTAGCCATATCATTCTTCACACAGTCCATCCAACGTTTCTGGTGGCCTAAGAAGACGTCTTAAAGCAGTATTGTTTTAATCTTATTCCAGAGTGGGAAAGAGATGGCGCTAGACGTCCTCTGTAGCTCCGTCTCTTTCCCACACTGGAATAATATTAAAACAATACTGCTTTAAGACATCATAGTAATATCTTCGATAACTTTTCTTACATTTTCTTCCAGTATCTACCTCCAGCGGATCAAATGAAGAAACTAGCAGATTTGAAAGTGAACAGCGAAGAGTTAACGGAAGCCGAACAATTTGCTGCTACAGTGGCTGATATCAAGAGATTGGTGCCCAGACTGAGGAGTTTAGCGTTCAGAGAGCATTACGCCGAGATTATTTCTGAAGTTAAACCTGTGAGTAGCCAAAGTACTTTTAATTTATCACACTAATATAGTTGATCGTCATGGCACACCGTGACCCATCATGGCCCACCATTACCCATCATGACCCACCATGACCCATCAGGGCCTACCGTGACCCAACATGGCCCACCATGACCCATCATAGCCCACCATGACCCACCATGGCCCACCGAGACCAATTGTGGCCTATGTACAGTCTGTCTATAAAGTCATGAAATTAATGTTTGAGGAACTAACATTATTTAAAAGTAGGGCAACACTAAATCAAAGTACATCGAATGTCATCGGCTGTCATCGACTTGTTTTGTAACTCGTTATTTATTGCATTTTTATTGCTTTTCAAATCTAAGTGGATTAAGCCTAGAAGAAACGTGTTAAATATGAAGAAAACAAATCGGATTGGAGCTCAGGAAATTATTTTTAAAGTGTATCAGCGATGTTTGTTTATAACACCAAGCTGGACAAATTATATCAAATTAGGATGATTTTTATGCTCGAACAGCAGCTATGACAGGTATGTAATCGTGTTACTGTTTGTTTTTTATCTACCAGAAGTTACAAATATACTAAATATACGATTTTAAGACTAAAATAAGGATTGTTTACATTGCGCATTATTAGGTTTGATTGCAAATTTATGTAGGCCATATTGTAGTGCGACCAAAATTTTTGATACTTTTTGGTGAACAAATTTACTGCTGATTTTAAATCTGAATAAGTTATATCGCGCTGAAATTTAAAATAGTGAGTATCTATTTTCTGTAAGTACAATCATTAATTATTTAAAACTTTCTTTCAGGAAAATCTGAGAGTACAGTAAAGCGTATTGTAGATGAAGGCTATAAAACCATGGCAAATTCGGAACCCCTGGCAAACAGATCAGGCCGTCCTAAGAAATAAATGGATGACTTCCACATATTATGTGCTCTTTGACAAAAGATTCAATTCTTTAACTCGGTGAAGAAAGAGGACCCAACCTTAAAGAAACTTTAGGTAGTTGCCAAAACAGATCTGGATTTTGAATGTAGCCTGGAAGCCCTGCGTAAAATTTTAAAATCGATTGGGTTTTCTTAAGAAGTGTCAAAATAACAGAACAAGAATATTTGGAATCAGATGATGAAAGTTATTAATTATAATGTTACGGGATATTTTTCATTAATAAAAAAGGTTAAAAAATATGTATGAATATTTTTCTTTTATTTACTCATTAATTTGAACGACAGAGACCATAGATTTGTGCTATCTCATATATTACTATACTATTTATGCTATCTGATCGTATAAACAAACTAATGAAGGTCGCATCTTTGGTTTCTGTAGTTTTTTAAGTAAGATCTACGGATTTTACGACTTAAGAGCGTTTATACCCTACGGCATTTCATACAAACTTTTAAGTCGTTATTTTCCGAAATGACTGAACAGATTTAAATGAAACTTCCTACGCATAAGCAGTATACATAGATCTAAAAAGTTACTAAAAAACATTTTCAAAAAATAATGTTACAGCTAAATTAGACCGATTTTTAATTATCTATAGGAACAGAAATTTCCAATTATTTTCATTTTTAAAAGATTTTTCGAAAATGTTTTTAGTAACTTTTTAGACCTATGTATACTGCTTATGCGTAGGAAGTTTCATTAAAATCTGTTCAGTCATTTCGGAAAATAACGACTTGAAAGTTTGTATGAAATGCCGTAGGGTATAAACGCTCTTAACCTTTTCTATCCATTTAAAAAAAAGCGTCTACGAGTAAAAATTATGTTTTCATTAAAATCAGGTTTGCTTCTAGTACAAAATAATGTGCTAGTATCAAAATCAATTTTGTCACACTATACAGGGTTGCTAGGTGCACGACCGCAGCGCCCTCAATTTTTTTCATGACTTTATAGACAGACTGTAAATCTACACAGTGGCGCTTCATGTCCTGCCGTGACCGATCATGGCCCATGTCCATGCAATTTAAAAAATATATTGGCCCATGTAATTTAGCTCAATCAGCTATACTTATCCAGATGCTACCTACCAGCCATGGCCGTTACCCAAAAAGCTGCAAAAAAATATGGTCCCCAGTAGCCAGAGACAAAACATTATCATTTTATGAAATCAAGAAAGAAAAATTGTTTATTCAGTACTAATAAAACTCCCACACATCTGTCAAGCTTTTTTCCAAATATGTTAGGGTCAGCTTCCAGTCAACTGGATGCGGCTGAACAAGAGTGTTTTTAACCCCCGACCAAAAAAGAGGGGTGTTATAAGTTTGACGTGTGTATCTGTCTGTGGCATCGTAGCTCCTAAACAGTTGTACCGATTTTGATCAAATTGGTTTCGTTTGAAAGGTGTTTTAATCGAGAGTGTTCTTAGCTATGTTTCGGTATAATCTGCTCAGCCGTTTGAAGGCCATCACCTCTTTTCTAGTTGAAGAAGGGGATATAAACAACTTCTACGGGTCTGCACGCGTAGCATGACCGCCGTAGAAACGGGCTATGTTGACGAAAGATTCGATAAAGTGACACATTGTCATTGTCTATCTGTAATTATGTAGATTCTTCTGTAGACAAAACTCGTTTCTATAGGGGTTATGCTACGCGTGCTGGTCGATTCGAAATTTGAAATCTTGTCACTTTTCACCATGAGCACCATGGGGCAAAAAAACAAAAATAAATTAATCCCAAGCCGTAGTAGCTTTGGGGGTCCCCTTTATTTTGTGGTTGTGGTTATTTTTTGACGGGGGTATTTAATTTTTTTAAATTTAATTTTACATGAAGCGACTGCCTATCTGACCTCCACAACCCAGTTAATAATAAGACTGGTGGTTCCCTTTCATCAAACAACTGATTAAATTTATTTGTTCTCAGGACATAGTTTCCGGCACAGCGGCTTGTGAGGAAGTGAAATCAAGCGAAAAGTTCGCCAAAATACTTGAGCTCCTACTCTTATTAGGAAACTACATGAATTCGGGATCAAATAATGCTGGCGCCTATGGATTTGAAATTAGCTTCCTTACCAAGGTATATATTTTTCTTTCCAGTTTAATTTTAATGACCCAATGTGAAAAAGTCCTTAGTAATCGGAAATAAAATAAGGGACGAACCTATTGCCATCAGCCGGGCACAAATCCAGACTCCGTGGCTGGTACTGATAAATTCCTGATGGAAAAACCCAAAATCAATTTACCCGACCCGGGAGTCGAACCCAACTCAATCCGAGGGGCAGTCAAAGGATAAAGTGACAAAAAAAAGTCAATGCTAAAAAGAGTTTAAATATTTATTTTGAACATAGTACACGACAACACACACAAATATTAATGTCCTTTGCTTTTTTGGTAGTTTTGAATCATCATCATCATCATTTCAGCCGGTAGAGGTCCACTGCTGGACATAGGCCTCCTCCAAGAGTCCACATTGACAGGTCCCGTGCCACTCGCACCATCCAGCGGATCCCCGCAACCTTTACTAGTTAAATAGTGCCTATATCTTCGGCGCTAACTATAAACCCAAAATTTAGGTCGCTACACACTATTACTGATTGAAAAACACATTAACACAGCCCAACCTGGGGATTGAACCCAGTAACCCATGCTCTACTCTCAAGGGCCACCTGTTAAATGTACATTATGGATGCAATCAATGATTTGATTTGATTTGAAGGGCACTGTGGCAACCTACAAAAAGAAACTTACAACAAAAATTACTACAGCGCCATCTATGAGTATACAGAAGAACTAATATGGTCAAAATCGCGCAAGCAGAGTTTACATCGACTTAAGACTATACAGGGTGTAACGGAAAGGGTAAATTCATACTTAAGGTGGAAGTTTAATCGCGCTTTCCCATACATTGTTTTTTTTCCAAATTCTCGATACTTATATGCTTTTTGTAGAAGTAATGAAACAACATGATGTTATTACGAATTAGTGTTGTCGCAAATCCCTTCAAACATAAAGAAATAACAAGGTTTGTAGGATTTCCAGGGCCGAAAAAAAACGAAAAATCTTTGCATGTGTGCGTGCTTGGAGTCACACCATCTACCGGATATCTAAAGAACAATCAAGCCTCTTGCATAAAAAGCCTCGAAATAATTATCTGCTAGGACTAGATGGCGTGACGTTGTCATTGTAAGGTGGTGACAGTAAGTCTTAGTGTGTGCGTGACTTTTGATTTCATTCTTCAAACAAGTAGGTAGGTAGGTAGATAAATCTAATTTGGGTAAATTAGATTTATAATTTCATAAGAATGAAGTTAAATATTCTTAAACTATGTCAAGTTGTTCACCCAAACCAATGTTTGAAAGTACCTATTAGGGATGAAATGTGTAATTCGGAGTTGGTTAATGGTTGGCTAATTTTATTGCGTGATAGCTAAAACTTATTAGTTATTAACAAGTAGGTATTCAGACATACCAAACATTCGTTATGAAGCCACAGCTTTTTGTACGTGGACTTTTCGCGGTTTATCTAATAAACTAATAATGTACTTACATTATATAACATTACATTCATTCATCACACTATTTACATTCATGAATGTAGGTAAGTACTACCTGCTTACCTACTAAAACATACCGACGCAGTCAAGGTTATGTTGGGAGAAAATTAAGCGTCGTAACTGTTTCTAATAATAATGATCACAGTGAAAAACACAAACCTAACTGTCGTTTTTGCTTTTAATTTCATTCTTATGTCTACGGAATAGAAGTCAAAGTCGGTTGACCGGACTGTAAAAAAGGCGAAGTGGTAACTGAACTAGAGCTATTCGTGTTATTGTGCGATTTTCCATCATGCTTTAATCTAGGCTTAGGACTAGCAGAAAAGTTTCCAAATATGCATTAGTATTTAATTTGGTTGAAACTACGTAAACTTACAAACATTAGGTATATACCTACATTCTTTCTATTTCCAAGAAACATTGAAGCATAAAACAAAATACATCAACGTTTAATCTCGAAAATGTAGTATTTAAATGCTTGACAGTAAAGATTATATTGATCGCATTATAATGTCTGTTAGATTTCCGAGAACCGAAATCTAAATCACAAAATTCGCGCTATCCTTTTTACTCCGCTATGTTACCCTTAGTTAGAAAGAGAGAAAGCGGATTTCTAACGAAATCCAACCAAGCGCAAACTGCCGAGTTTACGTTTGGATTTCATTTGGTGATGGATTTGATTGTCGATTCGGTTGGTGGTAGATCGTTTCCCGCTGTCTGTCCCTATGTATGCTTAGATCTATAAAACTACGCAACGGATTTTGATGCGGTTTTTTTTTAATAGATAGAGTGATTCAAGAGGAAGGTTTATAAGTATAATATATGCATAATATAGTAGAAAAACACTGATAATGTTAGAGGTTTCCAATGTGATGTCGACAGACATTCTGTAGTATATTTAGTATCTGCATTGCACCCGCGCGAAGCCGGGGCGGGTCGCTAGTTATAAATAAAGCGATGTTGGCGGGCACGGGCCGTACCGCCGTACGGGAGAGGAATCAATGTCAAGAAATGATTATGTAGGTATTAAATTTTTAATTTTGAAATTGTTGTGTTATACCTGTGCGAAGCCGGGGCGGCCTGCTAGTTCGATAATAAAAATAAGTAAAGCCAAGGATACACTAGGGGACAAATGTGCCACGACATGTATCGGCGACATGTCAAGCGAAGCCGGCCGATTTCGCCTGACAAATATGGCGACAACGCGCGACTTATGTCCGCAGCGACGTCAGACGAAATCGTGCGACTTCGCGAAACTTCGCCTGACATATCTAGCGACATCACGAAGTTTCGTTTCACAAGGCAGGCGATATCCAGCCAACGAGGTAGTGTTGTTGGCTGCGGCGTACACAATTATTATTAAAAATCAAAGAAAAAAGACGAGAAGATGGTGGGTTAGAAAGTACTATGTAAAGTATGAATTCGCGCAATGTTACGACTCGGACAAAATAGGTAAGTTTATGTGGAATTATCATGTATGTTCACACGGCGACACATCAAGCTTTACACTTCCAGTATAACGTGGCCTCGCTTTGTCTATATATTCTATACAGTGACAAATTTGCATAAACTGGTTTTTTCATACCTTGATCAGCGGTCGTGCGTACCTACTGTTATAATTACATATGTACCTACAATACAACGAAAATGTCACAAACCGTCGCAGCGTCGTGGACACTAAAAAGTAACATTACTCAAGAATGCATGTATTGTGGTCATTATTTTGACAACCTTGTTCGAGCAAAGTCGACCTTGCCGTCAACTCAAACTAACTAAATCGCAAACTATTACTAACTAGCACCCCGCCCCGGCTTCGCACGGGTATTTAACAATACACAAACATAAATAAACCCTTCTATTTGCATCAGGTAACTAAAAAAAGTCTCTGTGGTGTGAAAATCTGTATGGACACCATACAGAATTTCACACCACAGATAATTTTTTTGGTTCTGTATGGTGTCGGACGTAAAGAATAGCACCATTCCATATCTTCCCGTGGGTGTCGTAAGAGGCGACTAAGGGACTTGCCAGAGAATGGGCAGCAGGGTTCTGTGGGCTTTTGTAACAACTGTTCTGCGATCGTCAACCCGCCTGCCAAGCGTGGCGATTATGTCAAAACCCCCCTTACTTATGTCAATGGCGACACTTGGGGGAGGTCTATGTCCTGCAGTGGATGTCTTTTGGCTGAAATGATGAATGATGATGAACTAAAAAATAATAATTATAAACAAAGTTTGAATATTCCCCTCCCGAACGGCCCGTACTCCAGTGACGCCTACATCGTATTAGGTGATGCCTAGCCAGCTGAGCAGGGTGAGCGGCGACCACGCAACTTTTTTCTAATACTTACATTTTTAAACTCGTGATATCTTTCGAATGGAATGTTCGAATTGAATAATTCAAACAGTTCTATAAAGGTATTGAAACAGTCTTGAATATGAAGTAATTTATTTCGATAAGGATTAATACCAAGATACAAATACAGAGCCTTTTCTAACGGCGGCATTAAAATATATTTTTTTAAATAAAAGAACACTTATTGTGGCATAAATATAATAGTTAGACATATGCTGTCGCGACACTTTTTGTAAATAATGATGTGTTCTGCAAAGTCGTAATACATTATTTTATTCTATCATCAATAGTTTTCGCAGCGCACGCGATGTAAAGAATATTTTAGGTAATTTTTATACACCTTGGGTTACATAATTGCAGTTTTAGTAAGGATCCCTAATTTTTTTGAAAATATAATATAGCCTATGTCACCCGCGGATAGTGTAGCTTCCCAACAGTGAAAGAATTTTTCAAATCGGTTCAGTACTTTCGGAGCCTATTCAATGCAAACAAACAAACAAACAATCAAATCTTTCCTCTTTATAATATTAGTTTAGATTAGTTTAGATTTAGACACAGATTAGGACAGATACTTCACTCAGTAGAAAACATCCAATACCTATTACGATAATTGCCTACTCCCTCGCGTCAACAACCACTGTATGCTAAAATGCGCCTAAATGCTCAAGCGTACAGCAGTGATTGCTTCGCACCGCGCGATTCCACAGTAATCGCAGGGCTGCCTCTTCGATAAAATTAAATTAACATAACTTTTTATCTATGTTATTGAGAACTGTGAATATGTTCTGACTTTTATGTGGCAGTTAAAAAATGTATCATTTATAAAATATTTAACCAACTTAAAAAAAAGGAGGTGATCAGACATACAGGCCAAACTGAGAAGTTTGACTTGTATGGTTTGTAGGTATGTATGTTTGTGCGCGATAATCTCGCGTGGCTAAACCGATATCGATGCGGTTTTCAGAAAAGGATTTGTTACATTTAGGAGAACGTTTTAAAATAAGTATAATAAATACTTCTTAGTTTGATGATGATCTTCGGAGATGTTCACTAGAAATGAAAAAAAAAGCCTTAAAAAAAGAGAACCGACTTCAAATAAAGCACTAAGCCGTAAGAAATAATTTTTTTTTTATGGTAGTGCTAACAGCTGGTAATTACGAATCGAAAAAGCACCGACATGAAAGAAAAAATTATTTCTTACGGTTTAGTGTTTTGAAGTCGGTACTCTTTTTTAAAGTTTGTTTTATTATATTTGTAAGTTTGTTTTGTTTTATATATTGGTGCTGACTGTGGAAGAAACCTAGATAAAACATAATTATAGGCACCACACGGCATCGTAATACGCGTACGAACGAACAGCACTATTAAAATTGAACGGCGTGCGCGCGCTTCGCTTGCGAGGCGAAAACCGCACTGAATTTGATAAGCCGGCGGACCGAGACCGCTCGGCTGGGCGGTAGGCACATAAAGCGCGCAAGTACATGGAGTGACGGAGGCCTGATTTAGATATCAAACCCGGAAAGACGGTGTTGATATATATTATTAATATATTTTTTATTTAAATTACTTGCTGGTTTTATTAGGATTAGGTACTTGCATTTTTGAGTAAAGCACTATACAAACCTTGGCCCACAATGACTGCTGCGCTGGTCACGCTATGATTGCCTCGAGCTAGCCTAGCTACGCTCTAGGCCTTTCAGCTTGGCCATCATTGCAGCCCTTGCTGTCGCTGTGCGCTGTCGGTCATAATCAGCGCGACCAGCAAAGTAGTCATTATAAACCGCGGCAGTAATGTAGGCTATTAGGTACGTACGTAGTAAGGTAATAAGAAAACAAACTTGTTTTGATAAAAACAGTGATTACATTTTGTGATATTGAGTGTTGATAGTACCATTATTACCTCAAAAATTTAAGAAAACAGGTAGGTAAGTAATTTAGAAGAAATAAATATGTTGGTAGAACTAATTAAAATTTTTATATTTGGTATCCACTCGGACATAAGACTAACCCGCACTGGGCCCGCGTGGTGGATTACAGGCCTGTGTCCTAGCAGTGCGAACATTATAGGCTGATTACGCTGCTGCGGAATATAATTAATCGGACATAAACTGCGATGAATTTTCAAGTAAGCATGCGACGGCACGGCGGCGTGAAGTCTGAAGACTCTCTTGAGCGATCGCTGCATAACCACCCGGGGAAAACTAAACATACTTATTTAATAAAATAAGCAATCCATATTAGGTATCTACAGAGCCCTTCAGCTGGCCAGGTCATAACCCCTGATCTTAGTACGAACCAGCTGATCCATGGTTACCAATATTAATTCTTCGATCGGAATTCGATTGTTTTTATTATTCAACAGATAAATAATAAATTAATTTAGTTTTGATACCTTCCTTTAAATTTTGAATTGAGTATTAATAAATCACTACCAACATTAACAATATTTAATTGAGTCTGGAAATACCGGAATTACTTTCCATGTTATTCTTTCTGTGTGCATTTATGATACAAGTACCAAAAATCATTCTACCTACTCCGATCTATGGTGATAAGCATATTACCATCATTATGTATTGTTAACAATGTATTTACATTCATAGCAAATAATTTATTAGGATATTACAACTAAATATGGATTAAAAAAAAAATAGAAAAAAAAGTGAAAAAGTAACTTTAGTTTCAGAGAAGTTGGTGGTAAAAAAACTGAAAACAAACATGTCACCGACTTCTGAAGCTAAAGTTATTTTTCACTCTTTTGCTTTTTGAAGACAGTTTTTTTTTTTTGCAAATAGTTTTAGTTATTTCTTAGGTGACATGAACGAGCATGGCAGTTGAGAATTTGTCATGGTATGGGTCGCTGATGTTGGCACGTGTGTTGCACTTGCATCATACAGCTTCTTTACAACTGTTTGAGCAGAATGGCCGCCGTTATTCGAGACTGGTCATCTCTTAACTGCTAGGTCACATAGTTAATCTTTGTAGGTATTAAATTGTTATACATTGTTCTCGCATGTAGAAGCAAAAAGAATAATGTAACCAGGATTTTGTAACAACTTGTTTTTAAAAAGAGTGTCCATGGAGTTTCTTGCACCCCTAAGACGACCCACTGACCGTACGTTCTTCTCCATAGAGAGACTGAGTCTTTGTCAATTCAAAACTGCCTGTAAATGGTATTTAAATAAATGCTTTGAGTCTATATCAATTGTATTTTTTTGCCATAGAAGTGCCTATATGATTTGACTTTGATTGTTTTTTATAAACAATTTATTGTGTTATGTAGTTGAAAGGGGGGGCAGTGATAAATGGCCTTGACTTATGAATTGTAGGTTGTATGTTCGAACCCTGACAGGCTCCTTACTTTGGGTAAATGAATACTAATACTACTTGAATAAAAAGCATTACTTACAATAGTTAATTATATAATTAGTGTAAAACACAACATAACCACATTCATATTTTGTTTGAACAGAACTTCATTGCGGCATTGAAAACGGACACAATGCTTTTATCAAATGGTACACTTACACAACACATTTATGACAACTAATTTGAGATTCCAGAACCAGAACATAAGATTCTCTTGTTGATGTGTAGAAGCTGATGTATAAAATATAATCTCCCTGTGATGTTTACATACCGTACCTAGAAGTTTAGTCCCTACAACCATGTCTGCTAACTTTCGGTAGATTCGAGTAGAGAAAATACAAAAGATTTTCGCACATTGAATGTTTATTGTTCCCAACAGAGAAAACGTCAATCAAACGAGAGACATTCCGTTTCAAGTTAGGTAGGTACTTTAGAATGGTAATTATTGTAAAAAAAATAGTAACTAAAATAAAAACGTTGCAGTGGCCCTTCTTGTATGTTTTTTTTTAAACATTTTTGTCACAAAATATTGATAAATATGATATCTGCATGTTTCCTAATTAAACGTTTTTGATGACAATGCCATCTAGCGGTTCAGAAATTAACCATTTACGTGTGCATGTGTGTGTGTGCATGGTGTGTACAGATATAAAGTTGAGACGGCTGGTGGAAATTTCGAAAATCTCCGTTTGAGAAGAGTTAACAAGTAAGCTGTATATGTGGAAAAATCAAGACAAAAGGCTAGTTTACGCAAATAGAATATTGTCCATCAAATATATTTTAGTTATGCGTAATCATAAATAATACCCAAATGCAAGACTACAGCGCCATCTATTGAAAAAACGGCGGCGGGATGATCAACGGGACCACCTTAAGGGTGTGCTACAGACCATCAAACTGAAAATAGCGAAAAAATTATCTACTGCTCCATACAAAATTTCAAAACCTATTCGACCAGCATCAGCATATCGGGCAACTGATATTTTTTTCGCTATTACGATGTTTGTCCGATGGAGAAACATGTTCTCCTAGATGGTCTGTAGCACAGTCTTAAGTATGTATTTACCCTTTCTGTCACACCCTGTATAGAGAAACCCGACAAAAACTGTCGGGCAGTTGCCCACCAGACATAACACCTGTCTGGTCGGAGGATCCTCCGTTTACTACAGGGGATGAGGAACTTTACACCCTGTTCCTCATACTCCCAAAGTACCATACCCTCGATTGCAACTAAATAATCAATGTATAATTTTGTCCACAGTTAACAGCGACAAAAGACCTGGAAAATAAACAGACATTATTACATTATCTAGTAGAAACTATAGAGAGTAAATTCCCCGAAGTATTGACGTTTGCGGAAGAAATGCCACATATAGACAGGTTAGTAATATTAATTATTTATTTATCAAAATAAATAGAAACAAGCTTATCCACCGAGCTGTCGAATCACTCGAGCGACACTCGCCGATACCGTTCTTATTAAATTATAGTAAAACAACATTTTTTGTAAAAAGAACATCATTTATAGGTTCGACATATTTTTTTGAAGTGAAAACTTCTTTAGCGGCGTTGTGCACTTTTTTGATGGGTAAAACATGTTAAACTCGCGTCAGGACACGTTGACACACCTGTCCTGTTCGAAAATTCGTAAGACGGATTGACATTAGGTTACGTTACATTCCAAAATATCAAAAATGCACAACGTTAATATTCAAGTTTGCACTCTCGGAGTGCAACCCATTTTTTTCCTTTCTATTTGATACCCATGTCATAGGATTGCATAAAAATAATTTGTCCGCCATCTTTGGAAGTCAGCCATATTGGATTTAGAATGACGTCACTTAGCTAACGATGCATTTTCATCCAAACTAAACGTGTATGCAAAATTTCAGTGCAATCAGTTCGGGACAGCTGTTTTAAAATTCAGTTGCAAGTTTTGTCCAAATCAAACATTACAATTTCTTATTCTAACAAAGCAGAACACAGCGTATCATATCCTAACTTCAATAAATCTACCTAACCGCCATTCTTCTCCGCAGAGCGGCCCGCGTATCAATGGAGAACCTACAGAAATCGCTGAAGAAGATGGAGAATGACATCAAAGCGTTGGAGACGGATCTGATCAACTCCCGAGTGCAGCAGTGTCCTGATGATCTCTTCCATGAATCTATGAGTGTATCCTTTTCAAATGCAATGACTAATGAATTATCATCATGTCAGCCCGGAATCACCCGCTGTGCTGGGTATAAGCCCCCTCTAGGGTTCCTTACCCAAAGAGTCAAACGGGACCCTATTACTGAGACTTCGCTGTCCGTCCGTCCGTCACCAGGCTGTATCTCATGAACCGTGATAGTTAGCCAGTTGAAATTGCTACAGAATGTGTATGCGTATATGTGTGTGTATGTATGTTGGCGCTATAACACCAAATACTAAAAACAGAATAAAATAAATATTTAAGGGGGCTCCCATACAAAAAGGTGATATTTTTTGCTCGTTTTTATTAATAATAGTACGGAACCCTTCGTGCGCGAGTCCGACTCTCACTTAGCCGGTTTTTTCTACCCCACTTCCCCACTTCCCGGTTCTGTGCGTCCCTTATTTAGTTGTTTCCCGCGATTTTTACGATATCGTCGACCCAACAAGCTCTACTACTCGACCAAACTAAGATTGCACCTCGCGTCGATTATGTCATACTTATGCTTAGGTACGGGGTGTGCAAAAAAGGATTCGCTATGACTTTAAAAACTAATGTTTGTAAACAAATGTTTGTAAACTAATGTTTGTAAACTAATGTTTGAAAACTAATGTTTGTAAACTAATGTTTGTAAACTAATGTTTGTAAACTAATGTTTGTAAACTAATGTTTGTAAACTAATGTTTGTAAACTAATGTTTGTAAACTAATGTTTGTAAACAAATGTTTGTAAATAAATGTTTATGAACAAATGTTTGTTAGATTCTTTACATTTATTGTTTTTAACATTATATGATACAAAGGTACAGTCAACTAATTCTGTATCGGACCCCCGTAAGGACTATCCTTGCTTCCAGCGTTAAAACAGTTAAAAACTTTCTATTTCTTTGTCCCTTTTTTGTTTTATTCCTATTGGTCGAAAAACGATGGTCAAACATCTGGGATCATTAACAGAGACTAAGTTTTTTTTTAAACAAAAGGTATTTAAAAAAAGGGTCGAGTTTATTGGCCCGCAAACTATTTGTGCGGAGTTGCGGACCAATAGCAGTAAGGGTGTTAAACAGATGTGGTCTTCGAGTGCACGGGATTTGGTTTGAAAAGTGTACCTATTGGCACTTTTGCGATAGTACATTCAAAAATTCACAAAAAAAAAAATGCGAGTTGCAAACTTAGCTTGGTCGAGTAGTCATTTAAATACAAGTTTGAGACGAAAGTTGTAGGTGTTGAAAAGCTCATGGCTAAACAATAAGCCGCGCTGGACTAGCTTGGTCCGTGAATGGGTGACCATCCATTACTTACCGAGTTTCCTCCGTGCCTCGTAAAGCACGTTACAAAAAAAAACAAACTCCTTCTTTTGGAAGTCGGTTAAAAATAGACCCTTCACCTCATATCTTTAAGTTACATTATCACCAAACCACCCTTAACTCGCCACACAGTCGTTCGCAACAGAAGCGCGCGAACAATGTGACCTCCTTCACTCAATGTTCCGTAAGATGGAAGCCCTGTACACGGAACTGGCGGAGTACTACGTGTTCGACGCGCATAAATACACGCTTGAAGAGTTCTTCTCCGACATCAAGACCTTCAAGGACTCTTTTATAGTGAGTAACAAAAGTCGCAAATCGCAAGTCGCAAGTCGTAGTCGCAATCGGAAGTCGCGTGGTTGCGTCCCTCGGTAAATACTCCGTAAGATGGAGACTACCTACAATATGGACTGGTAGCCTGAAATAATAGTTATTTGTTATACAAGAGTGCAAAGTTGCTTTTTAACCGCGTGTTCAATTTTGATGACCGAGCAAGCGAAGGATTCTTAAATTTAATCACGAGCGCAGCGAGTGATTCAAAATTAGAATCCTGAGCGTTAGCGAGGGAATCAAAAGAGCACGAGGTGAAAAATATTTGCACTCGAGTGCAACACGTAACTTTTCATTCCACCTCAGCGAGGAAATGACTAAATGCAAAAAAAAAACGTTTACAATCACAAGATAGGTACACTTTTATTTCAGTTTAGGTATTAATTACTACATTATGACAGGTAAGTATTACAGAATAATCTTTAAATTATAACAAAATAATATTACGGTATAATTAACAATGACGTGAAAAAATGCCGCGTAAAGAACCGCGTACAAAGCAAATTGAAAAAAGAACACCAAGAAGGTTCGGAGTCTGAGTTTTTAACAAATTAAAAAAAAGTTGTATGATATATTCGGCACCATAGAGGTAGCAGTAAATAGGTTTAATGTTTTTTTTAATTCACAAACTTAGTGCACACGATGTTCTAAATTCAATTTACTTTATCCTCTAGAGACTAAAAACGGCTTTTCCACTCAGATATTGAAGATTAAAAATACTTTTTCCGAGATGGTGGGATGAAAAGGTTATTTTAATTTTGTACGGGACTGGGCTTTGTAGCGGTGGAGAACGGGGCTAGAAAAGAATGTGGAAAAACAAAATCATTTTTCTCTTCATTTAAGCTCGTCATAGAAACTACTACCTAATTAAAGAACTGGCGAGAACTTTTTCAACCAACTCACCCTATTGAAAAACCCTCTGGAATTATACATCAGTGGACTGCAATAGGCACTACAACTGCAACACCATAACTAGAAGGAGCATTTTGCTCTACCTGATTTCACCTGGAACGTCGATCCGCAAACTAAACTTATCTAAATAAAAGAACGCGTGTTGTGGGCTTGAGATCTGCGTTCCGGCAGTATAACGGGATTGCGCGAATCCACGTTTCGGTATACCCAAGGCTAAGACAAGTATACTGGGCGTAAGGGACATCGACGCGAAAACGCTTACTACGTACTCAGTTCCTACAAAAGTGGCATACCTACACGGTCAAAACGTTTGGAAAAGCAGTTTGCTTTTTAAATTATTGATGAAAACTTTCTACGTGGGGGTTCGTCATGATGTATTGAATACGCGGTAACTGTTTTAGCGACGGTGCCACCACCTTGTATATAATTGTATTTATTCGCTCTATTTATGAATCAATGATAAACAAAAATCACTTAGTGATCATTCTCCTGCCCTTATCCCAATTTTACATTAATACAAGTTTTAATCATTTTAATTATTTATTATCAGTCGGTACCAGCCGTCAGTGGGAGTATGTAGAAAGAACTTAAAAAAATATACAATGATACACAATCATGGTCCTAAGTAAAACCAAGTCCCCCTCCCCCCCCCAGGCCGCCCACCAGGAGGTGGCGGCGGCGCGCGAGGCGCTGGCGCGCGCGGCCCGCGCCCGCTCGGCCCGCGCGGCCGCCGAGCGCGAGCGCCGCGACCGCACGCACCGGTACAAGCAGCTGCTCGACATACACCAGGCGCAGGACGGGGTTATGGACAGGTACACTCATCACTTATTGTTATCTTGACTGCCACATTACTTAGTTCGTGGTGTCCCCTTGCACACTTGTGGCAGCGGGATCTAATACAACTTCCGCTGCCCCGGACTGGTGCGCCAGCACACTCGACCTTGGGGCCTCGTCCCGGGAGGAAGTGAGGTGTAAAACACCCCTTTTTACGTCTAAAGCTCTAGACAAACGGACTGCATTTCAACTGCCGCTCCGTCTGAAAATTTCCAGTATGAATGCAGTTAGTTCATAATGCAGTCCGGTTGTCTAGAGCCTTAGAGACGGGTTCTCAAGTCCCTGTGATAGGGTGCGACAGACGTCCCCGAACCAGTATTTCACATTAACTGTATCTACTTATTTCTTATTTTAGTTTGATGGAGGCACTACAAAGCGGGTCTGCGTTCAGTCGAGAGCGGCCTAGAAAGAAAGCTAATCCCAGAGTAGCTGGAGGTAAGATTAAACTTATTTATTTCACACGTTAACTGAAGTTGTTTCAGTTTATCTGTGTGTAGAGTATTACAGACACACGTTTTCTCTCTCTTTCTCTCTCTCTCTCTTATAGTGTTTTTTACACAGTCTATTCATTATAAAAACACACATTTTTATTTTGAATTATTTCATGTTACTTTGATTTTATTTAGCAACTTATCGCATAGGGTAAAATTATATTTTCAGGGTAAGCACTCGCACAGTTTTTCGGTAATATCACAGTCTCATTTAGTATTCAGAACTTGATGTCATCACGTCATTGTAGTATCATTCACATCCGCCAAACACATTGTTAATCACTTAGTATTTACTTGACATGTACACCGTCCACTTAATTAAAAATACTTAGGGTAAAAACTCATCTTTTTACACTCACTATTTCACACACACGCACACACACGGAGAACAAACGCAATCGAATGACCATCTAGGGGAGTGTTCCGCATAGTGTGTGCCGCGGCACGGTGTACCGTGGTCTCTAACTGATGTGCATCGGAAAAAAAAGCTTATCTCTTAAAATCAAATAGACAGACGCGAGAAAAAGTACTTACTTAACTGTTGCAAAATACGCGATAGATTTTTCATTTATAGTGTACCTAAAAAAAAAAGACGGGTTGCACTCCGGGAGTGCCGGCAGAAGTGAAAACTTGATTATTAACGTTGAGCATGTTTGATATTTTGGAATGGTTAGGGAATAATTTTGCACCAATTGCTTTATCAGTATAAAAGTACTACACTGCGGTTCGGGGGACGAAGACAATATAGCGGTTGTGATTGGCCGATGCAACAATGTCAGGACGAATGTTCCACACATAGTGATGCACAAGTCAGTTTTGCTACAATACCTAATATCGATAAAATTGAACATTACGATGTCTATTAATTCTACTTTTTTTTAAACTATACTGATAGGTCGTTAACTGGGTGCAAATAAAACACTTACGTAACACTGTAAATTTCACTTTATTCAAATCAATGCTAAAATAAAATCAAGGTTAACCTCTCCGTCCTGCATTTCTTAACGCGTAACTTCCCTAACGGCCGCGCGCATTACGTCATCGCTGACGTCGTTCGGCCGGCCGACATAAAAACTCTTATCGCCAGAGTTCTAATAAAGCTTATCTTAAACGGTAAACAGTGTCGTGTTCTTAGATAACAAGACCGTGTATTATAATATATACAACTTTTCTATGACTACTTGATAATTATAAACATCCCATAGAAATGCGATTGCTTGCTGCAAATAGACTGTCACCGTATTTTATTTTTGTTTAGTAAAACTACGCAATAAATTTATACGAAACTTTATAACTAACATCACAAATATACAAGTAATCTAATGACAGTGTTTTTTAGGAGTCCTACATACATTATTCACATAAGATTCCAACTCAAACTTCCTATAAGATCGGCCGTTTTCCAACTGCGGAGTTCAATGCATGAAAATACTTGAAATATCAAAAAATATGATTAGATATGCCTCGAATACATAAAATAATGAATTATCACTATTTTTTACGTTGCTATTAAATTAATCGTAAAAAAAATCGAAAAAAATCCAAAGAAAATTTTTATTTTGTGCCTAGGTTGGACGATCCTCCTCAACTTTCCCTGTTAACAGCATTAATCCACTTTTCTTCCACTTCTGGAATATTTGGAAATCTAAAATGTAAACATTAAGTAATGTTACTTTTTTACAGTAAGGGAACACCGTAATTTTTATCTTCAATATTATTTATACTTTGTTTCGAAGTTGACACAACACTACAGCATTACGTCTGTCCCTTTCTATCTACACCTACAGATGGAAAGGGACAGACTTATTGACAATACCTAGTGAGAGAAAGGGACTTTTCAAAAAGACATCAACGCGGTGTACGTTTTTTGTGCCTTAAACGTAAACAACTAGTTTAGCTAGAGCCCTGCAATTATTCATAATTTTATTAAATTATAAATATATTTTACTTACCGATGAAAAGTTATGCCATCTTTTTTATAGCTGGATGTTCTAGACGATTTCCCACACCATTTAATTGAACAAGAACTCATAATTAATTTGATATAAGCAGAAATGTTTGAAAAAGTTATCTAAATAATCGCGTGTGGAGAGATCCAATAACTGGTCAAAAACTCTCCATCCGTCTTACGCTTTTTCGATCAGGTCACGTGTCCTGACGCGAGTTTAAGATTTTATACCCATTACAGAAAAGTGCTCAACGCCGCTAAAGAAGTTTTCACTTCAAAAACGATTTCTAGGTGTACCTTGAGCACAGAAAGTTTGCCGAATACTGATCTAGGGCATCGAATTATTACTTGCTGTGTTAACCTGACTCAAAACCACCCTAGGTTGTCCACTATTTAGCAGTACACAAAAAGGGTAATTATTCATTGTGTTAGGGTAACCACTCGTTACTAGGGTAACCACCCGATATTAGGGTAACCACCCGTTTTTAAATCACAAACTATTTTGACACACGCTATCACAGAGGAAGTAAGCGACGGCGAGGGACTAGTACATGCAATACTGCACCGATTGCAAGGTATGTCACGTTTAACAGTGTACACAGTAGTGAAACATTATCTTGATAGATCACCATAGACCCTAGTATGTTTTTTTTGTACTAGAATGTATACCCCTATTGTAGTTCATAGAAAACCTACATAAATGTGTTACCGGCCAAACCCGATTTCCGACTAAACAACTAGTTTGTCCTATGCCAAACTAGTACTCACCATAACAGGATCATATAGAGCACCCTATCTAAATGGGTTAGGTTAGAACTGCGACCATAAACGTTGGGCGCATTGTAAATGTTTTGTTTGGGTCAGTGATAATCCAGTAAACTGGTTTGGCCTAGGACAAACTAGTTTGGCCTAAAATCGGGTTTGGCCGGTAACAAATGCACCATTAACACGTTGATTGGCACATCACGCGAGTTCGCGTGAAGTGGCCTGTCATGCGGTGATCGTTCACGCGACGTCGCGTGATGGTGCCTTAGAATTTAAGCCATAAAACAACGGCTATCTAAGTACGTTCAGAATTTTAGCACGCAATAAACGTGTTAAAAACATGTACGAATATAAAAATATACACGTTGCAACAAAATAAACGCAAGACATATCGTGTGGTGACTCCGACCATGAAACTGAATAACTTATGTTCTAAGAGTTTTGGAAATACATTACTTTTTACGATACATGATGATCAGCTGATCGCGACAATGCCTATAGAAAGTCCAGTCTTTTTTTTCGAATTTCAAGAGCCTGTACAACAAAAATTGATCCGTTCATGTTTCGAGACTTCACACGAGAGGTGTATATTATGTGACACTTTGGTATACTAGCTGTAACATTGCACACTCATTAAAAATATAATAATAGTATATATATAGTAGTATATATATAGTTTTATAAGTGCCCATGTAGGCCTATGTAAAATAAAATATTTAGTATTTTTTTTTTGATTTTTGAATAGTTGCACTTTTTTATTTACTGCATGGTAACAAAATTATTTCTAAATATAAAAACATATCCCATGATATACACGGTGAAAAGGACACCGACGCAAAACGTAGTCAGTACATCATGTAATTTAAGAAAAAAAAACTAGGTGTAAAAAAAAGCTTGTTATCATTATTAATATCTGCTTTTATTTTCAGCTGAACGAAGAGCACAGTTAAGTCGATCGCGGTCGCGCTCCGGACTCACAGGAGCGATGACAACGCGAGAACTAACTAAGTGAGTTATATTCTTATTACATTATCATCTGACTGTCTCGTTGGTGCAGTGGTTGCAAGCGAGACTGCTGAGCACGTGGACCAGAGATTCTCATGTCGGGCAAAGTGTTATTGTGTTTTTCTATCTGGGATTTCTCAGTTAGCAGCTTCGGAGTCTGGATTTGTGCCCGGTTGATGGCAATAGACTCGCCCCCTATTACATGGGGCTTAAATATAACTGGTGGAATGTGGGTGTACCATTAGGTTCCTCTGCCTAACCCTTAGGGGTTTACAGGCGTCATGTTATGTTAAACTCATTATTTTTGTAAACTTGTAACTAATATTCATCATCTGCCTTGACTATTCCTATTTCGTAGTTGGGCTCTTAGTCTAACCGTGCAGTTAGCACCAAATTTTTTTTTTTTCGTTTTGGTCGAATCTGAATGAATGTCCTCAGCTCTCGGGAGAGCGGAGAGGTATGTCAAACTCGCACTGATTAAAACCATACCACTTTTGTCTCGTGGCGGCGGGATCTAATGCGACTTCCGCTGCCCCGGACTCATCATCATGATCATCATTTCAGCCGAAAGACGTCCACTGCTGGACATAGGCCTCCCACAAGTGTCGCCACATTGTCATAAGGGGGGTTGTGCAATAATCGCCACGCTTGGCAAGCGGGTTGGCGATCGCAGTACGGTTGTTACAAAAGCACAGAGAACGCTGCTGCCCATTCTCTGGCAAGTCCCTTAGTCGCCTCTTACGACACCCACGGAAAGATATGGGATGGTGCTGTTCTTTACGTCCGACACCATACAGAGCTGCCCCGGACTGGTGCGGAGATTTTAACTAATTATGTTTCTTCTTTTTCAGTGAATTGCTGGGCAACGCGTGATGAAACTCACACCAAGTGATATTAGGAACTTAATATGACATTACACTTGACATATTCACAGCTAAATGTATTTTGAACATATTTATTACGATAGCAATAGGCTTGCCCCTATTATCCGGGGTGTTAGGGTCTTAACTTGGACTTTAAATGAAAAGCAGTGGACTGTTTAAACTGAGAAAGTATATCCAAAATAATGTACAGAATCAGAAATAAGGCGCGTGTCGTCGGTTGCTCTCGCTAAGGAGTACCGCTCGGCACGCGTACCCCCGCGCCGTCGCCCGCGCATCCGCCCGAAGTCTGACGAAGATAGCCGACGGCGCCCGAACATGGGGCTTAACTGGCGAAATGTGGTCTATTAGGTACTCCTCTGATTTCAGGCTTGATGTTATGTAGATATTATTTGAACTGATTTTTGGCCTAGCAAACGGCCCAATTTTCAATTCTAGAATAGACAAACGGTTTTTTAAAGTTCCGTATATCAAAAAGAAACATCGAAACTCTTATTTTATCACCAGAGGTCGGAATTAGGTAGAGTTATTTAAGTACTTGCATCGAAATGTTGATACTAATATGGATCTTCCCTTGCGTGTGCGCATTGGAATTTTGCAACTTCGGACATCCGATGTCGGATGGTTTAAATTGTGTAAAGTAAATAACTTTTTTATTTAATAAATCACGTGATTTTTCTGCTCTTTAAAATTAATATCGGGATTTGAGGCATATCCACTTTATTCTTTCGCTGTATGAAATCAGTCTAAGTACATAAATAACTCTACCTAATTCCGACCTCTGGTTATCACCGTTGTTGTCTTACCATTAATCAAGACATTTTTTTAATCACTGCAAGCCTTTTGTCCTTAGGATTTAAAAATAAAAATATTTCAAATTGTTAATTTTTAGGTAATTCTTATATTGTATAATTTTACAAAAAAAATAAATGCTGTGAAATGTCAGGTGCTGAATTGAATTTATATTGCATAGATATAATAAAAAAAATATAATTACACAAATTCGATTTTTTATATTATGGTTCGGCAAATTATGACTAGCTTAATTAATTCTTATTTTGCAACAGACAGGGGTCGAACTCACGACCCGTGGTTTCCCGGTCGAATCAATCACTCATAATAAAAAACACTGCATATTAATTAATATCATCAAAAACACCATCTTTTTATATATCTTGGTGATAACTTCAAAGTTTATGCAATATAAATTTGATATGAATAGTAAATAAGTATAAAATAATAATAAAAACTAATGAAAACGAAAAGACGTAAGATACTTGCGCTAAAACTTAACATTATGGAACTAATGGAAATATTTAAAAAAATACTTTTTGGTAAAGTTTTATTAATTTGGTAATAAAATAAAGACTCTCTGAAATCAAAGTCGCTTCCCGCCGTCTGTACGCTTAGATGTTTTAAACTACGCAACGGAATTTGATGCGGTTTTCATTAATAGACCGAATGAATCAAGATTAAGGTTTATATGTATATTTTTTACCTGAAAAACACATTAAAATTTCAGCAGCATGTAATTAATAATTTGGAGACTAGAGATGTCCTTTGTTTGGGTTGCCTATAAAAGTGTTTGTCAGAAAGCAGGACTTTGGTAAAACTACCAAAGTCCTGCTTTTTGACACACAATTTTACTGTTTGATCATCATTTTCGGTAATCATTTAATTATTTTCCTTAAAAAATAAACATTTGAGTCGAAAAAGTTCAGACGCGTTAAGGACTTAATCCGGACAGGGGTCCATAAAGTTGGATATTTCGGATAAGAACTATAAAAAAAAAATATAAGGTATACATTAAATACAAGTTTTCTTCAGTCTATGTCAACTATGCCCGGCTGATGGCAAAACTTTTGCCCCCTATTACTTAGACTTGAACATAACTTACAAAAGGTAGCCAAGTTAATAAAACTTTATATATATGCATATATTTGTCCACTATCATGTCTGTATATATTGCTAAAACGGTAATAATGAGTATTTTGTAAGTAGATGCTAAATAATTTGGTATCAACGGCCTTATTAGTTTTAAAACCTCCAAGTCCATACTGGCCTTAGGCCTTAACTGCTTTAGAAAAAGAGCTACATTCGAAAATCTATCGTCCATGAATTTTTCATCACCATTGCTCTCAAAACGGGGAAGGGAAACATCGTGAGGAAACCGGCATGTTTTAGAACCAAAAATTCGAATAGATGTGATATCTACCAACCCGCACTGGGCCCGCGTGATGGATTACAGCCCACTCCCTCTCATACAAAGCAGGCCGCCTGAATCCCAACAGTGGGAAGAATACAGGGTGGATTTTTCAAGAGCCGTATGTCATTACTTTTCAGATTTTGATCCTTAATAACGACGCTACAAAAAAAAAAAAATTTAAGGGGTAAATACAGTGCGTTTTTTCTCCAAAATTAGAGGGTTCGATTCCTAGCTAGGAATATAAATTAAAAAAAATCCAATGATGCAGTTTTAGTTTTCTTCGAAATCGGTCCCGAGACTCGTTTGAGTATTTTTGGCTATTCCTCATACTTTCGGATTTGGATATCAATGCCAACTTGAAAAATTCACACAGTCCGTCATCATCTGCCTAGCGTTTTCCCAACTCTGTTGGGGTTGACTTCCAGTCTAACTGGATGCACATGAATACCAGTATTTTACATGAAGCGACTGCCTATCTGACCTCCACAACCCAGTTAGTACTGGGTAATACGATACCCCTTGGTCGGACTGGTTCTCAGACTTTCGGGCCACTTCTTCAGTACTTGCACAAGTTATTATGCCTTGTGACTGGGACTGTAGCTTCGCGTTTTTTTCGACTTTCAAAAGTGCCTGTAATGGTCTTTGAAATAAAGAGTTTGAGCTTGACTAAAAATCCAACCTCTAAAGTGTTGATTATGTTGCATTACTTCAATAGATATAACCCGTCCTTTTCCTCATGATTTTAAAATGTAGCTCTTTTTCTTAAAATTTTATCTTTAATTAACTTTTAAAATATTTATGGCTAACTTGACTTTGGTGAAATTTTACTATTGTAGAGCTTTTTTAATTTGAAACAGTTTTTGAAACGAAAATGGTTCATGCTTGGATAATGTATACGATTTATAAAAAATGATTTTTCAGACCGCTATGTCATATTAACAAAATATATATATATATAAATCTGTGTAGCCTTTTCCAACTGCATGGTAAGGTTGAAAAGTTTCCTGCCTACACACATTACATTACATTATCGTTTACGCCTTACGACATTTCATACAAACTTTCAAGTCCTTATTTTCCGAAATGACTGAACCGATTTTAATGAAACTTCATACGCATAAGCAGGATACATAGGTCTAAAAAGTAACAAAAAAAATATTTTCGAAAAATAGTGTTACAGCTAAGTTAGACCGATTATATCTAAAGAAACATAAATTTCCTATTATCTTTTTGTTTTAAATACATTTCGAACATATTTTTTGTAGTTTTTTAGACCTTTGTATCCTGCTTTTGCGTATTAAGTTTCATTGAAATCGGTTTAGTCATTTCGGAAAATAAGGACTTGAAAGTTTGAATATAATGCCGTAAAATGTCGTTTACACTTTCTCTCTCAAAAGATACAAAACTATCATGTCACCAAATTAATAAAGTTTTCTATAGTTACCCACTGTTAAATTGTAATATTTTTGTTCATTATAATCTCTCTATAGTTTAATCCATTTTTATTTGGGTATTAATCCCTAATTTTATAGTTGAAGCCGGAGACTTTTGGACTTTACTGATATGTTTGCATCGGCTTCCAGTCTAACTGGATGCAGCAGAATACCAGTATTTTACACGGAGCGACTGCCTATCTGCTAGCCTAACATGACGTCTTAAAACATTGTTTTACTCCTTTTCGAGTGTGGGAAAGAGATGGCGCTAAACATCCTGTATAGCTCCGTCTCTTTCCCACACTGAAATAAGAGTATAACAATACTGCTTTAAGACGACATGGTAGACCAGCTGTTCTCCACAACCCAGTTAGCAAATATATGAAAAAAATATTTCGTTGGTTTGTTTTTAAATTAAAGTCTGATAGCAATGATGACATGGACCATTTTGTATGCACGATGACCTATCAAGCTGTACTTAACCAGTTTATGTGGATCTCTCTTTGTACGGAAAATGTATACAAAGCGAGGTCATGTTGTACTGGAACTGCTTGATGTGTAGCGTGTACGTAGTTTACAGCCGAATTCTGAAATGTTACTCTGTTTCAAGTCTACGTTAATTGTCATGCTGTTTTTATATCATCATCTGCCTAGCCTTTTCCCAAACTATTTTGGGGTCGGCTTCCAGTCCAACCGGATGCAGCTGAGTACCAGTATTTTACATGAAGCTACTGCCTATCTGACCTCCACAACTCATTAACTGGGTAATACGATACCCCTTGGTAAGACTAGAGGTCAGACTTTAGGCTTCTGACTACTCTTAACGACTGCTGACTATCTGACCTCTACCATCCAGTAAATGGGTAATACGATACTCCTTAGTAAGACTGGATGTCAGACAAACGGCTTAACGTGCTTTACGAGGCATGGAGGGAACTCGGTATGTAATTATAGCCATGCTGTTTTTATAATTGAATAAAAAAGAAACAGTTCGGCAGTGGTCGTTTCAGAATTTGGCGGTAAGATTGCGTTATTTCGTCACTAGGGTACTTGTATATCTTTTACTGAAATACGGCTTGATATAAAAATGCTATAGTCTGCTTACGCCACTTCACTAAATGGGTTTAGCGTCTAACGTATTTAAAAAGGATCTTTTTATTTCTGTCAAACATTGATATACAGAGTGACATCTATACTAATAATATTACAAATAGAGTATAAGAATTTTGTAAGTTTGTATGTATGCGGAGGATAAGCTCCAAAACTACGGCACCTACTTGAAAAATTATTTGACCATTTGAAAGGTAGTATTGGCAAAAAGTGAATCTGATCATTTTTAAAAAAAAAAACCGTGCACACGAAGTCCGTCATCTGTTTATAAGCGCTTCTATAGCCGCGGGGCGCTGCAATCAAAAATAGGCCTTACGGTCGGTGATCTGAATAATTTTTTGGCGGTAGTACATTATTCTCGATGAATATAATTAGGCTACTTTTTAACCGGGTACCACGCGGGCGAAGTCGTGCACAGAAGCTAGTGTTAAATATATCGTTAAACGCATTTAGTGAGTAGTGCAAGCCGGGCTAAAACCATAACACTTTTTTTAACCAACTTAATGGATTTTTATTGTTTTTAAAACACTTTTTAAAGACTATGATTTTCTAAATGATCAAGTACCCTATAACCGATTTTAGCCTTGGCCTGAAAAAGTCCATATATTTAAATTTTTGGCAAAGAAAAATTTATAGTTATTCGTATAAAAGTGATATTGAGCGTATAATACGCACAGCTGCGCTTTTAAACGATGTATTATTTCATTTTTTTATACTTTAGTCGTCGAAAGTATTTTAAACTAACTCATCTTGTATAGAAAATATTAATTTTTATTTAGTTTTAACCATGCATTTGTTTATTTCACACGAAAACGATGTAAATGTAATGTTTTTTTTTTTGATATTTTAAAATAAATGTAAAATGTAAGTTTTTTTAAAATGTTTTTAGGAGAATAGGATATTGCAATCAGCGTCATAATATTATACTTAAAACTTTTTTTTTAAATGTCACAATTTACAATAATTTCATTTTCTGTGACCGTTCGTGATTTAAAATCAAATGTTTTTCGTCTCACCCTCTGTATATGGGTCTTAAACGTAACTGGCGAATTTTGGGTTTCTTCAATCTATGATTTTATAAAATTGTTCAATCTATGATTTTGTAAAAAAATACCCTGTAACAATTAACAAAGAAATTTTATGTTTTTTTTTCAACAAATAATATAAAAAATACAACGGCCAACACGTTTTTGTTCGTAGAGATCACAATATTGAACATTATTACGATTTTTAAAATATTATAATGATTTGTTTCAATATTACGATTTTAAGAAAATAATGAAGAATTTATTACAATCAATATACATTAACAAAATTAAGTCTGATATTAAAAACCACCATTAAGAAATAATACGAGTTTTTATCAACTTTTTAATATATATTTCTTTCCTAACGTCATTTAAGATAAAAGAAAATATCACTATGGCCCCAATGTCATATTTAAAAAGACATTTTCACGCACAAATAAAGTGTTGCAAGGTTATTTTGGCCGTTGGTAAATATTTGCGAATTGTCCGTGGAAATTGTATTGAAATAAATGTTATAGAAAAAAAACACGCTTCAGAGTGACGTTATTTTATTTGTCGTATTCTTTTCAGCAAACCCTTTCATTCGATACCCATATCATGAGAATGCATAAAGCCCGCCATCTTTGAGAGTCCGCCATATTGGATTTAGAATAACGTCACTTAGCCAACCGTGCATTGTTATCCAAACTAAACTATATATGCAATATTTCAACTTAATTGGGAACCGGGGCGTGGGTCAAATTTAACTTCAAAGATTTTTTTTTATGATAAAAGCGTGCTAAAAACAAGATGGCCGCGATAGTTCTAAAAATAGCCACGCGCCAAAATAACCATGCGGTATTATAAGCTTATATTTAGGTAAGACATTATTATAATTGAATTGAAAATTCTTTGTCTGTATGTCTAGTTATGTAACATGCCGCTGACTGTACCTAGTATATATACTACTATACATGTAAATATATTTTTGTAAAATGTTACATTTTTACTTAATAATAATGTTTTTAAAACTATTTGGTTGTTTTTATTCCCAACATTTTTCAGCAGCAGCTCGGAGTCAGGACTTGTGTGTTGATGGAGGATCGCGACCTATTTTTAAGCCTCACCACGTAAAACCTTTTGACCGCCACAGTCATGTATAGATGACAAACCAAAATGCCCAGCACGCCACGGTCACGAATACATGACCGGTATTTAAGGAGTTGTGTAATGTTATGCCCAAAATTGATCAAATTTTTTAAAGCTTTGTTACAACTACGTTGGAGTCGGCTTCCAGTCTAATCGGAGGCAGCTTAATCCAGTATTTTATCCGAAGAGACTGCCTATCTAGATCTCCACGACCCAGTTACCCCTTGATAAGACTAGATGTCAGACTTTCGGCCACTGACTATCTGTACCTACTGTCAAAGATCTACAAACGACGGGAGCCGGTACCATCGACGAAACGTGCTGTCCGAGGCACGGACGAAACTCTATGTAATCGATGGTTGTACATCCACGGACTAACTTTGGCAAGCACTACTTTACCTATAAGATCGACCAGTGGGACTTATTATTTATTTAGCCACGAGCTTAGAGATTGAAAAAGTAAATAAATCTACTGGATGAAAACATGTGCAGTAATTATTTATTTTAATGACTCAAAACAATATTTATAATTATGATGAATTGTGATTGGACGTCATTGGGTTTTTCCGTCAGGAATTTGTCAGCGTCAGCCAGGGCGTCTGGATTTGTGCCCGATTGATGGCAATAGGCTCGCCCTCTTCTATTCCATCTCACTTTAACATAACTGGCGAAACGTTGGTGTATTATTAGTTACAACTCTGCCAAAACCTTCGAGAATTACAGGCGTAATGTTATGTAAGTAGGGCTCAAAAAAAATGTAAGTAATAAATTACGGTTGTTGAAATGAAATGTTGATAATTTAATTTTATTGTAAATATTTATTAATTGAAACCAGAGTTTGGCCAAAGGTTTTCATACAACATGACAACGCCGCCGGTCTCTTGGCCACATTACCAACCAGCAGGCAGCTTTGAGAAATAGCTTTTTTGACGCAGTTTTTTGTTCATCATCATTTCAACCCAAAAGACGTCCACTGCTGGACATAGGCCTCCTAATTCTCTGGCAAGTCCCTTAGTCGCCTTTTACGACACCCACGGGAAGATATGGGATGGTGCTATTCTTTACGTCCGACACCATACAGAGCGAGAGAGCGAGAGATTATTGTTATTTTAGTTTATTTAATCGTTTTTAACTATAATAATGTTGCCAGTTTTAACTTAATGTTCGTAGCAAGTGAAGTTAATAAAAGTACCTCAGCGTGTTAAAAAAATAAAACCGGCCAAGTGCGAGTCAGACTCGCGCACGAAGGGTTCCGTACCAGTATTTATAAAAACGAAAAAAAAAAAAGTTTTTGTATGGGACCCTTAAATATTTTTTTTATGTTTTTATTATTTGTTGTTATAGCGTCAACAGAAATACATAATCTGTAGAAATTTCAACTGGCTAACTATCACGGTTCATGTGATACAGCCTGGTGACAGACGGACGGACGGACGGACAGCGAAGTCTCAGTAATAGGGTCCCGTTTGACCCTTTGGGTACGGAACCCTGAAAACTTTTATAATAAATGGAAACAAGGGTTTTATTTATTAGACTTCACACAGAAATAACTCTGTTGATAGTTCGAAGGCGTGGCTGCTCCAAAAAATATACGTATGAGTAGGTAGTCAAGTAAACATTGCGACAGTTACATAATTAACGACAACTCTGCCCCACCATTTCAATGACAGTTGTATAACAATAGTAAGTAATATTACAGACATTTGGTAGTTTTAACTGAAAAGTTTTCCGGGAGATTGGCAATGGGTATTTCATAATTTTGTAGATTTCAATGTAGTCATTTTGACACTCCAATTTGGCCACCTCGTAAGTTAGCCACTCGCGCCGCCATTTTGGAAAAATGGCGCCTAAAAGCAGTTTTTTTTTAATCTCCTTTTCAACTCATTTTACGATAAAAGCATTAGGTACTGTTAGAGGTTGTGAATCTTAGGTGACCCGACAGCTGCGTGTCGATTGTCAAAACAGGGAGTGTGAGCAAACAGGGAAGTGATTAAAATAAATAAGTCGGGTTTCGATACAGTGGAACCAATTTACTCAGCATTAATTACACTGTACACAATACGATTATTTCACTAAGATGTCATTGGATTAAATTGTAATATTAATTGGACAGCACAAAACAAAACATGTTAGCCTTGGAGCGAGGCAGGCAAGAGAGAGCATAGAGTAAGGAACACAGATAACGCCAACTGTCAATGTAACGCATAGATTATAAAATCTTGATTTCTAACAGGTACCCGGTAACCGGGCACGCAACGTGGCTGCTACTGTAAAATTCGCGTAAATTGCGTCCACTGCTGGACATAGGCCTCCCCCAAGTCACATTGACATTTTGGGGGGTTTTACCATAATCGCCACGCTTGGCAGGCGGGTTGGCGATCGCAGTTCGGTTGTTACTAAGTCACAGAGAACGCTGCTGCCCATTCTCTGGCAAGTACCTTAGTCGCCTCTTACGACACCCACGGGAAGATATGGGATGGTGCTATTCTTTATGTCCGACACCATACAGAGAAGAGATCATCATCATCTACGTGGCATTTTCCCAAGTCTGTTGGGGTCGGCTTTCAGTCTTACCGGATGCAGATGAATACCAGTACTTTACATGGAGCGGCTGCTTATCTGACCTCCACAACCCAGTTAGTACTGGGTAATACGATAGCCCTTGGTAAAACTTTCAGGCCACTGGCTACGTGTGACGACTGTCAAAGATTAACAATTGACAGTCGAGACTAACGGCTTAACGTGCTAACTGACAATTTTCATTGGCAATGGATCAATTTATCATCTTATTATCTCAAAGGCATTTCTCATTCTTAGATAAAGAAGAAAAGCACGAATCTTTTATTCCCCTTTTAAAATAACAAAACAAACCTTATATTACTGCAAATAACCTGTTGAACAACCATAACACTAATAAACTTCCAATGGGCGGAGCGTCAACCGTGCCAAGCCCCGCCCATCGACGCAAGCGCATGCGACTTACCGCTATTAGCCGCGGTCCCTACTCGGATAGAAATAAAATTAAGGTTACTTACGTAGTTCATAATTATATGAATGTTGTGATTTTGAATTGGCTGGGTGACTGGTGAATGTAAATATTTTGAAGAAAGCTGGGTTCGTTGGCACATAGGAATATTTACCTAAATTAATGAAATCGTGAGCTGTGAGCAAGCCTGCTCGCAATTCGATGCTCGTTCTTTCTCTGAATGAAAGGAAGCACAACATGTTACATACTGAAATTATTAACAAAGGTCGGAATTAGGTAGAGTTATTTGTGTACTTACACTGATTTCATACAGCGAAAGAATAAAGTGGATATGCCTCAAATCCCGAGATTCATTTTAAAGAGCAGAAAAGTCCCGTGCTTTATTAAATAAAAAAGTTATTTACTTGTACACAATTTAAACCATCTGTCATCGGATGTCCGAAGTTGCAAAATTCCAATGCGCACACGCTAGGAAAGATCCATATTAATATTAACATTTCGATGCAAGTACAAAGATAACTCTATCTAATTCCGACCTCTGATTATTAAGTATGGGTTTTTAAATCCTCTCGCAAAATGAAAAAAATTACATGAATTTGCATTCCTTTTTTTTTGTGGGGCCTCTCGGTGTGGGGCGAGCCCTTATGTCGGACTCAAACCGATTAAAAACCCGCTGTTCCCATTACTTACGTGCCGGGGGTAGATACGAGTACATTCTCGCGCATCTCCGACTGGTATCTTTTCTTTTTAAGTGTTATACATATTGAGTTGCATTTCATGGACGTACCGGGTTAAAGATTTAAAGCAGTATGTGCCAATGTCCATTATTATTACTACGCAAAACAGAGTGCGGTATACAGAAGATAATGGTCCAAAATAATAACACATGAGTAGGTACGACAATGAAACTGATTTGTCTAGGGTGATTCACGACGGGCCGAGGCCACGAGGAGCTCGTGGCTAAATAATAACCACCGCACGGGTCGATCTTTATGTTTAGGCCGAGGTTGGTCCGTGGATGGGTACCATAATTACATACCGAGTTTCCTCCGTGCCTCGGAAAGCACGTTAAGCCGTTGGTCCCGGCTGATAATTATAGATCTTTGACAGTCGTTACGAGTAGTCAGAAGCCAAAAGTCTGACATTCAGCCTTACCAAGGGGTATCGTATTACCTAATTACTGGGTTGTGGAGGTCAGATAGGCAGTCGCTTCATGTAAACTACTCGTACTCAGCTGCAACCGGTGAGACTGGATGCCGACACCAAGATAGTTTGGGAAATAGCTAGGCAGATGATGATTCACGGCGGGCCCCATCACCAAGTGCAGCCCATCCAGCGACCGCAGATTCTCCATTATGCCCCCAGGAATCGTAGTGCGCCACCTCTTTTGGCCTGGCTCACATATTAACCTATGGGGGTAGACAGAACCTACAGAATACCACTTGTTGCGATCCTTAAAAGCATATGGAGTAGGTACCACCTTTCCTTTGGCGTCTTTCCCTTTCATGCATCTGGTCATGCACATACATACTCGTACCCACATAAAAAGGTGCAATCTATTGGAATTGCATTTGGAAACGAACATTTTGTGGTTACCTGCATTTAATTTTCTGTTCGATTTTTGCCCTGGATTCATACGGACTGGAGACATAGGTACCCGGACAGATAGGGAAACGGGAAAGAAAAGAATTTACTCCAAAAGAATTCGGTCCTGCTAATGTTTCAGACTGTAATACGTCAAGAAAACAAACAAAACTATAATGATAAAAAATCTCATTTAATCTCAAATATTGAGCATTTATACAAGGTGTTGTTTTGCAACCTCGTCAAATTCTAGGAGGTAACTATGCTAATGATTCTCGACCCGAATCAATAATAAAATGAGTAGGTAATTTTCTTTTTTTTATTTATTTACTGAAATCGGTAACTGTGAACCACCCGTGTTTTAAACACGGGCCGTCTGATCCCCGCCTTATAACGTCGCTTACACACAAACAAAAAACCTCAAACGTTTTTTCGATAATTTCATAATCCCTAAACCACGTTAAGGGGGTTATTCTGAAATATTGACAAATTTAAACAACAAAAAAACGCAGTGTTTTTTAATAATTTACTAGGTACCGTAATTTATATTGATTATTTATGTCTTTTGTGACAACATCCTGAATTTTGACGAGGATGCAAAACAACACCTTGTATATAGGTCTTCTTACAATAAATCGCACCTCTTTAAATACAATAATCACATAATATCAATAAATAGGTACCTAGGTAGATAACTAAGTACTACATTACTTAATGGGGAAGCGCAGGGTAGCCCGTGAAATCAAAATTTTCTTTGGTTTTTTGCAATTTGTAGGTCAGTGTGAGACTGTCTGTTAAATAAAATATGATTCGCGAAACTAGCACGTATCATCATCAGCCTATAATGCTCCCATTGCTAGGACACAGGCCTCCTCTCTATGAGAGGGAGTGGGCTGTAATCCACCACGCGGGCCCGGTGTGGGTTGGTAGATTTCACATGTCTTCGAATTTTTACTTCTAGGACATGCCGGTTTCCTCACGATGTTTTCCTTCACCGTTTTGAGAGTAGCGGTGATGAAATAAATTACACAAAGTAATACGCCTACCTGGATTCGAACCCACGGCATACTGGGGCTGCCACCTCCCGGCCACGGCTCGTATGACGTTACATAATTAAAATCATGAAACTCATTAATAAAACCCTTTCAGGTTAATTTTACCCCATTGAATGACTATTTGATGAAAAAGTCAATCAAGGGGATTAAATGAACTCAGAGGGTATATTGATGATTATATCACTCTGTTTAAGCCATATATGATAAGCTCGCAAATCATATTGACGTGACGTCTAATAAATCGATGCACGCACGAAAAAGGGTGACTCATTCTCATTGTAACGTTACGATCGGAACGAGGGCGCTGCACGAGCGAGCGAAAGGCACGATCGGTTTGAGCGTTCGGCTTGCTATTCATAAAAGTATGCAATGGTTTCATCAATGTTTTGTTATGACGTTGTAACGTTAAACTATCGTCCGTAAACCGACTTTACAGACAACTAATATTTTTTTATCAAAATTCAATCTACTGACCAGAAAATTGCGAAAAACATTTGAAATTATTTTATTTCGCGGTCAACCCTGCCGCTTTCCCCTTAATTTTAGGTCTGTAAACATGTCTGTTTATTTCTAATATTTACCTGAGCTGAACCTTATAAAACCCTAAAACGACGCGACTATGTTGCAGTAGCAGTACATACATAGATGAAATAATTTAGGCAGTTCTAATCGAACTCCCATGCTGTCATGGCATATCTTTAGTATTGCTTGAGAGAGCTTGCACGATACATCGTAACCTTGCTAGGCTGTTCACACCACAAGATGTGTTGTCATCTGTAACAATAAAGTATGATTAGCTAACGGAGAATACTTGCATAGAGACAACCTTGTAGCCAGAATTATCCATCAGCAACTTGCTCCAAAATATACCTTTGTAGAATCGGAAGTGCCGTATTATATGTATGTGCCCGACATTGGCAATATCACACTGTACTGGGATCAATCCATCAACACTGATAGGACTATTGTAGCCAATAAGCCTGATATAGTGGTGGTGGATCGATTAGAGAGGCGATGCGATAATTGTTGACTTAACGGCACCGCGTGAGGAGAACCTTGTGATAGCTGAGAAACATAAGCAAATCAAGTATCTTGACTTAGCTCGCGAGGTTGTCGATACGTGGGATGTTGACTTAGCGATAATTGAGCCGATAGTCGTATCAGCCAATGGCTTAATTGCCAATAGCCTCGACCAGTATCTGAGCAGGCTCTCGCTTGGCAGCTAGATCAAGGGCTTGATTTTGAAAGCGGTACTCCTGCACTAGGAACGCAAGAGAAGGAGAGTGTTGTTGTGAGAAGGTTCAGAACTGTCCACCGGCTGTGTGAACCTTGTTCCAGATGCCGATGGGCCTGGTATTTTTAATTTTTAATCCTATACAGGGTGTAACGGAAAGGGTATATACATACTTAAGGGTGTGCTACAGACCATCAAACTGAACATGTTTGTCCACAAAGAAACATCGGCATAGCGAAAAAAATATCAGCTGCCCCATACATTTGGGTCGAATAGGTATTAAAATTTTGTATAGGGCAGCAGATAATTTTTTCGTTATTACTATGTTTGTTTGTGGAGAAACATGTTCAGTTTGATGGTCTGTAGCACACCCTTAAGTATGTATATACCCTTTCCGTTACACCCTGTATAAGCATCCGGTTAGACTAGAAACTATGTTAGGGTCGGTTCTCGGTGGGATCTGCCTAGCCAGATGATGGTTATCGTAATCTATGAGAGTGAGGGAAGACGGAGTGCTGTATTTGCACTTCAGAATTTCCTGCGTCGATGGCAGTCTGGATTCGCCACCAAGACCCAACAAGAGTCAGGTGGACTATTATAGTACCGCTGATATGATGTGGCATATAGAAATGGCAGCACAGCAATTGCTGGAGCGTTGTTTGGGGAGCATTAAACATCTTTGAGTTACATAATAATGACGACGATACTTACTACTAAGGAACGGTTTTTCTTTCTCTGTCTTGGTCTCTCTGGTGTCGTACGACCGTTGTAATGTGACTGGTGACTCCATGTAGCTCTTACAGTTTTCTGACTCCAACTGGGGACCAAAAAAGAAAATGGTTAATTTTTTTTTGGTGAGATCACCATTTTGTTTATAAAGAGGAAAGTATAAAGGGCAGTACTACTTCGATAATCTTCTTTACTTAACATTATGCTGAAAGTTTGTTTGTTTGAATCCGTTAATCTCAGGAACTACTGGTTCAAATTGATTTGATTCATTTTAGTGTTGGACAGCCCCGTTACCGAGGAGGCTTTAGGCTATATAAAACACCACGCTACGACCAATACGATTGGAGCATCAATGAAAAATGTTGCAAAAACGGGGAAAATGTGACGCAGACGAAGTTGCGCGGGACAGCTAACTAATGGAGGACCTCCTCATGTAAAGAAGGCTTAAATTGAGACAGGCAAAATCAGGCAAAATTAGGTTGAGAAGTCACACTTTTATAAAGCCAAAATGACATGAATCAGATCTTTTTCCGTGTGTCTCCTGTGTATAGTGCAGAATTTGTTGTGTGTTTTAGTCTGATCTGTGCGAAATAACTGTTTTATTTAACTGTTAACTTTCAATTGGCAGCCAAGACAAATACCTCCCGAAACGTCGAATCACTAAATCAAATCGGGACTAAAGAGAAACCCACAAACAACAATGGTTGTCAAACAACCAGTCCGTTTCAAAGAGATATTTCTTCTATTTATAGCATGGACCACACATTCGCAACTGTACTCGACCAGTCATTTTAAACTGTCGAGCATTTTGCGTTGACACGCAAATTCACGCAATCCTTTTGCATTTATTTGCTTTTACGGCTTTGCCCTCGTTTGCATCAGAAATCATACCATGGGGATCTTATTACCAAGATAAAACGTATATAATATCCTCACCTAGGTCAAGGTCTATCTGTATGTTAGATTTTATAGAAATTAATTCAGCCGTTAAGGCATGAAAGCTAACAGATAGAAAAAGATGTTAAGGGCGTGTTTGCAATTCGGCCCAAATTTTGCAGATTTTCGGTACATTTTGTGGCTAAACTAAACCAAATCAAATATAATTAATAACTAATACAGATAGATTGGTTCTTCATCTTCATATTCATATTCATATTCATATTCATTTATTTCTTTATCTTCAAATTCATGAAACATTTTTTTTAAGTTATTGTTTTTTATATTGTAATAACGATCTTCCGTTGACATGTTTACGAAATGGGCTTGAGTTTAGGAACAATTTTTGTTCTACTATCAACATATTTTAAGATTTCTAAAAATACGGTAAGTAGGCAGACATAGTCAACTCTAAATCTAAGAAAAAAAAAATATACCTAAGTGTCACAAACTCGTCGAGGAGTTCCAGTAGCATGCACAGAAGTACACCTTCAGGTCGCTCCATCAATTCCGGAGGTAAGGTCTCATCATAACTAACAAAACGACCCCAAACTCGGCACACCTAGCTCAACTCGTCGAGAAGTTCCAGTAGCAGTCACCGAAGTACACCTTCAGGTCACTCCATGAAGTCCGGAGGTACCTAAGTACGTATTACATAGAAGTAACAGAAATAAAAAACTTTTAGGGCTCATTTACGCACACGCGGCGCGTCGGGCGGGGCGGTGCCATAGGCGTTGCGCGGCGCGTCGGGCGTTTTTGCCGTTTACGGAGACGCGGCGACCGCTTGAAGCCCAACGTGGGACCATTTGCTTGTATTCGATTTGTTATGTCAAATGGACAATACAAGCCTAAGGCAGTGCCCGGGTTCGATTCCAATACGCAACAAATTTACAATCCTACCCTACCTACTTACCCTACCTACCTACCCTACCCTACCTACCCTACCTACCCTCCCTACCTACCTACCTACCTACCATACCCTACCTACCTACCCTACCCTACCTACCTACCCTACCCTACCTACCTACCCTATACTACCCTACCTACCTACCCTACCTACCTACCCTACCCTACCTACCTACCTACCCTACCTACCTACCCTACCTACCTACCCTACCTACCTACCCTACCCTACCTACCCTACCCTACCTACCCTACCCTACCTACCTACCTACCTACCATACCCTACCTACCTACCCTACATACCCTACCTACCTACCCTACCCTACCTACCTACCTACCCTACCTACCTACCTACCCTACTATGCTATAAACCTCACGGAGCCCGAGACCTTTCCAACGAAAGCAAAACCGTGGAAATCGGTTCGTGCGTTCTAGAGTTATAGCGTCAGGAAGGAAAATTATAAATGCGACATTAAAATAAAACAAGTACTTAATACCTAGTTACAAAAAGTAATATTTTACAGCAAAAAAAAAAAGACAAAAAAAAAATTCTTACATACAAAGATTTGGTCCTGCAACATTGTGATTTGCAGTCCCGCCGCAACAGTACCAAGCTAAGCATTACGATGACATTTAGTTTAAAATAGACGTTTTAATCTAATGCATGATTTGACAGTTGTCAGTTTTCAAATATTTGAAGAATATGGTCCCACGGTGGGCTGCAAGCGGGCAACGCGGCGTCCGCCGCCGCGTTATGTCAAACGCTCAAACTCAAGGAAATGGTCCCACGGTGGGCTGCAAGCGGGCGACGCCGCGTGCACCGCGGCGTTATGTCAAACGCTCAAATACAAGGAAATGGTCCCACGGTGGGCTGCAAGCGTGCACCGCGGCGTTTGGACAGTACAAGCAAATGTTAGTGCCCGAGTTCGATTCCCATACGCAACAAATTTAAAATGTCCTAGTTTCACCCAAATAATATCATTTTGTTTTTATTTTAATTTTTTTGGTGATTTTTTTCGTAAATTCTGGGCATTTTTTACTTATTATTTACGAGTACTGTTTTTTGAATGGTTCAAAAACTAAAAGTATAGGTATTATTAAACTAGGTATTTTATAATGATTTGAAAATCATACATAATGCATTAAAATAAAACAGTTATAGGTACCTAGTTACAAAAAGTAATATTTTACAGCAAAAAAAAAACACAAAATAAACACAAAAAGAAAAATCTTACATACAAAGATTTGATCCTTCAACAAATAATTCACAATCCAGCCGCAATACCACCAGGCTAGATACTCCTATGACGTTAAGATTAAAATAGACGTTCTATTCTAATGCATGATATGACGGTTGTCAGTTTTCAAACATTGTTGAAGAATATGGTCCCACGGTGGGCTGCAAGCGGAAAACGCGGCGTCCGCCGCCGCGTTATGTCAAACGCTCAAATACAAGGAAATGGTCCCACGTTGATGGGTCTGTATGGTGTCGGACGTTAAGAATAGCACCATCCCATATCTTCCCGTGGGTGTCGTAAGAGGCGACTAAGGGATTTGCCAGAGAATGGGCTGCAGCGTTCTCTGTACTTTTGTAACAACCGTACTGCGATCGCCAACCCGCCTGCCAAGCGTGGCGATTATGGCAAAACCCCTCAAAATGTCAATGTGGCGACACTTGGGGGAGGCCTATGTCCAGCAGTGGATGTCTTTTGGGCTGAAATGATGATGAATGATGATGGTCCCACGTTGGGCTGCAAGCGTGCGCCGCGGCGGTCGACGCCGCGTGCACCGCGGCGTTTTGTCACACGCTTAAATACAAGGAAATGGTCCCACGTTGGGCTGCAAGCGTGCGCCGCGGCGTCATGTCCATTTTTTTTTATATTGGGTTTTGTGAAAGCGATTATTCCAATAGATTATTTTTGTAAATTTCGATCAACTCGAGTATTAAATTAAGGAATTAAGAAATCCAAAGATGAAAATTAAAATAAATTTGTTTTAAGAGTACGTGCGTACGAGCGTTTACAATACATTTTAATTATATTCTTTTTTAAGCTTTTATATTATTAATGTTAATTGTTTTTCGTACATTCTGACGCACCGATTTTTTTTTTCATTTTTAAATTTAAATTAGGAATTCGTTCGCTGTTCTAATTTATATTGTATTTATTGTGAATTTTGTTTAAACTATCCGAAGGTTAGTAGAATGGCCAGGATCTCAGTAAGATTAGGAAAAAAAAGAATTCTGTAGTTTGATTATTGTTAGGAGGTGTGGTTATATTTTTTTATGGCCATGAGGTTAAAATGGTTCTTTGATATTCACTGTTTAATTTTTTTTTCTATGAGCCTGCTCTGTCCCACATCTGGGCTTGCCATATCTTTCGAATTTTGTTTATCTTTTCCCTTCTTCGACTAAGTAATACTTTTTGATACTTAGAAAGCTTGGTTTAGGAATAGCAACCCAAAAAACTATGAAACCAATGTTTTAACAAAACTACAAAATATATGAGTAAGACTCTTGCCCTGAGTGTTCTGGTTCATAACTGTGCCGGGCTGTTCACGGCTACACTCAAGTGCCACGCCACGGCCTATCATCGAAAACCTTTTTTAAACTGGATAGTTACATTTGTTTATTGTTTCAACCGCTTTGAAACAATAACCTATCGTTCCTTGAAGAAAAGGCTTATGAATTGCCGATTTTCAACCATCATCATAATCATCTCTGTTGGCCTAGCCTTTTCCCAACTGTGTCGGGGTCACCTTCCAGTCTACCCGGATGCAGCTGCATACCCATATTTGAAATGAAGCGACCTTTGACTGCCTATATGACCTCCACAACCCAGTTAACCGTTGAGGAGTTCCCTCGTGAGAAGACGATCCTGGCTGCAGGATGAGATCATGATAGAATTCATGTTTATCCATCAGATATGAACTTCTATACAAATTTTCGTGTCTGTGCTATTAACCTTTGAGGAGTTCTCTCGTGAGGAGACGATCCAGGCTGCAGGATTAAGTTATGTCTCTCATAAGAATATATTGTGCTTAAAACCAAAGATGTGAGCAAAATTTCAGCTCAATCGGTCATCGGCAAATGGTTCTAATTTAGCTTCCAAGAATGTACCCGAACAAACAGATACATACATTGCAAGTTAAATAAAAGCTTGTAAAAATTGACCAATTTATGAAAAAAATATCACTATAAAATTTAAAATAAAAACAAAATGATTATTTTCGGATAAAACTACGACGTTGTAAATTTGTTCCGTGTGGGAATCGAACTCGGGCACTGCCGTATACTTGTATCTGTCAGAGTGACATAACGCCGCGTCGGCCGCCTACATCTCAAGCAAACGGGCGTCAAACCGCTCCTCCGTAAACGCTTTCA